>OY754308.1:91980786-92590319 GCA_963573325.1 Astragalus glycyphyllos
AGGAGAATTGGCTATTGTATTTGGTGTCATGATATCTGAGTATGTAATTATGACTATCCTACTAGGAGATTTGGCTATCGTATTTGATCGTAGATGAGCAGGCTGTCATGCTTACTCTGTTAGCAAAATGTCCTAACTAGACATCTTGCTAAATTGCTATGTGTGCAAAAACATGGGCAATTCGGTAAAACTGCCACAAAATGTCAAAAAGTTGGTAGCTTTTTCAGCTTTTACCTTTTTTTTAGTTTTTTTTAATACTAATATATATTGAATATGAGTACTACCAAATTGTCATTTTTAGACATTCTTTCAGCATGCCACATGTCCAATCAATACTAATATACTGGAGATGAGTGCTACCAAATTGTCATTTTTAGACATTCTATATGCCACATGTCGAATTATAAGTGTAAATAAGACATTTCTCCACTTAATGACAAAACCGGATCAGCTTAATTGAATGATTTTCATAGATTGTATAGATCCAAAAATAAAATTGCATACATGCACGTAATGCATAATGCATAATGTAGGTACGTGCATGCAATGCAAATAGATTGTAAATAACATTACTCTTTTAATCCACCTTCGTCATATAATTTGGAATGAAGAAGAAGAAGAAGAAAAAGTGTAATTATGACTATCTATCTTACTAGGAGAATTGACTATTGTATTTGGTGTCATGATATCTGAGTATGTAATCATGACTATCCATCTTACTAGGAGATTTGGCTATTGTATTTAATCGTAGTTGAGGAGACAGTCATGCTTACTCTGTTAGCAAAATGTCAAAACTAGACATATTTCTTAATTGCCATGTGTTCAAAAACATGGGCAATTTGATAAAACTGCCACAAAATGCCAAAAAATTAGCAGCTTTTTCAGCTTTTTTTTCCAATACTAATATAATGAAGATGAGTGCTACCAAATTGTCATTTTTAGACATTATATCAGCATGCCACATGTCCAATTATAAGGGTAAATAAGACATTTCTCCACTTAATGAAAAAATTGGATCAGCTTGATTGATTTTCATAGAATGTATTGATCCAAAAATAAAATTGCATACATGCACGTAATGCATAATGTAGGTATGTGCATGCAATGCAAATAGATTGTAGAGATACTACTCAGTATGTTCTCAAGAAAGATAAGGGGAAGCCTATTGTCATGAAGGGAAATGTTGAGCACGTGCATATGCTGGATGGTGACCCATCAAGGAGCCAACAACCTAGGGTCCTGCTTGGGAATTGTGAGATTATATCAATAAAGGCTGATAATGATCCTAACTGTTTTACGGGTGCAAATAATATTGTCTTAACTCCTTAGGAGGTGGCAGAAAATCCGAACCCTCTTCTTGGAGTAGTTAAAAATATTGCTACTATCAACAATGATATACAAAAGGCAAACATTGTTCTTGGTGTAGCAAAAAATATTCCTACCGAAAGTATCGCTATGCAAAAGGATTCTTCGTTTGCTCCTCACTGTGATGCCTCTTCTGAGAAGTCTACCTTTGCTCGAAGTTCTCCTATAAATACCCACACATTAGGGGTGGTGGTGATCCCTTCCTCATCAAATAAATCTGCGCATCAGAATTCCGCCAGTAACTGCAATTTCTGGCCGAATTTCAAATCCGCCAGTAATGTGTTCAATCCCTCAGTAACTGCAAATATTGGCGAATCTGTTTATTTAAAAAATATTTTTAATATCTGTTCTGTACCGTACTCCTGACCTTAGAGGTCGACTTGAGGTAGTTGGTAGGTGTGATCCTTGATCTTCAACGTTCCGGTCGAGGTTGGGTTGTTGGTCCTGCAATGACACTCCGACGATCAAGTCAGTAAGTTAGTCAAGCAGAGTATGTTATGAGTAGAATAGCTTACCATTAATGAGCATTGAATGTGGTATTTATAGGCTTTGAATGGTGTTGACCTAATGATCATGAACCGTTGGATGTGTTGGCTGCATCTGAAGCGTTGAATTATGGGCTCACCTTAGAGGATGGGCCAGTGAGAAAATGGGCCTTTTAGGGGTGTTAATAGCATATAGAAACATTACCATAACAATATCCCAACCAAATTCCACCAGAAATGCATAAAAAATCTACCAGTAAACATACTGGCCGTTTAAATCCGCCAGAAATGTACTGGCAAGCTAAATCTGCCAGAAATTGCCAAATTCCGCCAGAAAACTTACTGGCAGACTGATTCCACTAGAAATGTTCAGCCAGTAATGCAAGTAATTCTTGTAGTGGTTGCTACTTTTAACCCAATAGTAGCTTCTCATATGAGAATATTAGGAAAGTTTTGGGTGCGATGTCAGACGATGTTGGTGATCCGGTGGCTACAGATACCCATGGAACAATTGCTCAGCATGATTATTTTGAACCGGTTGTGTCCAAGACCCAAAAGAGAAAATTGGGGCAAAACAAGAAATTGATCGTCCGATACAATACTCGTTCAAAGGCAAATTCTGCATATGTCTCCTTTTGATTTGATTTTGTATCTTTGTTCTTTAACCTGTCTTACTCCTTTCGTTAGGATGACTTATTTTAGGGGGTCTATAACTTAAGGCTCCTTATTATTGCTTTGTTTTTAGTTTCTTTTCTTGCCAAGGGTATTGGTTTAATCCCCTCTTGGCCTCTGTTCTGTCTTATTCTTTTTTTTAATAAATTATGGGGGAAATACTTTTTTTCCTTTTGCATGTTTTTTTAACATCAAAAGATTTTAATGAGGCTTCTTTCCTTCTTTGCCTTAAAAAAAAGATTGTAGAGATACTAAACTGTTATATAGAAGTAACCTTAAAGGATGAGATAAAGAGGAAATTGTGTTAGAATATCAGATATGTTTTCTAAGTAAGGGAGAAATTGTGTTAATTGATACTAATTAATATTAATTGATATGAAAAGTCATATCTAATATTCTAACACATATAAGTACAACAATAGTCATTATGGTATTCATAAAAGAGACAATAGTCATTTTTTTGAGATTTAGATTTGGTGCAGTTGCCAATTTCCATCTCTCTCTATTGACATTTTTTTCTTATTTTTTTTGAACAAAGTATGGAATCGGTAAATATATTGAACACCCAATCTAGGTCTCATTTTATGGCAAAAACCAAAAATCACCTCCAAGTTTTTATTTTTTTGAAAAGGATAAATCACCCCTCAAGTGAATATGCAATCACACTAGGGTGAGCATATATCTCTTCAATTACTTATCCACCACAAATGATTCCAAGTCACATAGATTAGTATAGAGTAGTACAAGGGACAGAACATAGATAGTAAAACTATAGAATTTTTTTTATCTATTATTTAACTAATGTATTGTTCAAATTTAAAAGTCATATACAACTTTAAATCTAATTTGTTGATTTCAAATTGATTATGCATATCACTGAACAATTGTTGGTAATAGAGTTTAATAGGTAAAATTAGCTTCACTTGAACTGATTGTTATAGAGTTTATGCTTATGCATCACTTGGCATTATTTTGTTGATTTGAGATTGTTAAAATGAAGAATAGTACAATTGATCGTTTTTTTAAGAGGAAGGCTTGTGAGAATGAAAGAGATCAATAAATGATAGCTTCTACATCTGAATGTGTTAAAGTTCCAAATAATTGAAGTGCTAAATTCTACTCATCAACCTGCTGAAGTTCAGAGAATTGAGGAAGTGATAATTTCTACGTGAAGTTCCAAGAATTGAAGAATTGAATAACCAAGATGAGTTACAAGCTGCCCAATTAGAAGAAATTGAACATTTATTGGAGATTGATGAAATTGTAAGTGATAAAGATCAAAATCAAATTGGTACTTTGAAACGAGTCGGGCATACTCGTTGGGGAAGCAACTTGTCATGTTTTTTTTAAAAAAATTGCAAAGGAAGAAACAGGTTATGCTACACGTGAGGATGCTGATAGTGCTTACAATTACCTGAATTGAAGGCATTTTATTTTGTTTTGATATTTGCTTAAATATTAATATTAATAATATTATAAACTTCTCCCCAACTAAACTTAGAATTTTAACAAGGAGTGAATTAAATATAATTTTTTAAGGGCAAACAACTCAATATACAAAATAAAGAAGATATGAACCTAGAAAGCAATTTTTGAGTTGTTTATTTTTTAAAAGACTTCTTAATAGTGTATCTGCAAAGTTTGGTACCATTATGATAATATCTCAATTTAGATTTTATAAAAACTAAAACTACTTACAAACAAATATTGTGAGGACTAAAAGACAATTAAAATTTTTATAAAGATTAAAATTGAAGTTGTATAAATTTTTGTAAGGAGTAAAAATAGACTTATTATTATCATGTCACGTACCATGGAGAGATACCTATATATTACTAGTTGTTAATTTGCTGCAAGCATCATCACGAATCATTCTAGCAATTTTAAAAAAATAATATATAGCTTCAGAGTTGAATCATATCCATATGCACAAACAACAGCGACTGATGGTGGTATCAACACAAATCGGATTCATTTTCCTAGCAAACAAAAATGACAAATCTCCATAAATTTGAATCTATATCTATATAGTCTATATATGAAACATTACATACACAAAACGACCCCACCCCCACGATCTTTCTTTCAAATTTACATAAAACCTTGATAACAAAGTCATCATCAACGACAAATCCACTCACTACCGATAAAAAGCAACATTTGAAGTAATTTAGAACATTGGTCAAAAGCTTAAGAATTTTAATTTCAAAGTGAATATTGCCAAATACCAGAATTTTTACTTAAAAAAGCAAATAACGACAGAATTAAAAAATTGTATTAAGTGGAATTAGGTGTGAGTGAATACTGAATAGTAATTTCCATAATTGTACAAAGTCCAAAATTTTTAAAATTTTTAAAAGATAAGAAACCTTGCCAAGGAAGAAGAATGAGAAGCTGTAAAAAAATTTAAAATTTAAAAATCTGATCCCACCTCCATTAAATTAAATATTTACTAATATTATATTATGAAATGAATCTGCCGCTTAATTAATTTAAATAGATGGTAAATATAGTAATAAAGTGGACAAATGGCAGGTGAGTTGCATGCAAGGACAAATGTCCCAACCACTAGGCCATTTGTATTTGTATATTTGTTTACAAATTTCGACATATCATTTGATTTTTTTTCTACCAATATTTTGATTTTGAACTGTCTCAAAGGGACCCTGAAACCTTAATAAAAGCAACTTGTCTTCAACATTCTATATATCCTTCTCAAACTCACTTCAACTACACTACTAAACTCTCTCTCTCTCTCTCTCTCTCTCTCTCTCTCTCTCTCTCTGTGGGTTCTCTTCTTTTTTCTCTCTCTTCTATTTGCTGGGTCCCTTAGCCTGCAAACACAAGCACACACACAGCTGTATAATTATTAAATCAACAAATCTTCTTCAACCAGCACCTTCAACTTCTTTCGTAACGGCTTCACCTCTCTAAAACAGATTTCCCCTTATTCTGTTGTAACCGTTTTTCTTTGTTTCCGTTATCATGGCTAAACCTGCAGAAGATGCTGAGTTTGAAACGGTGAATAAAAAGAACCGAGTTTGTGATGAGTCAGACGCCGCGTTTGGTTTCCCTTCTGAGTTTCCTTACGAGTTTGACTCGACTGAGAATAGCGACGAGGAAGATTTCTTCGCTGGACTAACTCGTCGTCTGGGTCACGCTTCTCTTCACGAAACTCGGAAACAACAACTCACTTTCCCTATTCACAAACCTGAGGTAATAATAACTCTATAAACCTTTCTTTCTAGATTCAAAGTTCAAACACTGTTCTTTATTTTTACTTTTTTGTTGAAGTTAATAAATTTTTGTGTTTTTTCAGGAAAAGCCACGAGTTGTGTCGGGATCACCTCAGTCGACACTGAGTGGAATCGGAAGCTGGTCGGGTCGGAGTGGTGGATCAAGCGACGGAAGTCCAAACGGGTCGACCCGAGTTCCATCACCAACAACGACGCCGTTTCCAGCTGGGAGCGACGCTTGGGAAGTCTTGTACAAAGCCGCTGGACAAGTCGCTAGGTTGAAGATGAACAACGAAGTTTCAAAGTTCGACTTTCAAAACAGAGGAGTCCTCGGTGGTCTCCCTCCACCCGTTGCTACAGAGAATCGCGACCCAACCTTTTTCGCAAACCAGAATCTATCTCATGTAAATCACCTTCCTAACCGTTTGTTAAAATGCGCACATGAGTTTTCTTTTCATGATTTATTTATATTTATTCTTTTTGTAGGTTCAGTACCAGCAACAAGTGGTGAAGCAACAGTGTGGTCCTGTTTGGGGAAGACAAATCCAGGCTCAAGCCCAAGCCCAAGCCCAAGCCCAAGGAAAGGCTAATTGTTGGTCGACACAGCAAGTTCAGGTTCAGAACAGAGGGCGTGAGTTTGGTTATGATTTTGAGAGTGTGAGTTGCACGCGCCCATTACCTCGTTCTGCTGGTGCATGGAATCCACCTCCACAAGTTAAGCAACAAAATTATCAAGCACCGTTTTCCGGATCCGGGTCAAGACCCGTTTTGCAAGGCGGATCTGGCGTTAAAAGAGGATGTGGCGGAACAGGAGTATTCTTACCTCGCCAATATGTGGCCCCTCCTCCTGAATCTCGCAAGAAAACAAGTAAATTCATTTCCACTTTTTATTTATATTTATTTTTTTTTGGTACTATTTTCCTTGGTCTTTTACTAAGGTTTTGTTTTCTTTTGTCACAGGTTGTGCTCCTGTTTTGGTTCCAGCTAAGGTGATACATGCTTTGAATTTGAGCATTAATGACCTTAATGCCGCTAGACAACCTCGTTTCTCTGGTGATTTTGGCGTGGATTATGGTATGTTAGAGGGCTTTTTTGTCAAATTGCTTGCATGTTCTTGGCATGAGTTTTTTTGTGGTGGCTTAATTTGGTTTTTTTAACGGCAGATGCGTTGTTGGCTAGAAGAAATGCGATTCTTATGCAACAGAGATTAAGTGTGTTGCGAGAAGAGGCAGCGGCTTGTGAAATTCGTTTGCCTCAGGACTGGACCTACTAACTCCTCTTTGATAATAGTGAGGATTCAAACAAAGATTCAAGAAGCTAGTGAAGTTAGAAGGGTTGTGTTTTATTTTAGTTTTTTATATTATATTATTATGTAAGATAGATTTGAGATTCAAGAATGTGTTTGGGGTAGTTTAGTGACAATAAATCATCATCCGGTTTTTGTGAGAGATGCAGCTTTTGTTGGAGGATAAACAATGAAAGATAGCAGATTAGGACAAGGGTTTTATATTTAATTAATAATATTAATTATTATTTGTAATTAGGGGTCATTTTCTTCCATGTTAATTTATTATCTAAGTTGATGGAAGAAGGGTAAGGTAAGGTAAAGTGGTTATTAGCATTAGCTAAAGGTTCAAGTCAAGCCAGCAAAAAAGTGTTTGAAAGACTGTCTACTCATAGGCCATATAACTCTTTGTATTATCTCTTGCTCGTGAAGGAATAGTATGTACAATAAGTTATGTCATATATATGTAGTAAAGACACCTGTGTGATTCTTACTTCTTCTGTTCAATTTTAACCTAATATATATATCGGTTGATTTCTTATGGCTTTTGTTCCTGAGAACGGTGGAAAAAATTGCAATTACTTGTTTTATTTCTTGTTTGAAATGCAAAAGATAAGTTGCGAAATATCCAAATGGAAAAGACAATGATACAGGTGTTACTTGGTGAGTGAGGGATATATAATTGATGGATGGATATGATATGATATGGATATGTGGGAAAGAAAATTAGATGTACGATTGATGGGTTTGTTCTGAATAGAGCAGTGTTTGGGGCCCTCATTCGTCTTGGTTACTGCCCCATCCAACTGCTTTCCCGCTCTTTTTTTACTCAAAGAAGCAACTCAAACAGATGTCATTTTGAAAGTTGGGATTTCATTTCGAACTTTGTCCCCATACCTTTTGACCTGGTCAAACTTCTCTTGTACTCTGATTTTTTTTTTTAAAATGTAAAAACAAGTAAAAAAGACAATATTTTTGCAACTTTTTAGTTGTCTAGGAAACTCATTTTTGTTAGTAGTATTCGAAACTCGTTCAGTTGTCTAAGAAAAATCATCTATCTATTCTGGAGTTTGATTTAGTAGTAGTACTAGTACCCACTCAAGTACTAGTTGAGGCGGTTTTTTTACATCGCGTATATTAACCACTCACACGTAATCATGTGGTTAAAGTAGATCATGTACAATATTTTTTGGTTTATTTAGATGAAGTGGCAAATAAGTACCACACTTACATTGTCACTGCTCACACTCAGATTTGAACCATGGAACGATGTCCCTAAAGTCATTGACATTGAAATTGTCGAGCCAAACCAATAGTGATGACCAAACAGCAGAAATATTTAATATCATTTGAATTTAAATTGTCTAGTATAATAAATATAATTATTTTTAATTTAAAATTTGAATTTGTCAAAAATAAAGTTTAGTAGAAATATTTAAATTCATTTTAATATTAATTAACCAGAAACGTTTAAACATGCATAAACACTTTTGAAACGGTATTCAGTTTCTTCTTAGAAATTGTAACAAGAGGACATGGCAAAGTATAATAGATACTTTTTTAACAAAACCTTAATATTCTTATATTTTGAAAAGAATATTTGTCCCATAAAAAAGTTTAAAAATTACATGCATGGTTGGTGTATGTAAATTAACTACTTTTATGGCTAATTTTGAATCAATTTTATAAAATAATTGAATCAATTTCAATTCCTAACGTTTTCTCTTTGTTTTTTAATTTATATATTTGTAGTCTGTAGTGTCTCTGTCGCGTCTCCTTCTCTGCACCGCGCTAGCTGCTGTCATTGACAAATGTATACGCATTATTAGTGAAGAGTAGAATCTTGTTAATCCCTCTATAATGTGACGAATGGAATCATGAATCTTAAATATTCATTTTCAATTTTATACACAAGAAAACTTGAATATGTATGAATTTATGTTTGTGACCGAAGAGAGGTTTTATTTACACTTTTGTAAATTGACCAAACTATCTTCCCCTCACGTTTTAGCAATAATCTTTTCTTTGTTCCTTGTCTTAGGAATTATTATAGAAAAAATCTAGCGACAGTTTTTTGTGTGTCAATTTTTAGTCTAAATGACAAATAAACACTACAAACTATCATGTTATCATGCACAAATTCAAAGCTGACATCAACATCTCAATGTCGCTAAACATCAATTACAAATAAACACTATACACCGGTTATACACTATTAGTTACTTTTTAAACTTTCATATAGCTTTTTGAAGATTACTTTCTAAAATTAAGGAAGTGCATATAAATTAAAAGAATTTTTTGACGAAAAATAATTTTTTTGGTTAGAAAGACGAAAAATAAATTAAAAGATAAATACCTTAAAGATGCATTTCAATTAATATGGTATGGTGATTGGTTCACAGTAACAAAATAGAACTAATAAATAAATATAGCTAGGTGGGAATAAATTACTAGGAATCTTTTAAAATACTCTAATCCTTCTTGGGCACAACTCTAGTCCTTTTTAAAATTTAAATAAGATGCATGGAACTGACCTCAAAAAATAAATCGAAGATAGGAACGTATATTAATTATGGATGGCACGTTATCCTTCGGAACACATCAGCTTTCTACATTTTTTTTGAGAGGATATCTATACAATCTGTAGTTAACAAGTTACTAGTATTCTGCTTTTTTTATTATAAATAAACATGGTGGTTTTTTTTTCATACCCTCCTCCTCATCTCTTATACCTCCATAATTGCCTTTTGGACCAAAATGCCCCTGAATATTTTTTAAAAAACGTTTTTTTAAAATTTTCCGGATTTATCAAATATTTTCGGATTAATATTTTTTAAAATGCCCCGAAAATATGTGATAAATCCGGAAAATTTTAAAAAATGTTTTTTTTTTAAATTCAGGGGCATTTTGGTCCAAAAGGCAATTATAGGGTATGAAAAAAAAGCCCAACATGGTAGGGGACTTCTATAAGAAGTTGTGTTTTCCATGTAATTTCATCTGCATGTCTTTTTTTTAGTTCAGATTACCTATATATATATATATATATATATATATATATTAGCCGTGATTTATTGCGGCAAACTCAAAGCTCCAATTTGTAACTTCAGCATAGACGTGGTTCCTACTGTGGTTTTGGGGCTGAACCAAATAGGCAATAAGTTCTCAAATGAAAGTGTGTTAATGAATAGATACGGCTTAGGTCAGGTTGCTCAAGTCAATTCTGTCATGTTCCTTGATAAAAAGATGTAATAACACTAAAAAAATCTATTAAAAAGAAACATCCTCAAAAGTAATTAAATAAAAGCAGTTGGTGACTATTTTAATCTATTTTTAGTGAGGAGCATGACAGATTACGCATGTTGACAAAGATTTATACGAAATTGCTTGCACGAACATGACACGACAAGATCATCGGTATTTTGGGTGTATGCTCTAACTTGTTTTGATTTTGAGCGGAAAAATCATTTTGATAGACTTTTTTTAGATAAACAAAATAAGGAGGTATATACGAGGGGTACGCCAACCCAAATACACTTAAACAATAGAGTTCAAATACACCACGGGGCAATTACACAATGCACAAAAGATAGAAAGGAATTATTTCTCCCCACCTATTGAATAAATCATCCCCAAGATAGTCTTAATTTAACCTAAAATATGAGTAACATCTAGTTTACCCCTTTAATGATAATACTATTACGAGTACTCAAAAGAATCCAAACAACAACAAGCCAAATAAGATGTCTAGTTTTTCCTTTCTTATTTTTTGTGATGGCCGAACTCGACTGAACCATATGCTCCCAAGGATCATAAGGGAGAGCCTGAGATAATCCAAGCTAAAACAATATCCATCCAAACTTCGACAAAGACACAGTAGCCAAAGAATAAATGGAAGCAGTCTTCATCATTTTGATTAGGTTGAAGTTTTCTTTAAAAAGGGAGGAAAGCAATAATACAGAGCCCTTAACAAAGCCCTCTAAAACACTCCATCATCTTAGAGACAATCATAAAAGACTAACTTGCAATAGTCAGATTAAAGAGAGACAGAAATAGAATTTGTCCTTGAACTATAACCAACAATTTTTTTTTTGATATTAAAAGGGGCTTAAAGCCCAAAAACGAAAAGCTCGGATTACATAGAAGTAACTAATCTAGGAGTAGAAACTCCACTACAATCATGATGCACTAGATGTAAAATGCTCGCCGGTGGTTGATCAAGAAAACATAAACCAGTTTGAGGGTCACAAGCCAGAGAAGCTAGACCATCTGCCACCAAATTTGCCTCCCTATAAACATGAATGATGTTGACTCTCCAATCAAAATTGAGAAGATTCTTGATATGAGTAATAAGGGCCCTCCCTTCAATATTCCCAACATTGTCACCATTGATGGCAGCAACAACTGCTTGAGAATCCACTTGCAGCTCCACGGTATTGAACCCTTTGCTCCTTGCTTGGGAATCCACTATAACCAATAATTTTCTTAACCAAGTTCTAGATTTGCTGAAATTTCTACCTTTTTGATAATTACATTTATCTTATTTTTAACATATATATATATATATAATCATTTATTTTAATCAATATAACATTTATATATTTTAAGTTTTAATCTTTCCTCAATAGAAAATATAATTTTGATAGTATTTTATTATTTCCAAATAATTATGATTTTATTGTTTTTATAATAATTTTTGGAAGTAAGAGAATCATGGATTTTATGTTAATCGTGTCAGCTATTTTTTTTTGAAACGGACAGAAGAATTACCAAAAGGACTATTTACAAAAAGCAGTGTCCCAGAATAAATAAACCCTACTCAAGTACTCATGTCACTTAAGTGTATTGGATCAAAAAAAGTATTAATTCTGAAGTTCTAGTAAGGCTCTATGAAGCTAGCCACTCCGCACAAAGGTTTCGATTGCGATAAACATGTTTAAACGAGAGTTACTGCAAAGGCAAATTTTCCTACCTCAATTTTGGACCTCTAAAATTTTAATTAAATACACTCTTAGTTAGGCGGGTGTGTTGGCAGTGGCGGACCTAGTATGTAGTTCGGATTCACTTAAATCTGTTAAAAAAAATTTCTTTCATTTATTCCATATATAAAATATTTTTGAACCTGTGAAATTTTAAATTTGTACTAATACTCATGTATAAGCTAGTTTGCATCTTATTGCACTTAAAATACAATTTTAAACTTCCAAATTCCGAGTGTCCCGGATACACCACCCTGTGTTGGTGCATTGATTAGTAATCATGGGTGTGCATGCACCATCACTTATTTGGTTTACTATGCAAGCAAACAACATAAGAATCTCTAGCCTGTATCACATGTAGCTAGCTAGTTTAAAAGAGGACCCAAATTAATCGTTTTATCTAGACTAGATATCCTAAGAAAATAGTCCATTTGGCGAGCTAAATGATATTGAAAGAATATACGAAAGGAGTGCAAGTAGGAGGTCCGAGTTTAAACTTGAGAAACCAACATTCCCTTCCCTAGGCTTGGACATCGGGCGGGTATGAGAAGTTTCAAGCCCAAAATGGCCATCTGACCAAACCGCGGTTGCTTCAAATAGGCCCAAATCCATCACTTTTTAAATTTCGGTTGAACTACACAGGTCGGTTTTAACGGGTTGGGCAAACAAAAAAATAACTCTGTTTTGTGAGGAGAAAGAAATAACAGTAGTGAGTGAGATGAGCAAGAAGACTAATAACACTAATAAAACGTAGTCTTGAACCCTTGTTTAATAATAAAATAAATGAAAAGTTTTAAAAAATAATAAATTGGTGGTACACTGGCAATACTTACTTGATTTAGACATATTTCATCCTCCACCTTTGATTTTGATTCCAAGAGTACTAGAAGGAGTATGTCGATTTTTTACTTACAATAATCACTTGGGAACCATAATAAGGTTAATTATCTACTTTGTTCATATTCAAGGGAGAATAAACATAGCTAGCTGTCTTTTCAAGATCGGAGAGAACTTTATCAGTTGATGACAGTTCAGAGTATATGATGTTAGTTGTGATTTGCTTCCCTTAATTGGCGCTCTTAGATGAAATGATTTTTGTGGTTAATTTGAAATAGTGAAAGGACAAATACAAGTCGGTGAGAGTTGTTGCATAACATTAATTTCTTTTCTTTTGTCTAGTTACTCACTTTTTAATCAAACCCAAGAGGTTTGAGTTAGATTTGTCCCTATGAAGCAACAAAGTAAAGTACATCACTTCTGTCGACATTAAAACTCAATTATTGCAATTTAAGCTTATTGTTTAAGTGTTCTATATTACACCATTAATTAATTAAACCGTATAGATTAGTTATCGCTTTCAACCAATTTATTAATTGTCCCTTTCTTGTGTAGTTGTATTTTATGTTGGAATTGCATGTCCATAGTGGCTCAAGAAGCTCTCTCTCCATTTGGTTTTCTTGCCGCTGAATAGCCCCTTAAGAAAAGAAATTTATATTAATTTATTCAAAGGAGTTATAGTAGGGATGTCAAATTGGGTCGTCTAGTTCAGCTCAGTCCGCTCTATTGAGCCAAAACGTAAAAGCGATCTAGACTGAGCCAGTCGAGTTGTCTACTGAATTGTGCTTTTTATCTTACTCAGTCAAAAACACTATATCAATAGGTCGACTCAACTTTTAACGAAGGAAACCATATAAATTGTTAAAAAACATTTAAAAAAAACAGGTTTATCTTAGCCCATGGGCTAATTGAGCTAGGCCAAAAAAGGTCAGTTCTTTTTTGGGCCACTATTTTGCGAGTCTAACCTAACTCAAAACTCTGGCCATTAGACTCTTGAGATGGGTCAAAATTGACATCTCTAATGAAAGGTTACAACTTAATCCTTAAGTTTGAATTTACAAAGATTTATCTAGTTCAAATCTTCTTTAGTAATCACAAGAATTATAATGACTTATGATCATGTGAATAATACATTTAAAATTAATTTACTCTTATCCAATAAGGTTTGTGCTTGTTCAATAAGTGTTGTGGACTTATCTTTGCTACCAAGATACCTAGCAAAGCCTGCAAAAATAATTGAAAGTAACATGGAAGGTGAGATGGGTTGTCAACACGTGGAGGGTCACAAAGATGCTGGTAAGAGTGGCTGTGAGTGACATCATGGGTGGTGGTAGTGATGGTGGTGATTCTTTTACTTTTGTTTTTGTTTTTCTTTCGGCCTGTCTTTTTGACAAATGAGGTTTTTCCTTACTCCATTTCTGGCCCATATCTAGCCGTCAATCACGTTTATTATGGGTCCATTGTACTTATTTGTATACCCTTTCTGCTCGTACTATATCTACAACCACATGCTACTTGATACTACTATCTACAATTTACAAATTACAAATACTTGCAAGCTGCAGAAGAACAATTAAACAATTCTCACCAAAAAACAAGAAAGTGGCACGCACTAACTATACCTAAATTATACTCCAAACACATGCTAATTGCGACCACGAGTGCAACATAATATAGTATTTCTTAGATTAAAAGACGTTGAGTTTCAAGACGGTCCTAAATGTTATACAGTTTTTAAAAAAACAAACTTCTTAAAACATTCCATTTGAAAAGACTCGTTCGCCTAGTTTCCGATTATGATTTTTATTGATGGACTAACTTGGAGTTAGATTTTACTTACTACTTCTCAATGATCGAGCTTAAGATTAACTAGAGTCCTAAACACCTGAGTGGGGTCGTAGACCTCTAGACTAAAAATAAAAACAAAATTAGATATTGACAATGAGACATTTGAACCATGATTCAATTAATTTAAATTACTTAAACCATATTACAGCTAATCACAGTTATTGTCATAACTGTTGAGCTAAGTTAATTAGTTACCTTTTAGTTTGTATGTTAGAAAGTTAGTTAATTCCGTTTTTAGTTAGGGTTGGTTAACTCTATGTAAATAAGTAGACCATATAGTTGGTAGTTGGTTGACTAAGCTCGACTCCAAATCTGTTAGACCAGTTAATGTATATAGTAGACCTGATGTTCTGATCTCAGAATCAATGTAATTCATTTTCTGTTTTCGAGAGTTTTGATGGAAACTTACAGTCTCTCTTCTTGTGAATTGCATAACTTCATATACAATCAGAACGCAGAGTGGAGTACAATTATGGATGCAGAATTGAAGGCTCTAGAGGATAACAATACTTGATCTATTGTTCCTCTCCTTAAATGCAAACAAACCATAGGTTGTAGGTGGATATACAAGACTAAATTCAACTTAGATAGGACAACTGAGAGGCCCAAACCTCGATTGGTAGCCAAAGGTTACACACGGAATAAACTTTATTGACACATGTAACAAAATTAACTACTGTATGGGTCTTACTAGCAGTAGCAGCTCAAAGGAAGTGACATTTGTCACAACTTGACATCAACATCAATGCCTTCTTAAATCGAGATTTATTTGAAGAAGTTTATAGGGACCTTTCATTGGGACATCGAAGCAAAGGGGAGAATCAAGTGTGAAAGTTACACAAATCCTTGTAAGGGTTAGGACAACATCATCATTGCAAGTCCTAATCAAGAGCTCATTAATCAAGCCATACAACAAGACAAGTTCAAATTGAAAGTCCTAGGAGACCTCAAATATTTCCTAGGATTGGAAATTGTCAAGTCTTCTGAAGGTATCCATCTAAGCCAAAGAAAGTACACATTAAAGTTGCTTGAAAATACATGTTTCTCTTCATCTAAACATGCTTGAAAGTACACCTTGCAGGCTCTCCATCATCTCCTTCAATATTTGAAGTCTTCTCAAGGACATGGTTTATTATTTCCAGCAACCAACAACAATACAATCACTGCATATGTTTACTTGAAATACACTACATAATTCTGTGTTTACATAGGTTCTTCTTTGATATGCTGGAAATCAAAGGAACAACTTACAGTAGCACGTTCAACTGAGGCAGAGTATATTAAAGCTCTTGGTAGCCTCACTAGCCAGTTGCTCTGGCTGCAACCGCTTCTTAGACCTTTCCAAATTAGTGTGGACTCTATCATGGTTATGCTTGACAACAAATCAGTCATTCAGAACCAAATATTATAATGTCATAAACAATCAAAGGATAGTGAGTAGATGAACTCACTTGACAAGAAAGGATAATAAATGGGGTGTTGTTCTCCACAAGTTGAACTAAGTTCTCAAAACCCCTAACCCTTGCATTCAAAATGCAAGTTTCCAAACTTTCTTTAGATGTTCTTTTTCAGCTTTAAATCGCTCCCTAGCTTTAGATTGAATCCTAAAAAACACATGCAAGCTCCATGGTTGACCTCCTTAAGCTCGATTACAAGGTGGTTTGGGAGTAAAATTTCGGATTTAAGAAAGAACTAGAAAAGAATGTGGATGAGTGGAAGGAAATAGACTAACATGCAAGGATTCTAGAACACATCTTTCACAGCTCTCCTCCCTTCTTCCTCTCTTTCACTCTCCCACTCTCTCTTTCTCAAGCTTCTCACTCTCTAACCTTTGTGCTGAAATGTTTTCAAAGTAAAGTGATTTCCCATTTCCTCATTAACCCTCTTCAGCTGAATGGTATTTGGGTTGGGTACAACGGGTTGGGCATAAGGTCCAGCCCATTAAGAGGTGATTATAAAATTTCCCCATGCACCCCCCTTTTATAACATATCCTACCCTTAAACAATTACTCTCAATCACAAAACTCAACAATTAAATAAATTTCTAAAACAATCATCAAACATATTGCTTAGTTAATGTATCAACAATTTAATAGTCAAAAAAATTTAAAATTACTTTGGGTATTACACATTCCGACAAGTAAACAATAATATTAAACTAGAACATTGACATGTGCTCCGCACGTGTTGTGCGATAAAGACAATCGTAAATTTTCTAAACTTGAGAATTGCTTAGATAAACACTATACAACACAATAAGTCTGATAAAGACCATATGAAAAAAAAATCTAGAAAAGTTGTAAACAAACAAAATAGGTATGGATTGTGTTCTCAAAATGGGCCCCTTTTTCAAGTAATAGGCTACTATATGGGCCTTTTCATGACGTCAGTTTTGGTAGTAAACGTTACAAATTTTGATGTTCATTTGATTTAATGGATACTTATTAAGAGGAAATTGAAATTACCAATTTAGACATAATATATAGATCCAACTTTAATTAATTTAAATATAAAATATTGATTTTTTTACGTTATATACAACTAATCAATGATCTTAATCTCGCCTCAGTTGGATTCTATATTATTTAAGTAAACATAGGCCATATTTTGTGAGAAGAGTGGGTTGTTCACTTGTTTGAATGAAAATAAGGAGGTGCAAAAAGTAGAGCCCAAAACAATGACAACTCATAGCCTAAATGCCAAAAGCCCACAATCATGATGTAGAAGGAGGGGTCATGAAAATGCAGTTAAGTGGGTGTCAAAAACTATTTTTAATAATCAAAACAAATAAAAATCTCATGACCAACCCATCTTCTTTTATTTTTAATTTTTTTAAATAAAGGGGCACACCGCCTAAAAACCCCAGGGAGGTGTACTTAGCACCACTTTTGGGCTCAATTCTGGCTTTGATGCCTTCAATCTTCTCTGGTTCCTATCCTCTGTTTCTGTCTCTTCTCTGCCATAATAAACAACAAAAACGCTTATCAAACTGAAATTTTTGAAACCCAAAAAACTCAGAAATACAAACAAAGTGGTGCTAGGTGAAATTGGAGAAAATATGTTATACCAATGTGTTGATAAAGAAATAAGAAGTAGAAAGCTCACAATGATTACAAATTTTAGTTCAGAGAAGAAGGGTGTAAACTACACAAGAGATCAAAGAGAAGTCATAGATCTTCTTCTTCACTTGTCAAATTTGTACCCTTTTTTTGTTTACCCCTTCAAAGCCAGCTAGCAACGTGTAAAAAAAGAAAAATAGAGATCTTAGTTCAGTTTCAGTTGTTTATGTTTTATAATATGTAATATTATTTTTATTTTAATAATATGTATATATTTGAATAAAAAAGGGGGAAGAATCAGTAAAGAAAAAAATGTAAAGAGAAGTAGAATGTGTAGAAAATTTTTAGAGGGATCCAAGAAAAAAAACAAAAGAAAATGCGGAAGGTTAAAAAAACAATGAGGAGGAAGAGAAGATGGAGTAACTCCATGACCATCACCCCATAAAATAACCTTAATCACCTCCCACAAAAGAGCCTTCCACCTAGCACCACTTTGTTTATATTTTTGAGTTTCAAAAATTTTAGTTTGATGAGCATTTTTGTTGTTTATAATGGCAGGAAAGAGATGGAAATAAAGGATAGGAACCACAGAAGTTTGAAAGCATCAAAGCCAGAGTTGAGATTTAAATAAATGGGAAGAGTAATTAATATTTGATATTTGGATATTGGTAAGATTGGTAAAAAGATCTGAACCGTAGGTGGAAAGGTTTGAGCCATCACATTTTGTTTTAGACTTCTAGGTTGCATAGAAAGTATTGTCATATTTATAAGGTGGTGAAGTATAGAACATAGATGACTGATCAGTGCTTGTGTAACACTTATGACAAATTTAATATGTATGCCACGGTAGTTCTATACAATGCTTTTACAACTTTTGTGAAGCCAAAGATTGTGTCACACAACTTAGCTTTAAAATAGAGATTTTAGGTTTTTTTTGGAGTTTAAAGATGGTGTGATGTGCTTGACAACAATCTTCACCGACACATATTGAAGACAACTTAGCTTTAAAATAGAGATTTTAGGTTCCATTATTGCAGTTTGTTGCAACCCATCAAGGTTATAAGATGATCGCCGGCCCATATTGAAGACAACTTAACAAGAAATCAGCAAAAGCTAATAATAATAATAATAATAATAATAATAATAATAATAATAATGCAAAACTGAACTTGACAATTTGTAAATTAACCTTCATTTGTAGTTTTCCATCCACGTATCTGAGAGCAAAACTGAATATGACAATTTGAAAATTACCACTTTCATTAAATAGTTCATGTTGCCTGAAAGAAACCTTAACAAATTCACCTCGTTTCCAACCAATGGAAGCCCCTATCCACGATCAAATTATTCACTGATAATTATTATCAAACAAACAGAACACAAGACACCTGGTAATAGCTGAGTTTCAAAAGCTCTTTGCATACAGTACATTGTACATAATTATTATTATCAAACAAACAGAACACAAGACACGATCACATTTCACAAGCACACACTCCTAGTAATAATAGCTGGAATAAAACTCAACTATTTATACATAATTCCTTTATTATATATTTTTCTGAGCCTCACATCACATAGATAGAGTGAAAATAGCGAGCTAGCCTCAGCCTGTGATCTGAACTGGCTTCACATCAGGCTTCTTAACCTCCTCCTTAGGAACAGTAACAGTAAGCACCCCATTCTCCATTGCAGCCTTCACCTGATCCACCTTGGCATTCTCCGGCAACCTGAAACGGCGAACAAAACTTCCCTGACTTCGCTCCACACGGTGCCACGTGTCATTCTTGTCTTCCTTCTCCCTGCTTCTCTCTCCGCTAATCTGCAGCACACGACCTTCTTCGATCTCCACCTTCACTTCCTCTTTCTTCACTCCTGGAAGATCTGCTTTGAACACGTGTGCCTCTGGAGTTTCCTTCCAGTCAATACGTGCATTTGCAAACGCCGCAGTTTCACCGGTGGTGGTGGGCCTCGCCAACTGGAAGTCCTGGAATGGATCCCATAAGTCGAGAGAGAATGGGTCGAAGATGTTGGTCCTTCGTCCATTACCAAAGACGCTTGGAATCAGCGACATTGTTTGTTTTTAAAATATAATGGCTATAGAGTGAGGTTTGTTTTTAAACAGAAGCTGATATCAATGTTTTTGTGATGAGAAATGGAATGGTTTAAGGGGTTATATATAGAAATGTTTTGATCATTGAATGGATGGTGAATACTTGTTCCGGATGATTCAGGACTATGTAGCAAGCAATCTTTAGCAGAAAAGGAAAGAAGGGCTTAGAGGATTCTGCGGAGTGCTTAATCAATCAAAGTGACATGACAGCGTGGACCTCGTAGAATGGTCACGAGATTTCCCGAACATTTGAGAAATGGTAAATTCTAGATTCCGTTCCAAAGAAACGTGGGTAGTTTACCTTAACGGTGTATTCCACCGGCTCTATCTCATATATAATTATATTTTACAAATTATTATAGATATTTTTGTTATTTGTATATTGGCCCATTTACATTGATGTCGGTTTATATTTCCAATGTGTGTTGTAAGTTTCCAAGATGAGAAATAGTACCAGTACTTCTCCCCCCCAAAAAAAAAAATAGTACCAGTACTAATAATTGATTATTCAACTTTCTTTTTATTTTTTTGACGAACCTTTTTTTATTAAATACCAAACATTGTAAAATTTCCATAAATCTTTATTGTCAAAACTTAATACTGAATTTCAAGACCAAAAAATACTGAATTTAGATTCTTATAGATACTACAAATTTTTTTCTTTTTAAAATCATGAAGTTTCCTAGTCATGTGCATAGTATTCTTCGCACATGGTTTGTGATTATTTGTTTATATTATATAAATATCTTATTTATTCTTAAAATTAGGATATATGATTAATTGAAGAATACAACATTCTTTTTTAAAATAATTGGTATTGTGCATTAATAGTTAATTAGATTTAATATAATTTATTAAATTTTAAATTGATAGTTCTCAAATTATAAACTAATATTTTTCAAAAAAAATAAATCCCAATCTACTTCTATTACTCTTTAAAGTAAAAATTTAACTGACACTTCTTCATAATGTCGCGTTGTGTGTCCATGTTGGAGTCGTACATCACTACTCACCGACACTTGTTAGACACCGACAGGACACTAGTTAGACACCCCTTGACGGTGTCATATTTTAAAAATTACTTTTTTCGGCTGAAGACTTTATAGACACCGCTTGGATACCTCTTGACACTTCATAGACACCACTTAGATTTTTCTCATGTCAATGATATGTGTTTATTTACTAATTTAGTTATCTTTATAATTATTTATATAAAAGTTTTGTTCTCGGTGTTCTATATTTTGGATATTAGCAGTGTCTGTGTCAAAATTGTGTCAGTGTCAAAGTCAATGCTTCGTATAGGGGCTAATCTTGCAAAAAGTAAATATATAGGTGACTAAATTTGCGAGAGACAAGGCAAATATACTGAAGTAGACATTGGGTGTTCTAGACACAAGTCTTCTAAAAAGTGTGGTTGTCCTTTTAGGCTGAAAACTACACCACTCAATCCTCCTAATTGGGATTGAAAAGTTAAAGTTATGCGTGGAAGTCACAATCATGAGCCTCATAAGAGTTGTCTTGGAGCAACAATTTTTGGGCGGTTTAGCAAGGAGGAGCGGTCTATTGTTGAGGAGCATTTTGTTGTTGAATGTGAAAGCACAAAAAGTCTAGATGCAATTAAGAATAGATTTGCCAACAACTTGAGTAACATCTCTCAGCTGTATAGAAGCCGTAACAAGCTCCGATCGGGCAGGAGAGGTAGTAGGACTGAGATACAGGAGCTCATGAGATTGATGAGTCTGAGCATTACTTGAGTTGGACCAGACGGCTTGAAGGAACTGATATTGTTCAGGAGATCATGTGGGCACACCTTGAGAGTATCAAGTTATTAAGGATGTTTCCTAGTGTTATTATTTCGGCAAGTGTACCGAATCGTTGCAAGTAATAAAACCGGTAAGACCGGGTATCGTCCTCGAGGATCGAATTAATTTACCAATTACGTTAACAACAACTAAACGAACCAAGTTGAAATAAATTTCCGATTGGTATGAGTGAGCGACTAATACTAAAGTAAGCAATTAAATATTTCTTTTTGTGTTTTTAATAAGAGAAAACTAAAATGCTTAGGAGAAGATACGATGGGAAGAACGCTAGGGATGAATGCCTGTTGATTTCACACTATTGTCACTGATTTAATTTCGAAAGATCACCTCTCTCTTATTTTGCTATCAAACCCTCAATTCTAACTAATTCCTAATTCCTTAGGTAACTAGTCCTTTGCCGATAACTAAAGCCCTAATTCCTTAGGCGATTTCAATTAACAACAAGCATTAACAACGAGGATTCGCAACATACAACAATTCTAAGAGTATTCCTAAACTACGAATGGTAGGAATTGAATTTCAAACATTCAATAATAAAACTTCCATTCGATCATTGAATAAAATATCGTTCTACAAGTTTTCCAACCATAGAAAGCGTTAAGCATAGAAATTCAATTCACAAAATATAAGAGAGTACGACATAAACATAATTTTAAACCAGCAACAATAGCGTTACGTCAAAGTTAATTCATCCCTAACATTAGGGTTTAGCTACACATGATAAGGGAAGAGAGAAAGGAAGAATTACAAGATAAAGATGATGATGAACACATATGAAGCTTCAATTCTTGTCCCCAAGCCTTGAATCTTCAATACCGGTGAGAAGGAATGAGTGCTCTTCGCGTTCTAGCGTTCCAAAATTCGTCGACTTCTGGCCTTACGTGTTTTTAACGTTTTTCACGCTCAGCTGGCGCTTAAGCGCCACTTAAGCGCAAGCTGCGCGCCTCTGCTTCTGCCTTCTTGCGCGTGACTGGCGCTTGCGCGCCACTTGCGCGCCTCCTGCGCGCCCCACAGCACGCCAATTCTGTTTTCTTGCGCGTGAAGCGCCACCTGCGCGCCTCTTGCGCGCCACTCAGCACGACAAGTCCTTGGCTTGTACCACTTGTTCTTCTTGCTTGCACCACTCGATCTTCAATTCGATCTAGTTTCTGCACACAAAAACACGAAGAAAACGAACATAACTACTGCATAACAAGCCAACTTCCTAAGTTCACAACTTCTTAAATTTTCATCAAACTTCTTATTTTTATTCATCAAAATCTCCAATTAAACTCCCTCCTTATCATTGAAAACTATCATGTGATGTGGGTTCATCACAACCCCAAACTTAAACATTTGCTTGTCCTCAAGCAAAGATACTTGTCACGACAAGCACTCAGATAACATGCAATCAGTAGGAATTAATTACTAACACACACATCGAGAAAATCAAGTTGAGCATCAACTTTCAGACTGGCCACTCAATTGCAAAACCACTAGATGGTACTTTCACTAGAATACTCTTGCTCAATAGTGCGTGTGTGACACTTAACTCAGTTTGGACCATAGCTAGTTTCAAAATGCATTTAGCTAAGACTAGAGGGCTTTCTTTTGAGATAGCCAAAGATGTTTCAAAACTAAGGGTAGACTAACAATTCAGCACAGAAATGGGGAATAAGCATGACAAAGGGCATTGAATTAGAAATTATAGGGTACTAGACCAGTGCACTTATTACATCAGACTACCAGTGCTGCAGCAATACAGAACATAACAAGAAATTAAAAGCAAACAATACTTGACATTGGTGCTGCATTGCCCCTTTTTTTTTTCCTCACTTTTCTCACAGGTTGACTGCTTATTTCGACTGAAACCAAAGTGTGTCACCACAAATTGGCCTCCCTACTTCACAACCAACCTAACTACCATTTATCATCCTTTTGACTGAAACTATAATGTGTCTCCACAGAATAGCCCCCCTACTCAGTTCAAAATGGCAGCTTATTACACTCTTTTCTTTTCTTTTTCTGGTCTGTTTTTTTTTTTTTTTTAATGGGCTATGACAACCATTACACGAATTTAAACTGGTGCTTTATAGCTTAGCACAATACAAATAACACTGCTTAAAGGACTTTCTAACTATGTGCACTTGTCCTAATCCCATCCTTTCATGCTGTGCCTTAGTATAATTTAGAGAACCCCAAACTTAGTTTCTTATGCTACCCCAAATTTTTAGTAAAAATTTGGCAATTCCTTTGGTCCACCAAACAGCTAGCTTAGCTACAATCATCTCTAGATTCACTAAGTTCCACCTGAGTTTATGTTTTAAGTGTGGAAGCAAGGGTGCACTAGTTCATTCACCACAGGGGTACTATTCGCTCAATTCTCACCAATTCATCACTAAGTTTGCTCAACTCTTTTTTTTTTCTTCAATAATTCGCTACATGATTGCACATAATCCATGACACTGACACTGACTTGACAATAGGTCCTCCCCCCGCTCAAAACTTTGCAGTGTCCTCACTGAGTAATTTAGGGGAAGGCCTATTTACAAAAACAAAAGCAAAACAAAAACAGAATCACATAGCGACAACTAACTAAAATAAATACCAAAGTACACAACCAACTAATGCAAGGATAAGGGAAAGAGAGAAAATACCAAAGCGGTGAGTAGACTACTCAACCGCGTCCAGGGTCTACTGCGGAGGTGCCTGAAAGATGTCAGCCTCCGGGTCCAACTGTCCTCCACTCTGAACCGTGCACATGGCTCTGTAGAGGGCTCTCATCCCAATGATCTAAACATCTCAGAGTTGTACTCGGAATTATGAGTTTGGGATGTCGAACCACGACCAACCGTCTTCCTCTTCTTTCCTTTGCCGGCCATATCCTGTTCACATCATAATAAAATTTTCGCGCACAAGATTGGTCAAGGTTAGTGCACAAATAAACATGACATAACTCTTCTTGTTCAACTATAATCACACATAATTTACCTTTCAAGAAGGTATTGAGTTCACATAACCAAATTCTCAAACTATTTTCAAGCACAAGGTTGTTGTTTACAAATGCAAGCATGTTGTTCATGGTTTCTAGTTTAAACATTTTATCAAACAAGTGGTGTGCACATCCACTCCACACATGAACAACAACCTACAATCAACTTAATCAACCCCAAACTTGATTTTCATCACTTTCTCAACACATAAATCAACACAACAACAACCATATTACAATTTCTATCAAAATCATCATCAAAATTTGAGTTTACCCATTAAGTGCAATGAGATGAATCTTGAAAGAATTTAAGTTTGAGAAGGGAATACTTACTTGATAATTGATGTGGGTGAAGACAATAAGGTGTAAATTCAAAACCCCACAACAAACTTTTAGATTAAAGCTCCTTGGATCAAGAAAATTTTAGAAAACCTAAGATTGGAAGATGCTTCACGCGTGAGAGGATGCCCAGCGCCAGTGGCGCGCGAGATTTATACTTCCAGTGGCGCGCGGGGCGCCACTTACGCTCAAGTGGCGCGCGAATTGGCAGGGGCATGCCACAGAGTGGCGCGCGACGCGCCATTGAAGCGCCAGTGCAGCGCGAATTGGCAGAGATCATTTGATTCTTGCAAAAATTGATTGTGACTAACATGCATCTTAAAGTACCTAATTTAAGAAAAATAATGCGAAAAATTAAAAAGATAAGGGTTGAGAAAATTGGGTTGCCTCCCAAAAAGCGCTTCTTTAACGTCACTAGCTTGACGTTGCAATTCCACTCTCTCAAGGTGGAATATATGACACAAAGAACACATCATCCTTCTTATTCCGTTTATGAGGCAGGAACTTCATGAACTTGAGGTACAATTGTGTATGCTTCCATACCCTCTCAAGGTGAATGATGTCGAACAAGGAATGGAAGGAGTCTAAATATCGATCAAGGTCTTCACTCCCATATTCCTTACTTCTCAAAAGATGCGTAGAGAAAATGATTTGTTGGGAGATTTCTTGTTGGATTTCCACACCTTCCCAAGATTGAGAATTTTTAGCTTCCCTCCAAACACGAGGATCCTCCCGTTCAATTCTTTGTTCTTCCCCATCTTTCTTTTTCTCCCATGATTCTTCTATTATTAAACCCTGTTTTTCTTGTTCTGAATTTTGATTAAGTGGTTGTTCATCTACTAACCAATCATCAGCCAACCAGTGATATGATTTGTCAATGACTATCAATTCTGGCTCCTCAAGAACTTTAGGTTGAGCCAACCAAGGATAGGACTCATCAATCAGTATCCATTCTGGTTCACAAGAACAATAAACAAGATCCTTCCCACAAAGATCACAATAGGAGTATGTCTCACAATTGCCATTTAAATGGGGTCCTCCACAACAACAACAACGAAGTGGCGGTAGTGTGGACTCCATGATTGATAAAGTATTCACCTGGCTTTCATAGAATCAAGGGAGTAAAAGTGGTAAAAAGATAAAAAAAATGTAAAAAGGAAAAAAAAGAAACAAGAAAACTAAAATAAAACTAAAGTATGTACAGGTTCGAATTAGCAGTTGCCTTCGAATTTACTGGTAAATGTAATTTCGATCCCCGGCAATGGCGCCAAAAACTTGTTATTATTTCGGCAAGTGTACCGAATCGTTGCAAGTAATAAAACCGGTAAGACCGGGTATCGTCCTCGAGGATCGAATTAATTTACCAATTACGTTAACAACAACTAAACGAACCAAGTTGAAATAAATTTCCGATTGGTATGAGTGAGCGACTAATACTAAAGTAAGCAATTAAATATTTCTTTTTGTGTTTTTAATAAGAGAAAACTAAAATGCTTAGGAGAAGATACGATGGGAAGAACGCTAGGGATGAATGCCTGTTGATTTCACACTATTGTCACTGATTTAATTTCGAAAGATCACCTCTCTCTTATTTTGCTATCAAACCCTCAATTCTAACTAATTCCTAATTCCTTAGGTAACTAGTTCTTTGCCGATAACTAAAGCCCTAATTCCTTAGGCGATTTCAATTAACAACAAGCATTAACAACGAGGATTCGCAACATACAACAATTCTAAGAGTATTCCTAAACTACGAATGGTAGGAATTGAATTTCAAACATTCAATAATAAAACTTCCATTCGATCATTGAATAAAATATCGTTCTACAAGTTTTCCAACCATAGAAAGCGTTAAGCATAGAAATTCAATTCACAAAATATAAGAGAGTACGACATAAACATAATTTTAAACCAGCAACAATAGCGTTACGTCAAAGTTAATTCATCCCTAACATTAGGGTTTAGCTACACATGATAAGGGAAGAGAGAAAGGAAGAATTACAAGATAAAGATGATGATGAACACATATGAAGCTTCAATTCTTGTCCCCAAGCCTTGAATCTTCAATACCGGTGAGAAGGAATGAGTGCTCTTCGCGTTCTAGCGTTCCAAAATTCGTCGACTTCTGGCCTTACGTGTTTTTAACGTTTTTCACGCTCAGCTGGCGCTTAAGCGCCACTTAAGCGCAAGCTGCGCGCCTCTGCTTCTGCCTTCTTGCGCGTGACTGGCGCTTGCGCGCCTCCTGCGCGCCCCACAGCACGCCAATTCTGTTTTCTTGCGCGTGAAGCGCCACCTGCGCGCCTCCTGCGCGCCACTCAGCACGACAAGTCCTTGGCTTGTACCACTTGTTCTTCTTGCTTGCACCACTCGATCTTCAATTCGATCTAGTTCCTGCACACAAAAACACGAAGAAAACCAACATAACTACTGCATAACAAGCCAACTTCCTAAGTTCACAACTTCTTAAATTTTCATCAAACTTCTTATTTTTATTCATCAAAATCTCCAATTAAACTCCCTCCTTATCATTGAAAACTATCATGTGATGTGGGTTCATCACCTAGCGTTTTGATTATGGACTGCACCTTCAAGAGCTCAATCAACATTAGTGATAACTCCAACAGACACCCAGAGTTCAATCAACCTATTTTCCAGAGCTTTGCAACCAATCTTTCGTTCCAAAAGCTTGACGATAAGGTCTTTCTTCCCACGGTCTTTGAATTCGCTCATCTTCCCATGTCGAAAGATTGAAGGAGGAACATTCGTGTTGCCCTAGCATCTTTTCCTCCACCTTTATTCTACCTGCAAACATTTCTTCAGTAAAGGTGAAATTCTCACCCCCGAATTGCTTCTCATCATGCTTTGGGTTCACCTCCGGAATGGTTTTCCCTAGAATCATTTCCTTGAATGTACGTTTACCACCAACAGTGCGCGTATCCAACCCATCATCAGCAAGATCGCCATAGTAGACTGCCATTGTTGACTCATTGGAGAACTCATGCTCTCCACCTTTGAATTTCCTTGAGCTTCATAATTTCTAGTCATCCTCTTAGCTAGTCACGACGGTTTCCGCCGCGGCCATCGGGGCCCGGTGGTTCCAGGGGTGGAACGTTAGATTAGAATCTTGGAGACAGTGTTCTTTTTCTTGGAGCCCGTGTTTTCTTTTTTTAATTTGTGTAACAGTAAATAGTAAATTTTAGATCATGTAATATTAATTTAACCATTTTAATAAAATTATTAAATGATTAAAAAATTATTTTGAATTTTTTGATAGTGGTTAAATTATTTTTTACAATTGCTAGCAGTTATAATGATTGGTTTTAGTATTAATTTAATCATTTTACTAAATCATTTATATCCTTCATTTAATAATAATTTAATCATTTTAGTTTAATTTTTGATTTTTTAGAAAAATAATAATTTTAGAATTTTTGTTAGTGGTATGTTTTTTTTTAACAATTGGTAGTAGCTAAATTTATTGGCTTTAGTAGTTTGAAAAGATAATATTAATAGTATAAAATTAATAATTTTGTTTCAAAAAAGAAAAAGAAAATAAAACTGTTAGCTTTTGGTTATTTTTTCGTCAAGTTTTTTGTTTTTTTTTTCTTTCATTTTGCTCTCGCATCAGTGTTTTTTGTTTTGGCAACTTTTCGTTTTTTATTTCTGTCATGCAGTTTTTCTCTGCAGCATTTGCTGCGTGTTAGAAACTTTTTGGCAGCGCGTCACCTGCTGGTTTTGTCTCAAAAAACTGTTGCTATTTTGGCATTTAGTGGATATTTTACGACAATGCCCCCAAAAATGGACAAATGACAATTTTGCAAAATGTCTAATATGGACAATTTGCTAACACTTAATTTTACTATATTATATATATATATATATTATATTAGATTAAATATTATATTAGATTAGATTAGAATTAGATTAAATAGTTATCTTCAAAAAATATATAGACTTTAGTAAAAAAATATTGCTTAAATGGAATATTGTATTGTATTAATAGTGTGATAGAATTTTTTTACACAATAATAGCGTAATAAAATAACCAAGCTTGAATTGTGGCTAAATTATGGTGTCAAATTTTTTCACAAGAATAACAAGAAAACACGGACCAAAAATTTGGTGGAGAGTTGTGTTAAAAAAAAATTGGTGGAGAAGATGAACAAGCAAACGGTAATTGAAAATCAAATGGAGGAACTCTAAAATATCATTAAATTTTATGATTGGGAATATAAGAACCCATTAATTGAAGGTGGAGCTAATATGTAAATAGCAAAAAATATATGTAAAAACTGTAAAATAAAATTTAATGTTTGACATAGTTAGTGGAATACACATGGTTGATTTTTATTGGTTAGGTAATTTACCCACAATTCTCCAAAGGCAACCTAGTCCTCACCTTGAGAAATGGATATCCTCTGTCGTTTATTACTTGTTAGCTTTAGCCAATAGGAAAATGCTATTTCAAATACATTTTTTTTATAACAATATCTAATATACATATGTTTACTTGTTTTAATTGTCAAAAAAAATGTTTACTTGTTTTATTCGTAAAAAACCGACAGTATTTAAAGAAATAGAACAATTTATCAAAAAAAACAAAAACAAAAACAAATTAACAATTTATAATGAATAGAGATTTACATATTAATTAATTAATATATACTCAAAACAATAAAATTATATAGCTAACATGTTCTAATCAAGAATATGATGTAATAAAATTGCGCAGACACACAACAGTGCAATTAGGAATCCCACATTATGTTGACTGTACGAAGGGATTGCAAACAAACGCATCAATGAAAACTGATAATTTGAAGAAAGCACAGTCCAGTCAGACATTTCATCAAACAGGAGAAGCGCAATCCAGTCAGGCATTTCATCAAACATGAGAAGCACAATCTATAACAACAATGAATATGTGAAAAACTATATAGTGGCATGAGAGTAAACCTCGTGGTAGAAACAACACAACAATGCAAATCTATTTGTGCAAACAACGAAGGAGGGAGGGCTACATGCGCCCAATCCGGTGGTTTCGGCGGTTGCTGAGGTTTTGATGCTGCCAAACCGGTCAAGTCAGGTTGTTGGGGGTGGAGGAGGATTCAACTCCACCAGGAAGTAGACTAGCTTATCATCCAGTAGTTGGCCATGAGATGGTTTTAGATCCCCAAGTTTCATCTCTGAAGCACTAGCAATAGACGTATTGAAATACTCCAATTCTGAGTGTGAATTGAGAGTGTTGTGGTGAACAAGAGACGTGAGACGGCTTATGTGGTTCTCGAAATTAACTTCGTCATTGATGTCATTGGAAAACTTTACTGCTTCAACCGAAAATTTCACCTCACCGAATAGGAGTTTTTGCTCCCTCTGAGCAATGATGATATCAGTAGGAGAAAAAGCAGCAGAAGTTGAGACAATGTCTCCCCTCGAATCTGAAGAGGCATCGTCCGCTGAATCTGACTCTACAAGCAGTTCCGTAAGTAAATCGGAAGCGAAATCCGAAGTTAAAGCTGAAGATTGCGAAGATACAGAATCATCGGAATCAGAATCGAAGATGGTTAATAATTCCAAATCGAAATTGGTCATAGATTGTGAATCAGAATCCAAATCTGAAACCACGATCAGTGCTTGAAGGAAAGCTGGTATCAACGAATCTGAAGCCACTTCTGTTGGCTCCTCTGGTATTGGTAAAAGGTGCTGCCATTCAGGTTTGAAATGCCAAAGAAAAGGAGGAATGAACAATTCCCAACATGCAATTGCAACGCAGAGATAGCTATTAGTAGTTTTGACGTTGATGATATTCCTGTTCAGCAAAGAATTTATCCGTGTCAAGAACCCACCCATAAGCATCGTCCTCACCGCTAAACACCGGAAGCTCCATAGGCGACATTGGATTAGCGGGAAGGAGCTCTCTCAATGAAACCACCATTGTTGCGTTATCAGAATTCAAGGACTGAGATACCTCCTAAAGAAAGGATAAAGAGAGGAATTAGACTTTTTTTTGATAGAATAAATGGTTAGAAATTAATGTGTTAGTAGTTAGAGGGGAGCGGGGTTCAAACCCCGTACGTCTACATTTTCACCAACGATGTCCCTCTCACTCAACCACATGAGCTACCCTTCTGGGACAGAGTAATTAGACTTTGAATATATTTCATTTGACATCACTTATGACGTTAATATAATGCTTTTATAAACTAGTGGATACACACCATAAAGAAGGATACATCATCCACACAATAACATTGCTACCTATTAAAATAATAAGATAATATCTCTAAAAAATCTCTTCTAGAATGTACTAAAAGAGTCATTATTTCCTTGACTCCATGATCATATCACTATGCACCTTGAAATACAAAGTTAATTAACTCTCACAGCTTAGTTGGCGAGCTAAGAGACATGAAGGAGTTGCAAGTTGCAATTTGCATTTACTTGTAGATGTTAAGAGATTTTTTACCTCAAATATAACTGCTAAATTATATCTCTTTTCATACTTCTTTTTTTGAGAAATATCTCTTTTAATATATTCCTTTATTTGTTTACAAAAAAGATGTACATGTAAGTGAAATTTTTTTGAAAGAGTGATTGTAGTAGGGCACCAATACACCAAAATTCTAACGGATTAAACTATGAATATCACATAAAAATGGACGCAACTTCAATTCAATGTCACCACATCACATACTTTTTATTATACCAAAAGAGGGAGTTGAAAAGAAAACAGTCAACACACACATAATTGAAAAAAACTTAAAAATTTCATATATTCAAAAACTCATATAGGATACACTAGACAGTAATCGACTTCGACACAAGACACTCTTTGTAATAGCCCAGTTTAATATGCATAATGCATATGTCTCAATTATCTTCTACATATGAAACTCAATTACAGATACTTATTTATTCAAGTGATCGAGGGCAACATATTTTGCTGAGAATGAAAGCGAAGATCCCTTTAGCCTGTGATCTGAACTGGCTTAACATCGGGCTTCTTCACCTCCTCCTTAGGAACAATGACCGTAAGCACACCATTTTCCATAGCCGCCTTCACCTGGTCCACCTTGGCATTCTCCGGCAACCTGAAACGGCGAACGAAACTTCCCTGGCTGCGCTCCACACGGTGCCATGTGTCGTTCTTGTCTTCCTTTTCCTTGCTTCTCTCTCCGCTGATCTGCAGCACACGACCTTCTTCGATCTCCACCTTCACTTCCTCTTTCTTCACTCCTGGAAGATCTGCTTTGAATACGTGTGCCTCTGGAGTTTCTTTCCAGTCAATTCTTGCGTTCGCAAACGCTGCAGTTTCGCCGGTGGTGGCTCGTGCTAAAGGGAAATTTTGGAATGGGTCCCATAAATCGAGAGAGAATGGGTCGAGGATGTTTGTCCTTCGTCCTGTAGTACCGAACACACTTGGAATTAGCGACATTTTTTGTTCTTATACACAGAAATTCAAAGTGAGAGTTCTGTTGCTGGTTGTGGAAGTTGTTATTTGCTGATGATTTGCGATGTTACGATGAGAAAATGGGATGGTGTGGGAGCGTATATATAGGCGAAAGACGACGTTTTTTTGATCATTGGATGGGTGGATTCTTCGCGATGGAGCAAGCTTGTTTAGCAGAAAAGAAAAGAAGTGTTTAAAACGTTCCACTTGCAAAGGATTGTTTTGTTCTAAGAATAATGGGGACATTTCTCGAAACTTTGAGATTGTTTGTGGTGTTTTTTATTTTTATTTGTGGTGTTTTTAATAAACCAGCCACGTAAGCCCAAAGATGAAAACTAAGGTCAAATGGATTTTTTTCCGTCAACAGGACAGTCCAATTGAAACACATTTTGTAAATCAAAAGTTTACAAAGCACAATAAATTTATTGGTTGGCATGATCGGAGGGATCATCTCGGTTCTATAATGATCAATGCGAAATATAATTGAAAATTCATGTGGCCATCAATTGAAGAACAAGAATATTCTTCGATCTAATAAGTTTTCATGTATCTCTTGTTCACAAATGAAGTTTATAATTAGATCATCATTACAAAAAAAAAAGGTTGGAAGTGAATATCTCAAATTTTTAGAACGAATACATATGGTGATATTTGTGGGTCAATACACCCACAGTGTGGTCCATTTAGATATTTTATGATTTTAATTGATGTATCAACTAGATGGACACATATATTTGTCGTCAAATCACAATTAGAAGTTTGTGAGATTGCTTGCTACTACTATAACTCCAGTAAAAGCTCATTTTTCTAAATTATCTTGAAAGCACCCGATGAGTAATATATGTCTATTAGAATTCATATTGAACATCACGTAGCATATGTTCATTCATAAAATGATTTTTGAAGAACAATTCTTTAGAACCTAAAGTTATGACAAATTTTTATGAGATAAGAACTTTCAATTTGTACTACGGAACATGCAATTTTGCATGCTGCAATATTGATTCGCATCAGGTCAACAAGTTATCACAACTCTTCCCCTTTATATTTGGGTGTTTGGTCATGAACCTATTATTTCCTATCTTAGAATTTTTGATACGCAGTATATGTTCTAATTTCTCCACTCACAATGCACTATGATGGGTTCTCAAATAAATTTGGGAATGTATTGGATATAAATCTCCATGTATTAAACTTGTTTATAGTCTAGTTTGATGATTATCATTTGAAGAGTTAAATTTCCCAACATCAGGAGAGAAAAAAAGCAGTTGGAAAAAGATATTAGTTGGAATGAATTATCATTGTCTCGTCTCGATCTTCGAACTAAATAATATGAACTAGAAATTCAAAAGATAATTCATTTTCAAAGCTTACCAAATCATCTACCAAATGCATTCACTAATCCAAAAGGTGTGACTAAATAATATAGGGTTAAATATGTTTTTAGTCCCTACAAAATTTCACTATTTTGTTTTTAGTCCCTATAAAAATTTTCATCGACTTTTAGTCCCTATAAAATTTCAAAATTTCGTTTTTAGTACCTATAAATGCCAACTAGTATATATCCATTGAATTTTTGAGTGATGTTTTGCATACATGTTGAGGACATTATAAACATCTATTCCAGAAAAACTTCGAATTTTTTAACAACGCATAAATTAAATCTAAATTTTTTAAATGCAAAAGATTCGATAAACAAATTAAAGGAAATACTAACCTAGAAATCAAATTTTGAGTTTATTTTTTGTGAGGGAGATATTTTTAATATCTTTAACGTGTATGCAAAATATCATTCAAAAATTCTAAAGGTATACACGAGTTTACAATTTATTGGGACTGAAAACAAAATTGTGAAATTTTATAGGGACTAAAATTTGACGAAATTTTTTATAGAGACTAAAAACAAAATAGTGAAATTTTGTAGGGACTAAAAACATATTTAACCCAATAATATATATCAGCTCCCATAAGGCAATTAAACTAGTATGGCAATGATACCCCACTATCTCTCCCCTTCCTAGGAATAAACCAACCCCTTGCTGTGTTTAAAAGATATAATCAAAGATTTTACAAATTAATTTTCTCCTTTAAATAAGACTTTATTCGTAGCAGCCCATAAACTCCAAATTACTGCTATCCAAACAAGATGCTTGCATATAGTACCAACTATCAAGTTGCAAGAAGTTCACCACTGTTCACTATGCATAACAACTTCTGATCCCAAGCCAAGAAAAAATGTCGTCCCATATCTTCTTTGTGAATTCACATGTGCTAAATAAATGTGCAGCTGGTCTCAACTTCTTGAAAGCAAAAAATGCAACCAAGATCACGGTTGGATGTGAGAATACCTCGCCTGTGAAAAACACTTCTAGTTGCTAATCTGTTTAGCAATAATCTCCATGTAAAGACGACTATGTTTGATGGAACGTCGTTCTTCCATAGCTTATTGCATGCCTCGACAACTTCGATCTTCACTTGTTGCCATCACCTGCGAGAAAAGAAGACAACCGCAAATGCAAACCTTCGTATTCAATCTTGTATTGCCTCTCCTTGACCTCAAAAACTGCAAGAAGGGGCTTTGAAAGGTCTACTTCAACACAAAGACGGGCATACTTGCCCCTTTCGTGTGAGAGAGTGGTCTTATCAACTTTCACTGTCCTACCAATTCTATTTCCTACAAAATGCAGAAAGGAAGGATCGTAGTATTCTATAGGGAGACCAGAGAACCTTACCCACACAGCGACTCGATCAATGCTAGCCTTTTCTGGGTGAAAGTTAGGGCTCCATTCGCGAACAATGAGATAATGGTCATAGATCAACCATGGTCCTTGCCCTAAAGCGAAGTCCCTGTCTTTGTCGCTGGTGAACGTGTCAAGAAAGTACTCATTGCTCAGGTCGATGATGGAGATCACTCCATCTGAAACCCACATTTGGTTCAATCGATTTTCAAGAGCCTTGAAACCAATTTTTCTTCCTAGCAGTTTCACGATTAGCCCCTTTTGCCACGGCTTATGTATACGATTTTCTTCCCATTTTGAAAGAGTGAAGGCTGGGCATTCTTGATTGCCCAACATCTTTTCTTCGATGACTATTCGATTGTTAAACATTTCCTCAGAAAATTCAAAGGGATCACCTTCCATGGTAGTATCTTCTGGTATCTTGGTTTTCTCGGAGTCTTGTCCCGTGACGATGTCTTTAAACGAACGCTTGACACTAGTGTTGTGGTTCTCTATTCCTTCTTCAACGAGATCGCCGTAAAACATCGACATTGAAGAGGCAGTCGAGAATGTATGATTTCCTCCTTTCACTCTCTTGAATGTTCGTCGTTTGACTATATCTGGATCAGGAGGCGCGGTGGCCGGCTCCTTCGCCGCCATCGCGATGGGTGGAGTCACCGGTTCGAGAGGGTCGTGGGGTTCTTGGAGAGTTTACGTATGGCTTTTTGATTTATGTTTATTATTTTAGTTTTTCTAAATCTAATAGACCAAAATGTAAGGATCAACACCTGTATATTTTATTTTGCCATAGAATTATACACAGATGCTCATACCTAATATGTGTATGTATTTTTAAATGTAAAATATTAATATTAATATATAAGTAAAAACATGTGAAAATAGATAAAATACAAATTTATTAGATATGAGTAATTAAAAAATAAAGGTAAATACATTTAAAATTTTCAGTTTTGCAATTGTTAAATAAAATTATTTCGGGAAAATTAAATAATTCTAAAAAGCATGCAAATATTAAAATCGAAAATTGTAGAAAGTTTGAGAAAATACTCAAAATAGCAATGTTGTCGGTTCATCCAATCTGAATAAATATAGACAACTCTAGAAAAACCCAGATACGTAATTTCGCTTCTATATAAAGCTTCCTCTGTTTTCCTCATAGCAGTACAAACCGTGATCAAGAAATTAAGAAAACAAAAATCCTCCATAATCATAGTAATCTCTTTCAAATACTTTGAAGCAAACATCATGTCTCTGATTCCAAGTGTCTTTGGTGGTCGACGAAGCAACGTATTCGATCCATTCTCACTAGACATATGGGATCCACTCGAAGGATTTCCATTCTCCAACAACAACAACAACTCTGGTCGCGAGACCAGTGCAATAGCAAACACACGTGTGGACTGGAAGGAAACACCGGAGGCACACGTGTTTAATGTTGATCTTCCTGGGTTGAAGAAGGAAGAAGTGAAAGTGGAAGTTGAAGAAGGGAGAGTGTTGCAGATAAGTGGAGAGAGAAACAGAGAGAAAGAAGAGAAAGATGATAGGTGGCATCGTGTTGAGAGAAGTGTAGGGAAATTTACGAGAAGGTTTAGGCTTCCTGAGAATGCTAAGATGGATCAGGTTAAAGCTGCTATGGAGAATGGAGTGCTTACTGTTACTGTTCCTAAAGAGGAAGAAAAGAAACCTGAAATTAAGTCAATTGAAATCTCTGGCTAAATCTTTATATATTCAGAACAAGTGAACAAGTGCGTTGTTAAACGAAATACTGTGTCTTATGTTAATGTTTATGTGAAGTAATTGTGTGTAGTTGTTATGTAAGTAAGGTCTTGGTGCTGAAGTATTGCTAATATGCAGAGTTTATGTAATAGTTTTCGTTAATAAACTGTTTGTTATTACTCATTTTCTAGAGTCTTCAGTCTTCTAATCTTCTATATCAATTCCAGTTGTGTAATGAGATGAATACAAAGGAGACAAGACAAAGAAAAAGATGTGGAGTCAAGAAGAGGGTCACACCAAGAAACAATCTCTAAACAAGGGTTCTTTACAACATTTGTAATCTAATTATTCAATAAAATAATAAAGAATTCACACTCTTTTTTTCAAAATTTCATCCGTAATTAACCTGTTTTACAAATTTTATTAAGAAATTTATTTATTTATTATGAGACCCTACAAGATCTACTCACCCAAAATTAAACAACACGTACTTTTTAGAAATAAAATCAGCGATTAGACCTTAGCATAATTTATTTCTCATTCTCCTCCAAAGATCAAGTCACTTCCATTCATACGAGATTTTAATTCGAACCTTTCTTGAGATATATGTTCCTGAAAAATATTCACCATGCTCTGATGAAATGGTTAAACCCATGATTATCAAAGGCACCAACTATTCCAAGCCGACAATCATCAATAGCCTAGGCCTTTGTTTATGCCTAGCTTTCTCCACTTGCAAAACTGATATCATATGTTTTCTATGCATCACTCAATCAGGTTATATATCTCACTTAAACCGCTGATAGTTAAAAACTGGAAATATTGAATTTTAATTAACAACTTGCCAATGTACTAGTATGCTATAATAATAAATAACACTTGTTTCATTATATATAGAGTACTACAAACATGCAACATACGAAACACCAGTAGACAAAGCCTCAAAGCAACAACCTTATTAAACAACATGCAATAAAACACTCAACATAAAAACACAAACACCCAAGACTTAACATATTAACAGGAACATAAGTAGTAAACGAAACAAGGTTGCTCTGACAGTGGAGTAGTAGTTTACTGGGAACGGATCCTCTGAAGTTAACGCGGGAACGTGAGCCTAACTTCAGAAATTTTGATCCGTTGGATCAATAAAACTGCCAAGATACAACCACATGGCATTAAGTTTTCTCTTTTTGTTTAACACTACTCAGTCGCTCGATGCCTTAAACCTTCTCATTCACTTCTTCTTCTCTTCTCTTTCGCTAAAAGCTCTTAACAATTCTCTTCCATTATCACTTTCAGAGACTATTTAGCAATTAAGGAAAAACAAAACAAAAATCGCAAATCATTCTTCAACAACAACAGAAACAGACTCCTTATTTATAAGGTAAGACTTTATTTTTTTAATTTTTTGATCGTCGTCTTCTTTATCATGCATTTTTTATTTATTTTTCAGTTTTTCATTCTTAGTTCTAAAGATGGTGAAAGAAACAGTATCATGCAATGTTCAACACCTGATATTTATTTTGCTTGTTTTGTGATGAAATGTTCAAATGTATTTATTATTATATTATTATTGTGATTTTGAAGTTTATACTGTTATTTATTGTTCTAAAGTAGGTGAAAGAAACAGCTTCATGCAATGTTCAACACCTAATAGTTATATTGTTTGTTTTTGTGATTGAATATGTTCGAAAAGTATTTATTATTATTGTGATTTTGAAGTTTATACTCTGTTATTTTTTGTTCTAGAACTTTCCTAAACGAAGCTTCTGGCTGCTATTGAGGGTTTTGTTTTTGGTACTGAACAACAACAATGGCTTCTGATATACCAAAACTATTTACATAGACTACTAATTCAGAAGCTCTAGTTCCAAAAAAAAAACTAAATCAACACGAGACAATAACACCACCGCAAATCACACTCAGATAACACCAATAACTAACGACGTCAGCACTCAACAAGAGCAAATCACACTCAGATTTAGTTGGGGACAACAACACCACCACCGCAAAATCAATATGAGACAACAACACCACTGCAAAATCAGATTTTTTTAAACCAACAAGTGGAAAACTAACTCTATTACAGAGGCGGAGGTAGATCGGCGGCGACGACAGCATGCAACGGCGGCGACGTACGACGGATGCAACGGGAAAAGAATGGCAGAGCGCAGCTGTGGGTGCAGTTTCACGGTGAGAGAGACAACCACCTTAAGGGGCTTGGGTTTAGGATACTAAGCCTTTTCCTTAGTTTTTAATACTAAGTTAATATCAGCCGTTTGATTCATATTTTTTTAATTAAATCTGATCCAAAGGTTGTGAATTAAAGAGGGTATGAATGTAATTTTTCACATCCCCCATTCCTCCATCTGCAACGTTCGCGCACAGCTTTCTCCCCTCAACTTTCGCGGAGTGCAACGACGACAACCACCACATGTTCTTCCTCTCTCTCCGTCGACCACGTCGTACCACCACGTCCCTCCGGTGAGGTCTCCCCTTCCTCCGTCGTTCTCTCTTTCCTTTCTTCTCTCTCTCTCTCTCTCTCTTACTTTCTCTTCTTTCTTTCTCCTCTTAGAAATTGTTGATGCTTGTTGCTGCTTGTGTAGAATGCATACTAAGTGTTTGTAAAAATGCTAATCCATTTCACAACACTGCATAACATTTGATATGACATCACTACTCACTAACCACAAACTAGTAACACATTGGTTTGTAGCCACTAACCATTTTGTTACTAGTTTGTGGTTAGTGGCTCTTAGAAGCAAATAGACATTATGCATAAATCTATATAATTCATTAATCAGATGCTTAAGGAATCATTCTCCAAAACTTTATATTTGGAACATTCATACCTATTATTTTATTAGGATTAAGAGTGATGGACCAACAAGCCTTTGTTAATTTACAAATGTTTATATACATTAAGCGGCAATGATGTATACTTTGAAATAATTCAATTAATGTTGATGCTACACTAGACTTTGAACTGTACTCATCCAAAACTACAAGTTTCTTCTGCATTTAATTTTGTTTGATTAAGAAAAACTTTAATTAAGATGAGGTGTGGTTTGTAACAATCTGAATGCATGATGTATACTTTGATATTTTCCATGAATTGTAAACTGATGATGGCTTGGAACTATATGCAATAAAAATATGATATTAGGATCAGGCTTTACAACACACTTGAATTCAATATTATACGACAGCTTACTTGAATTCGCAAAAGGCTGACTTGTTTTGTACCAGTATACAATAACATCTAGTAGATTCTGTTCTGACAGCATATGCTAAAATGAATTCTCTGGTAAGTCATTTTTCTGTAGATTTCAATATGCTCCGAGTTGATGAACATGGTGAAACAATCAGCTTTACACGCTTACTTGTTCGTAAATCGTCTTTCTCTGTTGCTTGTTACATTGTTTAACCATTTTGGTACGGTTAGTGTCCACTAACCAGTGTTGTACATATATGTGGTTAGTTGTCACTAACCGGTGTTGTAGATATCTGTGGTTAGTGGCCACTAACCAGTGTTGTACATATCTGTGGTTAGTGTCCACTAACCATTGTTGTACTAATTTGTGGTTATATTTTGCAATTCTTATATATGTTGTGGTTTTTGAACATTACAGTTGAAGAAGATGAAGTAGAATTTCCAGCTAAAAAGATAAAGCAACGTCAAAATCTATGCAAGAGCAAGATCAGGTTGATGTCCCTATCAGAGAAAAGACAATTGATTTGGAAACAGGAACGCAAGCGAGCAATTGAACTTCAGAAGTTGTCCGGGATTTAGAACTTGTAAAACAATTTAGGAGGAAACAATTGTTCTTACGCATTTATACCTAAGTCTGTAATATCCGTTATACAATGGCATGTAAACATACCATTGCCACATTGTGTGCATAGAAGTTTGATAATGTGATTCTGATTTAGTTTGATAATGTGATTCTGATTAAGTTTGATAATGTTAATTTATGGACATAAGTAACAATTAATAACCACTGTTATGTGTATCTGTGGTTAGTGGCCACTAACCACTACTATGTGTATCTGTGGTTAGTGACCACTAACCACATTTATGTGTATCAGTGGTTAGTGGCCGCAAACCACTGTTATGTGTATCGTGACCACTAATTATAATCTTGAATCGTGGAGAAGGAATGAAAATGAAAATTAAATAAACAAATTATGATTAAGAGCAAATTATAATCCTAACCAATGTTATGCACATTTGTGGTAAGTGGCAATAACCACACATTAGTACCACAATGGTTAGTGATCACTAACCACAGATACACATAACTGTGGTTAGTGCTCACTAACCACAGATGCACATAACAGTGGTTAGTGGCCACTAACCACAGAATAGTGCAACAATAGTTAATAATCTCAATACATATAAGTTCAATACATATAATTTCAATTTCTTCATTAGAATGGTATATTAGAAATTGAATACATATAAGTTCCATTTGTTCATTCATCTACAATTTCAATTACATAGAAGTTTTAATTTTCCTATCTTTTCCTTGTTTTTCCTAGAGCCTTTTTCCCCCTTCATTTATCAGTATAGCTTTCAATTTGTCACTAAAAGTGTTTGCTTCCTCTTGTATTGATTTCCTTAGCAAGTTGGTTCGGTGTTTCATGATTGAGCAACAGAGGTCAATCCGAAATTGATTACCTGCCAACACTTTTTGCCTCTTTTCCAATGTGTGCCAATTGCGAAACGAATCCATGTCTTTTTCATTTCAATGCCATTCCTTTAGAAACAACATTGTAAATATACCACAACTGTCTTTATCCGGCTGTTGTGGCATTTGTGGATCATGCCACTCAAATTCTTCCCATTTATAGGGACAAGCCTCTCCCATGACCTTGTACCTCTCCACAACAAAACTCCGTGCCTCGGTCATCAACTTGTCTCCAATGGCTTCAATTACATCCTTTCTTGAATAACTTTGAAGGCTTGTTAGATATTCATATCTCCCCATCTTCAAATTGAGCACATATGTGATAAAGTGGGATTGAGCAACACAAGGCATCAGGATCTGCAATATAGGTCCTGTTAAAAAATGAGTGGGCAACAACCATTGAGTTAGAATCAAAAGCTAAAATTTGAATCACATTATTAATCTTAGAAGTAATAATCACAATTGTACAATCTGTGGTTAGGGGCCACTAACCACAAATATGCATAACTGTGGTTAGTGGCCACTAACCACAGATATGCATGACAGTGGTAAGTAGCCACTAACCGCAGATATGTATAAGTCTGGTTAGTGGGCACTAACCATTGTGCTACTAGTTTGTGGTTAGTGGTCACAGATACCAAATTCATTTGTACAGATACCAAACTCATTTCAGTTGATTTCATTTTGCTCAATGCCTTAATTTGTACAGCCACTATATTTATAACCACGAGAATCTCAGAGTCTCTACTATATGAAACACAGAATGAATGCATGGAAGTAAATGAAAACGAAATAGGTTTTCAACGAAACTAAAAAAACATAAATCAGAATTTGCTTTTCTTACTATCTATGACTGATTATTATGAGAAGACAAAACAAAACTAACTGGTCTGTAAAGGCTTGTAGACTAAAACAGTTATTAAGTTATAGACTAAAACAATTTGGTATCTGTGACCACTAACCACAAACTAGTAACACGATGGTTAGTGGCTACTAACCATCGTGTTATTAGTTTGTGGTTAGTGAGTTGTAATGCTCAAATGTGGTTAGTAACAATTTGCATTTTATCAAACAACGATTAACAGAAATTTCTTCAAATCAGCATTTTATCAAACACCTAGTTTGCAACATTAACAGAAATTTCTTCACGAAAAGCAATGCTCACAAATACGTCACGAAAGCAAAAATAAGAACCAAATACTCCAAAACAGACATTGCAAAGTAGAAATGTGGTTTTCTAAACCCTAAAAATGAAGAAAAAAAGCAATCAACACGGATTTTTCATCTTTGCGATTAATACGAAAAAAGTAAATATCGCAAATACCTTATGAAAAGAATATTGGTTGAGCAGAGAGAAGAACCGTGAAGCAAATATCGTTGAGTAGACTTGAGAAGGAGCGGTAGGAACGAAAACGATGAGAGTGAGAATCTGAGAGAAGCTGCGACGGAAAGGAAGCTTCGGTGTGGAGGAACTCTGTTGGAGGCGGCGATGGAAGAGAAGTTGTTGTCGGAGAAGAAGGTAGTTTGCGCGCGAGGAGAAGAAGGAAGCTTCGGTGTAGTGTTCGTTTCTATTTTTGAATTTGGGTGAAAGTGTTTTGAAATTAGTTTTTTAATTATTGAAAATGACCCATGTACCCTTTAGCAACTTACCTTTCTACCCTTTAGTAAGAGTTACTAAACATATAGTTTAGTACTCTAAACTAGACTCACCTTAAGGCATCGAGTGACTGAGTAGTGTTAAACAGAGAGAGAAAACTTAATGCCACGTGGCTGCATCTTGGTAGTTTTATTGATCCAACGGATCAAAATTTCTGAAGTTAGGCTCACGTTCCCGCGTTAACTTCAGAGGATCCATTCCCGTACTTTGGAGTCAGCCAGCATTGGGAATTTTCACCAGCCTTGTTAACAGTACCGTTCTTCTTAGGCACAGTGACAGTAAGAAGCCCATATTCCATAGCAGCACTAATTTCTTCAACCTCAACATTCTCTTCAGTCTCCTTCCAGTCCACACTCACTTGATTAAACGACACAGTTTGAGGGGAAATGATCTGTGGCGGAAATTGGGGGTGTGTGTAACCTCCCTGAGATGCATTAGATGCGGCTTGCTTGTAGTAAGGCTCGTAGTAACGCTTGTACGCGAGAAAGTCATCACGAGCTGAAGGGAATTGGTAACCCAAACGCTCATTGTTATCGGACATTGTGTTTATCTATGTGAATGTGAATGTGAATGGTTGCTTTGAGTTGCGGGGATGAATGAAAGGTAAAGGCATGTTTTTATAGTGGTGTCGTACTCCCTCTTTCTCTATTTATCAGGCGTTTAAGATTATACACGTGTATTAAAAAAATAATTATATATATTACTTTTTATGTCAAAAAATATGATATGATTAAAATACACCTATATTTTTATGAGAAGAGAGGAATAGAAATTTTAGAAATATAAATAAAGTAATGGTATTGTGGAAAGAAATGTAATAAATTTGCATTTGACAAATAAATCGAGGAAAAAAAAAAAGGTGAAGAGAAAGACAGAGAGTTTGTAGAACCTACTTGCAAATCATGTGAGGAATTTTTTAGATACTGTCACACGTTAATTATTAATTAACTATCCTCTATACCACTCTAGTTTTGTGAAGGTTGACTTGAAGAGTGAAGATAGAACGGTCTTGAAAATGCCAAGATGGTTTTAAAACAATGTGCTCAGTTGCTCACTGTCACTATGTCTGTGAGTCTTTAATCAAAGAGGCGGTGGAGAGTACTTAAATTAATCAAAAATAGGTAGGCAGAGGATAAACCTGCTTTGATGTTATGTCAAATCAAATAGTATTTGTTTATCACCAGCCTATGCCTATCTTTCACTAGCTGCTTGCGATACTGGAGTACGTAGTATATTACTACTACCTTCATCCCATTGCGGTATTGGGCAAGCATTCTAGTGTTGTAAAGGTTGAACTTGAACTTGAACTTGAACTTGAAGACAACGAGCTCACTGTCGCAGTGAGTCTTAGATCAAACTGGCGGAGGAGATTATTATTATTATTATTATTATTATTATTATTATTAAAAAATAAGAAAGGGAGGAGGCAGAGGATAAGCCTGCCCTCAGGTCATGTCTACTCAAATATTTATTTAAATCTTCTTTATTTAAACAACGGATATGTTTCCCATCTATTTGGTAATTCGTGCTATCTCACTTAACACTTATCTTCGTTATATGCTCTTATGATATCACCTTAGAATGAAATTTGGACTTAATTCAATCCCATAAAATTGGTTTGTAACGTGAAAATTGCCCCATCATTATATGATCTTATTAGAACACATCTTTACTCAATGTGGAATTTGAGTTTTTCACTATAGTTAAGAATTGGGAAGTAGAAAGTGAAGATTAGGAGACACATACATTTCATCTAATTTGTATCATTGTCCTAGAAGGGTAGTTCACATGGTTGAGTGAAAGGGACATCATCGTTGGTGGAAAAACGTAGGCGTACGGAGTTCGAACCCTGCTCCCCCCTCCCTTCTAACAATTAACACACAAATTTCTAACCACTTTAGCTATAAAAAAAATCTAATTTGTATCCTTTAATTAGGAGAGAAAAAATGATACCTCACCACTTAAATGAAATCACCCAAAATCCAAAAGAAAAGTGAAAGGTGGGACTCATCTCAAACTAAATTATTAAAATACCTTATGTTAGTTACACCCATTGTGATCTCATTTATTTTATAAATAAAATGAATAAAAAATATAATAAATGTTAGTACAATACAATAAATGTTAAGGTTAAATGTTATTTTGATACTTAAATATGTGAGGCGTCGTTATTATAATCTTTGAAAGCATCGAAATTGCAAAGACGTTCATAAGTGTTTCTTTTGTTAGTAATATTGTGAACTAAATTTACTAACAATAAAGCATATTGGAGGATTATGTTGATTAATACATGACACGTTCGATAACCAAAATGACTTACTAAAGACATATTTTGAGATGTGTTTGTACTTTTGGTACATTGATGAACTAAAATGATAGCGATACACACACTTAGGGACAAAAATGGTTGTTTAACCTAAATATTTTCTAGAAATTAAATAACTTATATTTACAATTTATTTTTGTCTAAAAAAGTAGTAATTTGTTAAAGAATATATTAAAATTGATAAATCCTAGATTACCCTTAGAAAATTATGGATAATTTATCTAATATGATGAGGTACAAATAAAATCCGTCTTTTTTTGAAGCCACTATTTCTGTTAATTAAAAGATATTTTTGTGTTTCCATCACATTGATATTAAATAACGGGGTACATATGTAAGATTTTGAGTGAATACAAGTTTGGGTAAGTTAACCATATTTTTTTCAAAGACAACTTATATATGAAAAAAAAAAGTTCCACTAAACCGCATGATTATGTTTTTTGTCTATATCAAATTGATATTAACTTGGGGGAAAAAATGTGTCAAACATTTGATGAACCCAAGTGAGGTTAGTGTATCATCCCTAATTTTAATTGTCATTAAAGATCGTTCAAATAGTACTCAGAGATCTCGCGGATTATTTTGGACCGAGCGAATTAACTTCGACTCCCAAGTGACTCAATAAAATTAAACACGATAATCCTTACGAATACAATAAACTGAAATCATTTTCAAAATGTTATAAGAGTCATAAATTCCAAAGTACAAAATACATACATATAAATATAGATCAATAACTAAAGACCCAAATTGGTGCTTGACAATTTCCTCATGGACAAGTTGGTCCGTTATACTATTTAAGATCAAGCAGGTACCCAAATCCTTTCGGAATAAGCCTTTTTTCAATACACCAACACAATCTAAAGACACCTGTAATTGTTACAAGTCACCTAAGCAACACCCACACAAGATCAAAAACACCTAAGGCAAGAACCAATAGAGGCCCGTAGACTCACCAAGATATCCCAAGAAAAGCAAAACACCGAAACTAGCATCATTATCCCAACGTAAAGAGGTTAGTAGAGCCACCAAAACATATTATTCAAACTGTATTCATACTGAGATGAATATGAAGGAAACCATACTTAAGAGCCAAACTTATTTAACTTGTTAACAACTTGCCAATGTGTGCTATAATAACACTTGTATCATTATATAGAGTACTAAAAACACGTACATCTAGCATACAGACAAGTAGACAAAGCCTCATAGCAACAACCTTACTAAACAACATACAACATAAAACATTAAGCATAGTAACATAAACACATAAACACAGAAGACTTTTCATACGTTCTTCTTAGGCACAGTGACAGTAAGAACCCCATCCTCCATAGCAGCACTAACCCTTTCAACCTCAGCATTCTCAGGAAGCTTAAACTTCCTATCGAAACATTTACCCCTACTACACTCCATAAGGTGCCACTTATCAGGATTCTTATCCAGTTTCCTCTTGCCGTTGATGCGAAGGTAACGCTTGTTGTCGATTTCAACATTCACTTGATCCTTTTTCAGCCCAGGCACTTCCACAATGAACACGTGTGCCTTCTTAGTCATATGCAAGTAATGTCATAGACCATCATTACTATCCTCAATTCTGACTACTCTATCTTCCACTCTAGTTTTGTGATGGTTTGAAGTTATTACTAGTATAGCTTAGTAATTAATTAATCTGCAGATGGGATGGTTTTGTAAAGCAATGAAAATGCCAAGATGGTATTGGAAAATGAAAATGCCAACATTGGCAATGAAAATGCCAATGTGCTCATTGTTACCGTTAGTCTTTGATCATATAGCATCTTTCTCAAGGGAGAAACCCTCGATTGATTTCTCCAACCTAAAACTTCAATAAAATTTATAAAGTGGATCTCACTAATAACTTTTTATCATTTTCATTGGACAACAACAAGTTTTATTAATTTTTTATTAAAAAGTAAAAAAAAAAAGATAAGGTTTCCTATACAAGAACTTCATCCCAATATATACTTATTTTTTTTCCACAGCGGGGTACTTATTAGAGCTCACTTCTTAAGAGATAAGAAGTCTCCATTATAGATACTCTAATTAACCAAAAAAAGGCAGGACTGCCTCTGAAGTCATGTCTCTAATCAAGTGTTTTGGTTAAATCTTCTTTGGTTCATGCAAACAGCAGATATGTTCCGGTTGGATTTTGTCATCTTTCCTATCATCACCACCGGCCTATGCCTTTTTTGATGCTTAGTTTTCTATAGTAGCTTGCAATATTGATATATTTTTTTGCATATCTTATTCAATATTGTAAGCAGCTATAGTTTTCTAAAGAACATTAAAATTCATTTTCTCTTTCTTCAACCTCTCTATTTTCAACCTCTAGAAAACATGTTTAAGGTGCCATGGAAATTTTCTGTAAAGACATAAACACTGATTTGGTTTTTTCTCCTCATCTTCTTGTTAACCGCCACAAACCACCTGTAAAAACCGCGAAACCGTCAAACCGAATCCGCACAACCCAAAGTTTTAAATGGTCAAAGATGGGTGGCTATTTACACCGGTCGGTTTTCATTTTTCTCCTATCTAAATTTTTTTTATGTATTTATTCCTTATATAAAAATATTTTTAACCCATGAAATTATAATTTTGCATTAGGACCTGATAAACTCCAATTTAATGCATTTTTAGAGATGTTTTTTGAGTTCCTTTTAGAGCAATTATTATTAATTATTTTACATTGCTGATCAAATTTCCTCTGTATCTTGCAGAAAGGTAGAAAAAGAAGAAAAATAAATAAAAGTCCTCATATACATATATATATATATATATATATATATATATGAGTGTGGGTTGGAATTAGAAGAAAAAACTAGAAGAAAAAGAAAGAAGCCCAAGTAATGCAAATGGGCTTGGAGAATAGCCATGAATTGGTTTGTTGATGCATGAGAGCCCATAATGTTAGAAAAGGCCACAATGCCTATTTGAGATTGTTAGAAAGGACCCATTTGGAAGGCATTCACCTTAGCCCATTTTAAAGAAAGAATAATTGCCCAAACCCATATGAAAGTAAGTTGAATTAAAAAAGGAAAGAAGAGAACATGTGATGAACAAACTTGGTGAAAAAGTAATCAGGGGATAACTTGATTACCACGTACCCTAGCTTCAACAATAAAAGGAAGCCGCATATATTGCAACAGAGAACCCGACGCCGCAGAGAAAAAGAGGAGCCACACGTGAATTTGGATCGGAAGTGGTAGTGACGGCAACGCATAGGAGGGAGTTTTGGTACCTGTTCTTGACATCGCGAGAGAGCTCTGGAGCAGAATAAAGAGATTGAAGACTTAGACCAGGAATTTCTCTAATTACGGGTTATTCTTATCTTTGTATTTCACGAACTTTATTTCTATTTTATTGTTCTTGATACCTATGGATACCTAAATCCTCTTCTAGGGTTTTAGGTGAATCTTGCTTGTTTAGAGACTCTTTTATGTTCTAATTTCTAGTTTGAATTCCCAAGTTTTATTTCAATTAATATTATCCTATTGCTTTATCACATAATTAGGATTGACAACCCTTTGCATGTTCATAATCAATTAGTTGATTAGCGACCGTACTACAACTAGTTGGTGGACCTATAGGATAATTGAGACTATAATTGATAAATGACCAAACTTTAATTTAGTCTTCCAATCACTCAACCTTTTTGTACTTTATGCTTTTCTTAAATTTAAATTCTAGCATGACCAAACTAGGGTTAATTTAGGAAAAAGAATATTAATCACGAATGACCAAACGGATTAATAGTTTTAGTAAAGGGATTAATATTTGAATAAAATAAGGGAATTTAGGTAGAATTAGACATAGAGGAATCGAAGCTAGCAAGTGAAACCGAGACCCTAGGCTTCTCTCCATTGATCAACTTTCACAAATTTAAATTCTTGCTATTTATTTCTTCGCATTTTAGTTTCTACAATCACCAATATTCGTTAGTCTAAATAATAATTAATCTTAAGTAGTTTGGTACTTATTAATTAATCCCTGTGGAGACGATACTTTTTATACTACTTCTGCAAGAGAGTACACTTGCTCTCAAGTGTGTTTTTAACGCAACAGGACCCTTAATTTTGCATCCAAATACCTCACAAAAACACATCATTAGGCCAATTATGAGTTATATAATTTATTTATTTAAATATATTAAAATTGTTTTTAATTATATTTGTAGCGAATCATACTTTTAAAATTTTTGAACCCCCTAACTTCGGGTCCTGGGTCCGCCACTAACTAGGACGGCATCATATTTGGTAGCTATAATGTACTCCATTTTAGGCATTGACATCCACTTGTCCTAATCCAGGGGTCCCAAACATGTAACATATAATGACTCTCTAATAGTTGCAAGTCCGTTCCCAAATAATTCACCATATAGACCAATACATGAGTTTAGCTCTTGAAGTAGATCTTGCGGAACTAAAGGCCAACTATTTTGTCCAAACTCATGTCCAACAGTAACAACACAATAGCCACAATTTCCATCGCCAACGACATTAATAAGGTTTGCAATCTAGGGGTGGAAATGTCTACAACCCGGTAGCCATAATTTACCTTAATTGACGGTTTTAACAAGACCCCTTAGTATTAGTTGTACATATGCGGGTTTAAGTACCCCTTGTACTCCATTAAATAAAATTTTTTCTTATCAAAAAGAAATCAAATCAATAAATCATGAACTAGAAACCTCCATCAAGTATTAGGGTCGGCTAGCCCAAAACAACAGTTAATAAACTCCACAAGAAGAACTAGCTCCTATTTCTTAGAGATATACACTCTAAGAATTCACACATCATTCAAACAAAAGGCATTGGCTAGCCTTCTCTGAAAGGTCATGATTTTATTTGAGAATATCCACCCATTACGGGTTTTCTAGATAATCCAAAAAACTGCGTGACAAATCATAATCAAAAGTCATTCCTATTTCTAGTTGGGAACACACCACTTTAGAGAATAGAAAAGAGAGTAAAGTGATCAGCTGAAAGGACCAACGAGACCCCAAACCATGTAAAAACTAAACGTAGCATGAGCTATGTGTAATCCTAGGATTTTAAGGTCGATCGTTTTCATTAATACATAGTTAAAAACCTTGATTGATAAATTCAGCTTGAGCAACTTATATGCACGCATTCAATTGAGCATTGTAAGTTTTTGGTCCTACATATACTGCGAGAAAATTGAACCCAAGAGTATAGGGATTAAGCTATGTAATAATGTGATTAACTTAATATGACTAGACTACAAACTTGTGAGACATGGTCAAAGCAAATGGAAGTACATAATTTTACATATCTTCAACACTTTCACCAACACATATATCATCCACATTAACAGCAACTACTTTAGAAGCACCAATCTTAAATGAAGCAGATCGAATCTTATAAGGCAACTTAGCATTATTCACAGCCACCCCACATTCAGATGACACTTCTTCTCTCTTCAAATCACTAGGAGGTAGAAAACAATCCATAGACAAGCCTTTAATATTAAAATCCACTTCTTCTATTTGCCAAACTTCTTTTATTTGAGTCCTTGAATGACTCTCAGAACCTTCACCAAACCTTGACAATGAGACACAAGTTTTCCCAGCATGTGCTATGTGAATACCATCCACTATTCTATAATCTTGTATTTGGGACTCTGTGTTAGTTTCCCAGAATATTATGTTGTTGCTTTCAGAGGATTTTAGTTTGATTAAATGGGAGTCTTCTAATTGGATTAATAGTCCTGTTTTTTGGCTGAAGTAGCCTAATACTGTGTGACCAATTATCTCTACATTGGTGCTGCTTCTTGTTTGTAACGAAGTTGACTCTGCTTCAAGTTTTAGAATGAAACATTCTTCATTGTTTACTGTTTTCTCACCAATGCATGTTGAGTTGTTGAAGAGATTTGCTGTTGACCTTGGATCAAGACCCTGCTCAAAGGTATTCACTATGAGATATCTATAGAAAATAGGCAATGTAAAGATCTATATAAACTTGATTATCAGAGAAATTTGCAACAGTCATACAATAAATTATTTTTGGGAAATGCTCTGTTTATCGCTAGGATAGTTCGTGAAACCGCCTACAAATGATGTGTGTGGTGTTATGTGGGTGCATGTGTTAATTTTTTTGTAACATTGATGCCATGTGTTATATTCGGTCATGGATTTGCGGACACGTCAATTCATGGGTGCTTTTAGCAAAAATTCTTTGCGGTAAATAGTAGTTCTCATTATTTTTAGAAGCTTGAGTGTAAATTTTAAAATTGAGGGATGTCAAAATAATTTTTTTATAAAAGTACAATGGCAGTTATTTATTTTTTCAGACAAGTCCACCCCTGGGTATGCGGGATGCTAATCCACTACAGTCAGCTATATCCTTCTCTCTCCTCTCATTTGTTTTTTTTTGTTATTTTTGCTTTAAAAAAAAATCAATGATCAGGATTTAATGTTGGAAGATCCAATGATGGAATTTTGGGTGGTGGGGTAGTGTTTAGAAAAGGGTAATTAAGGTACACTTGGAATTGAGGGTGTAGTTTGCAAAATGTAGGTGTGTGGATAGAAATGGTCTAACTAAAAAGATTTTAAACCCAATCATCTCAAGATGGCCCATCAAAAGACTTAGGAGGGTTGAAAATGGAGTTAAAGAAAACAGAAGTAAAAAGGCATTTTTTTTTTTCAAAAATGGATACAAGTTGTCACGCACTGAGAAATGATAAGCATTGTTGACTTATTGGGAGGGATCAGAATTTCTTGATAGGGGAAATTCCAGTTTTGGATGCCGACTTAAATTTCCTAACATTACCTATTAAATTGGGACTTTCATGCTGTGGAGGAGCTAAACTAAACAAATTTGAAAGTGAATTGATCTTTTTCTAATTCTTTTATTTGATTGTTTTGAAAATTAGAAGAGAAAGAGGATGCACTTCTGGGTGGGTCTTAGCTGGGCAGGGATTCAGTTAGGAAGTACTAGTATTTTGGTAGGTAAGATGGTTACGTCTACACTTAGATTTTTTGTTATTATAGGAAGCTATAGCTTGATGACAATAAAAAAAGAGTAAAGTGGTGGGAACACAAAATATATTACACCACAATCAAATCAGATTCACACCTCAGGGATAGCGCAGCCCCAACGTCACACTCTTTCATAGTAGTAGTTTAAATTTAACAAACTTAGAATGTAGAAGAAGCCAAGAGTAGGTAATTTGCATCAAGATGAGTGTTAAAACCACACGCAACATGACACTCTTTTAAATGTACTATTTTATTAGTTGAAATCAAGTTGTCTCGATTTTGTGATTGTGTGATTATACAATTTAAACTAGAAATTTTGGTCTCTATATATCATGTGACACATCAACATTTTTAATTACAAGTTGAATAATGATTAAATAAAGAGACTAAAATTCCATAGTTGCAAAACTGGAAACACGAGAGAAAAGATTGACTGCGGACGAGGTGGATACATGGATGTCGATACCTACCCCACTACCTCCTCAAGTTCGCTAGACATAATATTATTTATTTTATTTTATATATATATACTCATTCAGTTTATTTCATAAATTTTGTTTATTTTAAATTTTGATCTATTTTAATATTTTGAACTTTCATTATATAATAATTATCTTAAATATAATTTTTATTATTTTTTATAAATTAGGGACGGAAACTTGTATCCACAGAGATGGGTGAAAAACTCAACTCCACCAAAGATAGAGGCAGGGATGGGGATGCAAAACCCGTCTCTACGGTCTACCCGCTTTGTCACATGCCTACTTAGAGGAACCAAAATTGCGTAAGCACAATACCCGTATAACCCAATTGGTTTAATTAAAACCAAAGAGATCTTCCCAAATAGGTAGCTAGCATAATCACTAAGATACTAATATTTGCCCTTAAAGAAAAACTAGAGACAACCATGACTATACTTGTTGAATACTAAAATTGCAACTAAGCCTTGAATTAGTAGTAAACCAGCATAGATTGAGACATGTAACCAACACAAGTTGTCTGCGTAATTGGCGCAATGTGAGTTTGTAAGTTGTCTGCGTAATTGAAGTGAAACAAAGAAACACACACATTAAATTTGAATTTACCTGAAGTAAACGCCTAAGTGGTCTAGGTGGGCCTTTGGAAGCATGAGAATGATGCCAAGGTGTTTGTCTCCATGCCACTTTCCCATCACTCCCAGCACTAATCTTGTACCCAGAAACCACCAACTCCAAACACCACAACTCTGGCTTTTTCTGCCACACCACAAACCCTCCCATCTCTTCTCCTTTCATCTTCTCCACCTTCTTTACTTTCTTCACCATCTTTTTACTATCCACACCCCCTTCCCCTGTAAAAAACTCTGAACTCCCTATTCTCACTTGACCCATCGCATACATACTTTCCACTGAATTCAAAACACTCTCTCCTCCTATAGCCGCCACGTACTGCTTCACTATGTATTTCGCCATCGACGCCTCCTTCACAATCACACACAACGCATAAATAAATTTTATAGCATCGACACATCAGACTAAAGACATGTCTGTTTTGTAACATCGATACAGACACTTCATGCCAAGTGTTCGTGTCAAGTGTTCGTGTTGGTGTTTCATAGTGTCTATATAGAAAACACAAAAAAGGAAAAACCATTGCTTACAATGTTATGAGCTTTGATGATGGGTTGGTATTGAGAATTAGAAGTGATAGGGAAAGGAATCAATGGGGCACCAACAACACCAAGCAATAGTTGAATATCTGTGACTGTGTTTGTATGATGATCTCCAAAGCGTGATGATGATCTTGATTCATTATTTGTATTTGGCTTCATCCATTGCTTCATATTATGCCAAGTTCCACTTTTGAATGTGAAAATATCTTCTGGGATTGGAACCTCAAGAACTGTTTCTAGCCCATCCTCTCGATCAAGGTTGGGACACAACTTCTTCATAATTAGACTATGTAAAATGTATTTTTGATGATTTATTACACTTTGGATATAAAGGTTTATGTTAATGAGGAAGAAGAGGGTTGGATTCAATTTGAAGGGGAGAGAGTATGTAACTTTGGAGAAAAAGATGACCAACCAAATACTATGGGGACCCAGGACCCCCTTTGTCTATTTCGTCGTGTTCGCACGCATCTTTCTTCTTAGTCCATTTGAATTACGGTTCCTTTATAATTTAAATTTGTTGTACTAATTGTGTCTATAACTTTTATATATCGACTTCATTTTAGTTTATTTTCTAATGGGGACATATTAATTACTGTGGACTTAAATGCAAATTAGAGGTTGGTGATAAAAATTCTCGACTTCATACACTGTTACACTCTATTTTTTACCGGTGTTTTTTTTATAAACAACAAAAGAGCCTTAAGGAAGTACAAGAGGTACCTAATCATTACAAAAAAAAGGTGGACTCGAGTTTGACTTAGAGTACTAATGAATTCCTTGGTAATTGTTACTAAATGGGCATAATAATCATTTCTCCAGCAATGAAAAAATTCGGTGACCACACAGACACTAAAGGGTCACCGAAAAATTTAGTAATTATTACTAAGAAATTCCTTAATTTCATAACTCTTTGCCGTTAGATAGACATCATACAACCCACAGAGCAATTCAACGGATCCACAAAGTTGAATTTAGAGTTCCTACCTTTCCTAGACACAAACCATTCCCATGATGCATATTTTACAATTATCCAGATAAAATGTTTAAGCGCCTTCATCTTCCTACCTTTTAAGGCTTGTCCTATTCACAAAATAAATGATTGCGTGCATCACGTGTCATGAGGCGAAATCACCACTCCTCTTCTTCTCAACGCATCTTTTGTAGGAAAAGGGTCAATAATCAATCTCCACGCCATCGCAATAGCCTTAGTTGGGACATCGCATGCCAACAATGCATTTGGTTTCATCCTACTTGCACAACATTCAACAAGCCAAATATAACAGGATTTAGTAGTGAAATATTTGTTTTGTCCAATTCCCCAACACCATTTATTATCCCTATCCTTAAGAAAAGTGATGTCACGAAGAATATCCTCCATTTCATTCAACTGTGCCGCAGCACCAACAAGAATACTATCAGCCCAACCCCATTTCCATGCCTCCAAAGTCTGGACAACATCATTTTTCAATGCACAACTCTCAAATAAATCAGGAAGCAATCATTTAAATGGCGTCGGTCGACACCAGGTATTGCACCAGAATTGTAGTTTATTTGCTTTACCCAACTGCATCTCCAAGGTACCAAAGTACCAATAGATTTATCCAAAACTATATACAATTCCTGCACCACTAAGATCCTTGATCTCCAATAAATCTCATCAGACCTAAAAGGGGTTTTTACACGTCCATAAATAAATCACGCAAAAAAAAAAGAATTGATGAAGCAGAATCCAAAACTACAAAAAATAATTTCAAATTGATTAGAACATAAAATAAATGACTTACAATTGTAGATATGAACGAGCTGAAAGAATAAGCCCTAATTTGTTGTAGATAATTTGAAGAGATGATCGATTTGAGCGAGAGAGAGGAATGCGTGAAAGGAAGACAATAAAAGAAACCCTACATTCTCACCACAAGTAGTGAAACTCCAAGAATGCGATTTGGTACGATTTGAGCCAGAGATGAACAGATCTGAGTGATTTGGTGCGTTCCAAAAACAGGAAAGTGATTTGCAAAAACTTAGGGTTTTTTTTTTTGCAGAAACAACAATCCGATTTGACCAAGACAATATGGAATTGGTTCTCATTAGCTCCTTTGCACGGGGAAGGAAAATCATGCGGGGAAGAAACACGCTACCCTTCGAGGATCATTTTAGTTTTTTAAATCAAGAATGTGTCGGCCTTCAAAAACACAACCGTGAACATTCCAGGATTAGGCGATTGAGAGCGACCGTCATGAGAAGATAGATCTTGTCAAGCGGCGGCGATTCAAAACAACAATGCAAGTGTCGTGAAGTTAAAAATTTGATGTCGATTCTTAATCAAACGGTTTTGATCAGCTATATGTACATAAATATGGAGAAGTTTCCTTGAATGTGTGTTATATAGGTTTTTTTCTATTTGAAGAAAAAAGATTTTTTTTATTTGAAAAAAAATTTGTTTCGTTGAGATATAAGATGAGATATTTTATTTTACGGAAGATATAAGATGAGATATTTTTCCGGTGTAATAGTATAGTTATCATCCACTTGGCGGCGCTATTCTATTTTAAATCTTGATTAAAACCCTAAAGAAATGGAAGCACATAATTTGGGTGTCATATCTTCATTATACTCTACTCCTAGCTAGAGTAGCTCATTTCAATTACCCAGATTTTACCAAATTGTTTGTATATGGAATTATTGCAAAGTTGACTAGCTTTATAATGTGGCAAATATTAATGTCGACCGTATATTTCATTCATGTTAGTAATGTTTCAACAAAAACAAAATAATGAAAATTTTCACACATGATGTGTCCTCACAATTGACTGAGTTTGACATTATCTTTACTTATGATGAAGTGCAACATAATTTAATTCAACAATCCATCACAATAATGCTCGTATATACCCTCGTACAAACGAACCTAAAAAATATTTTTTTCCGTTATATTTAAATCATGCTTGAAAATTAAATAATGTAAAGATTTGTCCAATTTTTTTTCAAATAGTAATAATTATCATGATTATTTAAGCATATTTAAATTGACATTAAATTTTATGCGCAATAGTGAATATATATATACTTAGTGTATCCGCTACATAATTATTTCTCTTTAGACGCGTAATGTATAGACTCAATAAGCAAAACCTTAAATTAAAAGTGAAACCAACAAAAGAAAAGAGATAGAAATCCATTGCTTACGTTACCATTTAAGATAAAAAAGAGACAGTTGAGCTCAAAAGAGAGATTATTGTCCCTCAAATACTAGTTGTAACCTTGTACTATGGCATACTTTCACTTACTTTATCTTTTACTACACAATAGTAATCATCACTAATTAAAGGATATAATAAAGATCATATTACCCAATAAGATCTACTCCAGCTTAACCAAAGTTCTGTGTTTGAATCCAGACTTAAGCATGCAACAGTGTTAAATTTTTTGAGGGAGAACTTTGTCACTCAATGTGGTTTTATGTGATCCTATTCGGCTCGAGAGATTAGTCTCTGCAGTTGTGCGAAGAGTATGCCCGGTTTATTCCAAATATAATAAAGATCATATTATACGCTTATCAAAAGATATATGAAGAGACCCAATACTACAAGATATCATAGGAAAGCGCGACCAACATTCTAATTCTAATTGAGAATGGTAGCCCATGGCCCTGCCCATTGGTGGTTGCTGGTATCAGATTTAGGATTCGGATGATCACATGAATCTATTCCTGTCTCTAATGAACAAGGCCATGTGAGCTGTGGTCTGATCCTATTTTTGATGTTTAGCTGACAAGGATGGTATTAAGCGACAAATTATGCATTGTCCTTTCCGAATTCCGAATCATTTTATGCACGTTCTCATGAAAATGCTGCTGTTAGATGAGTAACCAGCTGAGTAACTTGTTTTCTTCTTTTTTGTTGGAAAAAAAAAATACAAGAGTATATAACACTAGATAAATTTTCCTAAGGTTTTCATTTCCCTTTGAAATCTCTATAATTTTTTTGGTCAAATGAAGTTAATTGCTTAGATGAGTCAAACCCAATATCCAAATCAACTACGTGTTACTAGGGGTGTTCATGGGTCGGATTCGATCGAATTTGCTCAAATCGATTGCTCGAGCCAATTACAATTATTTGGTTTGGGTTTGTTCAGACTCTAATACTTTTGTCCAAAATCCGAACCAAGTAGGTAGGATACCGAAGGAGTACCCTGTCTCTAATCCCCCACTTCCTAACAATTAACAACTAACATTTGCTTAAAAAAATACTTTATGCTTCTAAAATTACTAAACTACTAGAAGCTAATATGAGTTGGTTCGGGATCGTTGGGTTTGTCTTTTTGAAATCTTTTGCCCGAACCAAACATCTATGGATTGGTTCGGATTTGGCCGGAACACCAAAAATATCCAAACCAAACATATCAGTTTAGATTAGATTATGAGTTGGTTTGAATTTGCATGTCTGAAGCACTGAACACCCCTACGCATGTGTGAAAGTAGTACTAACTAGGATAAATTTTCCTAGTTAGTAACACTAGATAAATTTTCCTAAGGTTTTCATTCCCTTTGAAATCTCTATAATTTTTTTGGTCAAATGAAGTTAATTGCTTAGATGAGTCAAATCCAATATCCAAATCAAGGCCCCAGATCGGCCCAAAATCAACTACGTGTTATTAGGGGTGTTCGTGGGTCGGATTGGATTAGATTTGCTCAAATCGATTGCCCGAGCCAATTACAATTATTTAGTTTGGGTTTGTTCGGACTTTAGTACTTTTGTCCAAAATCCAAACCAAGTGGGTAGGATACCGAAGGAGTACCCTGTCTCTAATCCCCCTCTTCCTAACCATTAACAACTAACATTTGCTTACAAAAAAAATACCTTATGCTTCTAAAATTACTAAACTACTATAAGCTAATATGGGTTGGTTCAGGTTCGTGGATTTGTTTTTTTGAAATCTTTTGCTTGAACCAAACATGTATGGATTGGTTCGAATTTGGCCCGGAACACCAAAAATATCCGAACCAAATATATCGGTTTAGATTAGATTATAGGTTAGTTTGGATTTGCATGTCTGAAGCACTGAATTTATTCAAAGTTAGCAAAAATTTAAAAATATAATAAAACTGAAAAAATGTATAAAATTTATTCTTACTTTGATATTTTAATATTTCAAAAGTATAAAGGTAAGAATAAAAATATAAAACTTACCACAATTTAATATTTTATTAGTATTTTTATTTAAAAACACAATAAAAGACTAAAAAATATATTACTTAGAATATAATATATAACTATAATACAAACATTTATGTAAAGTATTCGGGGGCGGGGTCCCCGCGGGGCAGGGGATATGGACCCGTCCCCATCCCTGAATTGACTGCAGGGGGATTTTCTCCTCCATCCCCACGGGGGAAATTCCCCGTCCACAGGTCCTCAAATAGGGCAATCACCACGGGGATCCCTACTTACAGGTAGAAATTTCTACCCCTAACTGAATATGCACTTGTGAAAGTAGTACTAACTAGATAAGCTCTGATCGCCTAACTTGACCAAGTACACTGAATCTAATTCAATATGCATCGTACAAATTGGAACCCTCGATAACTAAGAATAGATTCCTCTCATAAACTGCACTGTCTAATTAGGAAGAGGATCCAAACCCTAATAATTGTATCTCGCCATTATTAATGAGGCCTCTTTTTCAATTCTTGAAAAAATTCCAACCTCCAATGGCATTGGGTACTTGAATAGTAGATGCCAAACTCTCTAAATTAGTAACCCATCCCTTTAGTTGAGGAAAGCTCGTCTATTTATTATTGCCCGAGTCACCAAACTGTTGTGATTCCGTGAACCATCCCAAACCTATTCCCCTTATCTTGAAAGTGGGGGAGTGGTTATCTAAAATATTTTAATTGGCTATAAGGGGTCTAAGTCTCCCAAGCATGAGGCTTGTAAGGGGCAGTCTCAATAGGTAACTTGAGGAATTAGGTGATGGAAGGATTCTACAGCTACCACTATAAACTAGGGTTCAAGCTAAATAGGAAATTGATAAGTTGGATTTTATGTTATTTTAGTCATTGTTTTGCTAAGTTTATTTAGTATTTTATTTTAGTTTGGTTCTAGGATAGGTGTATAAATAAATGAAGATTTTAAATGCAAAGCATGTGAAGTTAGAAGTCCTAAGGCCAAGAGGTGCAACCATGGATCAAAACCAAGCCAAACAAACAAAAAGAAGGAATTTTAGTGATTTACGCGGCCACCCGTGTTGCCTCAACACGGCCGTGTTAGGTTGAAAAGATTAATGTGCAGATTTTGCATTTTTGAGGAGTTTTAGAAATTTACATGGTCGCCAGTGTTAAAGTAACATGGCCGTGTTAATCCAAAAGTCAGCAACTAGTACATTTTCTCTTTTACTTCTTGTAATCTGAGTGGTTTTGGAAGTTAAGGCCTTTAGTAGCTATAAGTAGCATGAAATTCTAAGTACTAAGCATCATATTCTCCATTGCAAAACAGTTGCTTCTCTTGTACTAAGTTTCTTTGAAGTTCTAGTAATACAATTTCATTTTCTTTCTAATTTCTTCTTTAATTCTTGTTTACGTTTATGTTTTGAATCAATATTTTAATAGCTACTATGATCATCAGTGAGTAGATCCTCTTGTATTGGGATTGTGGGAGTAATCCAATGATAGGTCTCTTATAATCCCAATTCGGTTCTTTATTTTATGGGGTTTGATGTTCGAATTATAAGATTGAACAAGTGGATCAAAACATGAAAATAGTTTTGAGTCCCTTGAGATAATTGAAAGATGTTATGGTTACCATGAAAATAGGTTTGATTGTTAGGTCTACATACTTTTTTGTACTTTGATAGAAGACATTAGTTACAATTGTTATCTTGTCTTTGAAATACATTATACCCAAAATTTAGAAAAAAGATTGGTTTTATAAATCTATCACTGAGATGAAACTGATAATCCTAGGACGTTTTTTAATTTCAAAATTTTCTTATACCAAAATCGTCTTTACCAGTATTTGATCTTTGGTAATCAAAACTAAGTCTCCGAGGGATCGATATTTATACTACACAATAAAACCGTGCACTTGTGGCCTATCAAAAACTAAAGGAAATAAAACTGCAATTGGTTTTTCATAACTGATCAAGAGAAATACTACCCTTAAATATTTAGGATTTTTGCAAACTGTGGGATAACACTACTATGGGTTCCGTTTTTTGATTTCTAAACTGTAAGTGTGGTATATAACTTTGAACATTTGAGAGCAACACACCCACACAAAATTTAGTTGAATATCAAAGAGCAACATACTATGCGTAAACTCACAAATGAAAAGTGAGAATCCTAATTCAGGCAATCATGAAAAATATCTATGTAATATATTTCACAATTTGTAACATATGACAAATACAATTTGAATCAAACAATAAACTCATAGCTTTCTTAGTAATATCTCTATATGCATCCCATTAATTATTAAGTATAATTGTTCTCTGTTTTCTGATAACAAAAAACTGGAGAAAAGAGGGAATCAAAAAAAGTTGAGGATTTATGTTGTGTTGAGAGTAAATTCAACCAACTAGAGAGCACTTGGATGGGATGGTGAAGCTTATCGAGTTATCTGAACTTTCAATTTGAGTTTTGGAATACCTGTTTTTTTGTTAGTCAAAGGGGAATTACTGGTTTATACCTAAAAAAACTGAATTGAACAAACAGTCAAGATCAATTGTTATATAGAGTCAGTTAGCACACTAGTAGCAAATATTCATATACTTTGCTTCTTTTCTTGATATTATTCATTACTATATTATATACACTAACCATGATATCATACAAAAGTAGTTTTCCTTAACATGTCCAACATGTCTATTCAATTCCAACAATACAATTTCTACATGCAGAAGAAAGAAAACTACAACAATATACAAATTTAAATAATAATGATACAAAGATAACCATGCAGGATAGTATTCTAACTTGAACAATAATACAGCAAAAAAAAAAAACATATATGAACATCATATCATATAATAATGGGCATAGGTTATTGGATTAGTAACCCTTTTAGCATCTCTCACCTGTTTCATCTTCATCTAACACAGAAATTTAAGAGGGAACATTAAAGTGAAAAAGCCAAGAAATGACAAAGGCAAAGACCATACAAGCTAGTAAGAAATTCAAAAATCGGTGTCCCTGCCAAAAATTTCGAGGTTCCGCCGCTGGTGCAGTTGGTGGTACTATAGAGGGATCAGTTGCCTCATTCCACTGTTCTGTCACTTGAACTTCAATAGCACCAGGTACATTGTGTGCAATTGATCCACATATTTCACAAGTTCTGTTAATTATACAAATCAAATAATTAATCCATTTTGTAACTTCAAGTAAGAATATCAGTGTAGTAAATTTCTACTAGTTTGGAAATACAGGTAAATCAATTGCATGGATTCATAGGAGTTGTATTCTGATAGTGAACTCAAATAAGAGCATCAAAGTGTCTCAAGTTTCAATCATCCTAACATATACAGTTAAGACTTAAGAGCATAGGAGAGTTTGTTATTTGGAAACTAACAATTAGACTATTTTAAAGGTTGGATTAACTATTGTGCATGATTGTGTTGCAATATGCAGTAACCTGATGTGCATGAATGATTAAATTGCTTCTGCAGTTTTGCAATAAAGCAAATACTCCAATCTTTTCACTACTCTACCAAGAAGACCATAGAATCATGTGTTTACATACTTATTCAATAAGCACTTCAAGCTTAAGAGCTTATGCATAAGTTGTTTGAACAATTGGAGTAAACGAGAGTAAACTCTGCTTAAGCTGAAAACAGCTTATAAGTTATAACAATAAGTTATCTAGAGGAGGAACTTAAGAAAACAAACTGAAAACCAATTATTTATGGACATATCAATATCATAAGCTATTTTTATAAGCTCTTCAAAACACTTATGTATTATGTCACAAGTCAACAATAAAAGATGAAAAATAGATGAAACGATTACTTCATGAAATGCAGGTAACACAAAAACTGATAAGTATCTTTGAAAGTTGGACATTTTGGGAAATAAGATATTTTTAGCACCCCTCCAACACTTTTCTATTAACCATTGCCAAAACCCTGGCAAGCAATAATGTAGTTCAACTTAATTTACATTATTCCTTCTGTTTGCAAAAAATTAGACTCACACTCCACTACAATGACCCTTTAAAAGTACTATCTTTAACCCACATTATCCAAAACCAAGCAGCAAATAGACAAGTCAAATAGCTCCAGATAAGGTGAAGGATTATCTACACCTCAATTTTAAAAAAACATGACCACATAAGCTCCCTATCCACACACAAACATAGCAACTATGAAGCACCGACACAGACAGAAACACCACATAGACATCGATAATAATTTGAAAAATGCAAGTAATTGAAAGTGTCGGTGTCAGTGTTCAGTGTTGGTGTTCGACCCAACACGTCTTCAACTTGAAGTGTCTCTCCTACATAGCATAACAACTTAAAATAGCAGGTAACAATAGGATTCATCAATTTCACAAAATGATCACTCATGAGAAGATCAATGTCATAAAAACTAGCAAGTATAAATATAAACCACTCCAAAAAAACATACAAATCTCTTCCAAAAGAAGGGTACTTACTTATTTCCCTTGATCTTGAACCAAGCCTCAGCACAATGTTTATGAGCAGCAGCCAAATCATCTTTACAAGAACATCCAAGTTCAATAGGAGTTCCAGATTCAAGATTTGTCATATCCATACTAAGATGGCAAATCCTACAATCCCTCTCCACCTTATCCAAATGCACCTTATCATCAGCAGCTGCATTATCCAGATCCACATTCACAGAACACTCTGAATCTGATGCAGAGGATTCTCTGTGTTTTTCAACCACATTTACTACAATCTCTGTACCACAATCTGGGGTAGACCCTTGATCTTCATCTGACCGGTCACCAGCGGTGGAACTCCGGTGACAGTTATTGTCTATGTCTATTTCTACCACAACATGAAACTTATCCTCATTTACCATCTTTTTGAACACTAAAGTTAAGAATCTTCATGTAATGACTAAGAGAGACAAAGATCATGAATACCCACCAAGTTTTTATGATGAAAGTTTGAGTTTTTATGAACCTTAGCAGAAAAGAAGTGTGAATTATGTGAAGGGTATTACTCTACTACTGTGTAGTAGGTGATCTCTCTCTTTCTTTCTTCTGACAATAGAGAGAGAGAGAGAGAGGGAGGTGAATCAACAAAAGATGTGTTTATGTAAAAAGAAAGGAACAACATTATGAATTATGCAGGGATCTGATGTGGGGAAATTTGGCAAAAAAATAATCATATTATTTTGTTTGTTTCTAATAAAAAAATGAGTCTTGAAAATCTAACTGTGTTTTAAAAGTGTAATTTTTAGTATTTTAATGTGTTTTTTTTTCTTCATTGTTGAATTGTTGATGATATAACAAAGCAATAGAAACCTTAAAACAGAAGAGATTCTTCAACACGGGTCATGGTGAAGTGACATGGTCTAATGAGTTGTAAGATTGGTGGGGCCTACCTTTTTTTTTTTTCTACTATCGAGTTTTGCGGGGAGATTTCTATTTCTGTGATTTTAATCTATAGAAAGAATACTGCTCTGTTGCCTGTTAGAGAAGAAAATACTACAAGATAGAAGGAAGGAAAAGAAAATACACGATTTCACGAACAGATAAAAAATTGAGAAAAGCATGGAAGTCTTTGTCCTTTTCAGCATTTGCGCTTTGTAACTGCTGTAATAATTTTTTTACACTAACAATCGACCATCACAAAGTATGAAATCCCAAATAGATAGGTTAGTTGGTGAGCTAAAAAGTATCTAAAAAATGCATTAAAAGAGTGTAACTAAAATGTCCCAAGTTCAAACTCGAAAAATTAGCATTATTTTATTGCTGACATGTAACATGTGTTAATGTATTTTTTATATAAACATTTATCATTGATATCCCACGTTGAATATGAAGAGGCTGTATCATGTATGTACTACAGGCTAGTAGTATATCCTAGTGATACAAGACTTGATCAAAAAAATATCCTAATGATACAAGATATTGGTTCCACCATTCATTGTCGTTATACTTTATGAGGTAGAACCGCGACTTGGTCCTTCAGCTTGATCGATCATCGTCAGTTATGAAATCCTAAATGGGGCCAAAGCAAAGTAGAAAAACCTACAGGGGTCATCATGACCAGAGGATTCAAATTTGGCCCAGTCCAACGGATCGGCGTAATAACTGAGTGTTTGGATTGGGCTCGTTAAATACGGGCCCAAAAAAACTGAGCCATGTAGTGGGCTAGGCAGGCCTGTGGCCCCAATGCTTTGATTTGGACTAAGTTACATAAAACACGGTCCAATCGACAATTTGGTTGGTAAATTCCAACTCGCTTTTACGTGTTTGCCCAACGAGTTGAGTTGGATCGAACTGGACGAACCAGAGAGCTCTAATAATGACTACGTTTCCCTCACATAGAGACACAAACTTTTACCACTAAAATGACTTTTTTTATAGACAATGTTAGTGGGGAATGGGGGAATGTTAGTTTTGCAGACGTGAACCCGAACCTTCCTTCTTACACTCATCTAGTGCACTCTTTCAATAGTTTGCTAACTGAGCTAACTACTTGGGATCTACTAAAATGACTTGACAAGACACATTATTTTAGCCTAACCTTTCAGAAATAATACTATTACAAAAACACCCCATGTGATGTGGTGTGGTACTATCGTTTCATTATTTGTATGGCCTTCAAAAATAAAATATCCTTTTTGCGTATTTAAGTATAAATTCCTCAAATATATATATGACCCAGAAGTCCAACCTTAAATGGTGCACCTTAAATTTTGAAAAGGCAATGAATGTGTTTAGGTTCAATTAATTCGCTATGCTATCGTTTCAATCAAATAAATAATAACACAAAATTTCAATGCTACTTGCTTCATACTAGTAATTAAAATAATGATATATCATAATTAACAATATTTTTTTAAGGATTTGAACTAAGAACCTCCTACTTTGCAGAGTAAATTGGTTTGACCAAAAAAAAATAAAAATAATGATGTATCAACTTCTAATTAATTTTGCCAAAAAAAAAATTCTAATTAACTGATATAGATAACTCGCTTTTTGTTAAAACTAGCAGTATATTCGTGCATATGCACAGGTAACATTATATTCTTTGTATGAATAGATTTCATCAAAATTTAATTACATTATCTTTCAAGTTGATAAGAAATGAAGTTTCATGACTTTAGAATATTTTCTTCATTTGACATTTTTAATTTATCGTTATGAAATGCATTTTATCAGTAATAAAATTATAACAACATGTAACATTTTCCCGTTGTATCTCAAATGTAGAGTATAAAATAATTATCTGACAATGTGTAACGTTCTACCATAAAAAATTAATTATGATGAATTTATAGCAACAACATATAATGTTTACCCGTTTAAACAAAAAAAAATATATAAAAAAGTTATATTTTCGACAATGTCTAATATTTTCTTGTTGCGGCTCAAAAGAAAAATGCTCATTTATAAAAAATAAAGACATTCTTGAAAACAAATATAATAAAATTGTACCAACAACATGTAAAGTTTACCCGTTAAGAATCAAAAGAAAGATAAAAAATATTTATAAAAAAAAGCAAAATATCCATTTATAATTCATAGAACTTTGATCCACAAATTGAATAATCCCACAATGCTATCAAATTACATATAATTCATAGAACTTTGATCCACAAATTGCTTTACCTTGATGAAGTCAAGAAGAAGAAAAGAAAGACTCAAGCAGAAACCAAGGAGATATCAACATCCACCTACTGAAGAGAGTGCTGAAGTGATATTGGTTGTTGGACAATCAAGACCAGAGGTTGCATCTCAAAAGGGAAAGAGTATTGATCGCATTAGTAGTTATTTCTTGCCTAGAACAACTCCTAGAGCACAACCTAACCTAAAAAGTGTGTTGCAAGGTAAAGAAGTGATAGACAAGTGTGATCTCGATGTTGCAAAGTGGTTCATAGATGCAAGTGTCCCATTCAGTGCATCTAATTCAGCCTATTATCAACCTATGATTGATGCGCTTTGTAAAGTATTTTAGCTCAGAAAGATGCACTAAGAGCTATGGTAACATCTAAAGATTGGACAACCTCAGCTTATGCCAGGGAAGCCAAGGTAAAACAATTTGTGGATCAAGTCTTAGACTCTGCATTTTGGAACAAATGTGTTCATATAGTGAAAGTCACAGAACCACTTGTACGCGTGTTGCGGATGGTTGATAGTGAAGAAAAACCTGCTATGGGCTTTCTTTACTAAGCTATAAATATGGCTCGAGCAGAGATGGTAAAAAAGGTTTCAAAGAAATAAGAAGAAAGTGGAGTCTTACTTGAAGATCTTGGATGACCGTTGGGATTCCCAACTTTGTAAAAATCTCCATGCTGCAGGTTATTGGTTAAATTCAGCTTGTCGGTATAATCAGACACGATATGATAATCATCGGGACACAATATCAGGTCTTTTTGATGCCATTGACAAGTATTCTCATGGAAATCAAGAATTACAAAGGAAGTTAACTGCTGAGGTAGCCCAGTACAAAGATGCCATTAGGGATTTTGGAAGGCCAGGTGCATTGGATGATCAGTTTGTACTAAGGTCAGGTAACTTTCTTATTATTTGATTCATAATCTTTAGTTTAGTTCATTACTGATTCTTCATTAATCACATGCCATGTTGTAGATGTATGGTGGGATATGTACGGAACTGGTGCCAAGAACTTGCAAATCTTGGCTATCCGTATTTTAAGTCAAACTTGCAGTGCTTCAGGATGTGAACGAAATTGGAGTGTGTTTGAGCACATTCATTCCAAAAAAAGAAATAGGTTGGAGCATCAAAAACTTAATGACTTAGTTTTTGTTTGTTACAATTTAAGGCTCCAAAATAGGTATTATTATTTATTTATGTTTATTTAAGGCTTCAAAATAGGTTGGAGCATCAAAAGCTTAATGACTTAGTCACATGTGCTTAGATTAAATTACATATGTTTAGGAAAAAGAACAATTTGGTTATGACCCTATCAATCTTGAAACAATTGGTGACCATTCTAGTTGGGTATTGGAGGAGTCACCACCCCTTTTAACCTATGAAGAGCTGGACATTGCATGGTGATCTTGCAAGTATGACCATCCAACCAAATTCAAGTGATTTTGGTATGTTTTTATTATATGTGAGTAAAGTTTCATTGCTTCATGTTTAATAACTTTAGATTTTATTTGTTAACTTCTCTTTTAAAATGTTGTCATAGATCATTTACATTTGGCTGAAGATGAAGTTGATAATGCTGAAGACAATTCCATGGAAAATGAGAATGAAAACAATGATGGTGGAGATGGAGCTTCCGGGGAACCTATTGATGAAGATATCATATATGATGATGATGTTTTGATTCCATCATATAATGAATGATGTTTAATTTGTATACAATGATGGTTGTTTGTTGTTGTTGTTGGATTTGTATGAGATGGTTGTTTTGTGAGATGGTTGTTTGTTGTTGTTGAAATTAGAGGGATTTGGATAATTGTTTTGTTTTGAGAGGGTTTTTGTTGTTTGCTAAAATACTCATGTTGTTTATGATTTAATGGACTTGTTTGAAGTTCAAAGTTCTATGAATTATATGTAATTTGATAGCATTGTGGGATTATTCAATTTGTGAGGAATTTTTGTTAGACTTTTCTAGACAGGATGTAAAATTTTAGGAAATTAAGTTTTACAATTACGAAATTTATATTCTATAGGTCTTGAAAATTCGTGAAATAGAGACCGAGTCCGAGTTATGCAGTCCGGGTTTTGGTCATGCGGTTCAGCTGTCGACCATTTGGTCAGACCAGTGATCCAGTGACCCGGTACCTTCACCAAGTCAGCCACCGATCTGAGTTTTAAAATACTTGCCAAAAGTACCACTTCAAAACCAAATTTTTATAGGCAAATGTTAGTTAGTTATTATTTGGATGTTTGGTAGCACGATTGACTTACCTTGAATTACCAATTACCGTAGAAGCTGACATAATTTTATAGTTTTCAAACGAGCTTTTTATAGTATTGTTTACCTCATCAACCAAGCTATCTACTATTGATGTTATCGTCTATAAAAATAATTTTTCTTTTGAAGGGATGGATCTATTGATGTAGAGAAACAAAATTATACCATCTAGACTATCAATAGCGTTATAATTGAAGTGGCCTAGTGCCTCCTTGAAACCAAGAATATTATACCATCTATGAGGAATCCACCCACCGTTAAATGCAACAAATTATGACAGAGAAATCTAGTTGAGGAAGCTTAGGTTAGAGTCAAACTTTTGCAGGCATTGCAAAAGTTTGCCTTTGTATTTTTGTTGATAACAACACTTCTTGCACCGTACCCATATTATACCTGCCAGGTCCCTCATCGAATTGCTTGTAACCATTCTTTAGACCTTGTCCTAAGAAGCCTGTTTGGGAGGAAGTGGCAGTTCCTTGGGATGCTGTCACGTTTCCAGTGTTCTCCGTTACTCCAGCACCATAACTCTCAAGGCCACTCTTGATCCAAGCCATATTGTTTATGTCTGTAGCTATAGAAATCAATTCAGAGAAAGAGGGGGACTCCAAATAGTCAACAAACTCAGGACCTAATAGTGAACCATGACAATGAGAATGACTTTCCCTCAATTTTGCTGCACAGCAACCATGACCACATTGCAATGGAATCATGGGCTCACATTCAAAACCATCAAGTAACTTGAAGGCTCCTTCTTGTGGTTTGGGGGGTGGCATCAAAGGGCCTTGCCTCGGCACAATGTTTGAACATGATCCAGTTTTAGGCCTGCCTTGAGGATTATAAACATTAAATGCACTAAAACGGGCTATTGGTCGACAAAGAGTAGGTTGTGCCTGTATTTCAGCACTATCTGGTTGTATTTCACACTGTTTAATTTCATTCACCGTCATGATATTTCTGATTTCTGAAGGATTCGATGGATTTATATCCCCGATTGAAATGGTCTCTTCAGAGGATGCCATTGTTTTCTCAAAGCTACCATCTACCATCATATCACCATGTGTTGGCACATATCCTCCCAGTTCCATACACCTGCGCTTCAGTGTAGAATTCCAGTGATTCTTGATAGCATTATCTGTTCTACCTGGAAGAAGCCTTGCAATAGCTGCCCACTTGTTTCCATGCATTGCATGGGCTGAAATTATGAGACTATCCTCTTCCTCTGCAACAATTCAATTCTCATTAAATTTTAATTTTAATAATTGACTGGCACAATATTATAATGGGTGGTTAATTTGTTAATGAAATGACTACAAGTTTACAACAGTCGGATACATAGCATACAATAGGGAAATCACAGCACCACAGGTGGATATTATTATAAAATAAGAAAAGGTCTCGTATTAACTTCCCATAGAGTAGGAAAGAAGCATAAAGAACATTCGGCGAATTTCAGCAAACCCTTTTTCTCTTCTATTATTATAGAAGAATATAAACAATGGATTTCACCAAACCAAAACTATTCATATGTAATGTATGTTTTCAGCTTTTGTGCAATTCCATAATTTAATGCTTGTATGTTACGGAGTTTGTTCTCTATGAATGTCCAGAAAAAAAGGGGTTTAAGTCTTCAACTATTGTACAATATCTTGCTATTGCATCTAAGCATTCTCGCAAAAGAAAAACTTATATAGTAACACAACTTGCGAGTTTGCAAGCTCCACAAGGCAATAGGAAAGTTCATGAAACAGATAAACTGTAGCCACTAAGAAGTGTGAAAAGATTAAACTCGGTGTCCTGAGTAGCTTGGACACCGAGTTTGCAAGCTCCACAAGGCAATAGGAAAGTTCATGAAACAGATAAACTGTAGCCACTAAGAAGTGTGAAAAGATTAAACTCGGTGTCCTGAGTAGCTTGGCTATCAGAAATTTCAAGCTAAATGATCATTATACAGGTTGATGGAAACAATAAGGAGCTGAACAAGGTTCAGCATGACTCATGATGAGATGATAATAAATTTTGTGGAGTGATTACAGAAACCAAAATAAGTATCAGAGTAGAATTTGACACAAGTATCAGAGTAGTGATGAATCTAAAATTAGAGAAACCAAAATAAGTATCAAAGTAGTGATGATACTGATACCATTTAGCCAGTTTCTGAAGACTCAAACTAAACTATTTTGTTTGCTTCTATCAGCAAACCCAACTGAAACAAGGGAATTAATTCAATTAACATGCCAAAACAACTAGAAGAAACCCTGAAGATCAACTTCACATCTTCAACACAAGGAAGAAATCAAAGCATTTTCAGCTGCGGAAATCAAATACTCTTTTGTTGATTAAAACTGCAACAATTCTAACATTATTAGATGAAAAATACATCCCAGAGACTGGCTAAGAAACATGCTAGACACACTACAATACTACATATGGAAAAGCCAAGAATCCCAATTTGTTCTACTCTGAGAATATATCATTTACATGCATTAATAGGAATACATCACTCAATTGTAAATTGGAACACTTCAATTATTTATAGAAAAAATGCAACAGATATCTCCTTTTTGCTCAAACACCTTGTTTCTATATTTAAATTACGCCATGTTTTCTTCTTCTTTTTGATAGGCAAATGTTAATGACCGATAAGATAGGAGAAATAGGAAATGTTAGTTTCTAGGATTCGAATTTTGAACTTCCTACTTCAAACTCTTTCAATGACTCATAATTCACTAGCAATTCACCAACAGAACTATCTACTTCCTACATAAAACACAGTGTGTTGCTTTGCTTAAGCAAAGAAATCAAATAATGTATTACTATCATTATATTCTATTTGCAAATAATAGCATTTCTTTCCAACAAACCTATCATTACTAATGCTACAAATTGATAATCAAAAATCATCCCCAACTCCAAATGCCATTAAAAGAACAAGAAATACTGTGAAAAACAAAATAACCAAATACTTAGAACAGCCAAGTAGTATAATCCTAATTCTAGAAACATCGAGTTAAAAACAGTACAATGGAGATTAGATTACCAGTAAAGGGCTTGCGTTTCACGCAAGGGTCTAACTGATTACACCACCGGAGTCGGCAAGATTTTCCAGACCGTCCTGGTACTCCGCGAGCGATCATGGTCCAATTCCTCGCTCCGAACTGTGCTACCAATCGACTCAGCACAGCGTCCTCTTCCGGAGACCAAGGTCCCCTCACTTTTCCGGCAGCGATTTCAGACTCCTCGCCGATGACGACAGGTTCAGTATCGACGACGACGCCATTGTGTGCGGTTGCGGTTGTTTCCGCGGCGCGGTTCAGTTCGGACATGGCGGTTGTTGGTTGTTTTGCTTCGCTGTGTGTTACTGTCAGTTTTTTTCTCTCTCTTTTTTTCTAACTAACCGCAATACCTATTGAAGGCACGCGCAAATTGTTTCGCCTTCTACTTTTCACATTTTGTAAGATGCTTTTCTTTAAATGACTCATTTGTCCACGTTGGGTGTATACGAAACGACGCAGTTTCAGGGATATTAGGAGTTGGAATGACATTACGTCTATGCCGTTTTGAATGGTGATTCGTTTAGTTGACTGAGAATGTTCGTTGACGTGTGACACGTCGGATTTATTGTTCCGAAATTGTCCCTGGGTTGAAGCGTAAATTACGGTGTTAACACTTTTTGATGGAACACAATAACCGCCTTCGGCATTTGAATTTTTGAAGAAGTAATCGCATTTTCCCGATTACGAGTTTCCCCTTCCAACTATGGACTTAGGCTTTTGGATGAGTAAATCCAGCCCATGGTTTTTTTTGGATAATCCTTTGAGCCCATTTAGGGTGCGATAAACTTGTTGGGTTTTTTTTTCTACCCCCACCCTTTGAGGTTATACCCCCACAAAAATTGAAAACCTGAAAATACCCCCCAAAAATTGAGTCCAACAGATTTATCTCCCATTAATTCAAAGCGGATTTATCTCATAGGAGATAAATCCGTTTGAACTCAAATTTCTGGGGAGTATTTTCGAGTTTTCAAATTTTGTGGGGGTATATTCTGAAATGGTGGGGTAGAAAATAAACCCAAACTTGTTTAGCCCAGAGTTATTCGGCTGCCATAGGAGTTTCTTTTCGTACGCCCTCGATGAACATAAATTTTGTATTCTAAATCGACTCTTATATGTAGTGTGTTAGTATTATTTGTGCCTAATTGATGAGTCTATAATGCATTTCATAACTTTGAATTTATTTTGGTCCTAATTGAACTTTTTAGCATTATATTTTGCCTAGGTATAAAAAATTTATGAATTTTATATCGTTGGAAAGATAAGATAATTATCTACAAATTTCATGAAGAGCTTAAGAGCAAACTCATATTCTTAGATGATCAAAAAATAGCTAAAAGTCAGAACAAATGAGTATGCAATTCTGAGTATGATGTAGTAAAATAGGCCTAACTCTCTCATTTGTGGCCCAAATTTGAGCAAACTTTGTGCCCAATTGAAGTTTATTCAAAGAGCGGGCTGGGGATTACAAAGTTTCAACAAACCAACTAAAAGAGGGGAAAAATGCAGAGCAAACATATATATGAGTTGCAGTGGAAAAGTAAAGAACTTTTTTATTCTTGCTTTCTTTGACTCGGTTTTTTTTTTTTGCTTCTACAACTTTGCTTTCCATGAGTTATCTTCCTTCAATGGAGGGCTAAACCTTATAATCAATCATTGGTTCTTGACAATCTTGAAGTTTAACTTTGAAATCTAAGTTATTATGTTTATCCTATATTAATTTGGTCTTTACTCTTCTCCTTTTGATTCTTGATTCAGCTTTAGTTTGCTTAAATTGATCTAAATCTTGGAGTTGTATGTTGATGACTTCATCAACCTCTTTATAAGGAGAAGCGGCAAAATATAAATGTTGCACACAAGGTGTTTAATGTAATGTTTCTCTTGATTGAATTTTCCTTTTCATGCCTAATCTTGGTTTTGATGGATGCTTAAGTCGTTAATCTTGATTAATCATTTGCCAGATGCATTTCTAGTAGTGAATTCATGAATTTCATTTAGGCTTCTAGGTGGAATTACTAATAAAGAAATAAATTAGTATTGGAGGTTCGATTATGATAAGTCAAATCCAAGATTCGTTGATTCCCTATGATTGGTTGTTCTCACGTAACTATTTTCTGATATAATTTTCCACTAATTTCTTTATATTTTTTATTCACTTGAAAGTTTGAAACCCTAAACCTTGCTGGTTTTCTTGCTTAATTCAATTAAATCCTTTAGTTGGTCAATTGAGAAACAATTCAGATGATCATCCTTGCTGCGAGTATGGTCTTTAGCTTGAATTTATTAATTCTGGTACCATCCTTTCTATCTGTGTTATTTCTTTCTTCAAACTCCGGCCCAAAAAGTGGCGTTATAACTTGGTAATATTTGTGATTAAAAATATACATATTGAATGGTAATTAGAAGAGATGGATTATTGACCCTTGCATAGTAAATAACATCTTTATAAGATGTAAACTATAAAACAAATGTTTAGAACAATAATGTATACCTCAAGAAGTATTGCAACAATTTTTTTATGCTGATCACTTGACCTATTTCTTTGAGTTATACCTTAAGAGTCTGTTTGGGAGTTTGAAGGGAAAGGGGTGATGAAAGATAAATGGAAAGAATGATAGACCATCAATTTCAATGGGGTCTTTCTTTTTCTTCATAAATCAAAATCCCTCTAATTTGGAGAAACTCAAAAAATGTGTTTAGCTCGGCTAGTTGATGTACATATACTTGTAACAGACCAATCGGTTGCTCAAAATATGAATTTCAATTTATGATGTAATAGACCAATCGGTTGCTCAAGTTTTGTGTAAAAGGATTGAGGTACCCCTTGTGTCTCCTAAATTCAATTTGACTTATAAAAATAAATAATATTTGTAACATTTCTCACTATTGTTTCAAACCCATTTTTATGCATACATTTATGTTGATACTCTTTACATTGTTGTTAAAAGTCAACTTTTGATGGATTTTCTTTGTTACCTTTGTTCTTTATTAACTAAATTAGCTATTTTAACAAATTTGGACTTTAGTCTACTCAATGTTCATAGAAATGATTTCTAGTTACACTTTATTACTTAATTTTCATTGTGTATACTTGCAGCTGCACACTCTTTCACACAACAAGAAGCCATCAATCAAGCACTTACAACTCATTATAAAGGAATTACTGAATCTATATAAAAAATTTGATAATACCAATACACATATAATTTCAAATCATGCCTCACATTAATTCACGTTAATCAAATCATAGCTTCTAGCACATAGTTTGAGGCATAAAATGAAAAATTCAAAACAAGTTGGGGTCTACGCCAACAACTATCCACAACCACCGCCATAGCTATTAGCAAGGTAAGCCCCTACCCCATAATAGGCGCAAACAATCACAACAAAGAAAAGAGATATTGACATGGCATTGTTTTCAAGTTTTAAGCCCTTCCAAAAGTAGCCTAACAAGAGAAATAGTGAAATAGAGGAATGAAGATTATGATTATAGATCACCTTAGATCACCTTAAACAAGAACAAAGGATAAAAATGACATCCCTAATAACCGTGATCATGGTAACGAATTTCTGGCGAAATGGTCTCTCAGTGACCAAAAATGATGAATGAGAAATAATTATTCTAAGAGAGGAAAGGCTAGGGTTTGAGAGAAAAAAATTGGATAGGTTTAAGAGTAGTGGGATAAGTTTTCTAGGGTTTAGCTTCGTGTTTTGGTCTTTTAAAACGAATCCAATGAGCTTCCCTTATGTTTTAGAACAGAACACGACTTTTAACTTCTCACTAAAGTAGTCACGTCCAGTCATCATTATGCACAACCTGTCGTCGGGTTTGTATGACCCTACATCTGTATGCACGACCATGAATAATTACGTACAACCATACATAATTGTGTACTGCTTGGCGTCAATTTGGGTCATGATACTCAATCGCTCATCTCATCCATGCTTAGAGCCACCACTCAAAAAAAAGCAATTGTATTAAGCATATTCTTTTTGAGAGCTTTAATTTGCATTTTGAGGAAAAGAGAGCTTTAGTTTGTTGATTGCTAAACTTTCAGGTCCGTTATCATCGGTTGAGTTGTGACAAATTGAGAAGAATATAATTAAGGCCACCATATGGAACAAAACAAATGGCTGTGCTAGTTATGTTGCCGAATTATATGCTGCAAACTGAGAAGAATATTAGATCTTTTCAATGATGAGATTGATGATGAGCACCAAAATGCCTAAATATAATATTTAGGTTGGTCAATTTTAGCCGAAAGCATATAGCAAGAAAAGAGATCAATCAATAAAAGTGCAAAAGGGGATCCAATGTAACAACCATATAGCCATATAGTCAATAAATATATATAAAATTAAGTATTCAACTCATGTTGAGGATTTAGAATAAAAAGAAAATGGAGGTAAAGAAGAAGAAGGAAGAAGAACAAGTATTAAGAAAAGAAAGGAAGATTAAAGACATTTGAACTTAATTGTTGTGTGCATGTGAGTTGAGGGGTCCAAAAACCCTAATTCCTTAGTAGACCGTGCATGTCCCACATGGTATAGAATGAAAGCTGTAGGGCTGGATGCCAAAACTAATTGGGTGTAGGGTAGAAACTACGTGGGGTAGGAAATAGGAGGTGTCAGCACTAATTGAATTGTCCTTTGTGGGAGACCCTCTATTTGAGAACAATGTCCTTGCATGGTAATTTTATTTGTCAAAAAAACCCCGATAATTTTGATAAATTATAAGGTTAAATATATATTTTTTTCCCGTATGAAATTTGAGTTTTTTATTCTAGTCTATCAAAAAAATTTCACCAGTTTTTAGCCTTATAAAATTTTATTTTATTTGATTTAATCTCTTGTGAATATTAATAGCGCTTATAAAAAAATGTTGTTAAAAGTAATGAAGTGTTATTAAAACTTATGAGGGACTAAAATCAAAAAGCCAAATTTTATTGGGACGAAAAGTAAGTGAAAAACATATTTAACCCTGAATTGTCTTTTTTTGGTAGACCAGAGTATCCACCGCCGAACGCAGTGACTAATCCCCTCGCAGGATTGGAGGCACCTCGAAGGGTGGGACAGCTGGCCTAGGGATTTAAAGCTGCTCGATACCCAAGGCTAAAAACACATATTTAACCCTTAATTATATAATACTAGTTATATAATACTAGTATAGCCTCTAACTCCAAATTTGGGTGCGAGTGATTAATACACTCCGTCTAAAGAAACAGACTGAGTAAATTGAAATCAAGTTTTACCTACCTCCCAACTAAAATTCGAATTAATCAAACTTCTTTTCCTTAAAATACTAGAGTGGTCAAAGACCTATAGAAAAAATATTACTACCTCCGTCCCATTTTATAAGTTGTTTTAGCAAAATGAATTTGTCCCAAATTAATTGTTGTTTTACATTTTCAAGAAAGCATCTAACATGTTTTTCCACTATTGCCCTTATTAATCATTACAACTTTTTACATTTAATAAATAATTCACGTTTATCTATGTAGAGAGATAAAGGGTTAAATGGTAATTTAGACAAAACTTTTTATAAAATCTAGACTACCAATCATTTTTCTTAATATGCGTGCAACAACCTTAAACTGCATATAAAATGGGACGGAGGTAGTACTAGTATAGTCTCTTTTTTTGGTTGAGACCAAGGTATCCACTGTCGCAGTGAATAATTTCATTGCTGGATTGGAGGCACCTCGAATGGTAGGACAACTGGCCTAGGGATTTAAAGTTGCTACATACCCAAGGCGATGATCGCACCCTCGACACTTGATTAAGGGAGGATGAGCCCCAACTGCTCAACTACGCCCTTGGTTTACTAGTAGAGTCTCTGAAACTAAAGAATTGTGTTGAAATAATTGAGAAAAATTAATATCCCAAGGATTTGAAAACTCTTCCTTGATTTTGTGTATAGTCTACTCTTGTGTTGCCATTTAGCAAACCTGAGAATCCATGGAGAGGGAGTTGGTTTATTGGATGTCGGAAACCCCAATCAGAATACATTGGATCATGCGTGAGTTGAGACATATGGATACTCGAGCTGTGAGTAGGTGTATGACCTATATGTACATGGGTCTTCTAGTCAAGGCCAATCAATGTTTGACAAGTAGGGTAGAAGCTAAAGATCACGGATGCAATCAAAACAGCACATAGATAAATTTTTTGGAAAATTGCATTTTTAATTACACTTTTAGCCTCACAAAATCATGGAGTTTTACCTTTAAGAGTCCTTAAAAATCATAAAATTTAGAAAAATGGAGGATAGAAATTGCAGGAAAAAAACTCAAGAGACAAAAAGAAAAATCCAATATTCACAACATTTAATTTAGGATAATCGAATTCGCCAAGAAAAGGGTTGGGGAACCATTTTTGTCAAACTAGAAAATTTAAGGGACGAAAAATACAAGTTAGCTAATATAGTTTAAAAATTTTATGAGTTTTTTTATCAAACAGGATATATAGTAAATATATAATGAATAATGATCATAAAAATTAATATATGTTCTGAATTTGGAAAAGGTTCACTCCGAATTAGGGTTTGGTGCCCGACAACATCGGCTTGAGTAGTCGAGAAGCTATTACTTTGCGATGGTGAGATTGACTAAACACTGATCTACGCTGTGTGTTGCATCTCATGTTAATTCAACAAATCCTCTCAATGATTTTCTCAGCCCTTATACTCTTTTCTTATTTTTTTTGTTTTGCTTATAGCTATTTCACAACACCCTTGAAACTTAAACATGGAGTATATAAGTTTGACACGAACTGTTTTACAGAGGGACTGAAATAAAACACTCCGTATAAGGTTGACATTAAATAACTGAAATTATTAAAAATGCAGTGTAATCTGCTTTAACAAGTGAAGTACACGATGCATCCACGCAACTAATTGAGTCTATGTGACGTGCTTGTGAGAAAACAATCAAACAATTCAAATTCTCTGCACATGATAATGATTACTGGGCTCTTGCATGTTAACCTGCTTGTCACACCCAGACAACTGCACTTTTTTATATTAATGTGTGTATCCACTATTGAAGTGTGTCAACATCATAATAGACTCAGAAAATTATAGGCTATAGATTCCATTCAAGGAGAAATTTTTGTCTTTGTTTCTTTTTATCCGACTATTGCTAGTTAGTCTTTATAATTGTCTCTAGAATAGGGTATTTTAGGGGACTTTGTTAGGGGCTCGTTGTTATTGTTTTGACTTTATTTTCTTTTCTGCAAATGGTATTGATCTAGTCCCTCATTGGGTTATTCTCTTTTTTAATAAAATCATGAGGGAAGTTCTTCTTTTCCTTCTTGATGTTGTTTTACATCAGAAGGTTTTAGCGAGCTAGGCTTCCTTCCTTTTTCCTTAAAAAACGTGTGTTCAGAACTCAAGCACCAACATCAATTTTTGAGGCCTGTGTTGTCTGTTTTGGCATGTGATCAGTCTTTACAGATATGTCTTTTGGCATGTGTTGGAGAGCTACTGTTTCAATACACCAATATATAGCCCGCATTGCTCGGGAATCAAGGTCAATTGTAACTTATAAACACTCGCATTCTTAATTCATCGAAGTGCCTTTTAATTTAACTAAGGACAAAATTGTGAAAGCTCACATGCTAAGATAGATGTTGGGATTTTTATTTTTTATTTATATTTTTATTGTGAGTAATAAAAGACTTGGGCCACATATGTTCCTAAGACCTTAAGGTAAATAGGTTACTAGGTATGGCCTCTTTATGCTCATTATCAGGCGATGGCCGGTGTGAGACTTCTCACACTTGAGATATTCAACATTTTCACCTCAAGTGTGAATCTCGACATATATGTGCAATCCGTTATGAAGTTATGGATTGTTATTGGATCACACATCAGCGACTACGATACCACTTGTTGAGATTTTTTTACGTATTTTATTTGTATTTTTATTGTGAATAATAAAAGACTTTGCCCATATTTGTTCTTAAAATCTTAAGATGATAGGTTAATGGGTATGACCTCTTATTTGCGCATTATTAAGTGATGTGGGACTTCTCACACTTGAAATACCCAACAAATCGCAGAAGGTCGGGATTTGAGGTTGGAACAATATATATGTATGCACAGATTTCTGCATCATATTCACAACATATACGTATTAGTCGTCCTAACATTTTCAATTATATTAGTATTCTTTTTGTTAAAGAAAGGTTTAGAGCTGCAATTGTGGTCCATCTATGGCTTTCAAAAGCATTCAATAAATAATAAATGGGTGGTTAGCCACAGATCGAAGGACCACCCATTAAACAAATTCTTTAAATCAATGCAATCACTTCCCTTTCTAATTAAAGAGACGGTAGAAAATGGAAGAAAAGAAGAAGATCCAATTGCAAAGTTCATTATAATATGATGTCAGCAAACAATTAATGAATAAAATCAATTTGTATAGCTTAGAAAAGGTCCAACATACATTCATATCATCCTTCCAATAAAATGACAATATGTTTTGTAATGTAGAAAGTGGAAACAATGCTTTCAAACTTGTCCTGTCAAATTGGTTAGTTCAGGTGGCACACAATAGGTATCATTTTCTTTTTACAATTCAAGTTTGAAATATTGGAAGACAAGAGAATTACAGCCACTATTTTTTATGACATAGTGTCATGGCCCCAATAACCTATTGATATTTTATGTCACAAGAAAAAAAACAAAGAAATTAAAAAAGGAAGTGTTAGTGGAAGGTTGGCAGTGAACAAAAGTTGTTGTATGTGTAATGTGTGTAAGAAATTGATGGAAGAAGGTACGAGAAAAAACATAAAGGGGCAGAGGAAGCAATGTGATTGATGGCCCTTTGTGCTCCACTCAATTGGCTACAAAGGCTGAGAAGAACTAATGTTTGTGTCCTTCAAATAACAGACATATAATGTCTTCTACCTCAGCACAGGTCATACCTGAACAAAAACCCTACCACTTTTAAATCACATCAAACAGAATCCTTTTCAATTTATCTTCAAAAAATTTCCAAATTAGTTAAAAATATTTTGTAAATTTATAATAATATTCATCTCAAATGTTGGTTTTGGATACTTGATGTGATTTTCTTTTGTCAAAGATACTTGATGTAAATATATAACCTAGTATTTGATTTTGGGCTGGCCCACTATTGTTTGGAGTTCATAGTAGTGTATTCCCATGTATTGCAGTTATTATTTCTCTTTTGAATATTTGATGTATAGGCTCCTGAATGAATGTCCCTAATACTCCACTTATTGGGAGCAAAAAGTAGATCTGGTGTTGGTGACTCATATTTGAAGGAGAGATTGTTGGAAATTTAAGTGTGGGTGGTTAGTCGTTCATCGACTAGTTAGCAGTGGTGCTACAATGGTGGACAATGGCTGGAGATGATAGTGATTCTGGAAATGTGAATTTAGGGTTTAATTTTAGGGAAGAAGATGATGGAGTGGGGAAGATGATAATTTATACTTTAAACGTAAAATTAGGTAAATTCATTTCATCTATACTTCTCCCACTTGGTAGTCTTGGGAGATCAGGTTTCGATGGTCTTATTCGAAATGGAAGTGGTAGTTGGCTTAGAGGCTTTGTAGGCTCCATTAGGATTTCAAATAATCTGCATGCTGAACTTTTAGCCCTATATCACCGCCTATTGTTTGCTTAGAATCATGGATATCGCTCGCTTGTTTGTTATTCCGATTCTCAGAATGTTATTCAGCTGATTCCAATTGTCTCTTAACAAGTGGAGTAAGTATGCTGCTATTATTCAGAACATTAAAGATTTGCTACACAGAGATTGACTTGTTCAAGTGCCTCATACGCTTCCAAAACGGAATGTTAGTGCGAACTTCTTAGCTAAAGCCAGAGCTATACTGATAGTGATCCTTGGATTGTCTTTGACTCTCCTCCTCCTGGTCTGTCTTCTCAATTGGTGGCAGATGCCTCATGTGTTGAGTTTGTTCGAGTCTAGTTAGTTTTTGTTTTCTTTTTTCTTTTTGGTGCTCTTTCCTTCTTGTATCAAAAAAATCTATACTTCTCCTACATGTACAAGCCAACACAGCAAGCAACATCACAACATAACGTCCAGCTCAACTTCTGTTAACAGGTTTTGATGGTATGTCTAAAAAAGAATTTATGTGTCACAAATTTGAAACATAGATGACCAAACTGGGACGAAAACTTAAAGAACCAATGTGAACTTTAAAATAACTTAAAGATCCAAATATGTATCTTAGCCAAAATTATATTAGTAGGTGTGCACTCTAGGATATCAAAGCAATTCTTACATGTTTTGAGCTTGCATCCAACATGAAATTTAACTTTCCTAAGGGTATGTTTGGGAGGAAGGGGAGAGAGGGCTTATTTTTCATTTCTAAATGGAGGTGCCTCTAAATATAAATTAAGTACGATTAAAAATATTATATTATTATCAAAAATATTATTCTTTAAATTCTTTTAAAAATCTCATATAAATATATATATATATATATATATATATATATATATATATATATATATATATATACTAGTATGTATCACCCGTGCCAGCACGGGTATACATTTCTTTTTAACTTAAATTTTGAAATTGTTGTTTGAGGATTAAAAAAGAGTCAGTCGAATGTTTACGTATACTATGTCAAAAAAATTGACTACTTTGGACACATTAGAAAATAAACCCACCATGACAAATTTTAGTATGACACGTTTATTAGATTAGATTGTATACTAAAAAATATTATAGTTAAACTAAAAAATCATAGTTTAATATTTTAATATAAAATTTAGTCATCCTTTTATTTATTGATATTCAAAAAATAAAATTAAAAACAAAATTTAGCAGTTAGCACATTTGTATTTTTTTATTAATATTTTTAATTAAAAAACACATATAATGTACTCGGACAGCGGAATGGTCCCCGTCCCCATCCTCAACCTCATCTTAGAATTGACAGTGGGGGAATTATCTCTCTCGTCCCCGTCTCCACATAGAAAAAGTCCTCGTCGAGATTCCCACGTACAGGTAGAAAGCACTCGTTTAGTCGAGTGTGAGACTGTGAGGGAAGGATGAAACAATACATCCATCCATAAGTATACATAACAAAGATCCTTTGGTCACTCTAAGATCTTCCTCATGATCTTCATCAAACTTCCACATTGAGTAACACCAAGCTTTGCTATCTCCGAACCTTCATCGCAGAGAAAGAGAGTCAGTAAGTTGGAAAAAAGTAGATTAAAAAATACTTTACTACCAGATATTGGGATGTTTATTATTACTTATTTAAAAAACAAATTGTTATATTAAAATATTATGTTTTAATTAAAAATTTCATGTGGCACTCAAACATGAGATGCCACGTCATTTAACTTAGTACCACTTCTACCATTAGTTTGACCAATTTTGGCTAGGGGACCAAAATCATGAATGTACTATTATAGGGGGACCAAAAATGTAATTAAACCTAAAATATTTGATGTTATAAGTTTGAAATCAAGATATAAAAAGAAATTAGAATATCAATATTAGTATTGCTTATTCCCCCATATCTTCTTTTTTAAAAGGGACTTATTCCCCATATCTTATTTGCCTATAAAGCTCCATAATTAATGAGGTTTAAATTTTTTTTTTAGAATTGACAATAATTTTTGATATTTTATTTTAATATAAACATTATATATATTTTTATTTTATTAAACCTTATATATTCATTCTATTGTAACATCTATGACTGAATAATTAATAGTTTTTTTTTGACAAAAATAATTAATAGTTGGAGAATGGTAAATATTTTACTTAATAATTAATAAAAACATAATGATGCATTAGATTAGAATTTTTTTATCATACGTGCGATATACAATAGTAGTTGGAGAATGGTAAATATTTTACTTGATAATCAATAAAAGCATAATGATGCATTAGATTAGGTTTTTTTTATCATATTGTTAGTATCCAACGACTTTGCCATCGACTAATCTTATTTTTGTAAAAAAAACTAAATATGGAACGATCTATTGCAATCTAATTATTATTACTCACTATTAGGAATAAGATTGAGAGTGATGATAAAAAAGATTGAGAGCAAACAAAAGGAATACAGAGCAGCACCTTTTTGGGTTAAAAATCGCGATAGGGTTTGAGAGAAGTCCCAAATTTAGTGGGATATAGTGACTGTGCGAAGAAAGAACCATTAGTTCAAATTTTATTTTATCTTAGGGTTTCTATCTTGATGAAAGCTGTGAAATTGTATCATAGGCTCACTGCATCGTGATTAAACAGAACAAAAGTTGCAAATTCAATATCATATATATGACACACACCTTCACAATAGTCTGAGATAAATTTATATATGACAGACAACTACACAATATTCTAATCGCACTACTATTTATGATAATTTTAATATTTGGATTTGAATAATTGTATTCACTCTATCCATATCATATCCATCATTGCTTAGTAGTTACTTACACGAACCCAAAATTACTACTTAAAGTAAGTTGAATGCCATATGAGCACAAATGAAACATAAAATTGAATTCTAGTTTTATATTCTACAACCCCAACATGTACTAAAATGAAAGTGCAATCCAAAAGACATAAATTTGGTAAATGGAATAAAAAATTTAAAGTTGAAAAGAATGGGGAAAACCAATATGCAGTTATAAGAATACTTACAGAATGAACCCAAAACAGGTTCAGCACCTATGTTATAACAACTCGGCTACCTTGTTGCTCTTGTGCTTCTGATAGTCTCCATCTTCTCTAGATAGTGGTTCCGACCGAAAGGATTTTCAAAATTAGCATTGTATTCATTACTGGATCCACAAAATTAGCATTGTATTCATTACTTGTTTTTGTTTTTTTTGAAACAGTCAGCTGCAATCAATGTTATTAAAAGCGACCCGGTGATCGACCCGAGCAGGTCACTGGGTCATTGGGTCAATGGTCGAACCGAGGGGTCACTAATTGACCGGCATGACCCAATATCAATAAATTTGGTATTAAATTAATATGAGAATTAGAAAATGTAAGATATTATAAGTCAATTTTTTAAATTTAATATAATCTTGAATTAAAAACAAATTTGAAAATCAATAAAATTACTCATATTTAATAACATTCTAGTTAATAAATATATAGAATCTAAAATCTATGGAAAGTGATACAAAATATTAGATGTCAAATAGGTTTTGCTAAAAAAAAGTGGTATATATTCTATAATACGCTTCAATTACAACAAAATGTAATTGTTCAGATGGTTAGTGTTGGAAGGTGCGGGTGTGAGGAAAGGGGGTTCGATCCTCTGATTTTTCATTTTTGAGATATATTCGAAATTAATTTTCAATAAAAGCTGATGTGGACGCCATGTATTTATTGGGAGATGTGTGTGGCTTTTTCTTATTAGTCCTAGTTGTAAGCCTATGTGGACAAACTCTTGATTGTATTTAGTTATGATATATATATATATATATATATATATATATATATTATATGTATGTATATATATACACACACAGGCTTCTAAAGCTCTCTACTCCAAAATCTCTTCCACAAATTATCTCCCAAACATACCTTTAAGAGTTATGGTTGTTGGGCTCCTAATCTTTAAAGCTAGGATAATTTTCTTGAATTAATTTTTGATGACCCACACAAACATTTTTTATTAATTAACAATGGTATTTATACTTTTTTTGGTCATAGAAATTTTAGTGTGAGTGGATGGCACTCAATTTCAAGGGGGTGAAAACCTCCGAACTCTTTGAGCAATAGCGAAGAAAATTATATTTAATTCACCCCAGAAGGGTTAGCAAGGATTTGAACCTAGGATCTTCCATACACAAAGAACTTCTTGGTTAAATTTCTTCGGTATCCCTTAACTCGTCAACTTAACCACCTTATACATTCACTTATTTTTCTTCCATAACTTTCACCTTCACACTCACCAGATACGCATCTGTTCACACAGACATGACAAATCACAGTGTGCACATGAAAGTAAAACGTTAACAAAGTGGTAGGGTCAATGAAGCACCATAAATGGATCAATGCTGTCCACTGTGGTCTGCGGTCATTTTTTGCTTATGTAATGTGAACAAAATCTAACACCATCCATTCATTCCATCATAATCTGTAGCCGTCAATTGATGGATACAAGTTACTTACTAGGTAGCCTGCCATGGGTTCTTCTTGTGTTGTATGGTTTGAAATGGTAACTTTTAATTATCCAAAATACTACAACTACCACTATATACCATCGCCTGCAGTCTTTTTGTTTTTTGTTTTTTTTATGTTCGGAGTTCATTGTTTTTGTCCAATAGGGTGGGAATAGGTTAAGCAGAGTTGGGCTTTGTAAAGTATGTGTCTGATCTGCATTGAAAGTGTTAAGTCAGAGTCTGGCTTGTTTCCTATCGTAGTTCCATTTTTTAGGCTTGGTTTGACCCTTTTGAAACCTGACAAGGCCTAAGAGTCTGTTTAAACGTCTATTTTACTATTTTTTTATGAAATCTACATTTGAGTGATATATGTTTTTATAAATAGACTAAAAAGCTAATAGGTCAATGCGATTAAGTTCTGTTTTATATGACATCCAATTTAAAGTCTATTATATAATAATAGCATGAAAAAATAAATGATGAACAATTTGTTTTGCTTTTTTTAGATTAAAAGGAGCTAAAAGCCCAAAGCGAGATCACACGGTGATCAATCTAGGAGTAGAGACTCCCAATACATCAGCATCAACTAACAACTTAATATCTAGAAGGGGGTGAGACAAAACAACAAGACCATCATCCACAGTGCACCCCACATTAGCTAAACCATCGGCTACTCTATTTGCTTCTCGAAAAATATGGACTATGCAGACACGTGCAAAGAAAGATAAGAACTGCTTAATCTTCAACCCAAGGCTGTGACCTGAGATGCTTCCAAGATTGGCAGTGTTGTGGCAATTAACAATTACCACTGAATCCATTTGGAGCTCAATATTCATAAAACCCAAGCTACTAAAAAGCACTACTCATTTCCAAAATGCGCTAAGAGCATAAATAGCATTTTTTACTAAAAAGCGCTATTCATTCCTGTTCATCAGTAACGCTTTTTGCGCGCTACTAATGGGGGAGTGGCAACAGGGAGCGCCAGCATTAGTAGCATCCGAAAGCGCTATCAATGGCTAAAAAAAGCGCTACTCATGGCCTTTCTTTTATTTGATGTTCAAAATCAAAGAAATTAAACATCAAATAAAACAATATGTACAAACAAAGAAATTAAACATGAAATAAAACGAGATTCGCAATCTTGTTTTCTATTGTAGTTGTGAGAAAAGGGGGAAGAGAAAGGACTCGCGGTGTTATGCAACATGTGGTATAGAGGAAACAAACGGAAAGCACAGGTGCAGCGATGCGTGGTTTTAGAGTGCACCTTCGTGCGTTCAGAGAGGGTTCGTTTATATGAAAACATGGAAGTGTGAGTTGGTAGGGGAAACTGGACCCTAGGTACTACAAGAAAAACGAGGAATACCTTGAACAACTGAACCCTAGGTACTGCAAGAAGAGGATGGAGAAGAAGGAAAAGGAGTACCTTGATAAATGGAGAAGTTGAACCATTAGTAACTGCAACGAACCTAGCATTCTTAGAATGTGGCATGCTGGTATAGGAGAGCAATTCGCGAGTGAGGAGAAGGCAGTGTATCTCAAGAGAGAGGTGAGAAGATGGAGCTAAGCGTTTCGTAAGAGAAAGGTTCGCAACGTTATGGGTGTAAGGGTTTCACAAAGAATGGAAAAGTGCATGGGTTTTGGAGGCATGTTTTTGTTTTTTATTTGAAATAAAAATAAAAAATCCCTATAATAGCGCTTGGTATAGGAAGCGATGTCTAAACTCGCTACATATTGCTGTTAGAAAGAAAAGTAAAATATTTAGGTGTTAGTGATCAGCGGTCGTACGCGGGTCAAAATAATTAAGGTTTAAATATGCGTTTGGCCCTTGCAAATACACGCACAATCCAAACAGGCCCCTGTAAAAAAAAACTTTAAAATAGCCACTGCAAAATATAAATTGTTTACGGTTAGGCCCCTCGGTCAGTTTTCCATAAAAAAGGTTTAAATATGCGTTTGGCCCCTGCAAATACATGCACAATCCAAACAGGCCCCTGTAAAAAAAAAAACTTTAAATAGTTCCTGCAAAATATAAATTGTTTACGGTTAGGCCCCTCGGTCAGTTTTCCATAAAAAAAAACATTAAAATAAAAATAATTGCCACGTGTCATCATCTCATTGGACCATTATGCCACGTGTCACTGAACGCCACGTCATCAACCCATGTCACCATGGACACATGGCTCTGACAAGTGTCACGTCAGCAACCAATAGTTGGCTGCCACGTGGCGCATACATGGCAAAGTGGAAAATAGTGTGTTACTAAAAAATTAAAGATTTTGGGGGGACATGGGTGTTGAACTCGTGACCCCCTTGTTGAAGAAACAACCAAATACCACTAGGCTACATCACAATTTGTGATTATTTGGCCAACTACTTCTATATAATATATAATAACGAAAATTTTCATAAAAAAATAAAAAAGGAAATTGATACCTTCTTGCGTTTCGGGCCACCGTTCTCTTCGTTTTTATATGCATTTGTTTCGGAATTCAGAGAAACAGAATAACCCCAACATAATTTGAAGAATCACTGATCCATATTAGAGAAATCATAGATCTAATAAATGGGTTGTTCTTTGAAACCGAAATATAAAAAGGTTGATTTAAGTTCTGATTTAAGTTCTTTGAAACCGAAATCAAGGTAAGAAACCAAGTTATGATTTAAGTTTTGATGGCAAACTGCTATTGTTGTTGCTGGTTACAGTGCTTTAGCGAAAGAAGGTATCAATTTCCTTTTTTATTTTTTTATGAAAATTTTCGTTATTATATATTATATAGAAGTAGTTGGCCAAATAATCACAAATGGTGATGTAGCCTAGTGGTATTTGGTTGTTTCTTCAACAAGGGGGTCACGAGTTCAACACCATTGTTCTCCCAAAATCTTTAAATTTTTAGTAACACACTATTTTCCACTTTGCCATGTATGCGCCACGTGGCAGCCAACTATTGGTTGCTGATGTGGCACTTGTCAATGCCATGTGTCCATGGTGACATGGGTTGATGACGTGGCGTTCAGTGACATGTGGCATAATGGTCCAATGAGATGATGACACGTGGCAATTATTTTTATTTTAATGGAAAACTGACCGAGGGGCCTAACCGTAAACAACTTATATTTTGCAGGGGCTATTTAAAGTTTTTTTTTTACAGGGACCTGTTTGGATTGTGCGTGTATTTGCAGGGACCAAACGCATATTTAAACCTTTTTTTTTTATGGAAAACTGATCGAGGGGCCTAACCGTAAACAATTTATATTTTGCAGGGGCTATTTTAAAGTTTTTTTTACAGGGGTCTGTTTGGATTGTGCGTGTATTTGCAGGGACCAAACGCATATTTAAACCAATAATTAAAAAGGATTTAAAATGTAGTACAAGGTGAGAAACTTTGGTCGTCTCACAAGGATCTCTAATACTAAGATTACCAGAATCAGGAACAAAATTAACAATAAAACAGGGGTTTGTTTATGAAGAAAACGATTTCTATTGAGAGTTTTATCAAATTAAAGAGATAATTGATTCACTAGTTTTCGAGTGCGCGTCTTGGATTTATCACAGGCTCTAAAAACAACAGTTCGTTTAACTTCAAATTTGCAATTGACATAAACTAATTAACTAAACAAACGCTAATTAGTTTATACGAATTCACACTGTTTTGAGCAAGCGCTGAAACAACGAGTTCAGTCGGTCATGGGAGCGGACATGCACTGTTTCAAACGCAACCAATATCATAATAGAATTCCAATCAATCCCTCTATCAATTTCTACTCGAGCCAATTAATCTAAGCAATCAAGTAATTTGAATAATTAAAAATAACGAAGTAGAATTGTATACAAACAAGTGTCACACACAACTGAAACGTGTTTTGCAAATGAAGACAGAACGATTACTAAGCAGAAAAATGAACTGAGAAGATTACATACATTTAAAACTAAATTCGAAATTGATAGAAATGGAATTAAGGAAATTAAAAACGAAAGTGTATTAAAACATTAGATACTGAACCTCAAAATCCGTAAACGGCAGTCTTTCATTGATGAATCAACTTAGGAGTCCCACGGAGGCTAGAGCACAAAAGTTTTGTAAAGTTGTGAATAATGCGCAAGAGAGGGAAAGACGGCTGCTGAACTCTATTTAGTTTCAGCTCAATCAAAAACCTAAATCCCTATATGGATTATATGATAAAAGCCCTTTTTTTAAGCATTAAAAAAAGCGCGTTAACAAACTAATATTCGGCCCAAAACTCGTTTTACATTAAACTGTTTCTATATTTCGTTGTTTTGGCCTTCAAGACTTCCGAAGTGGGTTTCAAACTCAACAGAAGATTTGAAGTTTTGTTACTTAGCTTTCCAATGCATGCTCGCATGCCTCAATCACAGCCAAAGTTATGGCCTGCAGAGTAGACAAGGGTCAATATGCAACGAAAAAGGTTAATCAAGAAATTACTATACTGCTCAAATAAGACCCAAAGTCTGTAAACGTGCTAAGACTTAAATATTAGGTAAAAAGAACAATTAAAAACACCAGATACAAAGCTATAAAGAGTGCATTAAAATGCACTGATTAGTCATTAATCTAATGCTTCTAGGGAGCGCTATCTATATCTATCTTAAATAGAACGAAGCTCCGTGTTGCATATGATAGCGCTTCTCCAGGAAAGCGCTATTAAATGACAGCTATTGAAAATCAAATTTGGTGTGTTGTCCCTAACCAATAAGATTCGTTTAAAAAATTAAGATGATCATTTTTTTTGTTCTAGACGGAGTGACAAATGCCAATTGAAACTCACACACACAACTGTGTGTGAGGTCCTGGCTTCTAACCCGGGACATGGTATCCAGCCTAACAATATCGGCATTTATCAATTGAGCTACGCCTTACGGATTAAGATGATCAAATTAACAAATCTATGTATGTGGAAATAGAAATGATTAGGGTTGATTAATCTGTACTTATTTTTTAAGGTTGTAATTATAGTTAAGTTAAATATGTTTTCCAGTTAAGTAAGATATTTGGATTTTAGATGGAAAAGATGGTTGAGTAAAGATATGGAAACTTACTCCAAATAGAACATGATAATCAATTACTTTTTAAAAGTTGGGTACCACTAAACCATAAGTTCATTTACTATAATATAAAACTGACTCAATATTTGTAATTTAGTTGTTGATAATTTATGTATTATGTTAAGCATCTTTGACCAAAAATATACAGTGTGTCTCATTATGTATTATGTATATGTAGTCTTATGGTCCAGTCATATGATTATTCATCCATATGATTATTCATGAATAATGTGCCATAAATTTTATAATGTATATCTTGTGAAACAAGCATTATCATTATTACTGTGTTTGTTGTGCGTGAGTGGGAACATGGATTGGACCACAAACCTTCATATAAAATGAAAGAAGAAAAATATATATAGAGAATAAAATCACTTTTCTTTTATTTAAAGAGAATAAAATTCTAATATATATATATATATATATATATATATATATATATATATATGGCCAAGTTGTGGAGAATTTCCAATAATGGATAGCTGACCCATTGTCGGGTAAATTTTCTTTCCATGTGTCTAGATTTTTAAGGAATGGGGTCTACACCGCAATAAATATCATAATTTTGTGCCAAGCATTTTCAAATTATTCTGCAAATCTTAATAAATACAACCAATTTATAGAAATTCAAAAAAACAAGAAAATGATGATAGAGAGAGAGAGAGAGAGTCTTTGTTGTTAATATAAGCACTAGCCTTCTCTTACATTGAAAGTCTCTCCTTCAAAAGCCTCAAACTCAGAGCCTTTCACACAAAAAAGCTTGAGCTAAGAGTTGAAGAATTAAGAAAGTGATGCTGAAATTCTACTGCAACTCGAGGAGGCATCCAAAGGGATCGCATTGATCCTAAATCTCGGTTACGATATATTTAGGATCATGCTATCCCTTTGGATTCCTCCTTTGGTGGCTTGGCTTCTACTATCAGAGTTTTTGATTCATCAACAAACCCTCACATACTTCAACTATATTCAGTAGGAATTCATTCTTGTAAGTCCATATTTTTCACCTTGTTGTAGCCTTCTTGCACTTACCAAGGTAAATCTTATTATATATACTTTTTGTTTGCATATGTTTTTGAATCTAGTCTAGGTATTGAATCATGTCATATACAGATATTTTATGCAGGTTAAATTTTTTATGATTACCTTATATATGTTCATGTTTTGCTGAGCAAGGTTGATTGATTTCTTAATATATGAACTGAAATTCACATAGATCCACTTTATCAGTGGTTGGATCCTATCAAGGTAAATCATTTTTTAACCAAGTGTTAGGTCTTTCTGCTTTTCATCCTATAGCAAGCTAGTAGCTGCTATATAATTTTACCAAAGTATAATATTTGATAAATACAAATATGTTGGGCAGTGTATATATACCTATACCTATCATATACATAAGAGTGCTGGGACTTTAAAAATAAAAAATTACCATGAAAGTTAATGACAAGTTTAAGTAGGTGAAGTACATAATATTGCAGTTGATGATGCACTTCTGTTTCTGTGATTTTATGGGTCTAGAATTGAATGGTGATTTCTCCAAAAAGCAAATGATGAGAATATTCTCCCTCTTACAAGGTGAGGATGCCACTGATGGAAGAAAAAGATCATGAAGCACAACAACAAAGTGGAAGCAAGCTAAGCTTGTTACGTTCTATGAATAAAACAGTATCGTTGGATTGATGAGAAGATCATATCATATATAGTTCTATGCGTATCATTTATATCATTAAAAAAAGTTTTGCTTATAAAAAAAATCTATGTATTCAAATTACTCAAAAAAATCATTAATTTCTACCCCCATGCAACTGGAAATTTTTGAATTTTGATTGTTACATATATTTTAAAACCATTTGATAAAGTGTATATATATATATCCCCCATATAGTGAATATGATTGTTTTGTGCATCTGAGATAAATCACTTTGCTAAGCAAAAGAAAAGCATAAAAGCTAATTGGGAAAACTTAGCACTCATACTTTTTCTGATATGAAAAACCATGAAGAGGGAACTTACATCCCCAAGGGTTAAAGTGATGTGGGTAAACCTCCTTCAAATCTTGAGTAGGTAGTTTAGTTTGTGAGCTATGACATATTGAAGGAGTGCACCCTGAACTCGGGAACTAGCATTTCTCTTTCCCCTAATTAGTAACCACTCATTTGCATATAAATAGATAAAATAAAGGATTTGAACTATGAATCTCCTACTTTACGGAGAATTCTGGCACTCTGTGACTTTTTTCCGATAAATATATTACTCCCTCCGTTCCTAAACTTTGGTCCTTTTGGCCTCTCTTTTTTGTTCCAAAACTTTGGTACTTTTAAGATACCAATGTACAATTTACCTAATATTTCCAAGTGTACCCTTTATCTTTAATTAATTGTCACTCTTTACAATATTAACTCATTTAATGCTACAAAGGGTGCTTTAGTCATTAGGTATTGAAAATTTATGGTTTCTTAATTTGTGTGAAACATTCCAAAAGGACCAAAATTTTGGAACGGAGTGAGTATGTTATAGTAGCATTCAGCTTAACTTCATTGATAAACACGCTACATCATACGAATTTAACACACTTTCTTTTGGCCAAACCCCTTTTAAGTGCACTCATAATTGTGACCACACATGAATTCTTTTATATATATATATATATATATATATATATATATATATATATATATATATAATATAGCTCTTGTCAAAAAATATATATAATATAGCCTTATGGTTTTAATTTTAATTTTAAAATTAATATTGGAATTGCAATTGTAGAAAATATGAATATAGTTGCAAAATGTAACTGAAGCATCATTGATATGTATAGCATATGGCAATTTAAAGCCATGAAGCTTGAGTCATTTGTACTCCAAAAAACACATGCCTTAAATTAGAATCCAAGCTAGCCTGTGAAAGTTGAACGTCACACTGAGTGTTTACATAGGTAATGGAATCATAGACATGTGGTGAGAGAGACAAAGAATTTATAAATAGAAATCTTGTAGCATTGCTATACCTTTCTTCAAAATAAAAGGATCTTTTTTCATCTTACGTCCTTATTCTTTAGCACATGACCCCCCCCAAACTCTCTAACTATTAACCCATACCTATCCCTTTTTTATCACATGGCTTCACCCACTTTCTCTCCCTTGTTAAAGATTGAATAGTACAACTTTATCAATGACCACTAGTTAAATGACACTAGCAGCCAGACCCGTGCTACGCACGGGGTTGACTAAATTTTAGTTAGCAAAACTAAAGTAAAACCGGAAGGGGAAACCCTCTTTAATAAACCAATCATTCAAGACAACAGTTTTCTGTCCACTGCAGGAATCAAACTTGGGAGCACTATGTCGACCCCGTGTCCCAGGGTAGCTTATGCTAGTGGACCAATGATGTTGGTTTGTAAAATATATAGTCAAATAATTGTGGATTGAAATTAAATTATAGCTATAAATTAAATAAGAATATTATAAAATTTAAAAAGAATATTGACAAAAAACGTTGAAATTAAACATCCATAGATAATGGGAAGAAAAGGTCTAAAGCTTTTAATAACATAATCCATATTTATCAAATGTAAATATAAAAACTTAGCCCATGATAAGAAAGAAAAGAAGACAACACAATTAAAAATTAAAACACGTGGGTATCATGCATGGTTGTCTTGAAGAATATGCAACAAATGACATACTAATTGCCCATGAAATGTTGCTTATTAATTGCTTATTAATTGCTTATTCTTAATATGCATGAGCAAACTTCTGGTATTTGAAGAATTTTTTTTTATGAATTCTAAAGTACCGCAAAACATACTGCTTAACATTTCACACGTATTTTGGTACAAAATATTTTTTTTCACCATAAGTACACCAAAACATGCTGTTTAGCATCTCACTTTACGTATTTTGTCACAAACTTATTATTATTTTTTGCCAATCCGTTTACTTTCGAAGAAATTTTTGGTATTTGAAGAGTTAAATTTTTTTATGAATCCTAAAGTACCCTAAAACATACTGCTTAACATTTCACTTTACGCACTTTTGTACAAAATAATTTTTTTGCCCAAGTACACCAAAACACACTGTTTAGCATCTCGTTACATATTTTGTAATGAAATTAAATCTTTTTCTCACAAAATGGATTATTGAAGAATTTTTTTTTGCATATTTAAACATCTAAAATTTTTCGAGACTGTAAAATACCCCTTAAAATATAAAAAAGAAAAAATACAAAATTTTAAAATATAAAAGTAGAAAAAAAAACTGAAACCAAAAATGGAAGAAGGGAAAAAAATGAAGAAAAGAAGTAAAACTTTAAAATATAAAAGAAGAAAAAGGAAAAAGAGAAAAAATGGAAAAAAAGAAAAGAATGAAAGAAAAAAAAAAGGTTTGGAGCCAATTTGAAGTGGCATGACAAACCACATATATATAAGAGATAAGAATTTTAATTACACTAATCTATTAATGTAGGGAAGGCCGGTTGGTTACATTTATGAAGGATCTCCATCTTGTTTCACCAAAAGTTGTAGTATTGAATTATCGACCGTAACTGAATTCGGATCCCACATCAAGGTTGCTGTTGTATGGCAATCACGGTTGCTGCGAATTCAAAAAAAAAAAGGTGAAATAGAAAGGAGATAATTGGTGGCAGAAAATGTGAAATTCTAATCTCCTTGCTAAATTTGTAGTGCCTAAATTAGCAACAGATTTCAATTTTTCTGTCACTAATTTTAGATACTAAATTAACTTTTTCTAGTAGTAGAACAAAATAATTTTTCAAAGATGTTGGCGTGAACTTTAGTTTTATGATGTCCTAGATAAAATTAGTATCTTGAAATGATTATGATTAGAAGCTAAAAGACTGAGTTTCCCCACAAATAATCGGTAAAAAATGGTTTTTTTTATAAAAATAATGAGCGCCATTGTTACAAATTATTATCTGGGGAAACTCACTTTTTATATTAATTAGAATCTAAAAGAATAATTGTTATGATTAAAATGAGACGGTTGTAAAAAAAAATGACAAGTTGCTTTTAGTAGCCTATGAAATAAATATGATTTTTTTACTAAGTGTGCTAGATGAGAGGGAGAATTTTTTAAAAAAATGATTTTCACTATTATAAACAAATAGAAATTAGTTTTTCTTCACATAAAAATCTTTGAAATAATTAAATTATTTTATATTTTTTGGTTATGATCAAACTTTTTTTTTGTTACATTAAGTTATTTTATCTAATAGTTACTTTATTTTATTGTTAAAGGCTCTAAATTAATGAGCAGAGATATAAAATTTAGGAAGCTTTTGTAAATTTTCATAGTTAATGGATAAAATAAATTTTAAAAATGGCATAGGAGAGATAATGATAATTTAGAGATTAAATTAAAGGTTTGTTCTAATTACATAAAGTCAAATCTTAGATAAAAGTAGATACTCTCAAAAGTTGAACGACCAACAAAAAGTTAGAGATTCTTCGAGGTGCCTCCAATCCAGCGATTGTGTTTGGCTGTGGATACACTAGTCTCAACTAAAAAAACAAAAAATTAGAGATAAAATATGCAATTTGTTTCTAATTATTTTTTATTTGGTACACAATTTGTTTCTAATTCTATTACTAAGTGTTATTAGATTCATTTTTTCATTTCAAATTTTTATTGGGAATTCAATTTCGTCGGTACTAGTGATGATCAAATAGAAGTAGCAAGTTTAATAAAAGATAGAAGTGACAATTATTGAATAATTTAAGTCAGTTAAAAAACTTCAAATATAGGAACAAGGCCTCAGCAATTGTTGTAATGTCTGTAGTGGCAAAAAAACATACATGATTAAGTTTTCTGTCAGCAATTTTCATGATTAGTGGGGTGTATGGACTTCAAATTTTCTAATGAAATTAATGACATTGAATTGAAAATGTACAAGAAAATGGGGTCCTAGGTGAGGTAGAATTTTTGGACAAAAGACATGTACAAATTGTCTTCGAGTGTGATATGTGTACCTCAAATGTCTCCCTCTTGGACTACACAAGCTTTAGTGGCCCCAAACCCCTTTCCATGTCTCTAGAATCAAATCCTATCTTCTCCCTCAATATCATTGTATTGCAATTTGTGAAACTTAACTTGCAACCGTTAATTGAGGATCTAAGGATTTGATTGTCTTTTCCTTATGAGAAGTGGGATTTGATTGAGACAGTAAGACCCAAAATATGCTTATTTATTTTAATTAATTGTTTTAACTTCCTTAGTAAAGGAGTTGAATGAGTTCAACCGGTTGGCAAGTGAAGGTGTGTGTTTGATTGACATCTCGAAAAAGCAAGATATTTTTTTCACAGTTTTGCCAGCAACTTAGCTTCAAAAAAAATTGCTAAGACAAAAATCCCGCTCTAAGTGGATTAAAGAAGGGGATGTAAATCCGATAAAAAAAAGATGTAAATACAAGGTTTTTCCATGCTCGTGCTCAAACTCGTAGAAGAACAAACCAATGGCTCTTTCTCCATAAGGATGACATGGTTTTAGAGGCAGTGGAGATATAAAAGGAGATGTCAAAAGGAATTTTGAAACAACTTATGTGGAATCTACAACCACTAGGCCTTCTATGAGAGGGATTGAGTTTAAAAAACTAAGCCACGAAGACAAACTAGCTTTGGTTTGTTCTATTTCAGAAGAAGAAATTAAGGAAGCTATTTGGAGTTGTGATGTTAACAAAAGTCCTGGTCTAAATTGTTTTAATTTGAACTTCATCAAGGAGTGTTCGGATATAGTGAAGGATCGATGATATTGTTCATTTTGTTAATGAGCTCCAATGTTACTTTAGTGTTACCTAAAGCTATCATTGCTTCTTTTGCGGCATTGATCCCTAAAAAAGATCATCCACAAGGGATATCTAAGTATAGACCTATGTATTCTGTGATTTCTTGTTGCCAATCAACTTTTATGCTACGGAGGCAAATCTTTGATAGGCAGTGGCGAAGCTAGCCCCTTTTTTATATGGAACTAAATAGTAAAGTAATATTTTATATACAAAAAAGAACTTCAATAAAAGAAAATTAAAATGCAAATAATTCATAGTTTTGAGGGACTAAAAGTGCAAATAAAAATTATGGGTACAAAAAATTGTCAAATTAAGAAAGTTGGTGACCAAAAATTGTCAAAAGTAAACTAGGTACTAAAATTACCAATTTAACAAAAATCACCATGTTTGTTTGGGCTAATAATAAACTAACTTAAAGTAATGGACTTCTTGTTCTTTTATCTCCTTATGCTAATAAACTTAATTAAGGTAGCTAAATAATAAACTATTGGGATAGCTAAATATAAAATACACAAGGATATGCCACTATCAATAGGGTATAAATAATGGTAAATGAGGCTATTGATCTAGCTAAAAGGCGGAAAGATGAATGTCTCCTACTTAAGTCAACTTTGAGAAGGGATGCGATTCAATTTATTGGAACTTTCTTTTCTACATGATGGGAAGCATGGGGTTTGATGTAAAATGGATAGAATGGATGAAAGCTAATATTTTGTCAAGCACTGTGTCGGTTCTTATTAAAAGGAACCCTACAAATCAGTGTTATCAGAACCGGCCGGCCGCTCAAATCCGTGCTGACCAAATTAAGTTTTGTATGTTTTAACAAAAATGCTTTGGATGGGGTTCGAATCCCCTCTAGTATTCAACATTCCAACTTTTTAACCACTAAGCCACCTGTTATTTGTTGATATTGTTCCGCATTCATTAAATATAATCAGTTCCGGGTATGTTTATTTTTTTTCAGTCTTTCATTAATAGTTTTGATTAAACACTCATTTTTTTTGACAAATTCATTCAACACTCATAAACATGTTAATTTTTATTAATACAACTTTCTATATTTATTTCTCACATGAAAAATAATTATCTACTCCTTATTAAAATTATAGTTATGTTTTCTTTTACTAGCTAATTTTTTTGACAAACTTTATTAACTAATTATATTATCATACTTTTATCTACATAGATATATTTTTATTAATAAATGTATACAAGACAATATATTTATAATTTTGTAAATATTTTATTTATTATTAAATTTAAATATTTTATCATTTTACTTAATTACAATTATAAATACATATACTTTCTTAGTATATATTATAATTTTTGAATTTATTTAATATAAACCGGCTCATGCGGCCCGACGAAAGACCCGCCGGCCCGACGAAAGACCCAGTGACTCAGTGTCTTGACTGGCTCGATGACCTGTCTGGCTCTGATAACATTGCTACAAATGATTTTAAGATGCATAGAGGGTTAAGACAGGGAAACTTGTTGGCCCCTTTTCTTTTCCTTATTGTGGTTGAGGGCTAGTTGAGAAGGAATTAATTCAGGTTGTTAGGTTTGTTGGCTATAAAGTTCATAACACACTTCACATTTCTATGAGTAAGTGAAGCGTCTAAAGCTTATTGACCCTATGATTTTGATACTAGAAATATAATGGTTAGCAAGGATAATAGGATATGATCTTTGGTGAAGGCATTAGGTAGAGTTGGGAAAATAAGAAGGAAAATGGGGAACCAAAATGTGAATTCGATGAAGTAATAAGTGAAGATACTATGAGTAGACATTGGAGATTAATGCAAGGGAAAATATTTCAGCTTCAAATGTGAGAGACTCTTCTTAAAATGATTATGTTTCTTCTTCAAAGTTAAATCAAAGGAGGAAAGAAACAGAACAAGTTACTAATCCAAACTTGAGAGCTCATGCAGGAAGAAGCAAGAAGAGTCCGGCCTGGATGGGGAGATTTTGTTATCACTAGAGATTTATACTATGATGGAGATTGATATGATGATAACGAGATGTATAGCTTTGTTGTTTTTGACAATCCTGTGGATCCTGTCTCGTATGAAGAAGCAGTAAAAACATGACAAATAGAGAAAGGTTATGAGTACTGAGATGTTGGCCATAGAGAAAAACAAGACATTAAAACTTGAAGATTTACCAAGCTAAGAAGATAGGAGTGAAGTGGGTTTACAAGACCAAAGAAGAAGGAAGAATATATAAGTACAAGACAAGGCTTATAGCAAAAGGTTATTCTCAACAGTATGGCGTTGATTATTCAGAAGTCTTTGCTCTAATAGCAAGATGGGATACCATTAGAACTATATTGGCAGTTACAGTAGGTGAAAGATGTGAAGTTTACCAACTTGATGTCAAAAGTGCATTTTTTATGGAGATTTGGATGGAACTGTGTAAGTAGAACAACCTCGAAATTATGAGAAGGTGAGAATGGAGGATAAGGTATAAAGGTTGAGAAATTCATTATATGGCATTAGACAAACTCCTAGGGCATGGAATAGCAGAATTGACTTCTATTTCAACAAGAAAGGTTTTTTTTTTACACAAACAAGGAAGGTTTTAAAAAGTGTCCTTATGAGCATACACTTTTTACCAAAGTAAATAATGAGAACAACGTGCTCCTTGTTATAACTTGTATGTTGATGACTTGATATACACAGGAAATGATGCTTCTCTAATTGAGAGTTTCTGGAGGTCGATGAAAGGAGAATTTAATATCTCGGATCTTGGAATGATGAGGTACTTTCTTGGTGTTGAAGTAATACAAAACAACAAAGGCATCTTTATTACTCTAGAGAATAATGCAAAGGAAGTTCTGAACAGATATGGTATGGTAGAAAGCAAGCATGGCAATAATTATGTTGCCACTGTAATTATGTTGCCACAATAAAATGAATACTTAAATGTATTTTAGTTAAGGGAGAAATTATTAGTTGAAATCGTACTCAATATGGGCCTTTAGGGTAGTTTGTGGGCTTAGCGAGTCACTAGCCCAATTGTGTTAGAGTTTAGCTGTTTTGATTGACAGTTTAGTTAGTTACTAGACTAATATTATTGTAAAGTTGTTTGCCGGTGTTTTTAGCAAACAATCACTAGTTTTATTAGAAGGTTTGTGAGATCAAACTAGAAAAATCTCAAAGCAATTGCCTTTGAATTGCAAAAGTTTTTGTTTCAGAAAATGTAGAAAAGGGGATGATTTGCAAATGATTAACAGAATTGAAAAGAAAAGAAGCAGTAAATGGTGCAGGAATTGTAAAGAAAAGAAGAACAAATTGCATTGAATCATAAAAATGGTACACGATCACATACAGGGATTCTTCCACTCGTTTTTCGCTCTGGCTTGGAAGTTAGAGTTTCAGGAATCGGGTGTGTATTGTGATTTTCGCGACCCCTGTTTCTTCTCAGAAACAGTTATTTATACAAAGGAAAAAGGGGGGAAATTCGAACTAAGTAACTGCTTAACAATTTGAAAATAAGTAACTGCTCCTACTTTCGGCCAAGTAACCGCTCCTACTTTCGACCGAAACCGCTCTGTCACGCTTCGACCAACTGCTAGTCTTCAACGCATAACTGCTCTGTTTTCTGTCTGTCGAAAGCCTGTGTCGAATTTCCTCTCTCTTGCTTTTGCTTCCCTGGAAACTTGTCGAGTTTACCTTGTGCATGACCATTTTCTTTGTCGAAATAATATGGTCTTTGTGAAATAAATATAAGTCAGGCCATGTTGACCATCTTTAACGAAGCCTGTCGAAATTACAGGCTAACAAATTGCCCCCCAAAAATGTCTTTTTCGACTGAACTTAAGGATGAAGAAGAGAAAGACATTTTTGAATTCACCATCGAAATAACTTTGCACTTGAGTAAAATAGCTGTATACCTGATGTCACCACTGTTAAGTGTTGTTTCCATATTTGAACCTTGAACTTGAACAGCCTGTAAATTCGGCCTTTGACTATGTTTTGGCAACTTAAATGCCATGTTTTTACGCTTTCTTTATGTTTATTCCAGCGTTATTTTAACTTCGTGCAACGTTGGCTTATACTTTTTCAAGTATTTACCATTTATACGCAAAATTCTTTCATCAGCGCCAATCTCTTCGACCTCATATGCGCCGTTTGAATAAACTTGTAAAATTTTAAATGGTCCTTCCCAACTTGGGGACCATTTACCAAAGACTCTATCTTTTTTATCCATAGGCAATAGGACCTTCCACACTAGATCACCTGAATTAAAGGCTTTAGACTTAACTTTTTTGTTATAAGTTTTAGCTACCCTCTCTTTCTGTCGAATAAGCGTATCTAAAGCTAATAACCTTTCTTCGTCTAAATCAACCAATTCATCAAGCATCATATTCCAATAACAATCAGAGGGAATCTCCCACTGCCTTTGAATTCTTGTTGATTGTAGACAAATTTCAACAGGCAACACTGCATCGTGTCCAAATGTTAGCCTATAAGGAGTAGTGTTGATAGATTCTTTGGGTGAATTTCGACAAGCCCATAACGCTTGATCAAGGGTATTATGCCAATACTTGGGTTTCTGCCCAACATGCTTCTTAATCAAATTAATAATAACTTTATTGGCAGCTTCTACTTGTCCATTGGCTTGCGCATAATATGGTGTCGAAGTTAATAACTTAAAACCAATTTCGGAAGCAAACTCTACCATTTTTCTACCAGTAAAAACTGATCCCTGATCTGTAGTAATGGTTTCTGGAATTCCAAACCTATAAATGATATGGTTTTGAATAAACCTTATCACTGCTTCCTGATCGACATTGGCTAAAGGTATAGCTTCAACCCATTTGGTGAAGTAATCAATTCCCACAAGGATATATCTATGGCCCTTCGACGAAGTTGGCTTTATCTCTCCAATCACATCTAGAGCCCAACCTCTAAATGGCCAAGGTTTGACTATGGCATGCAATTCATTTGCAGGTACATGTTGTATCCCAGCATGCTTTTGACACTCTTGGCATCCCTTAGCAAATTCTATGCAATCTTTCAGCATAGTTGGCCAATACATTCCTTGTCGAAATAATAACCACTTCATTTTCTGGCCTACTTGGTGTGAACCACACGCTCCACTATGTGTATCGGAAACTGCTAAATATGCCTCATTTTCACTAAGACATTTTAATAGTACTCCTTCAGGAGTCTTTTTAAACAATTCGTTTCCAAATATCACATAGCTCAAAGCTCTGTATTTTACCTTTTTATTGGTATTTCTTGTGGGATTTTGCAAATATTCCGCAATAGGCCTTCGCCAATCATTATTGGTCATATTGTCAAGAGCAAGAATTTCTGCTAAGTCAAAGTCACCAAAAAATTGACGTTTTTCGACAACAGCTAGTTCCTCGTTTGCATTTGTATCTGTTGCCCCCCCAGTTGTTGGTGTTGACAATAGTGACGAAGAATAGTCATTAGAAATAATTTTATCCTTTATTTCAATTAACTCCTCTAGGCTTTGCTTTGAAACTTTATAGCCTGAAGCGATTTGTGCCAATTCATTTGCCACATGATTATCAATTCGTGGTAAATGTTCTAAGTGAACAAACTCAAATCTTTTTAACAAAGCATTGGCAACAACAAAGTATCTAATAAGGTGCTCTTTAATGCATTTGTACTCTCTTGTCAATTGTTTGACAACCAACTCAGAGTCACCTTTTATTTCGACATGACTTGCCCCCAGCTCAAGTAAAATTTCAAGGCCTACTATTAAAGCCTCATACTCAGCTTCATTATTGGAACAGACATCCCGAATTTTAAACTTATACTTCGTTGGAATGTTAGTAGGAGATATTATTAAAATACCAATCCCAACTCCATGTCTATGGCTTGAACCATCAAAGTACAACCTCCAAGGATATACGTCTACAAAACTTAATGTTTCCTCGACAACAGAATGGTCTACAATAAAATCAGCAACCACTTGCCCTTTAATTGATTTTAGAGGTTGATAAGTCAAGTTGTATTCTGACAAAGCCAAAGCCCATTTACCAATTCGGCTATGCATTATTGGTTTTGACAGCATGTGTTTAATAACATCAAAATGCGAATAAACAGAAACATCAGCTGGTTTTATATATTGCTTTAACTTTGTACACGAGAAATACAAACAAAGGCACAACTTTTCTATAGGAGTGTACCTCGTTTCGGCATCATTTAGGACCCTACTGAGGTAATAAATGGCTCTTTCGATACCACTATCATCCTCTTGTGCTAACATGCTACCTATTGTTCTATCAGAAGCTGCTATATACAACTTGAGCACTTTGTGTTTAACAACAGGTAACAAAACTGGTGGTTTCATCAAATAAGACTTGATTTCGTCGAAGGCTGCTTGATGCATTGGTTCCCATTTGAACTCTTCTTCCTTCTTCAGTCTTAATAATGGCGAAAAAACTTGTGTTTTGCCACTTAGATTTGATATAAATCTTCGTAGGAAATTGATTTTTCCCAGCAACGACTGAAGCTCTTTTTTGGTCGAAGGGGCCTTCGTTTCCATAATTGCCTTAGTCTTATTTTGATTGATTTCAATGCCTTTTTTGTGCACTATAAAACCCAAGAAATCACCTGCACGCACACAAAAGGCACATTTTAGTGGATTTAATTTCAATCCATATTTCCTCATTCTTTCAAAAGAACGGCGAAGATGGTCTAAATGACCACTTTCTGAGGAAGATTTAACCACCACATCATCTATGTATACTTGCATAAAATCATCAATGAAATCATGAAACATAGAATTCATGGCTCTCTGATATGTAGCACCAGCATTCTTTAAGCCAAAAGGCATTACTACCCATTCATAAACACCCAATGCCCCTGGACATCTAAAAGCAGTTTTCGACACATCCTCTTCAGCAATGAAGATTTGATTATACCCAGAATAACCATCGAGCATACTAAGATAATCAAATCCTGCTGCTGAATCTATTAGCATTTCTGCCACAGGCATTGCGTATTCATCCTTGGGAGATGCATTATTTAAATCCCTAAAATCTATGCAAACTCTAAGAGTCCCATTTTTCTTTATTACAGGAACTATATTGGCTAACCATTCGACATACCTGGCAGTTCTGATGAATTTGTTTCTGAATAGCCTTTCGATTTCCTCTTTGATCTTAGCCAACACTTGAGGAGCAAATCTTCTTGGCACTTGCTTCACTGGTTTCTTCCCTGGTCGAATTGGTAATTGCATTTCCACTACTTCTCGACTTAACCCAGGCATCTCGTCGTAATCCCAAGCAAAACAGTCTTTGAACTCCCTTAGCAATGTAATGACTTGGGTTTTTAGAGAAACATCAATATTTGCACTAATATAAGTTGGCCTTTTTATTGAGCCATTTCCCAAATCAACTTCTTCTAACGGGTCTTGAGCTTGCATATGCTTTGTCAAATCTCTAGGATCCTTTTCAAAACCTAATGGATCATTATCATAGATACAGTCAAATCTTTCATCTATGACTATGCCATTTTCTTCATGTAACTCACTGGCTTCGACAGCCATTGTTTGTTGAATAATTTCGGTCTCCATAGCCGCTTTAAACTTATTTTCGGCCATATAAGCCGTAATTTTGTCCCATGCATTGGGCACTGACATAAGAACACTTTCAAGAACGAGTGTTCCACCCCGTTGGTCGAAAAACACCATCAGGATAGACACTATCATCTCCCATTATTTCTCTTTCCCAAACAAAACCATAATTTGGGTCAAGATGAACTGAGGCAAAAACATTATCCGCAGGAACATATGCCTCATTAGAAGATGAACATGGCGCAATCTTCGCCATTTGTTTCTCAAAATTTTCCTTGGTAACTTGGTTCACATCAGCACGGAAGTAGCTCTGATCGGCTTCAACATACTCTACCAAACCATCTTCCTTCCACATTACTAAACGTTGATGCAAAGTTGAAGGAACAGCACCAACTCCATGGATCCACTCTTTACCAATGAGTAAATTAAAATTCGCTTTAGAGGCTATCACTAAGAACAATGTAGTCCTCTTTATGGAACCAACAATTAAGTCTACCTCAATGGCCCCCAAAGAGTGGCCAGTTTTGCCTTCATAGTTGCTTAAGACAATGTTATGTGGCCTGAGGTCAGTATCGAACTTACCAATCTTCTTCAAAAGACCATGCGGCATCAAATTCACTGCAGCTCCACCATCCACTAACACTTTGTTAATTCCAACACCATTAACCTTGGCTTGGACATACAGGGGTTTCAAGTGGTTTTGCATACTCATATCTGGCTTCTCGAAGGTAGCCATTTGGTCTTCGACACAACCATCGTTCATCACATAGTAACACATTGGCTTATGATGAGCCGTGTCCTCTATGAAATCTTCTTCAACGTCATTTGGTACCGTGATAACATCGTACTCAAGAGGCAGTATTGATACCACATTGCAAACAACGTCGAGGTCATCTTCAGAATCATTGAAATCAGACTCCATGTCTTCATCCATGTCGAAATCAGCATTTCTTTCTTTCACTGTTGACAATGGAGGAAATATTCTTTCAAGAGCAGGCCTTCTTGGCTTTTCTGTTACCACAGCCTTGCCTTTGGCCTTATTCGCTGCACACACATGACTAGCAGCATCAGCATTCCTCTTTGTGGCAACTTCAGCTTTGTGAACCTCACTCTTCGCCACTATCACGCTGCGTGGAACTTGGTTATTAGCCAAGTGACTTGGAACCTGGTTAATGTCAAAGTGTGCCTTCTTCTTCTGTTGTCTTTGGTAACGACGCCACTGTGTTCTAGTCATAGGGTTCTTACCCTTATAGTTATTCTTATAATTAAACTTAATAGCATCAGTACCTGGCTTAACAGCTTTAGCACGTTGATTATTGGGTACCCACGCTTCGACAGGAGCACTAGCACTTGGGACAAAGGATTTACCTGTTGACAGCTTCAAATACCCTGTTGCTGAGGACTTCCCCTTAGCCATTTGTTGTTTACTTGTTGAAGGCTTTGCTGACACATTAGCCTCATATCCTAGAAGATCTCCTTTTGCAAAGTCAAATTTTGGCCTGTTATCAAGCCATTTTCTTTTGCGTTGTTGTTGATCCTGATAACCTTCGACAGCTTTAGCTGCTTCTTTATCGAAGACAGCACTGCACCTTGGGCAAAGCATAACTTCAGAGTTATTCCACTTACACCGATTGAGGAAATCTATCAATTCTTCCTCGGCCTTTGGATACACAGCATGTATCTTCCCATCATATTCTTTTAGGGTCACTTCCTGTTTTTTACCTTCAGCATACATAAAACCTTTTAATTTTTCGGTGGTAATCTTAACACACTTAGGATGGTCTGCCATTTGAGCATCCACCATGCCTACATCAGCTTCGACAGGTTCAGAATACATAGCTTCAGCTTTAGGCAATGGATCAACATCAATCTGCATAGGAGCTTTCATTTTCTTATCAGCAAATTTGAGTCTTCCTTCGTCAATTGCTTTTTGCACGATATCCCTGAAGAGCACACAACGGTCAGTGTTATGTCCCAAAAAATTATGGAACTTACAATAACCCTTTTTCTTTCTTTGGTCAAGAGTTGGTATTTTAAGGCCTTTAGGCACTAATATTTGACCATCAGTTACTAAAAGATCAAAAATTTCATCACATTTGGTAACATCAAAAGTATAAGTCTTAGGCATAAATCTATCGTTCTTAGGCTCTACAGGGTTATTCCCATTCGCAGGCCTTAATAATTTACAGGTATAAGGAGGACCAGGCTTAAGTTCAGCCACGTCTATCTCCTCTTCTTCGACATTACTATATGTAACGTCTAATTCTTCTTCAACATATGCCACTTTTTCTTTTTTATGATACCTATTTGACCTAGATTTTTCCTCTCTAAGTCTTTCAACTTGTCGAACTCTATCAGCCAAATGAGCCATATCTCGCAAATGAGATGTGTCTAATTTCTTTCTAATTGAGTAATCAAGGCCACCAGCAGCCATTTCGACAAGCTCATGTTCAGGGACTTGTGTGAAGCAACGAGATTTCAACAGCCTGAATCTGTTTAAGTAATCATCAATAGTTTCAGGCATTTTGCGCCGAACACTAGCCAATTCTTTAAGACTAATTTTCGACTGGCCCATGTAAAACTGTGCATGGAATGCCTTTTCTAATTGCCCCCATGTGTACATAGAACCAGGGGGTAAGGTCGTGAACCAAGTGAAAGCATTTTTAGTTAGAGAATTTGGAAAGTATTTCATCTTCAAATTCTCATTTTGTGCTAAGTCCCCAGCCTCAGTCAAAAAACGAGCAATGTGTTCGACTGTGGACTCATTTGTATCACCACCAAACTTAGTAAACTTGGGAACTTTCCATCCCCTTGGTAACTCAGTTTGTAATACGTATTCACATAATGGTGATACGAAGTTAGGCCTTTGTAAACCTATGTTAAGGCCATTTTGAGCCAAAATTGTTTCGACTAAAGTAGCTATATTGTTTTCTGCGCCAACATTGTGTTGTTGCCCTTGTCGAACAACTTCATCAGCGTTCTGGTGTCTATTTATCAAAACTACTTCAGGGACATGGTTTACTACCCCTTGTAGTTCGCCTACAACTGTCGACGCTTCGACTGCAACTGCTTCTTGGGGGTTAACTGGCGACGCATTACCCGCAATAATAGGAACATGCCTATTATTAACCGCTGGAACCCCAAAAAAGTCTGCAATCCTACTCATCTGATTTGCCAACATTTGATAACTGTTATTGGTATTTTGAATCAATGGATTGAAAACTGTACCAATTTGTTGGGTAAGCATATTAACCATATCGTGATTACTCTCGTCTACTTGCTGTCTTAAGGCCAACAAAGACGTATTGGTTAATGCTGGGGGATTTCGACCAAATACGCTCTCAGAAGAGGTATGTGTAGGGGAAAAGGTCGAAATATGTGGCATTCCAGTAGGCATGCCATACATTCCCAGAGGAAATGGGGGTAGACACACGTCATTCAAACGTGGGTCTAAACCGTTTCCCATTGCCATGCGAGGGCTATGAAGCCCTGCACTTAACGGCAAAGACATAGGCAAAGATGCCATTTCTGACTGTGTTGAACCAACATTAGTCATTGATAATGAAGGAACGGTTATCGACGATGATGGTCCTGCGCTAATGCTTGCAGAATCCATTGTTGTCCCTTGCCCTTGTGAAACCACAGGGTTGGAACTAGAGGCATTATTCGTACCAGAACGAACCATTTTACCACTTCTTAAGTGCATACAACAGCGAATACAAATAAGAAAGTATAAAAATGAACAAAATCAAAGGCAAGGTCCCACTGGGCGTGCCAATTTGTTTGCTGGTGTTTTTAGCAAACAATCACTAGTTTTATTAGAAGGTTTGTGAGATCAAACTAGAAAAATCTCAAAGCAATTGCCTTTGAATTGCAAAAGTTTTTGTTTCAGAAAATGTAGAAAAGGGGACGATTTGCAAATGATTAACAGAATTGAAAAGAAAAGAAGCAGTAAATGGTGCAGGAATTGTAAAGAAAAGAAGAGCAAATTGCATTGAATCATAAAAATGGTACACGATCACATACAGGGATTCTTCCACTCGTTTTTCGCTCTGGCTTGGAAGTTAGAGTTTCAGGAATCGGGTGTGTATTGTGATTTTCGCGACCCCTGTTTCTTCTCAGAAACAGTTATTTATACAAAGGAAAAAGGGGGGAAATTCGAACTAAGTAACTGCTTAACAATTTGAAAATAAGTAACTGCTCCTACTTTCGGCCAAGTAACCGCTCCTACTTTCGACCGAAACCGCTCTGTCACGCTTCGACCAACTGCTAGTCTTCAACGCATAACTGCTCTGTTTTCTGTCTGTCGAAAGCCTGTGTCGAATTTCCTCTCTCTTGCTTTTGCTTCCCTGGAAACTTGTCGAGTTTACCTTGTGCATGACCATTTTCTTTGTCGAAATAAGATGGTCTTTGTGAAATAAATATAAGTCAGGCCATGTTGACCATCTTTAACGAAGCCTGTCGAAATTACAGGCTAACAAAAGTATAAACACTATTGGAAATGAAATAAAAAAAACAAAATAGATAACGTATTCATTCAAGTTTAATAGGGAACGATTGTTATTTAGAAGTTGGCTTCTTTCTATCAATGCCTGTATTATTAGTCGTGTGGTGTCAATAATTACTACCAGTGCTCTATGTGACAATGACACTTGCATTAAGTAACTAACGGTTAAGAATCAACTGCTCCAATAATACACTTCATCGATTAATAATATGAATAATTTATCAATCTTCTCCAAAAATAGGATTATAAACATCTTTGAAGCGATTAGTTCACAAATAATACTCTACCATCATCATTTTCGTAATTCTTATCGAGATCGACAAAGAAGCAAACGTAAGAATACGTAAAACATAGGAAAAGGCAAAAAATTGTGGGACCCATAAAACCAATAACTAGATAACACAGATGAAATCAACAGAACAAGTGGAAGAAACTAGTTATAAATCATTTGGGGACTCCTACTCCTAGTATTCAATTTTATAGCAAAGAAGAAGATCGTGTTTTTGATTTTAATCTATTTATTTATTATTAATTAATTAATTATAATAGTGACGTCACGCTGGCGGTGAAGAAAGTTTCTGCGGAGGAGGAAGAGCTTAGCGTGAGGCTGCTATGCGATGGAGGAGATATTCAAATCCCAGAAACTGCACATCAAATTAGCACTGGTATGGTATCTGATTTCTTATACTCTTAATTGCAATTTTACATTTACATTTTTGTATACAATTTCTTAATTGTTGTGTTTTTGCAGATTCGTGGTTTCAAGTGGGGTTTGTGTTGACCACAGGAATCAATAGCGCTTATGTGTTAGGGTATTCGGGGACCATTATGGTTCCCCTAGGTTGGATAGGTGGTGTGATTGGTTTAATTCTTGCAACTTCAATTTCTCTTTATGCAAATGCTCTTATTGCTAAGCTTCATGAATTTGGTGGAACAAGACATATTAGATACCGTGATCTTGCTGGATATATTTATGGTATGCTATGATCATGTCAATTCGGTTTATTGCTCTGGTTGTATCGACTTATTTGAGTTTATTTATTGGTATAAACACTTCTGAGACTATTTGAGAGAATTTATAAAAACAACTTTTGACATGATAATAAGCTGTTTTTAGCTGCTTATGCTTATGTTCATGTTCATATTATTTTCTGATTGTAGGTAGAAAAGCATATAACCTCACATGGGCTCTGCAGTATGTCAACCTTTTCATGATAAATGTTGGCTACATCATTTTGGCTGGTTCAGCTTTGAAGGTAAAAACAATATTATATCATCACATAATCAACTAACTTTTTATTTGTCTTCCACAAATGTAATCTTAATTACATTATTCTCTTTAGACTTTAGTCATTTCTCTTATTTAGTTACATAGCACAAAACTCTTGAAATCTTGTATAATTCTTTTCAATTTGTGAAGCCATTAAGAAACTGCTGATACTTGATACCAATCTTCTGCTTGAAGAATTTTTCTGAGTCATGTTCATTTATTGTCATGTAGGCCGTTTATGTTCTATTTTGGAATGATGATCAGATGAAGCTTCCACATTTTATTACCATAGCTGGACTTGTGTGTGCAATGTTTGCCATATGCATTCCTCATCTTTCAGCTCTTGGAATTTGGCTAGGATTTTCAACAGTCTTAAGTCTTGTATATATTGTGATAGCATTTGTATTGTCACTTAAAGATGGTAATGTCTCATGTCTTCCTCATATTTGTATTCTGTGCCTGTGTAAGTTTGATAAATTCGATGTGAATTTGCATACTAACCAACTGTTGAGTATGGCTCATATGCAATATCAGGGGTATTGTTGTAATCTGGACCGAGGTATTATATTTATAAGTATCAATTGTAACACTGAAACCCTAATTCATTCTGAAATAAGACGAAACTACAGTTGCTCTGTAGTCGCGGACGTAGGCACACAATTTGCCGAATTGCATGAACAAGATCGTGTTCTTGTTCTTGTGCTTTCGTATCTTTATTTCTTTTTTTACTGGTTGTTGTTCTAACACCAATAGTACATTATTAGGAATAAAATCGCCAGCTAGAGATTATAGTGTTCCAGGGACATCAACAAGTAGAATATTTACGACAATTGGGGCGTCTGCCAATCTCGTGTTCGCATACAATACAGGAATGCTTCCTGAGATACAGGTATAGTTAGTTATTAGTTATTTGTGTTTTATGTGGAATCACAACACTCGCATTTTCTTTTCATATTATTTGGTTTTAACATAACAGGCAACAATCAGGCAACCAGTTGTAAAGAACATGATGAAAGCACTATACTTTCAGTTTACTGTTGGAGTTCTGCCATTATATCTAGTTACCTTTGCAGGGTATTGGGCTTATGGATCTTCAACAGAAACATATTTGTTGAATAATGTTAATGGTCCAATTTGGTTGAAGGCAATGGCCAATATTACAGCCTTTTTTCAATCAGTCATTGCACTGCATGTAATGATTTCTAAACTAAAACTTTACTTCTCTTAAACATTTTTGCTTGAAATGTTGCATTGGCCTAATAACTTCTCTTATGTTTCTGGTAGATATTTGCAAGTCCAATGTATGAGTATTTGGATACCAAATATGGGATCAAGGGAAGTGCTCTGGTTTGTAAGAATTTGTCATTTAGAGTCTTGGCAAGAGGTGGCTACATGACTTTGAATACATTTGTATCAGCTTTATTGCCATTCCTTGGAGATTTTATGAGCCTTACAGGAGCTATCAGCACATTTCCCCTTACATTTATTCTTGCAAACCATATGTACTTAGTGGCAAATAAGAACAAATTAACTTCCATAAAAAAGCTATGGCATTGGATCAATATTTGGTTCTTTGCCATCATGTCTATTGCAGCAACTATTGCGGCACTTCGGCTTATTGCTTTAGACTCCAAAACGTATCATATTTTTGTAGATTTATGATTAAATTATGTATTCTTTTGGCAATTCTATAGTACTGATTATATTTGCTTCCAATGTGCTCTCCTTAATTAGTATATAAATATCAAAAGATAGTTACTCGAAATGCTTACCTTAATATTTTGTTAAAAACACCTTGCACTCCCACTTAATATAAGGTAAGTCGAAGTATAAATGTTGATTTTAGCTTCCTGACGACCCTACAAAGTAAGAGAGTAACTACTTTTGTTTATGCTATTATGCAGTGGAGGTTAACTCCTGGATGTGAACTTTTCTGCATCATTTTAGGCGGCATAAAATAAATTTTGAAAAGAAAGTATTTGGGAATGTTATAACAAAAATCCGGTGCTTTTTTAAGGAAAAAATTACAGTGGTTGGCCTATGCGAAATTTGATCCTGAGCACAAGCATAGATTAGTCTTTCGTTGAAAGTGTTGGGACACCTGTAAACAATGGTCCAAACCAAAAAGAAAATTAATAACACCCAAAGTAAAGGCTTTCTACTAATTATGAATTGATGGATTTTATCACAAGTCCTTTAGTTACAAATCATATAATTTCTCGAGAGTTCCTTGAATGGCACCAGTTTGGAACACATGCCAATCCAACAAGAAACAATTGAAAACAAATAGACTTAAGGAATACTTCAAACGTATTCCCTAACATTCGTTTTCCAAGACATACTCTTATTGATTGAAACTCAATTATGTCTCCCAGAATCACGTGAATCTCATGTAAATTTAGTACTAGTATATATAGGAATTTCAACCAAGAAAAGAAAGAGTGTCTTGAAAACAATGATAAAGAGAGTGGTGCTATCATTTTTTAGAGAGAATTATATACAAGGAAAATTGGCCGGTTTTAATAGTAATTAATTCTTAGAAATCAAATACACTGCCCGCCAAGATAATTTCATTGTAACAAACTAACATCTTCATTGCTGACTACATATGTCATGGTAGAAAACCCCATCTTTAGCTGCTCGTACAAAATGACCAAAGTAGCTGGACCCCACACCTACTGGCCACACTCCTCAAATAACTAAATCAACAGTATCCACTTGACCGACACCTGTGTATGACTCTTGTCGGCAAAGATGGTGTAGCCCAACAAAAGCAACAGATAGGACCGTGCAGCGTGATCAACATACCCCAGCTCCATGTTACCGCTATAGGCCTCCTCCAAAAAGTTGAATTAGAAGTATGGACCCCTGTTGGCCCGACACTCTTTGAGGCAATCAATCTCCTGCAAACCCAGCAAGTGAACCCTAGCATAAATGACCATCTCATTAGTGAATTCATCGCTAGGCTGCCTAAAAGTGTCGGTCAGCGACAAATGGAGCAAGTTGGACACGTCGTCCAAGGTGAGTGTCATCTTTCCGAAAGGAAGGTGAAATGAGCTGGTTTCCGAATGCCACCTCTCCACAAAAGTCGAGATCAGATCGTGATTGATGACCTGCAATGGCATCGAATCAATCCAATAGATGGGCCTGAACTAGTCATCTCTCCACATCTGGGTGGTGTTGTATAAGTCGAAACTTAAATATTTTTTGACCATGGGCTGGAACCTTAATTTTACTGCGGTCTTGTATGAAATTAAATTATATTAATAAAATATATTTAAAGAAAATAAAAAAATTAAATTAATTATTAAAACTATTACCTGTCCAATCCGAAGCCTCGACACCACGTGGGTAGGAAGCCGGTGAAACAAAACTTGGTCCCTAGGTCTGCAGCCTCCATAAAGTGGTCCTGATCAACATCAGGCCCAACGACATCCCGATCACAGACACGCCTGTTACGCTTAGAAGAGTGATCAGCTATCCTAATCCTGATAATCCTCCTTGTGCGGGTACTAGGAGCAGGAGTGTTATCTGCATCTCCGCCTGCTGACTGTAACGACTCACTTCACTCAAAACGTCCTGAATCGCTTCTGCTCGCCACTGAAAAACACAAAAAATAAAATTATAAACGAATTTAAAAAAATCCGAAACACCTCATTTGAGGATGATTCCGGAAAACCTTTTTTGTGATCTTTCCGTAAATACCTCACAGAAATACGTTTGAAATAGGTATATCCGGAAAGATAAAAAAAAATTACTTTGATTTTCGAAATTATGCAAAAAATGAGATGATGGTTTTGGTTTTTTTACTGGGAGTAAGAGTATTTTGGTTGGTCAATTTGCGCAAAATGGGGGGTAAAAAAAACCAACGAGTAAATGAGTAGTTGTAGAAAGGTTTAAATATTCGTTCGGCCCCTGCAAATACACACACAATCCAAATAGGCCCCTGTAAAAAAAACTTTAAAATAACCCTTGCAAATATAAATTGTTTACGGTTAAGCCCCTCAGTCAGTTTTCCATCCAAAAAAAAACTTTAAAATAATAATAAATGCCACGTGTCATCATCTCATTTGACTATTATGCCACGTGTCACTAAACGCCACGTCATCAACCCATGTCACCATGGACACATGACACTGACAAGTGCCACGTCAGCAACCAATGGGTGACTGTCACGTGGCACCTCACATGGTAATGAAGAGAATAGTGTGTTACTAAAAAACGATGATATTGGCATGAGTGGGGATTGAACCCACAACCTAGTGGTGGCATTGAACAACAAATACCACTAAGCCACTTGATTACTTGAGTAAATATTGTCAACTACAAATATATAATATGTAACTCGACTAAAAAATTTAAAAAAGAAAACAGGAAAAGAAATTGAAATAGCGTCTTCATCCTTTCATGAACAAGAAAAACGAAATCAAACCAAAAAACGAAAATCTCAAATGTTGATTTAGTTTAATTCCAGTTTCCTTTAATTCAAATCGAAAATGAAACGGATCTAAAACCTCAAATGGTGATTTCGTTTACTTTAAATTTGTTTAATTCAAATCAAAAACGAAAATGGATCTGAGGAAAACGACACAGAAACAAAATTTCATCAAAAGATCTGAACTTCCGATTTCAATAAAAAAATTGTAATTTCTTTAGGGGCTTTTGTTCGATTACGTAATACGAATTCTAGTTGCTTAAAATCATGCATTATATTTGCTTAAAATGATAGATAAAGTCGGGTCAATTGTGACCCCTTTTTGAGTTGTTGGGTGAAGAAGATAAATAGTGTCTTTTTTATTACCCAACGTTTTGATTCATATTAAATAAATGTAGTTGGCTATTGTTTCACAAGGGATCAGGTAGCAGAGTGGTATTTGATGTTGTACTCCACACCCAGGTCGTGGGTTCAATTCCCACTTCTGAGGTGCCACGTGGCAACCATCCATTGGCTTCTTTCATTGCCATGTGAGGTGCCACGTGGCAACCATCCATTGGCTTCTGACGTGGCGCCTGTCAATGCCATGTGTCCATGGTGATAAGGGATGATGACGTGGCATTCAGTGACACGTGGCATAATGATCCAATGAGATGATGACACGTGACATTTATTATTATTTTAAAGTTTTTTTTGAATGGAAAACTGACCGAGGGCCTTCCGTTAACAATTTATATTTGCAAAGATTATTTTAAAGTTTTTTTTACAGAGGCCTATTTGGATTATGCTTGTATTTGCAGGTACAGAACAAATATTTAAACCTTGCAGAAAACAACCTAGCGCAAGGGTTTGATTGAGTCTACCAAAAACAGCACACACACGGCGCTGATAGTAAACCAAAACGTTCAGTGTGTGTTTGGTTCTGCGGTGATGAGAATTGAGTTTGACAGAATTGAGTTTGCAGAATTGAGTTTAGTTAAAAGTGAGTTGAACGTAACGTGATTTTTGTTTGGATACATTTACTGAAAAGTGATTTTCACCAATAATTATTGTTTGGATATATTAGATCAAAGGTTTAAATATATGTTACCCCCTGCAAATATACCCATTTTCCATTTACCCCCTGTAAAAATAAAACTTTCAAAACAGACCTTGCAAATATAAACAGTTTACGGTTACCCCCTGTTAGATTATGTAGTGAATAATGGGTATAAATCGTTTACGGTTACCCCCCTGCAAAATATAAACAGTTTACGGTTACCCCCCTGCAAAATATAAACAGTTTACAGTTACCCCCCTGTAGGGGGGTAACTTGAAACACTTATTATTTGCAAGGTCTGTTTTGAAACACTTATATTTTGGGTGTAAAATTACCAAAAAGGGTATCAACTTAAAATTAAATTTAAAATTTAAAATTTGATACAAAATACAACAAAAATATTAAATAAACATATAAAGTCGCTAAATTAAAAATTTCAATTAGAAAATATAATTTAAAATTAAAATTACACACAATAGTTTTATATTAAATTTTATATTTGATAATTTAAATTTACGTTGATGTGAATTGTTAATACTAAGTAGCCCATTACTTCAACAACAAAAAAAAGAGCCCACTATGCCAAACCCTATAATGAAAATGTGCTCACTTCCTTTCCCTTATCTCTCTTGCCGCGCTGTTTTACTTCAAGTTGCAGACTTGCAGATTGTTCCCTTCCTCATTCCATTCTAATCTTCCCTTCGGGCTTCACATGGACTACTTCAATCGTATCCATGTTTATTTTAATCCTTCCTCCTCACTTCAAATTTTTTCTCTTTGCTGACTTGAAGAAATCCATGGAGAAGAGGGCAAAGTTGGTATAGCATAGAAATCAAAAGAGAGAATTGATTTTGGAAAACGCAGAGTTACGGTGACAGTCACAGTCACAGGGATCGCTCGCACCTTCAATTTCCTCCCTCCTTCATTGGCAAGCCACGCGCGCGCGCATTGCTGTGACGACAACACGCTGCGGCGTCGTCTCACTCTCAACGGTAAGCCATTCACAAATCCCGACTCTTTCTTTTCTTATTTTCGAAGCATAAGGGTTAATACCTATCATGATTGATTAGCTCATTAAAATAAAATTATATTTGATCGTAATACTCTTTTGACTTTACAACTTAATCTATTCATCGGTTCACTTTTGGGTGCACTAGTGAGATTATATATGGTTGATTAGATAAACATCACATGCAGTCGAATATGAAGAAAAAGTTTAGACCATGGAATTGGAATTTTAATTTGTACAATGTGCAATTGGAAAATCAACCGGGGATCCCATTTTATGCTTGAATATGAATGCATGTACTTACTTTATTTTATAATAATAATGCGATTCATATTATTTATCTTTTGCTTGAATTTCTAGTTTACGTATGACTTGGTCCAACAAGAAACCTGATTGCGGCAATCAAATAGATCGAATCAGTGACTTACCAAGTAATATCATTCATGACATCCTACAACACTTGAACATCGTAGAGCAAGTTAGGACCAGTATTCTGTCAAGAAAATGGAGGCATATGTGGATTTTGATCCCACAACTTTGTTTTGGAGAAAGCTTTTTCCGTAAGTGTGCACATCTTCAAGATCATGAAGTTTCTAGAACTATCACTGAAGTCCTTTTGGTCCACAATGGGCCGGTATATACGTTTACTCTCCGTTTGCCTAGCGACTTCACAATTAGCATTGATTGCCTTAATAAGTGGTTTATGTTTTTGTCGAGGAGTGGCATTAAAGATCTAAACCTTGGGAAACCCAGCAATCCAATTATTGCAGATTTTAAACTTGTGGAACTCAAGGATCTAATTCAAATGCCAACTCATGTCTTCCTTTGTGAGGAATTGACTTACTTTAAACTTTTCAAATTTAAAATGTCAGTTCCGCCAAATTTCTCTGGCTTTAAAAGTTTGCTGGACCTTTGGTTATATTGTATTAAATTTGATTCCGGTGCACTCGACAGTCTTGTTTCTGGCTGCCCGTTACTTCAAAATCTCAACCTTTTGTTTTGTTCTGGATTTGAATCTATTGATTTTTCTGCTCCTAATCTCAAAGTCTTAAGGATACTTCGTCATCGAGTTATCAAGTCAATTTGTCTGAAAAGAGCAAAGAATTTGATTGATCTCGCACTTCTGGCCTTTCCGGACAACGATGAGAGAGGAAGTGTAACTAATTTGATCAATGGTTTGCCACAAATTCAAAGGCTTGATATGGGAGCAGGTTACAATGAGGTTAGTAAAACCGCATAACTCCTCTTATTCTATTTTGCTCACTTGGATATGACTCGGGCCTGTATGTTTGTTTAGTAGATCTACTTACATAGAACAAAATTATACACAAATGGACTTGTTCTCTACTTGCACAACTTCGCTTGAAGTGATTTTTTCACAAGGGGATGTAAATTACCGAGCTGTTTTGCTAAAATGAAATCAAGGTCCAATCCACTATATAGGATCTCAATTTGATTGTTTTAAAAACCACTTCTCTCTAGCATTACCTTGCAGCTTGATTTTTTTTAAGACTTGTATCTTACCTTTTTATTGAATATTTGGAAGAGAAACAATATTTCATTTTGATTGACAGTCCAATCCATTATTTACAATTTGGTGCATTGTCATAGAAATGTGTCTTTTACAGATATATCTCATAATGTTGTTGTATGCATAGATTTTTTCTGTAGGTACCATTTCACTGATGCTGCGAAGGTCGTTCAATTCCTTAGAGTGTCTGAAATTGATTCTGAATTTGAATCAAAGAGAAAAAATTTTGTATATTGTTTGTTTGCTTGAAAGTGCTCCTAACTTGGTGGAACTTGTGATACAGGTGATACCCATGTTTACCCATTCTTCTTGGCTTTTCTTCTAATTGTCATATTTTGATTTCTTTTATTTTTTTTATAATTTAGGATTTCCGTGGTGGTCCACAAGTGCCTTATGATTCAGAGGAGTTAGAACATAGTAGTTGGTGCCTTAGTCAGCTTCGGACGGTGAAAATCACAATTGGAGATAGATTTCAACTTGCGATGAGCTTGATTCGACTCATACTTGCTATTTCCCCATCATTAGAGACTCTTACTTTTCATGTTGGTAGAGGTCATTCGCAATTGGATGCATCCATGTTGTTAAGCATTTCAGAAGACTTATTACTGATGGAACGAGCATCGCAAAGAGCAAAAATTGTCTTCCTTCACAAAAAGTAGTTTGACAAATCTTATTAGAGATGTGTTATAAATGGAGGACTGATTAAAAGTCATTACCGTCCTTAGGCAGGCAAAAAGTGAAGACTTACACTCTAAATGATTTCTACTTCATCTTATTGGGTTCGTAAGGAACCAAAGTGCACATTCGGAAGGTGAATTGGGTTCGTAAGGAACAAAATATTAAAGGCACTTGGGAGGATTATCTTATGGATAGGTGGGAAGCAAATAAGAGAAAATTTTAAGCATACACGGGATATGTTTTACCAAGAATTGAAATGAGATTGGAAGAAGAGAAAGGGTTTTAATTCTTGATTCCAATGTATTGTTTTAATTAGTTTCATTTATATCCCTTATGTTCTTTCAGTGATTTCAAATTGGTTCTCTAATGTTCTACTAGTGATTTCAAGTTTTTTTTTTTGACAAAGCTAGTGATTTCAAGTTGGTCCCTTATGTTAATGTTATGTTAGTCATTATCATTTAGGTCCCTTATGCTTTGATATTGATTTCATATTGGTCCTTATGTTATCTGTTTTAATTGAAAGCCTTCTGGTGACAAACAATTTGAAGTCAGAAATATCAATTTAACTGTAGAAAAGTTTGTGGTTAAGACGACGTTAGATGGCAAATGTGGATAAAGCTCCAATTAGCCTAGGTTTGGTTTCCGTTTTTGAATTAAAGCAACCTCATTTAACCTAATTTGTCAGCCAAGAATTTCAAAAATACCAATATTAATCTCCAAAAATAATATGGGTGAGTACTTTCCATAATATATATCACCCTTTCATAAAAAGAAATTCAAAAAAATATGAAAATGCAAAAGAAAGTTCCATTTCATTCAATTCTTCTTCCTATTCTTCATGTTTTTTCAGCTTGTTTCATTTCCTTAATGCATAAGTATCTGTTTTGCTTTCCTTCTTCTTTCCAACACCAACACAAAGACTATCACTAATTTAATCTATTTTTTTTCCAACATTTAGGATTTGGAACCACGTGCCAAAATACTCACAACCTATAAACGATTTTGCATTCAAAGTGTAAGAGATAATTTTTCGCCTTTAGGTCTTTGACCTTCGCTTCATCGTGTAATTTCTTCAATTCTGGGCTCGCACTTTCCTCCAATGCCGAAATCCCCTTCTCTACGACTTCCCAGTAATCTTTCGATCTTAGGAGATTCTCCATCAACATTTTCCAATGGTCGTAATGGCCATCAAACTTTGGTATCGCCGGTTTCACATAACTCCCGTTCTCCTTGTCCGCCATCAGCACCACCGCCTTTTGTTGCAACGAACACGGCGGATTTCTCGGTTGTTTTCTTGCTCAGGCCCCTCATCGGAGCTCTGATGCCACGTGTTAGGTAACAGAAAAACAAAATTTGGTTAAAACTGTGAGCAAGAATTGACTCACTAATTTCATTCAAATCTATTTATTACAATGCATTAGTCAACTCATTGACCCTACTAACAAGTGCTCTAATTCGGATCAATGAGGCTCCACAATTGTGTGGGCTTTTACAACATTACAACCCAATCACACAAGCATACAATGGACTAATACAACAGATATGGGCTAGTTAACACTAGGCCCAAATACAAGCAATTATTATCTACATTTCCTCTCTTAAACTTAAGCCTTCTCAAAGCTCAGTTTACCATCTTCCTCTTGATCACAACTGCACATCCCAATTTCCCATCTGATCTTGGAGAAATTCTCAATCTTCAAACCCTTAGTTAGTATGTCAGCCAATTGATTCTGAGTAGAGCAGAACTTCAACTCAATACGACCTGAATTGCTCAGTTCCCTCAAGAAATGGAACCTCACATCAATATGTTCAGCTCTATTGCCATTCCTTGGAGATTTTATGAGTCTTACAGGAGCTATCAGCACATTTCCTCTTACATTTATCCTTGCAAACCATATGTACCTAGTGGCAAATAAGAACAAATTAACATCCTTTGGCATTGGATCAATATTTGGTTCTTTGCCATCATGTCTATTGCAGCAACTATTGCAGCGCTGCGGCTTATTGATTTAGACTCTAAAACGTATCATATTTTTACGGATTTATGATTAAATTATGTATTCTTTTGGTAATTCTAATGCTGATCATATGTGCTTCCAATGTGCTCTCCTTAATTAATATATAAATATTTTACTCGATATGCTTACCTTAATATTTTGTTAAATACACCTTGCACTCCCACTTAATATAAGGTAAGTCGAAGTATAAGTGTTGACTTTTGCTTTCGAAAGACCCTAAAAAGTAAAAGATTAAGTAGTTTTGTTTTTGCTATTATGCACTTCATGTGGAGGTTAACTTCTGGATGTGTACTTTTCTGCATCATTTTATGCGGCGTAAAAATAAAATTTGAAAAGAAAGGATTTGGGAATGTTATAACAAAAATCCAGTGTTCTTTTAAGGAAAAAAAATCCAGTGGTTGGCCTTTGCGAAATTTGACGAGCAGTGTTAGTCTTTACATTGGGACATCCGTGAATAGCCAACAATGGTCCGAATCAAAAAAAATTAAAAAAACCCAAAGTAAAAGCTTCTACTAATTATGAATTTATGGACTTTATCACAAGTCCTTTAGTTACAAATCATATAATTTCACGAGAGTTCCTTGAATGGCACCAGTTTGGAGCACATCGCCAATCCAACAAGAAACAATTGAAAACAAAACAGACTTGAGGAATAATTGCAACATATTCTCTAACATTCATTTTTCGACACATACTTTTATTGATTGAAACTCAATTATGTCTCACTGAATCACGTGAATCTCATGTAAATTTAGTACTAGTATATATAGGAATTTCAAAAAATAAAAGAGTGTCTTGAAAACAATGATAAAGAGAGTGTGGTGCTATAGTAATTAATTCTTAGAAATCAAATGCACACTGGCCGCCAAGATAATTTCATTGTCACAAACTAACATCTTCATTGCTGACTATATATGTCATGGTAGAAAACGTCATTTTAAGACAATAACACTAATGAATCAATATTCCAACTGAGATACTTCTAATGTATATATTTCTATAATGGAATTTCTCAAATTTTCCTACTCAAAAACAACTTGAAAATCATCTGATGTAAGACTCCAGAACCTGCAATCATTAAGAAACTGGAATAGTGTTAAACATTAAGTTACTTTCATTAAACCCCACAGCATAATCCCTTAATACAAAAAATAAACCCTATTTTTCAAACTGCATAGAAGAACCGAAGATGGGAGACAAAAACACTTAGGGTATGTTTGGGAGGGGGGGTTTTGCGAGGGGAAGGGAGGGGAGGGATTGAAAAAGATTTGTCTATATTTTAATATGCATTAGAGATTTTAAAAAATTTAAAGAACAAGTTTATAGATATCAATATAACATTTTTAATCACATTTGATTCATGTTTAGAGACATTCTATAGCTTCCACAATTTAGATTTGAAAAATATGTCCTCCCTTCCCCTCCCAAAACCCCCTCCCAAACATATCCTTAGGTAGACATTAACGGCTTAAGATTAGCTGTGTATTACCAACTACGTAAGTTTACAACAACTGATTTTATTTTATTCCCATGTAAATTACCATAATTACAAAATCGGTCACATTTCACACTAGAGAAATGCTAACATGCTTTTACTATTGGATAAATTCATTTTCAAAATGGTGAGACCCACATGAATCTGACCCAATAATAAAGAGTGTGTTGCTAGTATTTATTTATCTTCAGGTTATTTCAAGTTGCCAAAAACCAGAAGTGAGGACATGGGAATTACTGATGAGAGTGATGACAAAAGTAGTGAACTAAACAAGAATCTAATGAACTAAATTCAGTTTATTTACAATTTGTACAAGTGTTTGACTAGTGATATACATGTGTTTTAACTCATAATGAAGTATGAACCAGCCTATTCCCATTTCCCAGTATCATTTTCAGAAAAATACAGCTTTCATCTGAATGGTCTATATACGATTCATTTTTATGTTTCATTAATTAGTCAAACCTAATCAGAGCTCAAGGTGCTCTGATCACGACAGATATTTGTTATAATTATTATTAGTATTAGTATTAGTATTAGTATTATGCTCTACTTACACAATTAACAGAATGTTTAACTCAGACAGAAGTATTGACAACTCACCTTGCGAGGCATCACCCAGAAAAGAACTTTACAATAATGAAGACGGAGTTAAGAAGTATGAGAGGAAGTCTCAGGTACTGAGTTGCGTAAATGAGACCTATAATCTGGCCTTTGAACGATTTTGTCCTGCCGCCTGAAAAATCTGATAAGCCCCATCCTCTGGGCACGAGAAAGCGGTCCTCATTTAGTATTGCCAGTGCATTTGCAAGAAGCAGGAACCCCTCAAGCAATTTCCACAAACCCATTTCCCTGCATTGCAAAAGAAATCCAACTGAACTTACAACGCAAGTCTTCATTTTAAAGCATTGACTGAAGCACATAACTACCACAAACATCATAAGAATCATATATGAGCTATTATGGCACCATACTTCCTTTAATTGACTTGTTCATTTCAGCTTAGAAAAGCCAATCATCATAGATGCAACTAATTAGTACAGGACAAAGGAATCGCTAATCATAACCAGGAACTCAACTAGCATTTAGCGAAACTAGATACTGTCCATGTAAGAAATCCAGTACCATCAGTTATCTTCATATAGATCATGCTGATGGCAAAGTAGTCACTACCATTAAACCAAACCGTGTCATGTTGTCCACGAACTGATTTAGCAGACAACACTATCTGTTGAAATGGATTAAGAAACAAGGCAATGTAGATGCTTCCATTGCCAAAGACCTCAAAACCATTCCACAAAATTGGAAAGATTTATAATCTTAAGATATAAATCTTATATTGACAGCCAAGGAAACTATCCCGCCAAAACTCCACTCCACAATAGCTGACATACCACTAAATTTTTCCCCAGAAATCACCTAACCATGCGTAGTGGTTTGAAAACCATCATGTTAACTCTCAAAAACAACTTGTAGAATGGCCGCCTATAAAGCCTTTCATGCCAGGACTATACAACAATACTTGCAGTAGTGCATACCATTGTCACGTGGCTTAGCTTTAAATCAATTATGTGAAGTCAGTAAAAGAATTATTCACAGATTTTAATAAAAAATATTATTCACATAAGCTTCAAAAATAAAAACATTAAATTACAAAACCTTGGAAAGACACAAACTCAAACCCAGATCAAGAAAAAATTACAGAAGCAGAAACAAACCCATATCAACAAAAATATACATAACCTTAAGCAAAAATTAATGAACAAAAACAAACCCACAAACAAAAAGCATCAAACGTTTTTAGAATTTGTTTATAGAGGGCAAAAAAGTTGAATCTTGAAGAGATCTGACATAGAGAGCACCTTGAAGCATTGTGGGCAGAAGAATATAAGAATATAAAAATAACAACAGTGGTGGTTTATGAACTCCTTTCCCTTTTACAGATTTTCAATGGGTTTGAAATTAGGACTTTTAGAGAAAATTGGGGAGGGGGGATCCAGAGGGAAAGAAGATAAATCAGCATGGGAAGAGTGAAATTGACACAATCAATTACATAGGAGCAGGATCAATTTCTGAATTCGGATCCAATTTCGACAATGTTAGCAAAATTTGGGGATCTAGGGTTTTGAGAGAAAATCAAATCAAAGGTGTATAGAGGAGAGGCGCACTCAGAGAAAGGTAGAATAGTCGGCAGCAGCTGGCAGTCACGGCGCAGCGGAATCAGCTCCAGTACAGCGGTGGAGAGGTTTATTGCTGTATAGTGTGCAGAGGACAATAGGAATACAAATAACTGAACAAAGAAAGAAAGAGAACAAAGCAATGTGTCCGGAAAATACCTGCAACAGTGACCCTCTCCAGTGGTGTCCGTTGACAAAATGATTATTCGTTTTCAAGGAACAATGTACACGCACTAGTTAACTCTAACTCTCAAATTGAAGAACTTATAATTCAATTTAAAGCATAGAATACCACAAAACCTAACAGTACTCTTTGAGAGTCTATAACTATTGTTCAAAGTTTGCACTTCTCTATTATACATTGAAACAATTAGCAAACCTAGATTAAACCGTTTGAGTCGTAAATCAGAATTCACAAAGTTAACAAAATAACAACGTGGAAACCTAGATCTGAAAACAAATTCAAGTTTAAACTACCAAAATGTGCGTGTAACCAAATAATCGTGGCTTTTAAACGGAATAAGCTAAAGGAAGAAGACTGAAGAACAAGAAAATAAAATTATAGACAAAAAACAATTCATAAAAATATAAAAATAGGAAGAAACGACTATGGAGAAAGAAAGAAAATCGATGAGGTAACCTGATTACAGAGGGATCAAGAACAGAACGGTGAATGGTTTTTCCGGTGCCGGTGCCGCCGTGCCGGTTGAATCAGGGAAGATGACAAATGGCTATGCTAATCGGGCAACACAGCAGAACACAGATGGAGGAAACCTTAACCAATCGTGCCAAAACGCAGCGTTTTGTCAATTGCTTTGCGGGTTCATTTTCTTAAAAAATCACACAAGAGGAAGCATGCTTATGACATTTTTTTTTTTTAACAATTTCACGAATTTAGTTTTTTTATTTTATTTTTCATGAATTTGATTTCAATATTTTCATTTTTTATAAAGTTGGTCTTTATATATTTTTTTGGTTGTATTTTTATTCTCTAAAATTATAGATATTTTTGTTACCATATTATTGATGCATAATATCTATCGGTCCATGTAATTCTTCTCTCCTAACAGAGTATTTGTCATACGAAATTTCGAATTTGAGACATTTGTGTTTCAAGCACGTGTCAGAACAATTGAGAAATAAACTTAATGATAAGAGTGAATCGATGAGGTTCCCCGGGCATCATCCAATTGGTGCCTATATAAGTTTTATGATTGTTGAATAGGGCCTAAGCCTTGTTGTTTGGAGGTGTTGTAGCCCTTGTTCGCGTTGTTATAGCACCAGTTATAGCACCAAGTTTTTGTTCGGTGTTTGTTTGTTTGTTAGTTCGTTACAATTCTGTTATGCTTTTTGTTAGTTATAACTTATAATAACAGAATCTATTTACTCTCTCTTAGACATTTTGTTAAAGTCACACTTACATGAGTGGAACTTCATTAGACATTATAATGAATTCGAAAATTCAGTTTTAGGATCAGATTTCACTCTTCAAAAATTGTAGAGTGCATAATCTGTAGCACGTTCAAGATTCATAGTGGATTAACAGTTAATTTCTTGCTCTACCCACAGATGTAGGTCTTCACATTGAAGACTGAATTGCGTTAACATTTCTTGGTGTTAATCTCTTCTCCCTTTCTCTTTTTTGTTTTTGTGTTTTTACATTTGTTCCTTGTTGGTTTTATGTTTTCTCCCTCACAACGACCAAGAGCCAAAAGTGGTAGTTGGTAAGGAACGATCTGATTTTCAATAAAAAGCAGTTTAATCCTATTGAGATAACAATCAGAAGTTCTGAGTTTGTTGAAGACTTCAATGTGGCCAACCTTAAGCCTGAGAGAATTCCTAGAAGGCCCCCCTCCTCCCATTGGATAGCTCCAGCCATAGGGGTAATTAAATTTAATGTTGATGCTGGTTGTTTTGCATATGGTTCTTCGGTTTGGAGTTTTATTGCTAGGAACCACTATGGTTCTGTCATTTCTGCTGCAACCAAAGTTGTCTCTTGCTCACTTTCTCCTGCTGTAGCTGAAACGCTGTCTCTAAGGTGGGCTATTAACTGGGCAAGATCTCAAAACTTCTCACAGTGTTGGTTTGAATCTGATGCTGAAAGTGTAGTGTAGTGTTGTCTTGGTCTTAAGTGTATTACTTCTATTGAACCTATTGTTTCTGATTGTATTTCCTTAGTAGCTCAACGGCCTGGATTTTATGTTTCCTTTGCTTGTAGAGATTGTAATCAAGCAGCTCATGCTCTTGTTGCTTTAGCTAAACGGCTAGGTTCTAGATTTTGGCAGGGGGATGTCCCTGAATCTATCAAAACTATTGCCTATAAAGCGCTCAGTTTCTTCTCTATCAATAGAATGAGAATGTTAAGTTGTCAAAAAAAAAAAACTAAAGCCACAAAGGAGTGGATAATTGCCATGAGATTATTCATGACAAATGTTGAACCTTTAACATTTGGAGAAGAAATTAGAGAAATGACAAAAGGGTGGCTGCAATGAACGAACAACATAATTCCAACCAGTGTAGTGACAAAGAGGATAGAAAAAGTGTCGGCTGTGTTATGTTTTCATGTGTTGTAATGGTTCACTCATGGTGCTCGAAGAAATACTATATTGTTGCACTATCCTCTTATGAAGCAAAGTATGTGCCAACATCACTGAGAGCTTGCTTATCGAGCGCTATGCCTTGAAACATTACTAAAAGAACTGAATTTGTGTAGTTCCAAATCTACGAAGCTATGGATTGATAACAAGTACACAATTAACTTAGCAAAGAATTTGGTTATTTATGGAAGGAGCAAGCACAATATGACCCGATTTCACGTCTTAAGAGATCAAATGAGTAAGGCAACATTGAAACACGATTATTGTAAGATTGAAGACTAGCTCGGGGGCCCTTTTACTTAGCCTTTGAAGACATATTGATTTCAAAAGTCTGAGAAACGAGATTGAAATGGAATCTATGGCAAATCCAAACTAAGAGGGTGTGTTAGTGCTTAATTCTGATTTAGTTAAGATGGTTAATGAGGGTTTCATTATTCCGCTAGTGATGTAGTTAGTCATTGTTAAGTGAAATACACCCATCTATAAATTCTACAGCTTGGCTAGTGTAACATTCAAAAATTAAATTACAATTCAAAATATGACTAGTATGGTAGTTAATATCAAAATTACCAATTAACCTATTCTACCCATTCTAATATACAAATCGGTGTAACTAAGCATCTGGCTTCCGCAACTCAAATCACAAAACTACTCTGCATATTTACACACATTCAAAGCAGCTTTATTTCATCTAATGGCTCAATACCGTTATTGGCCAAGTCACGTGGAGTCATGACTGGTTCTCATTATCATTGTTGGGTCTCGTCTCTTGACTTCTCACAAATGCAACCCGGAAAAGGGTTGGCATAGAAGTTCTCTTCCCATTTGGGATGACGCTTAACTTTTCTAGGTTGAGGAGTTTCCGTCTTGTCTGTATGTATGCTCTTAACTTTTGATGAGAAATTCTCCCAAGAAATCAGACCATTGTCCCACTGATCAATTAGCCTCACAAACTTTTGCCTGCAACATATATTAGTTCGTATTTAGTCCTATAAAATCATTGAGTTCAATTGGAATTCACCGTCGACGTAAAGATTTTTTTACACCGTCAAACAATAAGAATTCATGGTTTGTTTGACTTTCATAATATAAAAGGCAAACGTTTGTATGTCATGTCAATTTCTGTTTGGTTGCTAGTGTAAAAATCTTACAACATCACCGTATATTAACTAAATTCAATATCACTATCAATCAACTTCAGTTCTTATAAAAAACTTATGTACTTTCAATAATTTTAGAATACCAAAAAAAAGTGCAGTTTTAGTCATAGCCAAGGACTAAAAGTACACAAAATTTGTATTTTACAATAATAAGAGTTAATTTTTTTAAAAAAAATAAGTAATGATTTTATATAGACTGAGAAAACTTTTTTTTTTTTCATATCAATAATATGCTACTTTTATAGATATAGATATGTTGTTTAATAGGATAGGATGATTACTTGTTGGGGCTAATGGTCTTTCGAAACCCTTCAAATTTTCTATGACCTCGAGCTGCTTTGGCCATATTCCCATCATAGGAGTAAACAAAAACATCACTTTCTAGTGTTATGATGTAATCCAGAGCAGCAAGTTGATTTTGGTATCCTTCAAAGGGTTCCAACTCTTCTTTTGTAGCTAGAGTAAAGTGTGTAAGTATCTTAGGATACTTGCTTTGAAGAGGTTTAAGTCCTTCTGAGCCATAAATCTTGCCAGCAGCTATATAAATTTTTGTATCAAGAGGATAACCAAGTGCTTCAAGGAAGATCGCAACCTCTCTTGGAGTCATAGGACAACTACCCTTTAACCTTCTTGATTTGCTATCAATCTCTTTTTCTTTCCAATGTTTCACTTCATATCTCATCGTTCTTAGCTCTTGAGATTCTTCCATAGTCAAGTTGTGACTGCATCCTGTGAAAGCAAGCATGTCCTTTTCATATCTGCAATTTATGGTTATGTTATGCGCTTGTGAGAGATTTTAGCCTTCATAGTAATTTGTATAGTTTTTCAATTTTTTAAGAGAGATCAAGATTCGTTTGGATCAGGTAAAACACACAGTCACAAAATAAAAATCTTTTGGATGTTAGATGAAGATCAGACAACTCGTATTTGTATTCTAACTTCTCCCAATCGAGTTGAAATACAACTCAAAATACAAGTTGTCTGATCATCATCTGATGGCTAAGGTTTTCAACAGTGTGAATACGTGACTGAAGAGATTCTAAAACCATTTGAGGGGAACTTGTTTTGTCCATTCATAATAAAATCAAATTCCTCATCTCTGGAATCAAGTGTCAAGATAAAATATCCCGAATACAGTCATGCAATCAACATATCTGAGTCGTTTGATATTGACTGGACGGTCTAGATTTTAACTTTTAAAAGACTTAAAAGATAAAGTTAAAATCTAAACCATCGGATCAAGAATGAATGACTCATATTCATTGACTGTGTAACTACACTAGGGATCTGGTTTGTATGCAGTCGGGACCGCATACAGTCATGCAGTCAGCACAAATTCCAACCACACATAATCCAAATTCACTGCACTAGTCAGTGACTGCACACAATCCGAATTCAAATATGCCACCTACAAATATGTAATTAAAGTTTAACAAAGTAGGTAAACTATATTAGAGAAATTACCTTAAATGGAGAGCAATGTAAGGGGTGTTGTTATTTCTAAGCCTATTTACCAATTTCATTGCAAGCTCTTCAATTGGGACTGCGAACCTAAGAGCCTCATACATGGCACGACAACGTACTCTTTGAATTGAAGAAGCTAGCCCATTATTGACTAATCGAGAATCAGTGTGTGTAAATTTGATTACTTTGTGAGTCTTCAATAATTGCAACATATCCACTCTATAATAATTGGCCTACATGTTCCAGAGCAATAAAAGAATTTAGTTTCAAAACTAAACTAGCTAGAGGTAATATAATAACTATAATAGAACTTTCTATGTAGATAATGTGTACTACTTCGATCTCCATTAGTAAAAGTGGGTTAATGAAAGTTGATGTCTTTGGTCTAAATTGACCAAATACATCAACTTCCATTGATTCACTTTTGCTTATAATAACAGAGATCAGAGGGTGTAGCTATGTACCTTGGACCAAGAAATTGGAGCCTTTAAAACTGGCTTTACTGTTTCTAATTCGGGTGGTAGAGACTCCACTATTTGTACATCATCACTTAAAACTTCAATGAAGTTCTTCCAGTTAAAAATTTGCTTAAAATCACTAAGACAGAAGAAAATATTTGAACATTAAATAAATCATGGAGACATATTTATTTGACTTTTTTTAAAAAAAAATTATCCATACCTGGGATCTGTCCAAAAGGAATTATGATCTAATGTAGGCAAAACCAGAGTAGCTTCCATAATTTTTGCAACTGCAACCATGTCACTTATCTGCAATGAAATGAAAAATATATTTATTCTCACAAGTTTCGAAGAAGAAAATTTTTAGCTTAGACGAAATGACAAATAAACACCAAACATACTATAGTTTGAATTTGAGAACTGACGTCTCATGTCGTTGAAATTATCAATACAACCAGCAATAGAGGGCAAAAGTTTAAATAGTCTCCACGTCACTCAAGTATTTCAAATTTGTTTAAATAGGTTGTTGACTTAAAAAACTTTGTAATTGAGTCTTTGAATTTTAATCGGGTAAAAGACTTTGAAGGTAATTTTTGATTGCTTACTCCGGTTTTCATTTGATTCAATCCTCCATTGGCGTGAACCAAAAGGTAGCCATTTGTAGTGTTTCCTTTCCCTGTATATTCATAGAAATTCTTCCTGGTTACAAAGATGGCAGAGTGGAATCACTTATATGGAATTTGATTTTTTTTTTACTCAAATTTCGAGTAATAATATATAGAGAGAGCTTTGGACGCACTTCTATCATTTTCTGATCGACCCATGCATTTGTAATAGTTCTCATTGTTTGGATGCTTCCATATTTCGAGAGTCTAGCTAACAAATATCAGAGCAAGGTTAGCATCACAATCTAATTAAATAATATTTGTCAAAAAAATCTAATTAAATAATGTAAAAGCAAATTATACTAGTATATTGATCATATTGTGATCAAGTTTTTTTAAAAAAACACAGTGAGAAAATAAGAGTTAAAATGTGCATAAGCTAAAAATAATTTTTAGAAATATGGTATTTGGGAGAGTTTGTATCGTAAACTATTACCACATTATAAAGATAATTCCAAATTAATTTTAAACAATCCCTAAATGACATATATGCATGTCACTTACGTTCCACGCTAAGCACATGATTAAATAGTTGAATAAAAATTGTGTAATTTTCAAGGGAAACAATGTATTGATTAATTGTGGGAAGATACCAGCCAGTTAGGTGAGCTGGAATGTAATGTAACATTGCCTAAGTGTTGCTTTCTCTAAATTGAAGTGACATACTTTATTTTTTGTCATTATTTCATTTTCTCTAGTAGTGAAATTTCATCATTGGCGAGCTATTGCCAAATAAACTTGAATTATACCCAAAAACAGATACATGCATTTCATTGTGAAAATTTTTTAGAAGCAAATAATAAAGGAATAAAGCAATAGGGAAAAGAGAAATACATGATGAAAAAAATAGAGTTTATGAAAAATATAAATTGTAGAATAAATATTTTCATATACCGGCAAAGTGTTGTTTGGTGAAGGCACATCTTCCACGACATTGGAATGAATTTGAGGATTGAAGTCCAGCTGATCAAAAAAGATATTCAACAACAAAAACTTAGTAAACACAGACATGAAAACAAGAACCATTAAGGCCCAAAATAAATGTCTTCGCTTGAAATTCCTTTGCCAGTGTCTTATTTTACGTCTCATAAGAAACATGTCTTTGTTACCAAAAGACATTAATCCATATCGTTCATCTGTTCCTCCATCTAATAGGCCTCTCCTCGACATCAACATGGTGCATGCAAGGTAGAAGAATTAAGAGCCAGGTTTGGTAATAATATATTAGAATGATGATGAAAGATGGTGGAAGTGTAATGAGATTAATTTGAGGGATGGAAAGTATAGTTAGAGGTAATGAGAAATGATTATCGACTTAACAACCATGCATATGGGTTCAATGGGGTTGTAGTTGTGAGAGGTGGAGGGATTTTGCATTCTCTCATTTTGTCTTTGGTGAAGCTTTTGTATAGTTGAATGGTTTGCGTATATCTCATGAGACCGGAATATGTGGCGATACTATCTCTCTGTTTCTCATCTTTTTAGATTCTATGCTATATCCATCCAGTTATATAAATTTTTATAGAAACAAATACCCAATATAAAAATTATACAGGTGTTTGTAAAAAAAACACAAAAACCCCTAAACTTTTTTTTTCACAAAGAAAATTCCTAAACTTTTATATATATATATATATATATATATATATATATATATATATTATTTTATAGTTTTGGCATTATCCCAATTCAAAAGTATTTGAGTTTAACTGTTGCGCATTGTTGGTGTTAATCACAATGACCTATACATATAAGATAGTTATGAGTTGCTTATTGAAAAAAAAGATAGTTATGAGTTGACTCAATTATAAGATAGTTTTACTGAGTCAACTCATAACTGTCTTTTTTTCAACAAAAATAATATTTAAGTAATCAATTTTAAAATATAAGCTTTTTTGAATCTTGTTTATTTTTAAATCAATTTCAAAACAACTGATTTAAAAAGCACTTTTAACATACTTGTGATGGCCAGACCCACATATGAGCTTGCCCGCTTTAGAGCATGCATGGATGATGTCAACTTTATTCAACGTGTGAAGAACTAAATATCGTTAAATCTCTATACAAAACGACATTCAAACATTCAAACCAAAATGTTCCTAGAATACTAAAGCTCCCCCAACCCCATGCTAATGTGCTCGGGCCAAATATAATTTGGAATTGGTCCCTCCTTCATCCTATGTCTAATTTAGTCCTAATCCAAGATTGTAACTATTCTCGAGAGCAAGCTAACATTCAATCACATATAGGCACATACTCAATTCAAAAAATTAAAGTTTTTGACGTCGAGAATGTGTCACACAACACGCACACAATGCACAAATTAGATGAAGTTCTTTTTACTCAACCTTGTGCTCTTACACATTTAACGAGACATTACTAACAAGTAACAACTAGTTGAGTAGTAACATTTATCTTAGAACAAACACATACAATACTATACAACAAGAAATTAAGACAAATGTATGGAATTTTGCTACCGTATGTACAATTAGATTGTGAATGGTGTATATGAAAAAGCATATGTTAATAGATGTTGATTTCTTAAGGGTGTGTTTGGGAGTTTGGAGGGGAGGGGGAGGAGAGAGCATGCGAGGAAAATTATCCCTCAAACCCCTCTAATAGTTTATTTTTTTAACCCCTTCAAAATACTCCAAATTTGGAGGGTTTTAGGGAGGGAGAGTGAGAGTTTGGGGGGGGGGGGGGGGGGGGGGGGGGGGGGTGTAGGGCTGTTCATGGTGCAGTTTACCTTCAAAACTGAACCAAACTGAACCGAACTGGTTCAAACAGTTCGCGAACTGAACCGAACTGTTATTACAGTTCGTTCAAACCGAACTGAACTATTTTAACAGTTCAGTTCACAGTTCTACTGAACCGAACTGTTTGAAAAACCATTTTGAATTCAGAACTGTTTTCTCAAAATTGTTGGACCTGAACTGTTTTCATCAAAATCTCTTTTTTATTGAACTGACATTGAATAACAAGTATTTTTTGACAATTAACAATTAACAAATTAATGTTATTAGAACTTCAAATTAACAACACTGATTGAATCAATTAACTATGACAATTAACAACAGAATTCAATGGCACCACCCTAAGTGGATTTTGTCAAAAAAAAGTGTTAGGGACAATCAAACCAAAGCCAATCTAAAAGGGGATCCAAGTCAACCCTTCAACCATCTACATATAGGGCTGTTCATAGTTAGGAAAAAACTGAACTGAACTGATGAACCAAACTGAACTGAACCAAAACTAACCGAACTGTTTCAAACAGTTCAGAACCGAACTGTTATTTTTAGTTCAGTTCAGTAACTGAACTGTTATGTAAGTTCAGTTCAGTAACCGAACTGAACTGTTAGACTTAATTTTTAATTTCAGTTTGAAATATGCGAACCAAAAGTCCAAAACCCTTCCTCTCCATTCTCCAAACTGAAACTCAGCGCCTCCAAACTCTAATCAAAGATCTCCAAACCAAAAACCCTAATCGAAGATTTCCATGGCAGGCGAGCCCTAATCCCTAAATTCTTCCTCTCAAAACGCGAAACTATCAGGATTTCCATGGCAGAACCCTAATCGAAGATTGCAACGGCAGAATCGACCATATTCAGGTTAGCTTCTTCACCCTTACTTCATTCTGGCTTTCGTTTTCTTTCTGTGATTTGGGCTTTCGTTTTCTTTCTGTGATTTGGGCATTGTTTTCGTTTTCTTCTCAAGGGTTTTCGATTTCGTTTAGAAGAGGAGTGGAAAACGACCATTTCACTATTTCACTACTTCATATTCTTCATTCTGGCTTCCCAAGGGTTTTCGATTTCTAACACACTGCAGCTGTCTTCAATCAGGTAAACACCATTTCACTATTTCAGTTTCTTATTCTTCATTCTGGCTTCTGGGTCATTCTTACTTCTATGTTATTCTTATGGGATTTGGGATTTGGGTTTTTGGTCATTCTTATTTATTTGGCTTTTGAAGAATTTATCAGCTTTTGATGTTTTGTTTCTTTTGCATGTCATAGCATAAAGTCTTAATTTATCAGGTAAACTGATGTGTAGTGAAGTTAATAAATGGTTTGTATGAATGGTAAGCTATTTCAAAGTATCCATGGAAGTTAATAAATGGTTTGTATGAATGGAAATTTTGTATGAATGGTGTGATTTTGTTAGCTTTTGCAATCTTAATTTTGAATGATATTGATTTTGTAAAATCAGTTTTTGAATTAAAAGTTATTTTGAAGTGAGGAAGTTTCTGTTTGGATTTTAATTTACCTCTTTATTGTAAAAGCTACATCCAATTGCTTTTACAAGAAATAGGGCCAAGCACATTTATTGTATTTGCTTTGTACTAGAAACTGGGCCTTATTGTTGCTGAATACTAGTAACTGGTGTGACTAGGCCTTATTGTGCTTTTTAGTTTTGATCTTAATTATTGTTGCTGAGGATTTATATGGTGCTGAGGTTTCTGTTGCTTGCTGCCAATCTGCCATTGGTTTGATAGGGTTTTTTTTCTGCCATTGTTTCTGTTGTTCAACACCAGAATTTGAAATGCCATTGTTTCTATTGTTCAACACCAGAATTTGAAATATGTTTGTGTGGTTGTTTGAATTATTGATGAATGTTTCTGCATTACTTGATTGTAGGCTGTAGCTACTTCGGGGACCCATGTCGGCACACGATTATATCATGGACTTTACAGTGCCAGACAATGTCGAAGAGCCAGACAATGTCTACACCACACCAGTTGACCCGGGAGCTGCATTACCGCCTCGTCCCAAGCGTAAACATCGGTCCGAAGTGTGGAATCACTTTACAAAGCAACCCGGTGATAGTAAGCACGCCGAATGCAACTACTGCGGAGATTTAATTAAGTATGCAAGTGGGACAACTGCAATGTGGACTCATTTGACTAGATGCAACAAGAATCCTACAAATGCATCAAACAAAAGGCAAAGGAAAGCACCGCCAAATGCTACAGAAGGACAAGTAGCATCTTCGCCAAGCTACTCGAAATTTGACCAAGCAGCATGCCGACTTCAGCTTGCCAAGACAATTGTGAGTGCGGAGCTCCCATTTCGTTTTGTGGAGAACGAAGATTTTCAGAAGTTCTTGAATCTCTTGCAGCCCCGTTTTGACATTCCATCACGATCTACGGTGAGACGTGACATTTGGGCTCTTTACCTCGAAGAGAAGGATAAGTTAAAAGCTATTTTCTCAAAACATTGTGGGAGGGTTTGTCTCACCACAGACACATGGACTTCGGCTCAAAATCTCACTTACATGAGTTTGACTGCTCATTATGTTGATTGTGAATGGAAGCTTCAGAAGAAAATCATTAACTTCTATCAAATTACGGGGCATTCGGGAGAAGCCATTGCAAGGTACATTGAGGCGTTTCTAAACGAGTGGGAGTTAAAACGTGTTTTGACCATAACTGTTGACAATGCTTCGGCAAACGACGCAGGGATGAGATACTTGAAGAACCGGATGGAATCTTGGGGCAACCTTGTCCTAGAAGGAAATTATATTCATATGCGCTGTTGTGCGCACATCTTGAACTTGGTTGTCAAGGAGGGGCTAAAAGAGATTGATATCTCTATTATGAGAATTCGGGCTGCGGTTAAATTTGTCAAGGTTACGCCCGCAAGAGAAAGAAAGTTCATGGAATGTGCAGAGAGTGAGAGGATTACCGAAAAAAGTGCTCTTATCTTAGATGTTGATACGCGGTGGAATTCGACGTTCTTCATGCTACGGTCCGCAGTAAAGTATCATAGTGCCTTTTCCTTGTTGCAATTGAGAGACAAAGCATTTAAACATGATATGGAAAAGAAAAACAAGGGCCTACTTGAAAAGGGAGATTGGGATCAAGCTAGAGCCGTGCTACCATTTTTAGAAATGTTTATGGAATCTACTAAAAGTATGTCTGGAACATCTTATGTCACTAGTAATCTCTACATGAAAGAGGTTATTGGTATTGGGACAAAGATCAAGATATATATGGAGAATGGCAACCAGAGCATAAAGAAAATGGCAGAGAGTATGAAAACCAAATTCGACAAGTATTGGGGAGATCCTGGCTCAATCAACATTTTGCTATGGATTGCTGTCATCCTTGATCCTAGGATGAAGTATTCATTTGTCGAGTATCATATTGGTCTTTTATGTGTTGATGATGTATCGGCCACCGAATTGAAGTTAAAAGTGACGAATTCCCTAAAATCACTTTATGCTCAATATCAAGGTATAGAGCTTACTAGCCAACCAGACTCACAGCTGGATGATGATGATGAAGAGGATCCGATGTACATTTATCTAAGAAAAACTGGGCGTACAACTGATCCACAATCAGAGATCGACAAGTATTTGAAGGAAGCACCTGAAACTTACAACAAACATGTAAGTTTTGATATCTTGGGTTGGTGGAAAGTCAACTCCACAAGGTTCCCCATCCTTTCAAGCATAGCTCGAGAGGTTTTGCCAATTCCTGTCTCAACGGTAGCATCCGAATGTGCATTCAGTGCGGGAGGAAGAGTACTCGGCGACCATCGTTGCTGCTTAAAACACACAATGTTAGAAGGGCTTGTTTGCTTGCAAGATTGGTTGAAAGGGCAACCTCACTATCTATTTAACGATGAGGATCCCGAGGAGATCCTTAGATTTGATCAAGGTAAACTTATAATCACATTTTATTTATTTGGTTCATATTGTCGTTTTACGGATGAAATAATTTTCGTTGTGCAGAAATATGCTCTCAAGATCGTGGTGTTAACCTTTATGATTGAGGACTTCGTTGTGCAGAAATATACTCTATTTATTAGGTTTGTGCTTGCGAATTTTCACTTTGATCATATGATGGATTGATGATCTGTATGACTGTATCTTTAGGTGCTTGTTTATAATGGGATTAATTTGGTTTCTATGTTCGTTTCTATGCTTATTTGACAGTTGTTCTTCATTAAACTTGGTTCATGATTCATTTCTAATGCTATACATTGATTCACTCATGATTCATTAAACTTGGTTTATATAATTTTAAATACTTGATGTTCTGTTGGTAACTTAATAAGCATAGAAACTAACATAGAAACTAATATATTTCCAGTGAAACATGAGCTTTTAAGATAAATGTTGATATTCTGTTCTGGTTTTAATTGATTACTAGCTATTTATAACAATGAATCTTTGGTTGTTAAATTTACATTATTGACATACAAGGTTCTGTTTGTTGATAACTTCACCATAATATCTATAGTCTTCTCTTGTCCCATGATTTATTGTATCTGTTTGGCTTGCTGAATATGCAATTTTTTGTGTCCCATTTAGTGTTTAAATGATCTTGGTTAAATGACTTTTATTCATTAGGAGCCCATTTAGTGTTTAAATGATCTTTGGTTAAATGACTTTTATTCATTACCAGCCCATTTAGTGTTTAAATGATCTTGGTCTGTTCACTCTGTTGTACGACTTTATTCATTAGTGTTTAAATGATCTTGGTCTGTCATATTTTATTCATTAGGAGCAATATGCTTTTGTGTTTAAATGGTTAATCTTTGATATTCTTCTGCTGTAAATGTGGTAGTTTAGCTTCTGATTTTGCTCTTGTTTTTGCTTATGATTTATATGTAATTATGTGTGCAAGGCTGTGATAAATGCATTTGAGTTTGCGCTTTGATAATTCAATTTGACTTTCATTTTCTATATGCTCTATATTCTATTCTTACACCAGTGGACAGAATTTCTTTCCTTGTGTATCTTAGGTAAAACTCAATGACGTCGCACGATGATATCTTAGATTTTACATTACTGGAAAGTGTTGAAGAGCAGGAGGTTCATACCACACCAGCTGCCCCGGGAACTACATTGCCTCCTCTTCCTAGACCTAAGCGTAAAACTCGGTCCGAAGTGTGGAATCACTTCACTAAACAACCCGACGATGAGTATGGCAAATGTCGCGATTGTGGAGACTTAATTAAGTATTTTAGTGGGACATCTGGAATGAGGAACCATTTGACTAGATGCAAGGAGTACCCTCCAAATAGATCTAACAAAAGACAAAGGCAAGCCTCTCCAAATGTTGGAATATGTTGCTTTTTTTTGGTCAATCATGAAGATAGTTACTATGAATATTGGAATATGTTTCTGTGGGATTGTATCTCTCTTATGTAGATGGTTGAAGGGTTGACTTGGATCCCCTTTTAGATTGGCTTTGGTTTGATTGTCCCTAACACTTTTTTTTGACAAAATCCACTTAGGGTGGTGCCATTGAATTCTGTTGTTAATTGTCATAGTTAATTGATTCAATCAGTGTTGTTAATTTGAAGTTCTAATAACATTAATTTGTTAATTGTTAATTGTCAAAAAATACTTGTTATTCAATGTCAGTTCAATAAAAAAGAGATTTTGATGAAAACAGTTCAGGTCCAACAATTTTGAGAAAACAGTTCTGAATTCAAAATGGTTTTTCAAACAGTTCGGTTCAGTAGAACTGTGAACTGAACTGTTAAAATAGTTCAGTTCGGTTTGAACGAACTGTAATAACAGTTCGGTTCAGTTCGCGAACTGTTTGAACCAATTCGGTTCAGTTTGGTTCAGTTTTGAAGGTAAACTGCACCATGAACAGCCCTATCTACATAAGGATGGGGAACCTTGTGGAGTTGACTTTCCACCAACCCAAGATATCAAAACTTACATGTTTGTTGTAAGTTTCAGGTGCTTCCTTCAAATACTTGTCGATCTCTGATTGTGGATCAGTTGTACGCCCAGTTTTTCTTAGATAAATGTACATCGGATCCTCTTCATCATCATCATCCAGCTGTGAGTCTGGTTGGCTAGTAAGCTCTATACCTTGATATTGAGCATAAAGTGATTTTAGGGAATTCGTCACTTTTAACTTCAATTCGGTGGCCGATACATCATCAACACATAAAAGACCAATATGATACTCGACAAATGAATACTTCATCCTAGGATCAAGGATGACAGCAATCCATAGCAAAATGTTGATTGAGCCAGGATCTCCCCAATACTTGTCGAATTTGGTTTTCATACCCTCTGCCATTTTCTTTATGCTCTGGTTGCCATTCTCCATATATATCTTGATCTTTGTCCCAATACCAATAACCTCTTTCATGTAGAGATTACTAGTGACATAAGATGTTCCAGACATACTTTTAGTAGATTCCATAAACATTTCTAAAAATGGTAGCACGGCTCTAGCTTGATCCCAATCTCCCTTTTCAAGTAGGCCCTTGTTTTTCTTTTCCATATCATGTTTAAATGCTTTGTCTCTCAATTGCAACAAGGAAAAGGCACTATGATACTTTACTGCGGACCGTAGCATGAAGAACGTCGAATTCCACCGCGTATCAACATCTAAGATAAGAGCACTTTTTTCGGTAATCCTCTCACTCTCTGCACATTCCATGAACTTTCTTTCTCTTGCGGGCGTAACCTTGACAAATTTAACCGCAGCCCGAATTCTCATAATAGAGATATCAATCTCTTTTAGCCCCTCCTTGACAACCAAGTTCAAGATGTGCGCACAACAGCGCATATGAATATAATTTCCTTCTAGGACAAGGTTGCCCCAAGATTCCATCCGGTTCTTCAAGTATCTCATCCCTGCGTCGTTTGCTGAAGCATTGTCAACAGTTATGGTCAAAACACGTTTTAACTCCCACTCGTTTAGAAACGCCTCAATGTACCTTGCAATGGCTTCTCCCGAATGCCCCGTAATTTGATAGAAGTTAATGATTTTCTTCTGAAGCTTCCATTCACAATCAACATAATGAGCAGTCAAACTCATGTAAGTGAGATTTTGAGCCGAAGTCCATGTGTCTGTGGTGAGACAAACCCTCCCACAATGTTTTGAGAAAATAGCTTTTAACTTATCCTTCTCTTCGAGGTAAAGAGCCCAAATGTCACGTCTCACCGTAGATCGTGATGGAATGTCAAAACGGGGCTGCAAGAGATTCAAGAACTTCTGAAAATCTTCGTTCTCCACAAAACGAAATGGGAGCTCCGCACTCACAATTGTCTTGGCAAGCTGAAGTCGGCATGCTGCTTGGTCAAATTTCGAGTAGCTTGGCGAAGATGCTACTTGTCCTTCTGTAGCATTTGGCGGTGCTTTCCTTTGCCTTTTGTTTGATGCATTTGTAGGATTCTTGTTGCATCTAGTCAAATGAGTCCACATTGCAGTTGTCCCACTTGCATACTTAATTAAATCTCCGCAGTAGTTGCATTCGGCGTGCTTACTATCACCGGGTTGCTTTGTAAAGTGATTCCACACTTCGGACCGATGTTTACGCTTGGGACGAGGCGGTAATGCAGCTCCCGGGTCAACTGGTGTGGTGTAGACATTGTCTGGCTCTTCGACATTGTCTGGCACTGTAAAGTCCATGATATAATCGTGTGCCGACATGGGTCCCCGAAGTAGCTACAGCCTACAATCAAGTAATGCAGAAACATTCATCAATAATTCAAACAACCACACAAACATATTTCAAATTCTGGTGTTGAACAATAGAAACAATGGCATTTCAAATTCTGGTGTTGAACAACAGAAACAATGGCAGAAAAAAAACCCTATCAAACCAATGGCAGATTGGCAGCAAGCAACAGAAACCTCAGCACCATATAAATCCTCAGCAACAATAATTAAGATCAAAACTAAAAAGCACAATAAGGCCTAGTCACACCAGTTACTAGTATTCAGCAACAATAAGGCCCAGTTTCTAGTACAAAGCAAATACAATAAATGTGCTTGGCCCTATTTCTTGTAAAAGCAATTGGATGTAGCTTTTACAATAAAGAGGTAAATTAAAATCCAAACAGAAACTTCCTCACTTCAAAATAACTTTTAATTCAAAAACTGATTTTACAAAATCAATATCATTCAAAATTAAGATTGCAAAAGCTAACAAAATCACACCATTCATACAAAATTTCCATTCATACAAACCATTTATTAACTTCCATGGATACTTTGAAATAGCTTACCATTCATACAAACCATTTATTAACTTCACTACACATCAGTTTACCTGATAAATTAAGACTTTATGCTATGACATGCAAAAGAAACAAAACATCAAAAGCTGATAAATTCTTCAAAAGCCAAATAAATAAGAATGACCAAAAACCCAAATCCCAAATCCCATAAGAATAACATAGAAGTAAGAATGACCCAGAAGCCAGAATGAAGAATAAGAAACTGAAATAGTGAAATGGTGTTTACCTGATTGAAGACAGCTGCAGTGTGTTAGAAATCGAAAACCCTTGGGAAGCCAGAATGAAGAATATGAAGTAGTGAAATAGTGAAATGGTCGTTTTCCACTCCTCTTCTAAACGAAATCGAAAACCCTTGAGAAGAAAACGAAAACAATGCCCAAATCACAGAAAGAAAACGAAAGCCCAAATCACAGAAAGAAAACGAAAGCCAGAATGAAGTAAGGGTGAAGAAGCTAACCTGAATATGGTCGATTCTGCCGTTGCAATCTTCGATTAGGGTTCTGCCATGGAAATCCTGATAGTTTCGCGTTTTGAGAGGAAGAATTTAGGGATTAGGGCTCGCCTGCCATGGAAATCTTCGATTAGGGTTTTTGGTTTGGAGATCTTTGATTAGAGTTTGGAGGCGCTGAGTTTCAGTTTGGAGAATGGAGAGGAAGGGTTTTGGACTTTTGGTTCGCATATTTCAAACTGAAATTAAAAATTAAGTCTAACAGTTCAGTTCGGTTACTGAACTGAACTTACATAACAGTTCAGTTACTGAACTGAACTAAAAATAACAGTTCGGTTCTGAACTGTTTGAAACAGTTCGGTTAGTTTTGGTTCAGTTCAGTTTGGTTCATCAGTTCAGTTCAGTTTTTTCCTAACTATGAACAGCCCTAGGGGGGGGGGGGCGGGGTGTGAAGCCCAATTGAACGGGCCTCACAGAAAAACCCTAACTAGCCCAACCCGTTTAATTTCGTTTATAAGAAAACCCGAACAGCAACGAAAATGTGTGCAGCTTGCAAAGCCTATCGAAGGAGACCGAGGCGGCGGCTGGTGCAGCTTCAACCACAACAACATGGTCAAGGGACGACAGGGCGAACGTATTAGGTTTGTGATCCAACTCATTAGATGCATTTTCACTTATAAGCTTGTTTTTGGCATTGCTACTGAGCTTTCGATCTATGGTTTCATTATGTGAATGAAAACAAGTTTCAGGGCCTCTTTTTTGCGTTGCCTAGTTTGTTTAGGTTCATCAGTGAAGTATCGTTGAGCAATGCTCTATTATTGACTAGTGATCTTCTAAATAATAAAATGAAACTTAAACATTCTATTCTGTTTATTTATCATTACTATAGAAATAATGTGTGTCTGCAAATTGAGGGTTTTTTTAGTATTGTGGTTTTCATGCACTTCTTGGAGTTATTTACTTAGGGTTTCATATTTGGTTTGATTAAATCTGTATTAATTAAACAGTCTTTTTTTTGTTGTCAGTATAATAAGCTCTGAATTAATCGTATCAAGGTGCAATTTTTCTGAATGTTGGCTAATTTTGATTCCTTTTTTTCCCTGTATATCATCAGGCTTTATGTCAGGGGTACAATTCTTGGATACAAGAGGTACTAGTTTTTCTTCTGATTTGATTTTGCAGATGTATATATTTTATGATTTTCTGTTTCATTCTGTGGTATATGATGGATATTGATATTGATATTCACGTAGCTGGACTTTATTGGTCCTAAAAAGTTGGTATTTGTTGTCACAGGTCCAAGTCAAATCAATACCCAAACACTTCCCTTGTCCAGATTGAGGGAGTAAACACCAAGGAAGAGGTGGCATGGTATGCTGGAAAGCGCATGGCATACATTTACAAAGCCAAGGTAAAAAAGAACGGAACCCACTATCGCTGCATTTGGGGTAAGGTGACTAGGCCACATGGTAACAGCGGTATAGTTCGTGCCAAGTTCAAGTCAAATCTGCCACCAAAATCCATGGTAATTTTGTGAACACAGGCATGTTAATTAATTTTTTTCACTAACTTCTTTATGGTTTCTGAGTGTGCTGTGTGTTGATGCATTTTGCAGGGAGCCAGGGTTAGAGTCTTTATGTATCCAAGCAATATATAAGGTACATTGCTGGTTGTTATTAATCTGTTTCTTTGAAATGTTGTCACATAAAGATGTTCATGTTTTATTGGTCTATTTGTGTTTGGAAATGTGGTCAAACCAGTACAGTTAGATGTTAAAAATATATATTTTTTTAAAGTTCTATAAATTCTAAGTAATGAATTAATTTTAATTCTTAGTCCATTGTGGTCTTTTATCCTTGGATCCTATTGTTATTGTGTTTGCACTATACTTTTTATTCTTTTAACACTGGTACGGATCAAGGGATCAAATGAAAGTATGCCTGAATATGGCAGATGGATTGATTTGCGTCTACCAATCACATGCTATACAGCTTGTCTCCATTAGGATCAATGTAACCTATTTGTTTCTGATATAAGCTGCAACCTTGCCAATACCTTTCCCATGCTCCAGATATGATTTTCTAAATTTGCTAGCTGAAAGTTAATTTTGGCAACATGACTTGCGTCCATTAAGATCAGCGAATCCTATTTGTTTCTGATTAGTTGCGGCCTGGATAATACCGTTCCCACTCTCCATATTTGATTTACAAAATTCGCTTTATGAAATTTTATTTTTGACAAACGTGGCAATTTCTTCAGATTTTGAATTCACAATACCTCCATTCTATTGTAGTAGGATGATCCTACTGACAGTCACTCCTTCTATCCAGCTGGCGGAGTTCATGTTGTATAGAACATAGTATTAGTTTTGTAGTTATAGAGTCCAACTGGTGGTTATTAAGTTGATGGCTTCTCTTTCGGTTGACAGCAAAATCCCTTCTCAAACTTCATGTATTGTCTATGTTTCCTATTTCCTTATTCCTTATTTCCAAAATTTAGAATTGAGCATATGATCACTTTCTGGAGAAAGAAAACTGCACTCAGTTCTTCTTAGAAACTTACAAAAGTAGTTTCCAGGATTTTATCTGTGCGGATAGAAAGTAAAAACCTCTCTGCTTGAGCCGTCTCCTCTATGCATGGAGATGTGCTCCAATGTATGTGGCTTACAGTTCCTTCCAGTTCTACTGGAGAAAGAAAGCTGCACTCAGCTCTTTGCAGCAACTTACAAAAACAGTTCTGCTTGAGTTATCCACGTCTCCAGTTCTGCTTGAGTTATCTACTGTGTTGTCTATTTATTCTATCCATCCTATTTCATAATTCAAAGATTTAAAAGTGATCTTTTGATCTCTTTTTGTAGAATGAAAACCGCACTTAGTTCTTCTTAGAAACTTACAAAAATAGTTTCCAGGATTTTATCTGTGCGAATAGAAAGTTAAAAACCTCTCTGCTTGAGCCTTCTCTTTTATGCATGGAGATGTGCTCCAATGTATGTGGCTTACAGTTCCATCCAGTTCTGCTCGAGTTTTTCCCTGTATTGTATATTTATTCTATCTATCCTATTTTGTTTGTTTCAAAGCTTTAAAATTGATTTTTTGAGCTTTTTCTGGTGCAAGAAAACTGCACTCTGATCTTCTTAGAAACTTACAAAAATAGCTTCCAGGATTTTTTGTGCGGATAGAAAGTGAAAAACATCTCTGCTTGAGCCTTCTCCTTTATGCATAGAGATGTGCTCCAATGTATGTGGCTTACAGTTCCATCCAGTTATGCTTTAATTATCTACTGTATTGTTTATTTATTCTGTCTACCTCTATATCGCATTTCGAAGATTTAAAATTGATCTTTGGTCTCTTTCTTTCTGGAGAAAGAAACTGCACTCAGTTCTTCTTAGAAACTTACAAAAATAGTTTCCAGGATTTTATCTGTGCAGATAACAAAAATACCTTTCTGCTTGAGCTCTCTCTTATCCATGGATATGTGCTCCAATGTAATTGTCTTACAGTTCCATCCATTTTTCAAAAAAATATTGTTAGTATGTTATAATTTTTGCTTGTTTTGCTCAAAGTTTGCTTTCACATCCATCTCAATCAATTGGTTTTTCTAGTTTTATACTATTATTATTGTTTGCTTGTTGTTTCTTCATGACAGTATAGGCTTGAAACTTGAATTGAGATTGTTGACCATCTATCATCATTCAAGAATATTTGATGATTTCAGTGACTGTCATTTCCTGTTACGTATTTCAGTGACTGTCATTTCCTGTTACGTATAGGACAAAACTTAGGAACAGTTCCTACCGATCCTCACAAAAATTGCTTTTCTTAAGTAATGAAAGTCAACACGATAGTTTTGCCGAGACAGTTTTTGACAGTATTTGGTTAAATATTACTGTGCTCTGCTTGCTCATTCCTTGCATTCTGGTTACCTCTGCAGATTTTTGGCATCTGTTGGCGCGCATATAAAAAGTAATACCTGTGACTAGAAGGCAGGTTCATTATGAGAGCTTTTTGCTTCTTTGCATCATGGAAGCTAAACTTTTTTGTTTCTTTGCATCATGGGAGCTAAACTTTTATATTTTTCTTGTAGCACTAAACAGAATAGTTTCCTTGTATACGAGGCGAATGAACCTATTTAGTTCTCCATTTTCTCTCTTGGTTTGTGTCTTGAAGTTCACTCTTTATTATTTCATAAAATCGACTATGTCTCAAATAGTTTAACTTGTCCGTAAATGGAAGGGAAAAAAGTAAGCTTGAAGTTCTTTGTTTTTTGGTCAACAGCAAGAAGTTACCTGGAAAAGTGTAGAATGCTTGCAAACTATATGTGATTTTCGATACTAAAATTTATCTTAAACCAGACCCTTATCCCAAAAAGGTGGTTCCTTTGGCGAGCTGAAGGATACTAAAGGAGTGCATCAAATGAGTGCAAGTAGCTCAGTTACCGAAAAAGTGCACTAAATGAGTGCAAGGAAGTCATGGGGGAAACTGACATTTCTTACACCTCTACTAACAACATTGCCTATAAAAACTCAGCCAGACCGTTAAATTGTACCAGGTAAATAGTTTTAAAATCAATTACTTTAACATCAATCTTTCAGAATTGATTCTATGAAAATCTAAAACAAATAGGCATCAAATAGTCAAATGGAATATCATCGTTGACAACTACAAATAAATTATTGAAATCTAAACCATATGTGCATGTTTAGACTTTTGAAAGTTAAAAAGTGATTCTATTGTAAATTTGAATTACAAAATTTTAAATCATTAAATAAAGTTTAATTATTATAACATCTTGTTGAAGAAATTTAAATTTTAATAAACATTCTCACTCAATAATAGTGTGAATCGATACACAAAACATACTCCTCCCCTCTTCCAGCTTTCTGTAGCTTGACTTTTCCTAATTACCCATTTTCTGAACAATCTTTGCTTTTGCTTTGCTTATTTGTTAAGAGTATTTTGAGTATACATTCATGAATCATGTGCAATTCCAAGACTTTATAGTTGGGTTCTGCATAAAAGTCGGTTAGTGATCAACACTAAAAGTTGCTTAATAAGAATCCAATATCACATTTTTCATGTTATCAATAGCACCCACAAAGATCTAATATAATTATGAACAACTCAGTTTTATTTATAGATTCATAATTGAGCCCAATTGAAAAGGCAGCATTCCCTTTATAAGATGCCATTTCACCCCCACCCCAAAAAACCAAAAAAGTATTCCTATATCAAAGAAACTCTCGTATAAGCTTTATGTGAGTAACAAGGAATGAAATATCCTACATGGGTTGGCAAAATTTCCGGACTTCAAGACCAAATCAAATTGTACATGCATGTTCTCAACAACTTATCAATTCTGCAACCTTTTTGACGTGTCCTCACTAATGGGTAGGTCAATTTAGGTAATGTTGGTTTAATTCTAATTTTAGTTCCTCAACTTTTCAGTCAAGTGATTTTGGTCCAGCGAGTTTAGAGTTTCAATTTTCTCAATTTGATGGTTTTAGCCTGTGTTTTTTTAATTGCACTTTAGATTTTTTAATTGCACTTTAGATATGAAATGACGCATAGAAAAACAATTAAACTTTTGTCAGGATAAATAATTTAATAAATATAAAAATGAACGAAAGTTACGATATAAATTTAAAGTTAAAATGTTTTATTTAGCTTATAAGAAAACATTATGAACCAGGGAAAACAGTAGAAACCAATGATATAACTTATTTATAGACCATCCAATTTGATCAACCAATTTTATAGCCTAATCAAATCTTTGGTAATTAAAAGAGCAAACTTATCAAAGGTGTTAATGTCAGGGCCCCTTACAAATATTTCCGGGACCCACCACTTTCAAAATCAGTATTTTTTCTCCATGAAAACCTAATTTTTCTGATATATAAATACTAATTTTCTTTTGGTCAAAAAAAATATACTAATTTTCTACCGCGACTAGCAGGTTGGCACAAATTGCGCCATTTATGAAAAACGTAGGAAAAAAAAAACAAGAGGCGGCGTTTTGGACCGGCCTAACCACACAATTCCTGTCCAAGCGCCAAATGTGGTTTCCTACTCTTTTTTTCTCTACAAAAAATAGATTTTAAAATAGTACCCGTAACACAAATTGTACTAGGCCTTGTTTTACAAAGAAAAATTTAGCTCTTTTCATTAATAACGAAATACAGACACGAATAATAGAGACAAACACGGAAACGGAATTTACAATTTTCTTCAATACCATCAACTATTGCTTCGTAATCAAGCTCGATGGTAACTTTTTGGAATTGCAACGACTGTAGCCAACCAATGGCTGTTAAGTGTTAACAAACTATGTGCCTGTACTTCTCGTTGAGTAGGAACACATCTATAGTAGTGGGTTTCCGCCTTCACAAACTAGCCATGATCATTGCGAATGCACATACCATTTTCCAGATTCCAAACACAACTAGAAACAATTTTTTTCCATTTTCCAAATTCGGAACACGAAAACAAATTAAAAAATGAAACCAATTCTGAAATTAAAAACAAACTTTAAAACGAAAACGATCAATTGAATCGTTGTTCAATTCCTTGGATTCTAGGTTTCATTAAAAACGAAAATGCAAACGAAATTAGGGGTTTTGACTCTGGGTTTCAAACGAAAATGATCAATTAAAATGAAAACGTAAACAGAATTAGCGGTTTTGATTCTAGGTTTCAATTTTTTGAGAACGAAATAGAAATCAGTCATGAATCAATTTGATTTCGTTTTTGGATTCCAAGCATGTACGTTTCCAATTTTTCTAGATCTACATTTTCTGGAGGTTGAAGATAAATATATGTATTATATATTTGTAGGTAGGTAAATCTACACAAGTAATCATTTGGCTCAATCGTAAGAGGCACTGTGTAGTACTAGGGAGTCATGGCAGTGTTGACATGGGGGATGACATGACATGTCATTGTCACGTGGCACTAAGGGCCAATTAAATAGTGACACATGGAAGTGACATCATCTTTTTTGAATGAAAAGTTGACCGAGAGACTTAACCGTAAACGCTTAATATTTACAAGGTAATTTTAAAGTTTTTTTTACAGGGGCTTAAATAAATTATGACCATATTTATAGGGGACAAACATATATTTAAGTTTTTTTGACAATATTTAATTATTTTTTATTTTTCCCAATACTTTTTCTTAAGAATAAAAGGATGGGATTACATTTATACCCTAAAAAACAATTGCACAAAACTCCTACATCTTCATCAAGCAAGATGCTTATTATTATAAGAAGAAAAGAAGAGTGTAAATATGATTAAAAAATGAGCACTAAGCCATTGATTTACCCAATACTCTCTTTTTAGCATGCACTTATTTTATATATATAGGATTAAGTATGTTTTTAGTCCCTTTAAAATTTTGGTTTTTGTTTTTAATCTCTCAATTTTTATTTTATTTTTTTGGTCCCTACATATTATTTTTTATTAGTTTTAGTCCCTATTGACTTTTAATAACGCTTCATGACTTTTAATAGTGTTTTTAATTTTTTGAATTGTTATAAAAAGTCAAGAGTCGCTATTAAAAGTCATAAGAGACTAAAACTAAAAACCTTAAATTTGTAGAGACGAAAAGTAGGTGAATTTTTTTTCATGAGATTAAAACCAAAAGAACTTTTTTTTGACACAAAAAAAAAACTCAAAGAACATATTTATCCCTATTTTTTATCAGTGTGTTTTTAAGGTGAGGGGACAAATCAAATCTGTCACCGGCGAACCATTAAATATGACCATAAGATGTAGTACAAAAATTCATCGATAGTTGACATTTAATACTAGTTAATTCAATCTTAGTCATCCATAATATTTTACACAATAACCTACGATCAATTTTAGTGGTTCACCGGTGGGGGATTTGATTTGTTCTCTCACCTTAGAAGCATTTTTTTTATCAACTTTAAAAGACCGTATATTTTTATCAACTTTAAAACTCCTACATCTTCATCAAGCAAGATGCTTATTATTATAAGAAGAAAAGAAGAGTGTAAATATGATTAAAAAATGAGCACTAAGCCATTGATTTACCCAATACTCTCTTTTTAGCATGCACTTATTTTATATATATAGGATTAAGTATGTTTTTAGTCCCTTTAAAATTTTGGTTTTTGTTTTTAATCTCTTAATTTTTATTTTATTTTTTTGGTCCCTACATATTATTTTTTATTAGTTTTAGTCCCTATTGACTTTTAATAACGCTTCATGACTTTTAATAGTGTTTTTAATTTTTTGAATTGTTATAAAAAGTCAAGAGTAGCTATTAAAAGTCATAAGAGACTAAAACTAAAAACCTTAAATTTGTAGAGACGAAAAGTAGGTGAATTTTTTTTCATGAGATTAAAACCAAAAGAACTTTTTTTTGACACAAAAAAAAAAAACTCAAAGAACATATTTATCCCTATTTTTTATCGGTGTGTTTTTAAGGTGAGGGGACAAATCAAATCTGTCACCGGCGAACCATTAAATATGACCATAAGATGTAGTACAAAAATTCATCGATAGTTGACATTTAATACTAGTTAATTCAATCTTAGTCATCCATAATATTTTACACAATAACCTACGATCAATTTTAGTGGTTCACCGGTGGGGGATTTGATTTGTTCTCTCACCTTAGAAGCATTTTTTTTATCAACTTTAAAAGACCGTATATTTTTATCAACTTTAAAACTCCTACATCTTCATCAAGCAAGATGCTTATTATTATAAGAAGAAAAGAAGAGTGTAAATATGATTAAAAAATGAGCACTAAGCCATTGATTTACCCAATACTCTCTTTTTAGCATGCACTTATTTTATATATATAGGATTAAGTATGTTTTTAGTCCCTTTAAAATTTTGGTTTTTGTTTTTAATCTCTTAATTTTTATTTTATTTTTTTGGTCCCTACATATTATTTTTTATTAGTTTTAGTCCCTATTGACTTTTAATAACGCTTCATGACTTTTAATAGTGTTTTTAATTTTTTGAATTGTTATAAAAAGTCAAGAGTCGCTATTAAAAGTCATAAGAGACTAAAACTAAAAACCTTAAATTTGTAGAAACGAAAAGTAGGTGAATTTTTTTTCATGAGATTAAAACCAAAAGAACTTTTTTTTAACACAAAAAAAAAAACTCAAAGAACATATTTATCCCTATTTTTTATCAGTGTGTTTTTAAGGTGAGGGGACAAATCAAATCTGTCACCGGCGAACCATTAAATATGACCATAAGATGTAGTATAAAAATTCATCGATAGTTGACATTTAATACTAGTTAATTCAATCTTAGTCATCCATAATATTTTACACAATAACCTACGATCAATTTTAGTGGTTCACCGGTGGGGGATTTGATTTGTTCTCTCACCTTAGAAGCATTTTTTTTATCAACTTTAAAAGAACGTATATTTTTATCAACTTTAAAACTCCTACAACTTCATCAAGCAAGATGCTTATTATTATAAGAAGAAAAGAAGAGTGTAAATATGATTAAAAAATGAGCACTAAGCCATTGATTTACCCAATACTCTCTTTTTAGCATGCACTTATTTTATATATATAGGATTAAGTATGTTTTTAGTCCCTTTAAAATTTTGGTTTTTGTTTTTAATCTCTCAATTTTTATTTTATTTTATTGGTCCCTACATATTATTTTTTATTAGTTTAAGTCCCTATTGACTTTTAATAACGCTTCATGACTTTTAATAGTGTTTTTAATTTTTTGAATTGTTATAAAAAGTCAAGAGTCGCTAATAAAAGTCATAAGAGACTAAAACTAAAAACCTTAAATTTGTAGAGACGAAAAGTAGGTGAATTTTTTTCATGAGATTAAAACCAAAAGAACTTTTTTTTGACACAAAAAAAAAACTCAAAGAACATATTTATCCCTATTTTTTATCAGTGTGTTTTTAAGGTGAGGGGACAAATCAAATCTGTCACCGGCGAACCATTAAATATGACCATAAGATGTAGCATAAAAATTCATCGATAGTTGACATTTAATACTAGTTAATTCAATCTTAGTCATCCATAATATTTTACACAATAACCTACGATCAATTTTAGTGTTTCACCGGTGGGGGATTTGATTTGTTCTCTCACCTTAGAAGCATTTTTTTTATCAACTTTAAAACACCGTATATTTTTATCAACTTTAAAACTCCTACATCTTCATCAAGCAAGATGCTTATTATTATAAGAAGAAAAGAAGAGTGTAAATATGATTAAAAAATGAGCACTAAGCCATTGATTTACCCAATACTCTCTTTTTAGCATGCACTTATTTTATATATATAGGATTAAGTATGTTTTTAGTCCCTTTAAAATTTTGGTTTTTGTTTTTAATCTCTCAATTTTTATTTTATTTTATTGGTCCCTACATATTATTTTTTATTAGTTTAAGTCCCTATTGACTTTTAATAACGCTTCATGACTTTTAATAGTGTTTTTAATTTTTTGAATTGTTATAAAAAGTCAAGAGTCGCTATTAAAAGTCATAAGAGACTAAAACTAAAAACCTTAAATTTGTAGAGACGAAAAGTAGGTGAATTTTTTTTCATGAGATTAAAACCAAAAGAACTTTTTTTTGACACAAAAAAAAAACTCAAAGAACATATTTATCCCTATTTTTTATCAGTGTGTTTTTAAGGTGAGGGGACAAATCAAATCTGTCACCGGCGAACCATTAAATATGACCATAAGATGTAGCATAAAAATTCATCGATAGTTGACATTTAATACTAGTTAATTCAATCTTAGTCATCCATAATATTTTACACAATAACCTACGATCAATTTTAGTGTTTCACCGGTGGGGGATTTGATTTGTTCTCTCACCTTAGAAGCATTTTTTTTATCAACTTTAAAACACCGTATATTTTTATCAACTTTAAAACTCCTACATCTTCATCAAGCAAGATGCTTATTATTATAAGAAGAAAAGAAGAGTGTAAATATGATTAAAAAATGAGCACTAAGCCATTGATTTACCCAATACTCTCTTTTTAGCATGCACTTATTTTATATATATAGGATTAAGTATGTTTTTAGTCCCTTTAAAATTTTGGTTTTTGTTTTTAATCTCTCAATTTTTATTTTATTTTATTGGTCCCTACATATTATTTTTTATTAGTTTAAGTCCCTATTGACTTTTAATAACGCTTCATGACTTTTAATAGTGTTTTTAATTTTTTGAATTGTTATAAAAAGTCAAGAGTCGCTATTAAAAGTCATAAGAGACTAAAACTAAAAACCTTAAATTTGTAGAGACGAAAAGTAGGTGAATTTTTTTTCATGAGATTAAAACCAAAAGAACTTTTTTTTGACACAAAAAAAAAAACTCAAAGAACATATTTATCCCTATTTTTTATCAGTGTGTTTTTAAGGTGAGGGGACAAATCAAATCTGTCACCGGCGAACCATTAAATATGACCATAAGATGTAGCATAAAAATTCATCGATAGTTGACATTTAATACTAGTTAATTCAATCTTAGTCATCCATAATATTTTACACAATAACCTACGATCAATTTTAGTGGTTCACCGGTGGGGGATTTGATTTGTTCTCTCACCTTAGAAGCATTTTTTTTATCAACTTTAAAAGACCGTATATTTTTATCAACTTTAAAACTCCTACATCTTCATCAAGCAAGATGCTTATTATTATAAGAAGAAAAGAAGAGTGTAAATATGATTAAAAAATGAGCACTAAGCCATTGATTTACCCAATACTCTCTTTTTAGCATGCACTTATTTTATATATATAGGATTAAGTATGTTTTTAGTCCCTTTAAAATTTTGGTTTTTGTTTTTAGTCTCTCAATTTTTATTTTATTTTATTGGTCCCTACATATTATTTTTTATTAGTTTAAGTCCCTATTGACTTTTAATAACGCTTCATGACTTTTAATAGTGTTTTTAATTTTTTGAATTGTTATAAAAAGTCAAGAGTCGCTATTAAAAGTCATAAGAGACTAAAACTAAAAACCTTAAATTTGTAGAGACGAAAAGTAGGTGAATTTTTTTTCATGAGATTAAAACCAAAAGAACTTTTTTTTGACACAAAAAAAAAAACTCAAAGAACATATTTATCCCTATTTTTTATCAGTGTGTTTTTAAGGTGAGGGGACAAATCAAATCTGTCACCGGCGAACCATTAAATATGACCATAAGATGTAGCATAAAAATTCATCGATAGTTGACATTTAATACTAGTTAATTCAATCTTAGTCATCCATAATATTTTACACAATAACCTACGATCAATTTTAGTGGTTCACCGGTGGGGGATTTGATTTGTTCTCTCACCTTAGAAGCATTTTTTTATCAACTTTAAAAGACCGTACATTTTTATCTTGATTACATGTTTTTTTCCTTAGTTTTCCCTTTTGTGTGTGTTAAGTCCTTGTAATTGTCAATCCAACCATGAAAAAAAAAGATACCCAATTTTATATCACGCTTTTATTTTTGGTCAAGAATTTTATATCACACATAATTCACACGTCTCATCTCAGTTCTTTTATTTATTTTGTATTACAACGTTCATCTCAGGATTATTTTTTCCAATCATGTGACACACTAAAACAAAAATTAATTTAATTTAATTTTTTAGAAAAAGAAATAAAAAAAAGAGTACAACTGCAAGGAAACGCAAGTTCATTCCTGACTTCCTGTTAATATACGCGTTTCGTTTACCTTTCCTTCCCTTCACTTACAAATCACACAATATTATTATTATTTACGCTTTAAATACAAACACTTCCTTCTAAAATTTCCATTCCAATTGCAGAGACTCAATTCTCAATCCCTCTCTGCAATGAATTCTCAGATCCATATAAAAACCCCATTCTAACCTCACCTTCAACCTCCGAGATCCACCACAACACAACACAAACCACAAATACAATAATACCCCTATTACTATCCCCACTCTAATTCAATTACAGTTAAATATTCACAAAATGAAAGGTTCAAGTCGGTTTTTCACGATCGGGTTAGTTTCAGCATGGTATTCATCAAACATCGGGGTGTTATTATTAAACAAGTATCTTCTCAGTAATTATGGTTTTAAGTATCCAATTTTTCTAACCATGTGTCATATGACGGCTTGTTCGTTATTCAGTTACGTTGCAATAGCATGGTTGAAAATGGTACCAATGCAAACTATTAGGTCAAGAGTTCAGTTCATGAAGATCGCTACGTTAAGTTTTGTTTTCTGTATTTCCGTTGTGTTTGGGAATATTTCGCTCCGTTATCTTCCCGTTTCTTTTAACCAAGCTGTTGGTGCTACGACGCCGTTCTTTACCGCCGTTTTTGCTTATCTTATGACTTTTAAGAGAGAAGCTTGGCTTACTTATCTTGCTCTTGTTCCTGTTGTTACTGGCGTTATCATTGCCAGCGGGGTAAGTAATTTTCTCTCTTCTTTTTTTCCTTTTTTTGTTTTTTTGTTAATCTTGCTTTTTTGGTGTTTATTTTTCACATAACTATTTTGTCGGTGGTGGAAATTACCTATTTGGAATAGGAGATATTTTTGGATTAACTCTATTATTGTTTATTGTTTGTTGAGTCCTTTAAGAGGTTATATTATTGTTGAGAAATTTTAGCAATATGATCATTGGGTGCATTAACAAGTTTGAATCGACTTAATTGGACTTATCTACGGTACTAGTGAGGGTGAACGGAAAAGTTTATAGAAACGGCTTATGTCATGACTCGTTCGGTAAAGTTTACAGAAACACCTTATGACATGATGTTTATAAGTTGTTTTTAGCTTATTTTCATCAGCTCTAAGATAGCTTGAAAACAAATGACCTTCCGCTAAAATAGTTTGACTTTATTTTATTTCTTCATTGCAAAAGTAGTTCATACATGAGTACTTATATTGACAAGCTCTTATGCTATAAGTGTTTATTAAGTTGTTTATCCAAACAGGGTAGCTCAATTAATCAAAAAGTTAAACAAAGATTAAAATAATTAGAATAAATGTGATGAAGCTCTGGAGTAAATAGAAGCTAGACCCCTATTAAAAGGGCAAAACTCTGTTTTTATTATAGGATTTGAGTCAAAGACCTTACTCAGGGAATTGAGCTCCTTGCCACTTGGATCACTTATAAAGCAGCTTTAATTTGATGAAATTTTATTTTGTGACATGTAGGAGAGTGGTGTATAAGTATTACTCCCATAGTACATAAGAATCTTTCCTTATATCAGTGATTCATTGAACTATATGGTTAAGGATTTCTGAGAAGCTTTGCTAACCTTGCTATATAAAACACTTCACAGTAACTAACAGAAACTTGTTTTATTCGTATTGTGTGGCATTGCCATTCTTTGGTTTTGGTGGACTTATGTATGCTGTAGTTGATATTGAATCAATTCAACTGTTGGTGATGGTCTGATTAAGCAGTGGTCAATGTTTTCTCTTTGTGTATTCTTTGAGTCTTTGAGATATCGATCTGTAAAGAAGAAGAATACTTTATAGCTTCTGATGCATTTGCTCTTCTTTTCTTTCTTTGCTTATAGGGTGAACCCAGCTTTCATTTGTTTGGGTTCATAATATGCATTGCGGCTACAGCAGCTCGGGCCTTAAAATCTGTCTTACAAGGAATTTTACTTTCATCTGAAGGGTATGTATAAGGAACTTGCTATTTACTTCGTTACTTTGTTTTTTCTGCTGCCACGTTATATATTAATTGGGTATTCGGTACTGACATCCTTATTGTTGTGTATTAGTGAGAAGCTGAATTCTATGAACCTTCTCCTTTACATGGCTCCAATGGCTGTTGTTTTCCTTCTTCCTGCTACACTTTTCATGGAAGAAAATGTGGTTGGCATCACTTTGGCTCTTGCCAGAGATGATGTGAAGATCATTTGGTATCTTCTATTTAATTCAGCGCTTGCATATTTCGTCAACCTGACCAATTTTTTGGTCACGAAACATACCAGTGCTCTCACCCTTCAGGTATGCCTCACTAGTTCATACCGACACACTGCTTGTTTTTCAAATTTAATATTCAAATGAACATGCCTGCTGTCATTTTTGTTGGAGCATCAATTTTTGGTGACTGAATGTAAATTACTGCTTTGTTTTTATTTGTTCGTTTGCATAGATTATCTGGTGCAGTCATTTGCCTGTGGCTATGGTTTATGTTTTTGCCAAGTTAATTTTTTTTAAAATATTTCTAGGTGAATTAAATTTTTTGGAAGAAAATTTGTTCACGGGCTTTGAAGTTTCTGCATTTTCCAGTAAAAAATAGTCTAGTTTGTCAAAATTCACAAGGAATTAGTTTTCCAATTTCAATTTGTAACTAATTGAAACTCTTGGAAATAGTATGGGGATCAAAATTTTCTTCTGGATCTCTAAAGCTAGCGGTACTTTCAGAGACTGTTATTCGTATTGGGATCACAAGGACCTAGAGCTAATAGTGTCAAATTTTTCACTGAAATCTGTCTGTAATTTCAATCATTCGACTTATAGTTCCTATCAGTATTCATTGTTCAGTGATATCTCAGGTTTTATTGATTCAGTTTATTAGATTTCTTTGGCCAGCTGCTGGCTGCTGCTATTTTTGTGTGTCAAGTTGATTGAAAAAAACATATAACTTTTAGAAAATTGTAAGAGTTAGTTTTTGGGATGTTGTACCAGGAAATGTAGATTTAAAACTTCGTTTCTGGGCTTTTTCCTTTTTAAGGGTGTGTAGTGTGCCTCAATATGCCATTTTTCGATCAGTGAGGGGTTAAATGAGTATGATTCAAATTAGGATAAGTAAATAGATTGTTGGTAAATTTTGCCTGTATTCCCGCATTTGATATTTGCTTATAGTGATGTAAGTTGATACTTAACCACTGATCCCCAATACCGTACAACAAAAACTAAACCCGATTAGTTGGCTCATACAGGTACTTGGGAATGCAAAAGGAGCTGTAGCAGTAGTAGTTTCAATTCTGATATTTAGAAACCCAGTTTCAGTCACTGGAATGATGGGTTATTCACTCACAGTCCTTGGAGTTATACTTTATAGTGAAGCCAAAAAGCGAAGCAAGTGATTCTGATAACGCGACACATTGTCATTGCAAAGCCAGCAGCAAGCTCTCTATTTTGTTTTCATCACTGTGCGGACAACCTCAACCTCCCATGAAATAAATTTGTTAGCATAACTTTGATCAGAATCCGGATGTTTCAGACTCTATATACGAATTTTTTGGCCTCACATGGAAAGCATCAATGAACAGGTTCCTCATTGTATTAGCAACTGTCCAGAAATAGCTCACGGTACAAAATTCCATTAAGTGACCAATCTCTCTCTACTATACCCATGTTGGCAACATATAACAGGGAGTTTCTTTTTGTCATTTATTCTTTGAAGAAAGAGTTGCAGAAATTAGATCTCTACTCATTTGTTTATTGATGACAAAATTGTTTTTTTTTTTTGTCGTAGTGAAAGTTCTTTTGTACCCAATTAGGCAGAGTACTTTTATGGTTTGTCAAGATATATTCTATTCAAAACTAGAAAATTTCAATAGTAATTATTTGTCATGTACGTATCTTCGGATCAATTTATTTTTTGTTAAAAATAGTTGTAATTTGTTATAAAGTTTTATCAAAAAAGACTATAAAGATTGGTGCTAAATTAGTAAACCATATTTCACTGGATTTATAAGTGTGTATGCGAAGTTCAGACATAAAACATTGCAAATCACGCTATTAGAATTGGTTGAGTTGGACAAATACATCAGAAAATGTGATTTGCTCACCGTTGATACCAAGTAGACGAGAAAGGATCAAATCGTCGTATAGATAGAATCAGAATTAGAATGAAAAACAAATTGCACCATAGAGAATAAAAAGTAGCACAAACTTAGACACTAAGATTCAAGATTGTGAAACAGAGGTTGCTGCTCATTTCATTGATGCAAACTTATGAGATACTATAGCTTTTTTCCTCCTTAAAGAGCTGGGAGAAATGGTGCTTGCAATACAAGACGCCCTCAAGGGCTGCATAATTGGATGCTATCATGTAAACATTTGAAACATGATTTATGCTGGTTATGGTAAACAGTGGCATCAGCCGAGCCTAAATCTAGTCAAGAACTAAAGCCATTTAAGGACTAAACTAATAAGGATCACTATGGAGTGGAGTCGTGAGGATAGATGTCAATATTTGACACTGTTGTTGATATCTAATTAAATGATGACAAGTAATGACAATAAACTAGTATTTGGGAAATGGGATAGAGATGTCCTTGCTGCCTCCACCATCTCCTCTTGTGTCCATAGGGCCAGGGGACCAATTGATGATGACTATGTCATGAGCTTCAGACACTTTATTAGGGAGGTACTATAATAGCTGAAAAAGAAAGGAATGTTGTCGAGAATAATAAAGGTGTGAGCTACTAAGCAGAATGCTTAGTGTGTGTAAGGTCAACCTTTTTTTAAAATTTATTTTCTCCTTAAAAGTAAAAGTTGGCTTAACATATTCTTCTTTGCAATACAGAAACCTTATTCCAGTTTGGTGTGAAGATGTATTCCAGTTTGGTGTGAAGATGCAAGATGGTAGAAAGACTAGAAAGCAAAACAAGGATCAAAAGCTCAACAATGATGTGCAACAAAAGGTAAAAGAATAACAGATCCTTATACTATGTTTCCACCAACATTTGTCTTTATTTTCTGACTTTTTTTGCTATACTATTTTCAGTTTTATCCTTCTTCTTCATCTTCAATTTTTTATTTTTTAGGGAAGCTAACAACAACATATGGACAACAACAGTAAGACATAAGGTAGTTCTCTCAAATCATTTTCTCTATAAAATTTGGTTGGCAAGTATAAACTTCATTATGATTTCTTACTATTTAGGTTTGTTGATATTTGCTTACTTACTCTCAAATATGATTTTGTTTGATTGTTATTGTATTTGGATATTTGTTGAAAGGAAACTATATGGGTATTTGATAATAGCCTTCGAGATATTTTGATTTTAAAGAAATAAATGATATCCGGTAGTTGTGTTTGTATTAGATATTTTTTTGACAAAACTGTATGAAGCTTATGATGTAGGGATTCATTAGTCATTCAAGGGATCAAAATATTTGAGTATTAGTATTAACTATCTGAATATGTATATTTATCTTTCTAAAAAGCATTCATATATCTTGAATTCATAGAGAGATTGTAGACGAGGGAAATTATTATTTAATGAGTGCACAGTTGGCATATTTTTCTTAATGAATGCACAAAGAGATGTTTTGATACTTTGGATTGAACAATGACCTTTTGATAATGTGCCACTGCATTGTTTCTAAATTCTAACTCATACATTTTCTGATATGGAGGAGATGTGTTCTTCTCTTGGTTTTGAATCGTCCTTTTATGTTTATGGAATTGTGTTGAAAAGGGGGAGTTAGGGAAAGGGTTTCTATGTTAAAGCTACTGTTTTTGGTGTAAATCCAAAGCTGATCAAATTGGTGTCATATTTATTGTTACAATTTTCATGTTTCCAAACTAATTGTCTTCATTTTTTATGGTTTCTTATTTTGGTGATGAATTGCATGGTGGATAGTACATTTGATCGGTTCACGATTGGATTTTGGCAATGTGGTTCAAATTAAGGAAAACGGGTCAGATAAATGGTTTTGGAAAAACCTGTTTTGTATCACGCATCTCAGGAATATGAGATAGGACAAATTGTGGATATCACAATAATTATAGGCTGCTTGCTGAGTTGAGCTTCGTAGATTTGAAAAAGATAGAGGTAAGGATTGGCTTTCAAAATTCCTTAATTGATGGATGTGATTAAACTTGAGAAGGGCGATTTCCAAATTATAATGGTGCAGTGTTAAAGCTTTTTTCCTCCCCACCCTGGATCATATTTATGATATTATTACTTTATAATTTTTCTTTAAGATGGTTTCTTATTCTTTTCAAATTTTAGGGGCAAACTAGTGCAAAATTGACTTTAGGAAGCACCATTTAGCATCGGTTGTTTGAACAGCCGATGCTAGGCGGTGGCAATTTTGCAATTAAGTGGAAGTTTTTAATTTTCACGCCTACTTTTAGCATTGGTTGTTTGAACAACCGATGCTAAATGTGTGTGTCTAACACATTAACCGATGCTAAAGGTCCCTTCTTATTTCTAAAACAGGCGTTCTTTTCCTCAGTCACTTCTCTTCTCTCGCTCGTTCTCTTCTCCTCTCTTCTCCGACTCTCGTTCTCTCACTTAGCATCACCGACGTTTTCTCACTCTGGTTCTCTCCACCCCACTTCGTCAACAATCACCGCCGTCGTCGCCACCGCCGTACTCAGCTCTCGTCTCTCGTCTCTCGTCATCTGAACTTTGAACCTTCAACTTTGGTTCCCGTTCTCAACTCTCAACTCTCAACTCTCAACTCTCGTTCTCAACTCTTCTTTCTCCATTTACGGTAAGCTTCAGAACTGGTTTGCTATATTGAACTGATTTACCCCAAAATCCCTAAACCCTAACTTTTTATTTGGTGAACAAAGCAAACAAAATTGATTAGATCTCTGGAAACTGTGGCCATTTTCTCTTCCTTTATTAATGCAATCAACTAATCAAATAACACTTCTCACTGTAATTCTGGAATAAGCAGGTGAAGAATTTCTTACATTGTTTTTGGGCTTTGAGTTTGGTTATCATGATAATGTTAGCTTGACGCAATATCTGTTACTGATCTCAAATTTTAGGGATGAGCCTCATTGTTGTTACAAAGTAAAAAATTAGCTGGAGGCAATGATTTGTCAGTATTGAGAAAAAATAATGGGTTTCCAAACGATTGGGGTTTTTATTTGATTAAGAACGAAATATATGCTCTAATTTTATGGGCTCTGAGTCTAATTGGTACAAGGCTATACTCATGCAATGTTTGTCATAGTTAATGCCTAATTAACAAGGGGCTAAATCAGTGGAGAGCGGTAAACAAATTGAACTTGTTCAGATTCTAAGCCTCTTCTTTAACTCTTTGCAAGGCTTTGGTGGGTTTTTCCTATTGTAAGAGAAGAGACACTTCTGCTGGAACCATATCATTCTTCAAGCAAAGCAAGGTTCCTTCTTTTGTGTAATTACCTTTGTGTGTGTGTGGTTGTGTCTGTCATTAAAGCACTTGGGCTGTTCCTTGTCTAATATTTTTAATGCACTCTTGCTGGTTGAATGATACTAGAGAAATTATAATATTTTCTTCCTTTTTCTTCCTTATGATGATGATTGTTAGCCAAGAACCCAAGGTTTTGGAGCAGAAAAACACTTGCTTTAATTTGATTTTTGCCTTTGGATAGGTCATAAATTATTTGCTACATAAATTTAGTACTTGACTGAGTTAAAAACTATTATAAGGTCACTCTATATTAGTAACTGAGACTAATTTTCTCTACTTTCTTGCTCAACAGGTGATAGATACTTGAAACCATGGATAATTCCCGAACCGTGAGTTAAAATTGGGCATAGAGAGAAAAACGATGAGTGCCTTATTTTAGCAAGTGATGGTTTATGGGATGTCCAGCATATATGTCTCCATTACTTTTGGTTGATTTCTCATCAGCCTTTACCCGAAGATCTTATTGAGCTACAGCCTTCATATAAGCAGGCATGAGTTTTAAATCAAGAAATCAGTTGACAATTCAGTTGCATCTATTTTGTTTTGTTTTTGTTTTGGTTGTTAAAGTTTTTATGGTCCTAAGCATGCAATGTTGTTTGTTGAATGACCAGGATAATTGGGATCCTGATTGGCAATTAATGGTATCAAATATACTGGAATGTATAGCCCAATGCATCTTAGCAACAAGGTATAATGTTGGAGTTCTCATTATTTTATTTGTTGTCTCTAAAAGTTTTAATTTACTTATGGTTTCTGATCTTCTGTTAATTTTCTTTTCTCATTTACAGAAGTCATTAGTCATGTTCCAGCATGATCCAAGTTGTATGGCACTTTTGATGGATGAAGTGCTACATTGGGTCTCGACCTGAGTTTTGTTACGCATGTAGTTTAATGGAACCAATTTGGGATGGAAGGTTAGTACATTAAACTATGTTTTTGTTTTGATACCTGCAGCATTTTTGCCCTTACCAAAGTAACCAAACAATATCATTGTTACAAGTTATTGTTTAGATTAATTCCTAGGTTCCTAGTAAATTGGCATTGTCTCTGCCTAAATATTTGCTGCAAGAGTAATGAAGTTTTAGGTAAGCAAGCATCTTGTTATGAATTGTGTTCTTTCAATAGGGTTTAAAGTGGACTTATGCTTTTTAAGGAGGATCACAAATCTGCAATCTCAGCAGCAGTTTGACTCTTGCAGTTGCATTTACACACTTCTAAGCAAGCAAATGGGCTACAACCGTCATTATGCAAGGAAAAACCAGTTGTTTTATCAATTTGTGTAATCTTCTCCCTTTCTAGGCTTCTGTCTCATTCCATATATGACCTGCTAGGATAACTTTTGAATATTCATTACTTAATGTTTAAATCAGTAGTTAATTCTCTCAATTAACAAACTTTATATCTATCTGATACCATCATAGCAAAGGAAGATATTTGAGGAAGCAAATGATTTCTTTGGTCTCATGATGGTGAAGGTTGATATACCAGTTATCTCGAAACCTGTCTGACATGAGAAACTTTGCTATATTCTCATTATTAGTAGCATTGACTATAAATATACTTATTTGTTTCTCAAGCTTAAATATTGTTTTATTTATTGATTGTTTGGTTATAGGTTCTAGACTACATAGGCAACTAGATGATTTCTTTAACAGGGGATTGCTTGATCTTTGACCACGTCACTAACTACAAAGAGGAATGTACTCCTTACTTCTTGCAGATGATTAGGGAAATTTTCAAATTCAAAGATGATGTTATAAGGCAAGTTGTTTCCAGCTATGTATCTTAAGTGATTTTTAACTGCCAAGTATGTAGAATTTTCTGCTGCACACTATTTTTTGTCATGCATAGTTTAAGTCATTCTTTAGGTGTTTGATTGTTAGTGAAAAGAGAATTAACAAGTCATATGAACATCACCAAATTGAATGGTGCTTTATTTTTTCTGTGAATATTATTTTTATGTATAGTGTATATTTATCACATTAAATATCTGTAGATTCCAAACTATCTACTTCAATCAATCTTGTTCTATTTTCCAAATAATTTAAGATTACTTTCTGATTCACTTGGTCCTCTCTGCAGCTCTTGGCAGACCACAATGGCCAACAGTCGTACTATGCTCACAGAACTATCTAAAGAAGGTGCTTTTATTCTTTAATTACTCTTAAATTTAGCCTTATGTCACTTGCGGAGTGGTTTTAAGTGTCACTTGCTATTTACTGTCTGGTTTGTATAGGTTTCATTGCAAAGCAAAATATTGTTGATTAAATTTTTGAGCTATTACTTAGTGGGCTGTTGCATGTTTAGTTCTTTATATGATATTGCTGATGCTTATAAGATGTTCTTATTCAAGTTTTTGGCTTTATTTTTTCAGGTCCACATAATGGCTTCTCCATTTTTGGTGATACACTACTTATGCCACCTATTAGCTAATTATGAAACTACATTTACGCTACAGACACTCGGTTTTCATAGATGGAACAATCCGGAAGTCAGAAACCTTATGTTAAGACCTTACCTTAGTCTGACGTTTGTGTTTTAGAAACATTTTGTTGAATTTTGTGTAAGAAATTTGTTGAATTTTAAGTTTCATGAATTGTATTGTAAGATATTAATTTCAATGGAATTTGAAATTTTTTTATGAATTTATTATGTGTTGCTGTTTAGAAATAATTTTGTATATCAGGATTTTTTATAAATTGGTCAATTGATATCTATTGATAGTGTCCATTAATTTTTTAAACAACCGATGCTAAATGTACTTGTAAGAGACATTTAGCATCGGTTATTCTATACAACCGATGCTAAATGTGCTTGTAAGAGACATTTAGCATCGGTTATCCTATACAACTTATGCTAAAGGTGACTTTTAGCATCAGTTAAATAACCGATGCTAAATGTCCCACTTTTAGCATCGGGGGATTTAGCATCGTAGGATAACCGATGCTAAATGTCCAAAACAACCGATGCTAAATGTCTTTTCTGCACTTGTAAACAACAAAGTGACATATCCGATCCAATTATTGGAATTGTCTGATCGTGCTAAACTCATTATCTGATGCATAGGCGACACCACAATACTCAGTTCTGATGCAAAGGTTAGCATTAGAAATTCAATTAGCTAGAAGCATTTATAAAGTTTTACACTATCTTTTATTGATACCTCTATGAATGTTGGCATTGGTTGGAGGAAGTTTTCTATACTTTATTTTATAGCCTTTTTCTCCAAGTAATTTGGTATGTAAGTCAAGATTTTTTGTGCTACATGGTGTTGCTGCTATGTGGAGTATTTGCAAATGTGTGATTTTGAATTCAGAAAAAATGACAATGACTTCAATATATTGTTTTACTCATGAGTTTCCAAAACCGTACAACTATATTGATGTTTAACGATAGATGTCTAAGCAAAAAAAACTTTACCTACCAGTAATATGTGTCGGATATTTAAGATGACAATCTATGTTAAATAAGTATGTTGAAACTATCTTGCTCTAGCCATTTTAATGCTTAGTTGGTTAGTATTTGATGTCCTTTAGTTTTAATTTATCCGTGTTGGAGTTCCATCTAATCATATGTCCTTGGTGCTTTTGTTAGAGATTACTTGATTCACATGTCTTGGTGCAATTGAATTTTTTAGTCCAGATCCGCCATTGCCAAGCTGACTCAGTGTATTCGGCTTTCCTAATCTGTGTAGTTCTCCTCTCCCAACAGAATTTATGCCACACCCAAAATTTGAATTCGAGACCTTGAAGTGGGATTTGATCCCAATTACCAATCGGTTCAATACTTATTTTTGTAAGATAAAAATAAACCTTGTTAGGAGAGTGTAAAAGATTGGTCAAATAAAAAAGGAGAGTGTAACAGAAAATAAAACGATGTAGATTAAAATTATTCGTCTAATATTATACTTATTGTGATCAATAAATAACTTATTTAAAGTAAATTAAATCTTCTTAGAATTTTTAATAAGAAAACATATTGATACCGGAGCACTAGCCACTATGTGCTCCAATCCGATATAACTCAAATAGTAATTACACAAGGCCACAAGCTGTAAATAAGCTACTATATTGTTCCACCAATCAGAAACAAAAAGTCTCAAATTTCTACCCGACCTACACATAAACCACCCCATGAAGTACATTTGATTTTGTTAATAATAGCATCTGAATTACCAACAAAAAATAAGTAATTATAATAAAAAATAGAAAACTAAATTTGGGCTAAACCCATGCCCTCTTCTTTCCAAATCGTAGGTTTTGTTTGGCAAAGTCAAGCCGCTAACTTATAGCGGATAAACTCTCGGTAGTTGTTTGACAAGACAAGCTTACAGCGTTTTTTATTAGCTTAAAGCGTTTTTTGAAATCCTACTTGAAGTAGCATTTGAGCTTTTAACTTATAGCGCTTCATTTTTTACCACTTTAACCTTTATTATTTTAATTAAATTCCTCATTTATCCATCATTAAATGATTCTTCTCTCTCATATTCAAGCATAAATTACAAATGTCTGTTTATGTCACTTTATATTTATAAGCTAATTCAACCGCTAATTTTACCAAACACTTAAAATTCAATTCGCTAGTTTATCCGGTATAAGCTATCCCCTATCAACTCATCCGGATGATCCGCTATAAGCTATTTTATCTTCTATCAGCTAGTTTATCCGCTATCCACTCTTTTTTACCAATCAGAGCTTTAGTTGTTTGTTCTACCAAATTATCCATTTTGAAATTTACCTATGCATGTCAAATTAGAATTTATTCTTTTTATTTTCTATCAAAACTTTTATTGTCCACTACGTATGTGACATAGTGGACAATAATTATCTCACATTTCTAAATCTCTAAATATATTCACCTACATTGTGAAATATGTGCATGCCTCTTAAATTTCTACTCTTTTTCAGTTATGTTGGAAATTTCAATTGACTTTCGCAGCAGTATTTTTACATTTGTATTTTATAGTTATAGTTATAGTTATTAATTAATATGAAATGAGCACCGACTTACTTTATTCTTTAAACTTGCTCCGCAATTATTATAATTCAATTTCAATATGATAAAGTTGTTGTAATAGGGAAAACACCAAAATATAAAATGACAAAAAAGTCATATTATTGACTAGGATGATGCTTATCAGGATCAGTAGGAGTAGCAGCAGTAGCAGGATAAATGATAAACGCCTAAAATCATAACATTATTTAAATGATAAACGCCTAAAATCATAACATTATTAATTAATTACTAATGAGGGTGCTGTCAATGATATAGTAGTTATCATTCTTTAGTAGGAGTGGGAATAGGCCGGACCGTTCGACATGGTCTACAACTCAGCTTACGTCAGGTTTAGGTTAGGCAAAACTTTTTTTCAAATAGACGAGGCTAAAGTTTTTTTAAAAAGCCTATTTAACTAAAAATGTCGAAGTACAGGCCAATAGAGTTTTAGGCCTACCAGACCGCCCTATTTAATTAAATATAAATAATATTTTTATTAATATTATGGTTATTATATTAAATTTTGTATATCGTGTAAAATCATAAACCTGTTAATATTTTTTTGTAAGTTAAACATATCGACATAAATCAATTTTTAACATATTTAAAGTTATTATTATAAAATAACATTTCAATTGGATGTCATATAAAATAAAACTTAATTTCACTGACCTATTTGTTTTTTAGGCTATTTACAAATGTATACATCACTCAAAGTCGTAGGCTTTAGTGAAAAACAAATAGTGAAACAAACTTTTAAATAGGCTTTCAATAAGGTCAGACAAAGCCTAAAAAAATGAGCCTATGATAGGCTACATGTCAGGCTCAGGCCTAGCACTTATAATGCAGGTTAGGTCATGCAAAGTCTAGCTCAACCACCCCCTACTCTTTAATAGACAATCAAAATTAGTTACGACTTCAAGTTTTCCATAGAGATTGCCATTGACACAAATGATCGTTTGCTCATTAGATGTACGTCACCTCAACTTTTTCTTTGGGCTGATCCACGTCAACTTTTGTTCTTTTTTTGGGTTTTTTTACCCCCACCATTAGACTCCGCACACTGTGAAAAGACCAAAATACCCCTAAAAAATTTACAAATTTACAAAACATTTACCACTTCTCACTTACATACGATTTTACCAGAAATATTTTAGAGCTCATCGTATTTACCTTCCAGGAGATAGATACGATTTCCACTTGAACTTCATATCGTATTTAGATAGATACGATTTCCACTTGAACTTCAGATCGTATTCATCTACCAAGATGATACATACGATTTTCCTTAATAAAATCGCATCGTATTTACCTTCAAGTATGATAAATACGATTTTCTTTTTTTTAATTTATTTGTTTTTTGTTTTTTTAGCGTCTTCTCGACGGACTGAGCAGGCATCCTCCTCGTCTTCTGCTCCCAGTACACGCACCCGCCGGAGAGTTGCGGGACATGCGTCCACCAGGCGTAGGCGCGCCGAGGGTAGACAGCTGCCGCTGTCGGAGTGCCCAGAGTATCAGTATGAGCAGCCTCAGAACCAGTATATGGCTGAGCCCCAGCATCATGAGGAGGACGACCACCATCAGTAGGACCACCAGCAGCACTATGAGGAGCAGGATGACCATCACCAGCAACACTATGAGGAGCAACACCATCAGGAGCATCCTTCTCTATTCTCTGGGCTGGAGTCTCATGTGTGCTATCGTGTTCTGCTGACGCCGACAAGTTGAATTTATTTTTTTACATCGTCTTCTTAGTTGAATTTATTTTTTACCTAGCCTAATATTTTCTTTTTTTAAATACAGACATATGAGCGTAAAGTGAAGGTTACCAACCATGGTAACAAGCTAGGCAAGAGACTACTGCCGTATTCCCAGAACATCCAGTTTTGGCAGAGGTTCTCAACTTCAGGTTTGTCCCCACTCATTCAGACAGGACATACCACTGTGGACCACGAGCTGTTGTCCGCTTTTGCTTAGAGATGGCACCAGGACACTTCGTCATTTCACCTACCATTCGGTGAAATGACGATTGCTTTAGATGACATCTCCTGTTTGCTACATCTTCCCATCTCCGGCAGATACTACAGATCTCCACCCACTAAAGTCACCACTGAGCAGGCAGTTCAGCTTGCTGAGACATATCTCGGGGAGACTCATGAGCAGGCCGTTGCTGAGTGTCGAGCTGCTTTAGGACCGTATTAAAGTTTTGAGTGGCTTCAGCAGATAGTTGCTGCCTCATCCATTGCTGATGACATGACTCCTGCTATTAGGGCGATGATCCTTCTGGTTCTGAGCTAGAGCATCTTCACGGTGAATACATATGACAGGGCTGAGGCCAAGTGGTTGCTGCTGCTTGAGGATGTTACTAAGCTGGTGCTGGATCATTCGCACGGGGAGTCAGAGCAGTTGCTTTCCTGTATGACCAGCTGAACTACGCATCATTGGATCAGGCCAGACATTTAGCTGGGTATGCCTCCCTATTACAGGTAATAAATTTTAACTAAATTAGTTTTTTATTTAATTAATTTAGTTTTTAATTTAATTAACTCAGTTATTTATCTTTGCATTTCAGAGCTGAATTTTATGGTACTTTCCTCATCTGGTGGAGAGGCAGACCACTGATGTGCAGGGCGGAGCACTCTGTGGGGTTTGGAAGAGAAAGAAGACAGATGCGCTTAAGTTGAGGGATTACAGGCAGAGGATTGATTCCCTCACAGCTGATGATGTATGTTGGCGACCATTTGAGGGTCATCGGGCTGTTAGACCCTTTGAGCATGTCTCACTCTACAGGGGACACCTCAGCTGGGGAGACATCACCATTCCGTACATGCCGGATAGGTGCCTCCGCCAGTTTGGGTACGTCCATAATACTGCTTCACCCTTTTTCCATTGACTTTGAATGTGGAATTAGTGGCTTCATCAAGCAATTCCACTGCCCTATTAGAATACACTCTCACCAATTTAAAAGGTCCTGACTGCTTAGATTTGAGCTTTTCAGGGAGTACTTTAAGCTTTGAGTTAGACAAAAGAACATGTCTCCCTTTATTTGGCTCTTGTGTTTGAATCTTCTTGGCTACTGCAACAGTTGCTGCAGCATTCACTTGTTCAGTAGATGCTGTAACAACAGATGCTATACCATTGTTCACTTCAATTTGTGGTTTTTGTTGAGGTGGTGGTTGGATGGTTTCTGGTTGGTGGATCTTAGCAGTGCCTTGAATTTCTCTGGTGTACTTTGGTGGTGAGGGTGTCAGTATTGGTTGGTTGGGTGGTGTTTTGGTTGATGTGGTGGTCGCTGCTTGTGCAACAGATTATGGAGTTGGATTTTTGTGAGGTTGGGATTGGGGTGAGAGAGTTGGTTGTTTGTTGAGGGTTTCTTTAGGGCCTGGTTCAGGCTCAATCTCTTTAACACCTCCTTCTTCTTTTGATTCATTTCTTCCTCCCTCACTCTCCTTAGAGTTCTGAAGGATGTGTAGTTGCTTCAGTACCTCTAAGAATTTACCAAATTGTTTGTCTTCATGAGCCTTCTTCAGCCTTTGAGGAAAAGTAAGAGGAGGGTACTCTTGGACAAACTTAGGTGATGGCACAGGTGCAACATCAGATGCTCCAGCATTGGATGTTCCTGCATCTGTTGCTCCAGCATTTGTTGCTGCCGCATCAGTTGTATTTTTTTCTTTTCTATTTTTTTCATTTTTTTCCTTTTTCTTCATTACCTTCACCTTCTATATCATATGGTTCTGTTAAATCTTTTCCACTTCTTAAAGATATAGCATTGAGCTGCACTTTCCCAAGAGTTTGTGAAATTGAAGCTTCTGTGGTGGATGGTAATGATCCACTTGATCTTTGGTAAATAGCAGTGGCAAATTGTCCAACCTGATTCTCCAAGTTTTTGATGGCAGCACCATGAGTTTGGATAAAGGTTTTTGTATCACTCATAAATGCTTTTGTATCACTTATAAATTCTTTCATAAGAGATTCCAAAGAGTTTTCCATTTCTGGTGCAGATGGTCTTTGGACATGTTGAGCAGGGAATCCTGCTGGTGTGGGAGGTGTTGTAGCAGCAGGTGTTGTGGCTGCATTGTTGCTCCAATTGAAATTTGAATAGTTTCTCCACTCAGGATTGAAGGTATTTGAGTAAGAATTGTTATTATTGTTGTATCCTTCATAGTTGACAGAGATAGGGTTGCTGGGACGTTCTTCATACAAGTGTCCTCCTCCACAATATACACAGCTTATTGTTCTTGGAGGGGCTTGTTCTATTGCAGCAGCAGTGTCTGGCATTGCTTTAGCAATGGATGCTGGTGCATTGTTGTTGTTGAGATTTTTGATCATGTTGGTAAGGGAAGCTACCTGAACTGATAGGAATGATATTTCACTGATTTCATGAACCCCAGCTGTCTTCTTTTGAGTATTGACCCTTTCTATGGGCCAACTGTAGCTGTTGGTTGCAATTCTTTCTATCAGTTCATATGCTTCATTGTATGAGGAATTTAATAGTACTCCTCCAGATGATGCATCTAACATGAATCTGATTTGTGGATCTAAACCATTGTAGAATGTTTCCATTTGGATAATGACAGGTATTCCATGGTGTGGACATTTTCTCAGCAATTCCTTCCATCTTTCCCATGCTTCAAACAGTGACTCATATTCATTTTGTTTAAAGGAAGTGATATCATTCCTCATCCTGGCATTTTTGATAGGTGGAAAATATTTTGTCAAAATTTTTTGAGCCATCTCATTCCAAGTAGTGATAGAGTTAGGCCCTACAGTGTTTAGCCAAGCCTTAGCTCTATCCTTCAAGGAATATGGAAATAATTTTAATCTAAAAGCATTTTCACTAACACCAGGAATGATAAAATTGCTACACACTTCCAAAAATTGTTTTAGGTGCAAATAGGGATCCTCGTGAGGAGAACCACTAAATTGACCCACTTTTTCAAGCATTTGGAACATCATGGGTTTAAATTCAAAATGTGCTGCAGAGATTTCAGGTCTAACTATGCTAGTTTGCATGATTTGAGGATCAAACATAGCATAGTCTTTCATTGGTCTATTTCTATCATTCAACATACCTGTGGCTCCCATATTGAGCATACCAGACCCTTTGCCAGTTTCTTGTTCAGACATTGTGTGTCTAGCTCTGCCTTTGTTTCCTTATTGTTGTTGAAGTCTTTGCAAACTCCTGAATCTCTTCTTTATCTCAGGATCCAACTGAAATTCTGGTGAGTTGAACTTGGGCTATTGCTGGAGCAACTATTGCAGGTGCAATGGTTTCTGGTGCAATGACTGCAGGTGCAATAACTGTTGTACCACAAGGAACAAAGAACCAGAGTAAAATTGCTCACTAAATTACTACTAAGTTAAACAATAAAAAATAATGACAATCCCCGGCAACAGCGCCAAAAACTTGTTGTGAGAAAAGGATGTGCAAGTGTACACAGTCTTTAACAAGTAATATAGTAGAAAGTAGAGTATCGTACCCACAGGGATTGGATTAATTTCTAAAGTTTAAAATGGTAATTTAACTAGTGAGAAAAAAGTAATAAAACAACAAATAAAATAAGAGTGTGTGTGAGAAACAGAAAATAAAATAACATAAGTAAGAATGATTGTTAATCAAGTGAGAAAGATAGTTGGAATGCTCTTCACTAAGTAAATCACTTTTGATAGCATTATGTTATATGTGATGCTCTTGCAATCATTGCTCCTGCAATGATTGCACCTGCAATGGATGCTGATGCAATAGATACGTGCTTTTCCGCAACTAACTTCAGGGTTTCATTACAAGTCTTATGTCTAAGCCCTAAATAAGTTCACCCTTGTATATTTAAGCTCCCTCTGTGTCACCTTATGGACTATGCTATCCTATGTCTAGGTTTTAGCATGGAAATAACAAAGTTTCCTTTTATTAAAACACTTATCGATATTAGTTCTTGAGTTCCATTTATAAACCATGTCTGAATTTATAGTTTGCATTCACTTTCAGTTGGCCAATTCTAAAGATGAATATGAAAGAGTTATCATGCAAGAACTAAAATGCAAACATCAATATATAACATAATAGCTTAATCAAAAGATCTTGTATAATTCTACTTTATTCTCAATTTTCTATTATTGAATTTTTCGAGCTAGAATTGAAAAGAGTTTCATAATGGTTTGACATGTTATTCTGCGGGCACAATGGGAAAATAGAACTGGAATAATCTTCTTAAATAGAATTCTAGGCCTCTCAGACCGTTTTTGTAGTTAAATTATACATGTGGAAATAGTTTCTAGCTAAGAATAAGTTTTTTTTAACAAAAAGCTAAGAATAAGCTGATCACCACCTTTCTATGAATGGTATGTCGACCCTTTCGAAGTGTTTCTCAAGAAAATAAGAGTTATACATCATGAGGTATTCCCTATTTGTTACTACCTCCACTCCATAATATAAGAAAAAAGTGTGTGTGTGTGTGTGTGTGTTTGTTTTAGTCCAAAAAAAAATATAAGAAACAAACTCTATTTTTAAGATGTATTAAATGAGTATTCTTTGACCCCAAAAAATGAGCATTCTCAACTTTATCTCTATTTAAGTGATGTAATTAAAGGTAATGTCATTAATTTCCTTCAATGCAAATACCTTTTCGGCACCATTGGCCTCAATTTCAGATCAAACATTTGTAATAACTCCAAATTTGGGTACAAGTGGTTAACGCACTCCATCTAAAGGAGTGAACTGGGCCAATACTCTGGTTCGATCCCCACGATGGAACAAATTGGAGCCAGACTTTACTTAACTCCCGGTCGAACTCCAGATTCAAGGCCCCTTTACACCGGAGCGGGGTCAAAGAACCCTAGACAAAAAATAATATCAAACATTTGTAATAAATAATAAATTAAAATACTCAAACCATTTTTTAAGCCAAAATAAATTAATCATAAATAACCTCACCAAAAAAATAATCATAAATAAAGAACTTTTGGTAACTAATTATTCTTAATCAATATTTTTTAGTAATAATAAAGTAAAATACTCAAACCATTTTTTAAGACAAAATAAATTAATCATAAATAACTTCACCAAAAAAATTAATCATAAATAAAGTACTTTTGGTAACTAATTATTCTTAATCACTATACTATAAGAAATCAAAATCAAATATTATATTGTTAAATCTTAGAAGTCCTTTTAAAATATGTTGTCTAAGATAATCACATTGAGGATGTTTTCTTGTTTGATTATCTTAAGCAACTTTTAAATGATAATTTTTTGTAAAAGAAAAAAACACTACAAACACAATCATTTTCTAAAGAACTATGTAGTTTGACTTTCTGATCAAAAGAAGTCCATCCCCTATAAAGCTAACTAAGAAAACACACACACACACACAAACCTAAGATATCAATGAGGCTTATCCCAGATTCTCTTCTGGTTTGGTCATATATAACTTTATAAATCTCTTAGTCAAAAAAAGAAAAAACTTTATAAATCTCAAAACATAAAATCAATGGCTACTCCAATTCTTCGTTTGTTCGAAGGACCAAAACACAAAGACTAAAATCACAAATTTGACAAAAATAGGGACCAAAAATGCAGTTAAACCTAATATATAAAATAATATAATATAATATGTATTTTATGAAGTGTATATATAAGTAAATTTCATATTGTTTTCTTTTTTAAGCCCTTTGTCCACCAAATAATATTTAAGACAAATAACTATATCGTAACTTAATAGTTTGTCGTGTGTTATTATTTTTTTAAGGCTAAATTGCACTTTTGGCCCTTTATGTTTGGGGTTGGTGTCACTTTGATCCTTCATATTTTTTTTCTCGGCAGGGGCCAAAGTGACACAAAAAAAAATATGAGGGGCTAAAACGAGAAAAAAAGATAAAGGGCCAAAGTGACACCAACCCCAAATATAAAGGGCCAAAAATGCAATTTAGCCTTTTTTTTATTACAAAACTTTGTCATGTGTTATTATGCATATCAAATACTTTAATGTGAATCAAAACTACCCTTATAGAGATAATACCCAATTTAGTCCCTGACTTTTCAAAAATGTTCAATTTGGTCCCTGACTTTTCACATATATCAATTTAGTCCTCAACATTTACAAATGTGTGTCAATTTGGTCCTTCTGTCAACCATGGTTAGTTACAAAGCTAATGTGGCAAATGTCAGGGACCAAATTGACACTACCAAAAAAAAAAAAACATGTCAGCATGCCACATCACACAAATGTTGGGGACTAAATTGATATTTAAAAAAAATAGTTTCTTACGAGGACCAAATTGATACTAAGTTATATAAGTCAGAGACCAAATTTATACTAAGTTACATAAGTCAGGGACCTAATTGATACTAAGTTACATAAGTCAGGGACCTAATTGATATCTAGTAAAAAATCAGTGACCAAAGTGCTACTACTTTTTTTAAGTCATATATGGTATTGTTTCAACATTCAACCCATGATGCGATTCATTCCAACACCAGGACTTCACCAGATGCGTCCAAGGCAGCCATGATAGTGTGGAGTCCTTATATTATTTGCACTTTATGGTTTGGTTTTTTTGGATTTCGTGTTTCATGTAACGAATTTATGGTTTATGTAACCGTTAATCATACGTTACGGTTTAGTTTTTTTGCACCAAGTGTTTTACGTAACGAATTTATGTAATTGCACTTTGTGTTGTTTATTTGGAAAGTTTTTGTAATGCACGTTATTTTACTCAATTTGAAGTTTTCGTTATAATGTAATATATGCATGGTTGAATGTAGAAATAGAATCATAAACAGGGTTGAATGTTGAAACAATACCATATATGACTTAAAAAAAGTAGTAACATGTGTCACGTGGCATGCTGACATGAATTTTTTATTTTTTTGGTAGTGTCAATTTGGTCCCTGACATTTGCCACATTAGCTTTGTAACTAACTATGGTTGACAGAAGGACCAAACTGACACACATTTGTAAATGTTGAGGACTAAATTGACATATGTGAAAAATCAGGGATCAAATTGAATATTTTTGAAAAATCAGGTACTAAATTGAGTATTACCTCTACCCTTATATTTAAACAAATTAAACGTGTCAGCCATACTTGCAATTTGCCTACTAACAAATCCACCACTTCAGTGGGCCAAAAACCGGGAATATAAGATTTCGACTAAAAAAAGGGAACTAAGATACTTTTATTTTATGACAAAAGGAAACATAAGATACTTGTTTTGTTCTATATTTCATATATTTTAAAAAGGTTTAAATATTCGTTCGGTCCCTGTAAATACACGCACAATCTAAATAGACCCTTGTAAAAAAAACTTTAAAATAACCCTTACAAATATAAATTGTTTACGATTAAGTCCTTCGGTCAATTTTCCATCCAAAAAAAACTTCGAAATAATAATAAATGTCATGTGTCATCATCTCATTGGACCATTATGCCACGTGTCACTGAACGCTATGCCATCAACCCATGTCACCATGGACACATGGCACTGACAAGTGCCACGTCAGCAACCAATTGGTGGCTGCCACATGGCACCTCACATGGCAATGAAGAGAATAGTGTGTTACTAAAAAAATCAATGATAATGACATGAGTGAGGATTGAATCCACAACTTGGTGGTGACATTGACCAACAAATACCACTAAGCCACTTGATTACTTGAGTAAATATTGCCAACTACAAATATATAATATGTAACTCAACTAAAAAATTTAAAAAAGAAAACAGGAAAAGAAATTGAAACAGCATCTTCATCCTTCCATACTTATCGCCTTCATCCTCTCCCTTCTCATATCTTCATCTTCTTCAATTTTCAATTCAACAAACAAACACTTCAATATGCAAAACGAAAATGGGAACCTAGAAACCGAAATCAAAATTATCAGATCCAGATTTCCGTTATGAACGAAATCAAAGGAAGATGAAGTTCTGAAGTTTCGAAATCGAAAAAAAATCCAGATTTGCGTTTCCATATCTGATTCCATTTCTTTTTGTCGAAATTAATAATTATTTAAGTAATATATATGTATTCTTGGCATAGAACACTCAAGTAATTGCATGGCTTGGTGGTAATTCATAATGGCTTCTATTTTCAGGTCGTGGGTTCGAACCCCATGTTACCCAAAATTGTTACTTTTTTAGTAATGACATACTATACTCCACTTTGCCACACTAATGCCACCTATTGGTTGCTGACGTGGCACATGTCAGTGCCATGTGTCCATGGTGACATGGGATGATGACATGGCATTCGGTGACACGTGACATAATGGTCCAATGAGATGATGACACGTGACATTTATTATTATTTTAAAGTTTTATATTTGCAAGACCTATTTGCAAGGGCCGAACGAATATTTTTGACCAGCGGCGAGTCTAGTTTATATTACTAAACACTATGTTTAGTAACTATTAGTATGTATCACCCGTGCCAGCACGGGTATACATATCATTTGAATTTTATTTTGTAAATTTTTTGCAAAAGAAATAAAAATTATATCTTAGTTATAAATTGACTAAAATATATTTAGATAAATATTACATACCGAAAAGAACTATTTCAATGAAAAAAATAAATTTAAATTTATATATATTTATGTAATTATTTAGTAATGTGAAGACACTATTCCATACTTATATTGTCCTAACGCAGTTGTGATTACAATTACTATTGTTTACTATTAAGAATAACAGTAGTGCTAACTGAAAAATGATTCACAGTCGAATTTATAATATTATTATATCTCTCATATTGAACTTTTTAGTAACTCTTTAAAGTGATTATCTATCAAAAACAGTTAGATTTTTTTACCTAAATAAAGTTTGTTAAACAGTTTATAGAAAAAGTGATTTTTAAATACTCAAATTATAAACCATAATTTGCAACAAAAAAAAATAGAAAAAGGTATATTTCCAAACAGGGGGGCGTTTTCGGTATTTTAACGAAATTAAGGGTTATTTCCGTCTTGTAGGTTTAAGTTGAGCTGAACTTTCCAAACCTAAACACTATTCATGCAACGGCTTCCACTATTTTTCTCTTCTTCTTCTCATCGTTCCCAACCTCTACGATATCACTCTCAATTGAATTTGCGAAAGTTCAGCCAGTGTTCCAGCTTGAAAATCAACAATGGAGACAACTTATGGATCTTCTTCTTCACGTCATGGGCTGCGATCAACCACAATGTCTCCGCAACAAACGGCTGACGAATGAATACCAAAGGTACGATTATTACAAACGATTTTGTGTGGGTTTGTCGTTATATATATATATTGAATTTGTTGGTTGATGTTTGTAATTAGTGAATCTGATTAGTTTATATTATCTTCCTATCGTAGCTTTTGATTTGGTGCATGTATTCAATTTGGATATGTTGGTTTTAATTCTGATCAGTTTATATTATCTGCCAATCGTAACTTTGGATTAGTTGATGACTGAACTATCCTACTTATTTTAAATTTGGATTTGTTGGTGCATGTATTCAATTTGTTTACGGTGATTTTCTTTTGGAGAATCTATGCCATAATGTAGCATCGGACTTGCTTAGTTCCCTTGTTCATTGGTCATAATCTATGCCATAATTTGTTTACTGTTCTTTAGTCTCATGGATAATCTATGGTCATTCTGGGTTTTAATTGTGGGAAAATAAAATAATTAGGAATGAATACAACAAAGGCAAAATAAGTCTGCATTAGGCTCTCAATTAGTACATATATTGAGCCACACTTTCATATAAATTAAAAAGAACTAAAAAGCAATACTTATATCAATGAGGCAACTAAACTGTCTTATATAAGATATATCGTTTTACAAAATTACAAAAAGTTTCCCCCACCGTTAGTTGAAAACCGGTGATTTAATTACTTGACTTATTGCACTGTGAGGTCATTATCTTTTTCGAACTTGGCAAACACAGGTGCATTTATAATGTCAAGTTTTTATAAAGGATGGGCCTGATAAAAAACATTAAAAAAAATAGAAATCATAAAATTACTAAACAAATCAATTAGGCTATAATATATTTTGTAGACTAATAAGCCATGACAAAACAATCAATATAGATTCATATGAAATTCCTTTCGAGATTGTCATTTCTTCTCTGATTTAATAATTCTAAGTGGCTTGGTTGAGGGCAGCTATATGCAATAGAGCAAATTGGACTTCAAATTTTCAAATGACCATATGTTTGCAAGAGTACTGAATTTAGTGTATAGCAAGCAATAGATTCTGATGAGTACTAAATTAGAGTATAGCAAGCAATAGATTCCAATGAGTACTAAATTTAAAGCAAGAGAGTATGAATCAGCAACAACTTTGAATCTCCAGAAATCAAAGATATACAATTTACATTGTAGTGTAAATAATTTGAAAGGTATCGGTTAAAGAATTAAAGCATTATTACCCTTAGAGTTATTATTATTATTACTAGCGGAAGACAGGCGCTCCCGCGCCCGTCTTTCGCTTTTGATTATTGCGCTACAGTAGATACATATGTAGTAGTGTGTTATTGTGAGTTTCAGACTGGGTTAGCTCAGTCCAAATAGGCTTCGCCCCAAATGCCCAATAAGGACATTGCTGCAAGTCGCTATGCACACACTCTTGATCTAAAGGCCAAGATCGGTTTGGCGAGGTCGAAAGGTCAGATCACACCTCATGTCTTCACGCGCGGTTTCAAGCGCCTTTCGACCTCGCCAAGCTTGGCCTATACATCAATAGGATGTGAATAACGACTTGCAGCAATGTCCTTATTGGTCCTTTGGGGCGAAGCCTATTTGGACTGAGCTAACCCAGTCTGGAACTCACAATAAACCACTACTACATATGTATATACCGTAGCGCAATAATCAAAAGCGAAAGATGGGTGCTGCTAGTCTCTTTTGGTCTAATAATTAAGAGCAATATAAGAAAACATATTTTATCTTAAAAAAAGAAACTAACCAATTGTATAATGCACATCCCAATTACTTACTACAACTAGACATGGGTGTAAAGTACAGAGATTGGAAAAAGATCAAATAAAAGGAAAGAGAGAGTGAATGAATATAGTTTATTAATGGCTTCGAAAACCAATTGTCTATAACTATATATAACAAAAAGTCATTGCTTGTTATATCAGAAGTCTCTCAAGATTCATACAGCAAAAATTCAACCCTCAATTTCCCCATCTCAAACGTAGAAGACATGTACTAAAATGGACATTGGTTTTTTTTATGATTTGAAATGAGAAAATGATATAAATAAAAATACCTAGAGAGAGGGGAGAAAGGTTGGTGGTTGCCTTCAGTTTGATGCAATGCAGGAAAAAATATGTTAAACTGAATACACTTCTCCTTCTGATATCATTTATATCTGCGGTGGAACAGGCTGACATGGTTAGACTAAATTCTTAGTAAAATAAAATAAGAGAATCAGTAAGATGGTTTTAGAGGGGGAAAATGCAGAAATGAATTAAAAACTTGTCGCTACTTGGTTTATACGCCACACCTACGATTCTAATCAATAATCATGTAGTAAGAGTTGGTGAAACGTAATTTACATTGCAGGAAAGGATAAGGTTATAACAGCATATATAAACTAATATCACATGTCATATATCATATCATTTCTAGTTTATTTATGTTATTATATTGTTTTGGTTTTTTTGCTTTACATGTTTTGGATATGGGTGATTGGGTAAAGAAAGTAGGAAAAGGGAAAGATATGGTCCACTTACTTGAGAATATGTGGAGTGTGAACAGAAGGCTAATGATACAAAATGGGAGGAAAATGGTGCAGAAGATAGTAGTTATTGCATGTGCAGCAACCGGGTGGAAAGTTGATAACTGTTTGAAGGCAGTTTTTTTAGTGTGAAGTCTCGTTGATTATGTAAAGTTGATAACCGTAGGGGTATAATTGGGTTATGCAAAGTGATACACCAAAATTCAGTTTTTTTAGTGTGTTTGCTTTAGATATAGGTATAGATTATTATTACTAGCGGAAGACGGGCGCTCCCGCGCCCGTCTTCCGCTTTTGATTATTGGTCTACAGTAGACACTTATGTAGTACTGGTTTATTGTGAGTTCTGGATTGATTTAGCTCAGTCCAAATGGGCTTCTCTCCAAAAGTCCAATAAAGACATTGCAGCACGTCATTATTCACACCCTATTAATGTATAGGCCAAGATCGGCTTGGTGAGGTCGAAAGGTCATATCACACCTCATGTCTTCACATGTGGTTCCAAGTGCCTTTCGACCTTGCCGAACCGATCTTGGCCTTTATATCAAGATTGTGTGCATAGCGACTTGCAGCAGTGTCTTTATTGGGCCTTTGGAGAGAAGCCCATTTGGACTGAGCTAAATCAATCCGGAACTCACAATAAACCAGTACTACATAAGTGTCTACTGTAGACCAATAATCAAAAGCGGAAGACGGGCGCGGGAGCGCCCGTCTTCCGCTAGTCTCTTTTGGGCACTGTGATATTGTTTGGCTTCAGTACATACTTGCATAGTCGTATTGATCGTATGTGTTTTTTTATGGAGCGCAATAAATGCCAACATAAGTTTATCGAATGACCACAAATCCAAATGTAAATAGCAGTTTGTAGATGATATCCACCAATAACATAAGTATATGAAAAAATATCCTTTAAAAAAGAGCAAGGTATATGATCAAGGTATCCAAGCAAGGCGTCTGCATACTCACAATAATGAAACTCTTCTATCCGTGAATGAACGATGTATAAGAACTGCTGATAAGTATTAGGGCTAAAAAGAGGATAAGCTACACAAATGAAAATAAAACCAAAAAGAAAATATGTTTTGGCTACAAATTGCATGGTCTATTCATGTTAAATCACTGCTTCAACGGTAGACCAAAAAGTGGTTCAGAATTTGGAGTTTTGTGTGTTTCCCTGCATTTTATAAACAAATTGTCAGAATTTGTTTTTATCTTCTTTAAAATAATGCACTGACATCAAAAAAATACTTAAGAATTTTGAGTACAGACCTCTCTAGGATTATTTTTAGTGCTTCATAAAAGAACTGATCAATCACTTCTCTTTTTTTAATAAACTACAAAGTCAATCACACGTGTTAGTAAAGGATAATATTTAATATATTGTCAATCCAACATTATGTTGAAAGCCACAAAGTTAAGTTAATGTAAAAAACCAAAAGTAAAAGAATACCTGGAGAGTGCATATATTTTGTTTCAATTGAAATGCGCTAACATGATCGTCACCCGTTGGCTTTACATCTTCGTCCTCTCTACTATTTGAAAAAGAAGGTAGTGCTCATTTAATGTAAAAAGACCTCGTAACTAATTCTATGGTTGAACAAAAGTTCTAAATAAAACCTCATAACAAAGAATTTTTGTAAAGGGAGCATTGTGCATTACCTATCAGTCTCTTTCTTCATTAGTGATAATTCCCTTTTTATCAAGTTCCAAAGTTCAGTCTTGTCTGTTGACACTGTGGCACCCCAACTAATAGAGTATAGTTTTAGACGATGAACCTATGACAAAGAAATGTAGAGTATTATTTTGATTTATAATGTATGGAAAAAATTGGAATATGAAAGTGTTATTTTATGTAGATGAAAAATAGCCTTGTTGTCAATGGGCAGAATAGGTGGTGGTGGTGATATTTTATCCTTCCATATGTTCCACTGCTCTTCAAAGTTTGCCGCCTAAAAAAAATTGTCAACTCATATGTGTCAATAAATAAATAAATAAATGACAATAACAAAGTCAAACATAATTAAGCTTGAAAATAACCTTATTGTGTGTGTAGATGTCCAATTTACTTGTACTAAACTCTCGATGTAATTGGACGATCTGTTTGTACTTTAGTTTGCCTGTGCATAATAAAGTTATTAATTACTACTATATGTATGACAAAAAAATAATTTGTTGTATGCTAAAGATATATCTTATAGACGACGAAAATTCCATTTAAAACAAAAATACCTGAGTTTGAGATAACAAAATATCTTTGTAGACGACATTTTTAGTAAAGTTTCCAATTTCTCCTTCAATATTTCCATCTTTGATTAGGACTTTTGTTGTAGCCATAGAAACACCTCTTGATAAAGCAACATATAATTGACCATGACTGAACACGGGTCGTGGAAGATAGATGCCAACATTTGGAATTGTCTGTCCTTGAGCCTTATTTATTGTAATTGCAAAACTTAGTCGCACAGGAAATTGCTTCCGAATAAGCACAAAAGGAAGTCCTGCAGTCTCGGTTGTCTTGTGCTTAATTCTAGGTAAGAAAGCTCTTTTACCAGCATTACTGCCTGTTAGAATTTCGACATCCAACAAATTCATGAAAAAACCACGACATAACAACCTTGTCCCATTGCAAATGCCAGATTTAGGGTTGATGTTTCGCAACAACATCAACGGTGCTCCCTTTTTAACCTTTAAAATATGTGGTGGCAAACCACCTGGTGAAATGGAGTGCAAGTATTCCTGTTGATATAAAGTGTGGGTGTCCCCTTCAACCTCGTCAAACGATAGCAAATTATGCTCTTCTCCGGGGAATTGATCGATAATCATGTTATTCAATTTATGAACGTCGTCATTTCTTGGTGTGAGTATGGCTCGTTGAACCATGTAAGATGCATCCCATCCATGTGATTCTAATTGAGGGAATGTTTGTTGTATGAGATTTTGAATTGAATCTTCTCCGTCCCATGGTATTGCAATTTGGTCGGGGATCATCACCAAATCATCATGTATAGTAGGTTCAATACCATCACCAATGCGCATAAGAAATTGTGAAAAATCTTGATCTTGCAATGCTCGCATATTTTGCCGCAAATGTAGGACCTTTGTGCTGGCCCATATATGAGACTTGACAATGGATGAAGATATCAATTGTGCCTTAGTATCTTTCTGGATAATAGGAAGCACTTGGCGAAAATCACCTCCCATTATCATTACTTTCCCCCCCAAAAAGAGCATCATAATCTAGAATATCCTTTAGTGTTCTGTCTAATGCTTCCAACCCATACCTGTTAGACATGGGTGTTTCATCCCAAATGATTGCCGTGGTTGCTCTAATAAGTTTTGCAAGGTCGGATTGTTTACTTATTGAGCAAAAAGACGATGGCTCTAAACTGAGAGGTATCTTAAATCGAGAATGTGCAGTTCTACCACCAGGTAACAATGTTGCAGCGATACCAGATGAGGCTACGGCTAAAACTATTTTTCCTTTACTTCTCAAAGTTGCAATGACAACACGGTTAAAAAATGATTTACCTGTACCCCCTGGTCCATCCACAAAAAAACTTTGCTCTGATTACGATCAATAGCATTCATGATGGTATTGTAAGCAGTGAGTTGGTCATTATTTAACCTTTGTATTGAGTCTGAATCTTCAATAGGTATTTGGACCAATAGCTCCTCTTGTATAATCCTTGGCATCGAAGTATTTTGATTTGTCTCTAATGTTAATGCTGGCAAATCAAAATTTGTGACTTGTTTTCCGTGCTGAAGTAACAGTTCATTCAAATCCCCCAGTAACCTATTAGTCAAGGTTGATGTCGTAGTAGTGCTGGCGGAAGGATAGTCCTCGACCATGTAGATGTAAAAGTCATTCCAGAGGCTCCTGACATCAGTTGGTTCAGAAAAAATTAAAACAGTGACAAACAATTCTCTAAATGCACATGGCATTCGTAGTTTTGATGCTTCAACCAAACACTCGCGAATGCAATTGTCACTCTCTAGAAAGCCTCGTTGCTCAGCTGCTTTTTTGAAGGTCTCACAGGGTGTGTCGTTCACAGTTAGTAGGTATTCCCAACTTGTTGGACCTCTTATATGCGATAACAAAACCCGCAGGTAGAACTTCTCCCCTTCTGAAGGTGATACTGTATAGATCCGACCAATAACTTTGACTTTTGACCTTCTTCGATGCCATTCCTTCTCCTTGCTTTTCCAACAGTAATATTGTGGTATCTCTCTATACAGATAGTTCCTAGATTGTGGATCTCTGAGATTTAGTGCAAAGAATTCAGTCAACATGGTTTTGGAATTACGTTCATCGTTTAGCACATCTGTGATTCTTTGATGATTATAGAATCGCACTTGATGACGACCGGGTAAGTGAATATGCAATCTCTCAACAGAGGGATATAATCGGTAAAGTGTGAACCTAAATATCCTCCATAAAGCCTCAGGAGCACAAATCCATCTCGCATCAACATACTGTTGCACCTCATCCATATTTGATCCTCTATGAACCTCCATTGCAACTCGATCAGGTCCCTTGTAGACATACTTATACAAATATTTTATGCTTTTGATGCTGCTGCATACTTCAACATTAATGTGACAATTATATTTTAATGACAACCAAGGGTTGTAAGGAACAACCCATCTGTTGTCAACTGTCACATTTCTGTTTAAAGATATTGGTTCTGTCATTCGTCGTTTGTACTCTGGATATGAGTCATTGCCCTGACGTGTCTCATGTACAAAATTTTTTGGAAACCCCTTTTTACATTGTCCTTTCTTCATACATGGGGATTTTGGATTTAGTAGTGTTCCACAGGGGCCATGGATCATGTGCTTTAGTACTGCTTCATGTAATTGTGGTTCATCTTCAAATTTCGGTATTTCAGCCCTGACCAATGTATCATATTGTTCTGGATCACGTAATCGGTCATTGCTATCTAAGATTAACAACATATGGACATGTGGGAGTCCCCGCTTCTGAAATTCAGTGACATACATGTAACTTTTAACCCTTCCCAAGACCCCCTTATTAATGACATCATCCTTTAGTTGCTCAAATTTTGCTCGAAATATTCTTGTTATTAAGTCTGGACGATCATGTGGAGCTTGGAAAGGGCCAAGTTCTGATGCTATCTCAGTCCAAGCAGGACTGCAAGTCATCGTAAGGAAAATATCAGGTTTACCATCGTTGAGCACAATAGCCATACCATCTTCATAACGTTGTGTCATGTCTCGACGACTACCAATGAATGATGATGGCAATATTGTTCTTTGTCCGATGTTATCTAGAAAAAATGTGTCGGGTGTAGTAGTTGTTATGTAAATGTAAATGTATGTATATACACACACACACACACATATATATATATATATATGTGTGTGTGTGTGTGTATATATATAGTTTAAAATTGATAAGGGAATGTTTCAAAAAAAAATTGATAAGGGAAAATGTGTACCTGTAGATGTTTCTCCTACATGCAATGCATCTTGCAATCCCTGGTACAATTCAGAGCGTATCGTATTTTGGTTGGATCGAATCCATCTTAACCTTCCCGATTCAATCTTCACATAGTTGTCCACAACATATTGTTGTAAAAGACGTCCCGCTTTTAATAATATGGAAGAAACGTTGAGCCGAATCTATATATTCAATTAATAAAGAAATAGCACTGTAAGTAAGCTTAATTTTAAGAAAACAACTTGCAAAAATTTGTAATGATGTTGATACATACCTGAAGCGTATAACTGTAATATTGACAACATGATGTCTTTCGACCATTAGAACTGCTGGTGTCGATGTCCCAACCATACGTTCCAAAAGGTAATAGTAGGGGATATTGAAGAGGATCATAAAACCCTTTTGTTTCTTGAACCCTCGTTAGATTTCCAGCATGACTTATGACATTGATATTCCTTTCGGCTGCCATTGACTCAGCATCTCCACCGACAATAATTGCTGCAACTTGCGAAGCAGTTGGGAGAGTATATTGTGGTTGATTAGCAGGACGCTCTTTAATGAGAAGGGTGCACTCTTGGATACCTGGGCGTAGTGCAAGCTGTTTGAATACATGGACAAAAGAATTGTATCGATGGAGAATTTGTTGCAGCTTATGGACTATATTTTGATGAAGTTGTGGGTTTTCTAGCATCCTGTATTGTAATTCACGTTGAGTATCATATATGTACAATTGCAAAAAACGTGGCCTACAACCCTCATTTGGATAGAATCCTCCTATATTGTGATATATTGCACCTTGAGCACGAAAAGTATATATACCACGTCCTGTTGCGGCAATATTTTCATCGAGATGGACACCAAGGGAAGTGAATGAAAGAACATGGTTATAGCTTCTTATATGCTGCCTGAAATGTCTTCCTTCAGATGAATTGTCTGAAAACAGATGTAGCAACTCTTGAGGAGCAGTAGGTATTGCAAGCGAAACCTTCCCACCAGAGCAACAAATATCATTTGATTCGTGGTGAAATTGTCGTGCATTGCAATGTCTACACGTTCTTGGTTGAGGCAATTGTGGTATGGCCATCATGGCGTTGTTTCGCCAATTTCGAGCACAATTGTGTGTTGATCGGTATCTATGTTGTCGTTCTGTGATAGAAAGAACTACAACTGTTATATGTATGTGTATGTGATGATAATAATCATCGTAAAAACTAATGACCATAGATCATTAGAATCATGTTTTTTTGCATAATACATGATTAAATTAATGTATTTATTTAGGCATAAGGTGCAAACATTTTTGAATATTGTCATATAATGGTATATATAGAATTTACATAATACTATTTTATTATAATATTATCAAAAAAAGACATAAGAAGTACTAAAAAATAATTAGAGGGTTATTTTTTAATGAAACCGAAAAGAATTCATCATACCTCGATTAACACATGGTGGTCCAACATGACTTGAATCCATTGTATGCCCATTTTGCACATCAGGCTCCGCCAAGTTTGAATTGTCTCGGATAACCTCATCTTCCATATCTATATCTATATTTTTAAAGCAACTGTAAAGTACTATCTAACTGAATTTCAAAGCGGTAGTGTGACTTTTATTTTAAAAACAGTGGTCTTACCATGTATAGACTCACTAACATATGTTGTACTTGGTCCAGCTTCACTTTCATGCATTCCTTGAAAGGTAGCGGTTGCAGAGTTATGATCTGCATCCGTTTAAGTGTAGATTAAGGGCGATATATTTTTGATTAAAGTAAATATAAAATTTATTAAAATAATTATAAAATAGTAAGCTTACCGTGTGTAGATTGATTAATATGTCTTGTACTTGGTCCAGCTTCATTATCATGTGTTCGTTGAAAGGTAGTTGTTCCGGTGTTATGTTCTACACATGAGTTTAAATAGGGACGACTATGTTCAATATGTTTTTTGGAGAAAAACATGTGAAACATAAAATTTAATAGTATATTTCGTTACCTATGGTGCATGTCTGGACTTGTATTCCTTTCCCTTTTTGTTGCTGATAGTTTGATCTCCTTCGTGATAGTTGTTGTTGTCTTTGTTCCATGCTTAATCTTTCCCTTCTATTTCTTGCAAATTGTCTCCATCTTTCTCGTTGATGTTGTTGCGATTGTTGCCTTCTGGTGTTTTCCATGATATAATGATATTATAATCCCTAGCAAATTTGTATTGTATTCGGAGGATTAGTCACAGTTAGTAATAAAATTTAATTTATCAACTATAAAGAGCAACAAAAGCCTTATCATGTAAACGTATAATACATGAAGCACCGAGGTATATATTCAGGCACATCAAGAAAGTATATATAGCAAATAAGAAAATTACAAAGAGAACTGTAAATGAAAGATAAAAGTATGTGAAATTAAAGTGCTGTGGTGAAATAAGGTTGAAGTTACATTACCGTGTTTAAGAGCAAAGGTGGTTGGCTTAAAATAATGGGTTCGAAGGAGGTGTTAATGAGTGGGTCATCTATCGTAAAGCATCATAAGGAATATACATAAACAATGTATATGTAGGTTTGCACTATAGTGAGCCTCTTAAGCAAAGAAACCAAACCAAGTTTGTTTGACTGATATATTCCCATTACTTTGACCGATATAATATTCCCATTGAGAAACATGATTAATGATTTCATCTATACTCAATTGCTCCATAAAGTCTAAGTATATTAACTAAGGTCATGTGCAGATGCAAACAAATTAAGTTCACCTTTTTTAAAACCAAACTCCCAATCTGATAATAAAAAAGCAAAATCCTAATATTATAGTTTCATGAGTTCTATTTTAGAGTACAAAGGATTTACGTTACTTATAAAGAATAGTAAAAAATTATCCAATCAATGAGTAAGAGAGAGACATGAGTGCTAGCCTAATTATATGATGCAAATGTATTCGACTATGTAAATTCAGTATCCATTTTGTCAAAATTAGCATATATTTTTCTTGCGTTCTTTGGAGAATTAATTTCTCATTCTGGTTTTGTCAACGGTATAAGAAGCCAAGGATAGGTTTTGGTTTTCTAAATCTGTGTCTTTGGTTAAAATTATCATGAGTAGATGAATAAAGGGCTGAAGATACCCAAATTAAAATTGGAAACTTTGGTTAAAATTATCACGAGTAGATGAATAAAGGATAAATGAACATGATAAAGGCAATTATAGAACATACCTTAAGACACAATGATGGGGTGGAAGTGATTGATCTTGATTAAGAGACCATTTTTTAACTTTCAGTTGCCAAAATAATGGAAGAAGGAAGAATTGGCGGAAGTTGTGAGTGTTGGCAAGTGTTGTGGTAGTGGACATAGTTGTTAGTGGTAGCCGTTTGTTATTGTGGTAACTGTTCTCCTATGTTTTCTTCTTGCTGTCCGTGTGTGTGGTTTTGAATGGTATAATTGGCAAGTGAAAAGTAGACACCAAAAAGCAGTTTTTTTGGCTTACTCTCTTTATCTATTAGTAAAGAAGTAAAGATTAGTAAAGATTAGTAAAGATTATAGTAAAGATTATTATTATTATAGTAAGTAATAGTATACAACCTTGGCACTGCCTCATTAAGTTGATACCACATGGGCATTAAATGGGCCATCACCATTAGTAGCTCTGTTTATGCACCGATTATTAGCTCTGATATTCGAAGAGCTTAGGCCTATGAAATCAATATAGTCATTTTTTTATGATAGAAATCAATATAGTCATTTCGCAAGCTATTGTAATAAGGTTCATGAAATGGTGGATAAAAATAAAACCTTTTTTCTTCAATGATGAAATACAAAAAACAGGTTTTCAACAAAACAGGTAGTACTCATTGTAAGAACAACAAATAGTGGTAGGTCATAGTAGGATATCTAGTGAAGGAAGAGAAGAAGTTAGAAACAAACCTGAAAAATTTGTTAGAAGCAAAGGGAAGGTTTGTTAGAAGCAAACCTGAAAAACTTAATGGGAACCACTGTCAACATATGAACATAGATATAATAACTCCAAAAGGAGGATCAAAGTTGCAACATGGATACTCAAATGAAGTGTCTGTAAGTATATACCCATGTAAATGTGTTCTCCATGATGATTGATGAACTGTCCAAACAGAAAGGGCTACTCCACTTTTCACTCTCATGATTACAACATATAGATTTGGTGCAACAGAAAGGAGTGAATAGGAATACAAAACTTTTCACTCTCATCTATACTAATACTAATATACTAATAGATATACTAATAGATAAAGAGAGTTACTTAAAATAACAACCTTTTTGGTGTCCACTTTTCCCTTTCCTATTATACCCTTCAAAAGACACACAGACAACAATTAGCAAAAAACTTGAGAGAGGTTAACAAAACAAATAAACTTCCTGCGCACCACCACATCGCACCAGCAGTTGTATTTTCAATCCCATCCTCCAACTTCCCTCTGTTCTTATACATCAATCGCCGCTATTGCCATCGATTGGGAATACGGTAAACAAAACTCATTATTTCACGTTTCCAACTTCATCACCCATACGGTACAATCTTTTTTCTATTCTCCTCTTTCTCTCATTTTTGATTCCACTATTCCACCTATTTGCTTATTTTTATTGAAATTTATTGCATATATCAATATTGTTCTAGAATACCAAGTCCAATATCAGTAATGGGTTCCACCAAACATCGGGTCATTTTTCCATTTAAAGCCAATTTGCCTTCTTTTATTTTTCATGGATCTTGGGAAGGATTGTGTGAATTCCCTTTTATCTTATGTTGAAGTCTGAAGGCATAATAGGTTTCTTCCTCTGTTTTTATTTGACTATTATTTCGTCGATATGACCAGTTTAAGAAACCTCAAAATTTGTATAGTTAATTTTAACTTCTGATAACAAGAGAGTATGTCCAGTTCCTCTTTTTGAACCATTTATTATTTATTCTTCAACTTTTTTATTTTATTAAATGGAAACTCCGTATATGTTCACATGTTCTAAAGCAATGCCCACACAGACACACGTTCAATCAAGGTGCTTATGGTTAATGTTAAATTAACCAAGCCATCTAATAGAGGGCAACCATGTTCTAAAGTCTAGCGAACTACGGGCACTCCCGTACCCGTCTTTCGCTTTTATTACTGCGCTACAATACATACTTATGTAGTTGTAGTTTACTATGTGTTCCATGGATTAGCTTAGTCCAAACAGACTTCGTTCTAAAAGTCCAATTTGCACATCACTACGAAACGTTATCCACACAGTCCTGACCCAACGACCAAACTCGGCTCGGCGATCTCTTAAGGTTAAAATCGCACTTCATCTCTTCACATGTGCTTCTACGCGCCTTGGGGATCTCAAGTCACTCGCCAATAAGGCAATAACTTCCAGAGTGAGGTCAGTTATTTAGTTGTTCAAAAGATACCCCCTCTACTTGGAATATTGAAGACGGTGTGAATAGCGACTTCCAACAATTTGCTTATTGACTCTTTGGAGCGAAGCCCATTTGGACTAGCTAACCAAGTCCGAAACTCACAGCAAACCACTATTTAATAAGTATCTTCTGTAACGCAACCATTATGCAACAAACAACACAGAACACCCAATAACAAAAGAAATATTGGTTGCTTTCAATGCTACTTACTTTACCACCCCCTCCAAGTCAGTCCTATATACATATTCCAAATTAGCTACATCCATGTTCCAAAGCAACTTAAGGTAAACTGTGATACAAAAAAAATTCATAGTTCAAACAACAGTCCATTGTGGTTTTAATAAATTAAAACTCTTCAATTAGGATGCTAGACCTGTAATTTTAAAAAACATAAAAAAGATCACTCAGATTAATATGGAATGCATACATGATAAACCAAAGCAAAAAAGTCCCATTCAAATTCACCGATATTAAGAAATAATAAATATTTAAAACAAATCAAATGAAGATCAAGAGCCAATTGTGAGTTTTTGGTATTGCTCAAAACAAAATAAGGAAAGAAAATGGGGGAGAGAAAGTTCAAGAGAAAGAGAGGGAGAGAGAACCTGCATTACAATAACATATAAAGGTTTGTTAATAGAATTTGAATTTGAGTCTAAGATAGCAAACTTCAGTAAATGATTTGGAGCTCAAATACCTCACGAACATCTTCAGCATGCCGAGTATATGACAATGACAGGAAATCAATTTTGTTTTTAACTCCCCAGGTGCTTATAACCTGAAATATAGAAAAGCTAATAACCCCAAAACCTTAAGATAACCTCTTTTATCGGCGCAGCGAACGCTACAAATATTGTGAAATGTAAATAATTCAAACATGCAAGTCAAAAGCAGAACATACCTCTTTGTCTTTCTCTGTGAGTGTCGGCAAATCAATATGAATTTGAGAGGCATGCAAAGTGAACAATGACCAAGCCAATGTAGCAGAATTCTTTATAATACATCTTTACATCTTGTCCTCTGACTTTAGATACCTGCAAAATTTCAGGTAGAACTCATAAGGCATGTAAATAGGTTAAATACAATTTTTTATGCCTTTGGACCTACTTATGTAGATAATATCATTTAAAACCAATGTTATTTTCAATGACAGCAAATTACAGTATAAACTCAAAATAAATGGTTGATGCACAAAACAAAGCAAATGAATAACCAAAGTTGATAGGACAAAGACAAACTACTTAAGAAAGATACATAAGAACAATAAAATATTGCATAGAAAACCAACACAAATATTGCATTAGGAGGGGGGATTAGGGTACTCTGAAATTTTGAGAAACACATTGAATAAGAGGAATTTTGGTCCCTCGAAGAACCAGAGAGTTACTTCCATTCTTTTATCATATACTCTTGAGCTTAATGTAAACTAGCGGAAGACGGGCGCGTTGCGCTACAATAGATACTTATGTAGTACTGGTTTATTGTGAGTCAGATTGATTTAGGTCAGTCCAAATGGGCTTCTCTCCAAAGGCCCAATAAGGACATTGCAGCACGTCGTAATATCACACCCTATTGATGTATAGGCCAAGATCGGCTTGGCGAGGTCGAAAGGTCAGATCACACCTCATGTCTTCACACGCGGTTCCAAGCACCTGGCGACCTCGCCAGGCCGATCTTGGCCATTTATTATTTGATACTTTTTAACCCATTCCACCAGTGGTATCTACTCCCTCCAAACCTGTCTGTAACGATCAACTCGACCGTAATGATATATTTTCGCAAGTAGAGGTGTACTCCAACAATATTTTTTTTTTGAAAAAAATATAATAAGACTTTGTTAGTACTTTTTTTGGTCGAGACCACGGTATCCACCACCGAACGCAATGACTAATCCCCTCGCTGGATTGGAGGCACCTCGAAGGGTGGGACAGCTGGCCCAGAGATTTAAAGTTGCTCCGTACCCAAGGCGAGGATCGAACCCTCGACACTTGGTTAAGGGAGGATGAGCCCCAACCGCTCAACCACACCTCCTGGCTTCAGACTTTGTTAAGACTTTATATTAATGTAATAAATAAAATTTCAATATCTAATTTACTTTTACTAACATGAGAAGTGATTGACTTTGTAGTTTCATAAAATTTCAACAGGAGTTATCGTTCTATTGCAAATTCCGTAGCATATTTTTTTTCCGTCTTATTTTCTGTCTGGATGAGCTTTATGGGTACTGCTACAGTTGGACAAAAGTAACCAAAAGCAAATAAGTGAATAGTTGAATACATACATGATATTTAAAGTACAATAGTTAAGATATGAAACCACGCGAAGGTGTAGGTTGCACTTTTCGTAACATCATTCCAATTGACATCCTCCTGTAAATGAAAAAAAGAATGTAACAATTATCATATACTAGCACTTTTCATATCAAAAAAAGTATTTAGGTTGTGAACAATTGAAGGAATCAATTATCACCGAATGATTTGATACCCATAGACCACAACCGCACTATCTGTGCAACTGTTTTGATTTAATATCTCCATGCTTTTGGTCCAATTGCATCAGTGAAAAAACATACAAAAACCAAGAAGTAAGAACATAGAACTATATGAAGATGAAGAACCTTTATACGTTCGAAAGAACCATCGTAGATGTTTTTGAAGTATTAGAGTTAAAGAAATTATCAAATATCATTCAGTCTCAGAGGAAAAATTAGGAGGCAGATAAGGAAATAATAAAGATTCACAGATAGAAAATTGATTGAAAGGAATTGAAAGGTTCCCCCAACGCTATGCCGTTTCCCCGACGCTTGTGTTTAAGAGATTGACGTCTGCTATGACTTTCCATTCATAAAATATCCTCTCCCTTTTGCTTAGGAAATTCTCGTCCAGAATGAACATGCTTTACGCAATTGTGCAGTTATGGTTTTGTGAATTGCACGTACTTAATTTACTATTTGGTGACTTAGAGAGAGGTTATCTAACCACTGGTTTTTGATATGTTAGTGTGTGTTAACTTGAAGGCTAACTCTGTAATACTGAAATGGGAATTTGAGGGTATAATAGGTATGAAAATAGGACACCAAAAACTGTTCACAATAACCGCTTATCATCTCCATTGCTGGAAGGGTATTTTTGTCCCAAAAAGTTGGACACCAAAAAAACAGTTTTTTCTAGCCATTCTCCCTTTATATATTGTTATAGATTTATATATTGTTATAGATATATTGTTATAGATTATAGATTATAGATAGATTATAGATTATAGATATTGATTATAGATACATATCAAGTTAAAGTATAAAGAATCAAAATAATCATGTCAAGCAAAAACACAGACTCTGGCCATGATAATCAAATCAACCATTTACCTCACAAGTAACTTCACGTTAGAATTCCTCATCAACTAACAACTTTTTTTTACTGACATGATATGAAAAACTTAATTTTATGGCTTATGAGAAAGACGGTTAAATACCAAAAAAAAGTCATAAGTATTGGGAGTAATTCAAGTTGATATAGTTTAGTTTAATTCAGCATTTGTATTAATAAACAGCTTAAAGTGCATTAAGCTTGTTAGTTTTAATTTTCCCTTCCTTGTCATCATATGTTGATATATGATATAAATAGTTGTAAGTCAACTATTATTGAATAAGTGAGAAAATCTAGTCACATTGACTATTCTCTGATTCTCTTCTCTCTGACTTTCCGTTATTCCAGTAACTGAATTGTGGGTGAGTGAGAGTGAAGAACATTCTGTTCTAACAGAATTGGCACCAGAGCTCGGTTGAAGGTTGATCCCACAACGGCGATGGCGAATTCCAGTGGTAACAATGGTCAATTCCCTGCTAAACTTCCGATCCTAGATGGAAAGAACTACGATAGGTGGATAATTCAGATGAAGGTGGTGATTCGATACCAAGACGTTCTTGAGGTTGTTCGGAATGGCGTGGTGGCCACTGCCGGAGATGCACTCAGAGATCAGCAAAAGAAAGATACACTACAACAGAAAAAGGCATTGGCAGCGCTTCTTTTTGGTCTTTAGAAGCGCTTCAAAGCGCTGCTGATCAGTGCGCTGCTAAAAGCACGGACAAAATCAGAAGCGCTTACAAAGCGCTGCTTATTATTAATAATGGGCAGCGCTTTGAGAATGCGCTACCAATAGGCTAAAGAATCAGCAGCGCTCGCAATCGAAGCGCTGCTATTTGTCTATTGAATCAACAGCGCTTTAAAATCGAAGCGCTGCTATTTGTCTATTGAATCAACAGCGCTTTAAAATGGAAGCGCTGCTCTTTCAACCCCTTTTTTGTGTGTTTGGCAGCGCTTCTAATTGTTGTTGTTTTTTTTAATATTTTGAGCATTCCTTCCCTTTTACACAACTAGCAAGACCACCTGTATTGACAATTATTTCAACATATATATATATATATATATATATATACAGCTCAACCAGACCAATAATAAACAGATAATTGCATAAATTTCTGTTGATCAAAGTTACATACCAAATATCCAAATTTAATTACGTCAAGTTTAGCTGAATTCAAATAACCATAGCCACAAATTTTAATCAACAACAAAAATAACAACATTCAAGTACATATATGTCTAAGTATCCACAAAAACCCATTAACAAAAAACATATTGTTTCTTAGTTTTCTCCAAACCACCGCTGGTGAATAAAACTGGTAACATACTGACACCACTCTTCCATAAGCCCGGCAAGTTGATCAACAGAGTATGATTGGAATCGACATTCGGGAAAATACTGTAAAAATAAAATTAAGTCAACTTAGAATTAAAGTGGTCAAATGTATGAGTAATATTTAAATAGATAAGCTAGAACTAAAATTACGTACGTCTTTTGGAATTTGCATTTTGTTTTGAATGACAATATCCTTCAAAAACTTCATAACGTAGTACCCACAGTCAATTAAATTCTCCTGGCGGGGACACTAGAAAAACAAAAATAATAAGTTAATTTATGATAGTTCAATTAATTGCATAAATATTAATATTGATTAGAAATATACCTTTATACATATCCATTTAGTAGAAATCGTCAATTTTCTGTTCTTGGTTGTCATACTCAATCCTCGATGAGTTGCCAAAGCACTGAGCAAAAAAACATATAATTAATTTCAATAATCAAAATACATAAATATATAGTTTGAATCGTCACATATGTGTGAGTGATCTATATACATACCTATTGTATAAGTTCATCAATTCCTTGCGTTTAGACAAATCAACATGCAAGGAATCTAAGTAGTATATTGTATCTAGATCAACATCGATCGCCAACAATATCCAATGGTCCCTACAAAATTGTGGAATAAGAAAATCACAAATTAATGTTTTGATTTCCTTTTCTAACAACCAAACAAGAGCTTTAGATGACAATTTTTATGTGCAAAACAATATTCATGCTAGTGAAGTAATAAACTAATAATGCAATGATTAATGTTCAATGATAGGGATGCGATGCGATATAAATTAAATGACTCACAATAGGTTAACAGGCGACAAAAATAGAGTATCATGCCCCTTCTTTGCTAAACTGAAGCGAGATGCGATATAATTTTTCATTTCATCTTTGTTTGTCACTTCTCGTATCAAAAATGTTGATTTCGGGCACAAGAACACAAATCGTTGTGTCCGTTCTTGGGGGATCAATATTTCATGGTATAAGTACCTATAATTATAATTTATACAAATTAATTCATAAATAACAATGACATCAATCTATAAGTATTTAAATGAATAAAATATGTATATTGTATACTTTAACTAGATGTAGTACCTCTGATATGCTTTAATAATATTCGAACCTATCACTTCATGATCATACACCTCCTTGAGATCAGTATCACGAAGCACCACATTTGTCTCAAAGCCCAAAATTTCTTTATCCATTTGTGCGTATACACTATGTCCATCATTCATCATTGTTAACGCATGGATTTTTAAATAAGGAAGGTATTCCATGGAAGTTGTGGATGGTCGTCTGTTTGTGGTCTACCCAATTGGAATAGAGGAAGGTTGGGATTTGCTAACATTTCTGCTACCTATTTTCTCTGACACATTTCCCTTGCTCTTATCCTTTGATTTTCCTTTTTCAGATACCTATATATTTTTCAAGACAATTAGTTAGTTAGTGACCACTTTGTTTAATATAAGTATAGTATATGATAACGAATCAAATCTTATTAACATATACCTTGCCACTTACAATGACGAGGTCCATTGGCCATGCAACAAATGTACTAATTGCTTGTTCCACTATCATTAATTCTGCCTGGGAATTTGGTACAGGCAGCGGTGCAGACCCCTCAAGTGCAATGTTAATTCTAACTTTCACATGATTCAAAGGTAGAGGTAGATTGTGTAGCACAACACCCGAATCGGTATAGACAAATCCCTTAGCAACCAAACGATGTATTGGAGTAGACAAATATAAATCGCAATCATGGACGCCCTAAACCATTGGTAAAAGAAAAATGAATATGATAAATTAATGTGGTAGGTGTGTACAAGTAAAGAGAGAAATCTAATGCTGCTTAATACCTCCGATGGCAAATTAGTGCAACTACCTTGGGCGCTATCTGGGGTATGTGCTATGTCAGGCCTTGCCTCATTTGGAATAGAGGAAGGTTGGGATTTGCTAACATTTCTGCTACCTATTTTCTCTAACACATTTCCCTTGCTCTTATCCTTTGAAAACCTTTTTCAGATACCTATATATTTTGCAAGACAATTAGTTAGTTAGTGACCACTTTGTTTAATATAAGTATAGTATATGATAAGGAATCAAATCTAATTAACATATACCTTGCCACTTACAATGACGAGGTCCATTGGCCATGCAACAAATGTACTAATTGCTTGTTCCACTATCATTAGTTCTGCCTGGGAATTTGGTACAGGCAGTGGTGCAGACCCCTCAAGTGCAATGTTAATTCTAACTTTCACATGATTCAAAGGTAGAGGTAGATTGTGTAGCACAACACCCGAATCGGTATAGACAAATCCCTTAGCAACCAAACAATGTATTGGGGTAGACAAATATAGATCGCAATCATGGACGCCCTAAACCAATGGTAAAAGAAAAATGAATATGATAAATTAATGTGGTAGGTGTGTACAAGTAAAGAGAGAAATCTAATGCTTATTACCTCTGATGGCAAATTAGTGCAACTACCTCGGGCGCTATCTGGGGTATGTGCTATGTTAGCCGTTGCCTCAATTTCCTTAGCTTGCATACTACGTTTGAATTCCCGAAATTCTTCGCGTAGTTTAGCCAATTCCTTTTCATACTGTTCTTCCATATTTTGTTTTGTACGACTCTGTGATCCGTAGATATCGCTTGGAGAAACGCCAAATCCAACACCCCTTAAGCGACCCGGATATTCTTTTGTGGGTAAGGCACGAGCCAGGATGTCTTGTTGACCATGACAGTCTATTATCTCTCCATGTGAAACAGAATTTGATATGGCTTCCTAATTCACAAAAATTATTAACAAAAATTATTAAAGCTTATTACTCTCTTAAAAAATTACAAGAGAAAATTTTAATTAATTTTATCATACTTACGATTCTTTGAGACACCACAATAGAGTTGGGATTTTCAATCACACCTTTCTTGTTCTGTCAACCTTCCACCCACAAAATATGGCGGTCAACAGATTCAACTGTAGGATCTTTCCCAACATCTGTTAGCTGTACATTTGAAATTTATAATTATTAATAAATATAAACAAAAATATGCATTTAGCAAGTCAAGTAATAATTAAGGGTATTTTGCATACCAATTTTTCTTCAATGTCTGGATATCCCATAACACCCCTTTTGTAAGGGTAGAGAGGATTTAACGCTCTCTTTCGATTCTCATTGCTTATTTTCTATAAAGACACATAAGTATATATATATATTAATGCATAATTATTGTCATATGTACAAATTAAAAGGTTATTTATCATACCAGAAATTTTGGATCTTTTGTCACTTTTTCTACAAACTCAGTCCAATCCTCTGATGTTATTAACTTAGCATATTTTTTTGGAGGCTTGCATCTGATATTCCCTTCAGCATCTTTCAATCACTTTGTTGCTAACTTCGATCTAAAACCCCGATGGGACCTTCCAGCACGCTTTAATACCATTGCTCTGCGCCTCTCATCTACATCGAAACTTTTCTGTTTGTGTACATTCAACCAAAAATAAATGTAAGGATTATTACTGTAATTGGTCCAGTAGATGTAATTGGCAGTCCTTCTTCAGCTCTCTATTCATACAGGTAAGTAAGGACATCGAACCTCATTGCTTAAATTTAAGTCCATGCCTCTTGAAGTGATTGAAAATGCAACTATAGTATCCAACAACTTTGTTTATTATTTCAGAACTACAGGATCATTCTTTCGTGTAACTATGTAGGCATTGTGATGGTTACAATACTACCCTATCAAAAGAAACTTGAGTGCTGAAATAATAGTACTATTATTACTGAAAATTATGTACCTGTATTGTAAGCCAGATCTCATCTTTGAGGTCATTCAAAGCTTGATTTTTTTTCTGTTTCCAGTTGCTGTAGGTAATTGGGACCATCTCCCTTACGATAGTACCAATGAAGCTTATCAACTCTCTACCGTTTTTACCAATCGGTTGACCTTTTGCATTCCATGTAACCTAATAATATTGCTCAAGTGGAGAATCTGTCGGGTGTCGAAGCATGCCATCTTTAATCCTTTCTTCCTCATGCCAAGTCAAGTGCTTTGCATCTCTTGGATTACGGTACATGCGCTTAAATCTGGGTATTATGGGAAAATACCACAAAACTTTCTCTGGAGCAGATTTAGTCTTTTTATACCGCGAGGCCTTACATTTAGGACATGAGTTTAACATTGCATGTTCATTCCGAAATAAAATGCAGTCATTAGGACATGCATGTATCTTTTCATAGTACAAGCCAACAGAGCCTAACATTTGTTTAGCATCATAAGTTCGAGTAGGGAGCACATTATCTTCTGGTAACATATCTTTCAATAGTGCGAGTAATTCAGTAAAGCTCTTATCTGTCCATCCATTGCAACTTTTCAAGTTATACAACTTTATCACCGCTGATAATTTTGTAAATTTAGTACAACCCTCATACAACGGTGTCTCTGCATCACTTATCAACTTCTCAAACATTTGAGGACGATCATTAAGATCATCTTCAATTGCCTTTGCCATCTCTTCAAAATCGTCGCCAGCACATGTATTTGTATCGATGTCATCTGACGGATATCTCTCACTATTGCCCATATTAGAAGATTCACCTATTTTCCTTTTCTCACCGTGCTTTGTCCAACAGGTATAACTTTGATCAATTCCAAAAGACACTAAATGTCCTTCCAACTCAGCTGCGCTAACCCGATTTCTATAACAACAACTTAGACAAGGACATTTGATTTGACTAGTATCATCTGCATGTCGAACAGCAAAATTAACAAATTCTAGCACTCCGTCCTTATATTCCTTCGAGAAACGATTGGCAGACATCCACTTTCGATCCATATTTCCCAAAATATAGAATAATTAGCTTCACTTTAGAAAAGAGGTTAATTGTGATGAAGATCTCTGCACGGTCAACGAATTAAATTTGATCACAATATCCATATACGTACATACTTGTTTATGTTTTATTTTCCTATCATGTGCATCAATATCTAACAACAACTTTCCTAACTGCAATTTACAAGAAAAAATTGCGACAAGGGAACTATCATGCAAGCACCAAATAGGCGAACAACGAAACCAACCTGAAGAAAACGAAGTAGGAACCAACAACGTGAGGGTAGTCGTCGAAGAAGAAGAGTCGTCCAGATCAAGTGCAAAAAGGATCTTCTGGAAATTTTAGCACAAGGAAGAAAAATCATTTTCTACACCAATGAAGAAGTTGCTAAGAATAATGATGATTCGTGAATGCATAAATGATTCGTGAATGCACAATAGTAAAATTCTACTTTTAGCATTAAAATGCTAAATCAAGAGACAAATTAGAACCATATGCCATGTAAGAGTAGAACCCATGATTTCTATTTAGCATAAGAAGTGCTTAACTCAAACACCAAGAAAAGGAAACAAATTAAATCTAAGTAATAGTAAGAACAATGCAAAAAATATTTCATTAAATGGGTCACAGGCTGCTCCGTTTCATTTACTCTAAAGCACAATAATGATGTCTACATTTCATGCCCAAAGGAAAGGAATCAAGACTTTGAACTACCTCTTGATGTAGCCTAATCCAAAGTGTTCCGATTGCTGCCTTCCACTTGTGTAACTAGTCAACTTTCCCACCTGCACAATTTGCAAAAATCATTAATTTTCTGCCAACCCATTCAAGGGAATATTACTATTGTTATTACAGAGTATTACTGACTCATTCAGAAACACTATTAGTTATCAATGCACAATCAGCTGCCACAAGCACATTGAGACCTCATCATTGCACAGCTGTACCAATGCACAATCAGCAACACAACCAAATCTCAAACAAATACAGAAAATTTGTCCATAGAATTCAAAAGTGAACAATCAAATTCACTCCTGAAAGAAAATACGGCAAAAACTTGCAATATGGCATATTGATGCTAATAATTTGCAATATGGCATAATTCTTTCTAACAAATTATACTTAACAACCAACCCAGTAAAGTTTATAGGTAAATGCTTCCTGCCAACGTTTTCCAGACATATAGTAGTGTATCAAATAAAATTTCAACACATTCAGTAGCAACTTGAAGGAAGGGAAATAATTCTCTTAATTACATGGAAATCAACAGATACATGTAGAATCTAAAACAACACGTTATAATTACATGGAAATCAACAGATACATTTAAAACATAGCAACTCTTGAGTATAAATTATATAGTTTTTCAGAAAACTTATGAACAAAATACCACTATCTTAGTGAAATACAGTGAAACAATTGCCTAAATTGAAAGAAATTGAATCTAATTTCCAATCCTAGCATTACAACAAAACAAGCAATATACTAACACTATGATTGAGTTTCCAATCCTAGCATTACACCAAAACAAACACCCCAAAGCAAACAGGTTTTGCCCTAATTATTTTACAATCAAACAAACAGAACTTAATCAAGAATATATTCAATCAATTGGAGTTTTCGGTTACCGAAGAAAACGGATGAAAGGCTAAGTTGGCTTCTTTCCCTTTCTCACTCTAGCTGAGCAGCTTCCTCTTCTTTTCAGCCAATATCCTTCAAGTTTTTCCAGAATGTGAGAGAGGTAGGGTTTCCTTTGATTTTGGGGAAAACTTCTATTTTAGGGTTCAAAATGATTTTGTAGAGAATGAGTGAGAGTGAAACGCTGAAGCATGAGAGAGAGTGAGAAGTTTTAGGGTTCAATTCGTTTTTCCAGAATGTGAGAGAGCGCTCTAGCTGCTAATTCGTGGAGCTATACGCGCGAATGAAAATTTTTAGATAGCTAATAAGCAGCGCTTCACCTTAAGCGCTTGTAAATAGCCTCTGTGTTTTATCAATAAGCAGCGCTTCCCCTTCAAGCGCTACTTATTTTGCTCCGTGTTTTAACAATAAGCAGCACTTCCACATAAAGCGCCACTTATTCTACTCCGTGTTTTCACAATCAGAAGCACATACACACAAAGCGCTGCTTATCTCTTTCCATGTTTAACTTTCACTAGCGCTTTAGCAGAAGCGCTTCTGAAGGGTGAGCCTTTTATTTATGTTTCTAGCGTAGTGATAGCAAGGCGCTGTTCCTGATCCATCAATGCGTGGATACAGAAGCATTTGAGAAGATATCTCAATATGAGACGGCCAAGGAAGCATGGGACGCACTAGCCAAAGCCTACTCCGGTGATGCATCGTTGAAGAAAGTGAGACTTCAGACAATGCGGAGAGAGTATGAGCTGATTCAGATGGGAGAGAAGGAAACAATTGCTAAGTACTTCAACAGATTAACGTTGTTGACAAACAAGATGCGCACGAACGGTGAGGCGATCTCCGATCAGAAGAAAATCGAAAAGGTACTTCGAACCCTAGTACCTAAATTCGATTATGTAGTAACTGCAATCGAGCAATCTAAGAACCTAGACACGATGAAAATTGAAGAACTGCAAGGTTCGCTAGAAGCGAATGAAGCAAGAATTAGAGAAAGGTCTGGTGATGGTGATAAAATTGTAGAGAAAACAATTGAAAATGCGTTGCATGCAAAATTCACAAAAGGAAAGGGAAATTGGAGTAAAGGAGAAGGATCTGGAAAGAAAACTGATAGCAATATCAGTGACTATCAAAGGAGAAAGGAGGCGTGGAAGAATAAGGGACAAAAGAAGAAGTTCAATAAGAAGGAAATTCAGTGCTACAACTGTGACAAATTCTGCCATTTTGCAGATGAATGCAAATCAAAGGAATCACAAGAAGAGGCACAACTTGCTGATGATGAATCAGATACTGATGAAGTAGTCCTTATGGCAGAAACTGTTGATGAAGATGCACAGACTGTAGATAATGAAAAGGAGATGAGTGAAGAAAGTCTCGTGGCAGAAACTGAGAATGAAGATAAGGAGGAGATGTGGTATTTGGACACAGGCTGCTCAAATCACATGAGTGGAAACAGGACATGGTTCACTGATCTATATGAAACAAAGAAAAGATCAATCAGATTTGGTGATAACAGTGTAGTGAAGGCTGAGGGCATTGGGAGTGTGAGGATTCGTAGGAAGGATGGAAGAGTGTGCATCATCACTAATGTACTCTATGTTCCCTCAATGAAGAGCAATTTGATTTCTCTTGGTCAATTGCTAGAGAAGGTGTAGCGATCGAAAAATCCGGGCGAGGATTCCTCGAAGGTTCAAAAATGAAGCCGCCACCAAAGTTTAGTTTAAGGGCAAATATTGGAAAATCCCTTTTGGAATAGATAAGGGTCCTTGAGACCAGATTAGAGTTCGGGAGTCGGTTATGCGTGGGGAAGGTATTAGCACCCATGACATCCTTCCTAAGGAAGGTTACCCGCTAATTAGTTGTGTAAAGATGTTAATTTTGAAAATATTTATTTTACCCTTTTATTGTTAAAATTAATTAAGAGAGGAAGACTTAATATTTTTTATTTAAGAAAAGAATTATTTAAAAAAAAGGACTAAAAAAATATTTTTTTATTAGTGCACTTGACAGAGGTGGGCCAGCCCTCTGCTCCTATGTATCTCCTGGTAGAGAATCAAAGGCTACGTAGTTCTTGGTAAAAAAAGTTTGTGTGTTGGTGTTTTTTATTTAGGGATTTTAGGACTCCTGAGTAATCAGTTCATTAGTCCTAAAAAAGCTGACTAACCCGATTGTACAATCGACTTAATCCCCTAATTTTGAAATTTGATTTTTGTTTGGAAGAAAGAGATGTGTTTGGATTTTTTATTTTAGAAATTGTTTGTTTTAAATAGGGATTTCAGGACCTGATCCGTAACGGTTCATTCGTGGTCCTAAAAAGCTGACTAATCCTACTGTACAATCGACTTAATCCCCTATTTTTATTTTTTGAAGAGAAATGTATTTGTTTATTTATTTTTATAGGTTTTTTGGAAAAGAGCTGAATAAAAACGAAAAAGGGGTGCAATAGTAAAACAGGGTGCAATTAGAGCAGAGGGCTGTATTATTAAACTGGGGTGTAGAAAGTAGAAGCTCAAATTACATTTCGGCCCACGAATACTTGGCTTGCAGGGAGATATATATTGGAAAATGAGGGGTGTAAGTTGTGATCTGAATATTTTAATTTTTAAAGAAAATAAACAAACAAATAAAAGAGGATAATATAAAAGGAAACATGGGAAGTTGGGAACCCTAATTTCATTTTAGGGTGTGTGGTGCGCCGCACCATCATGTCTGAGAGAGTCAAAAAACGCTTGCAGGAGAGAGAAAGAGAGGAAATCGGAGAGAGAGAGAGAGAGAGGGAGAGTGAAATTTCGAATAGAGAGAAAATGAGAGAAGGAAGGAGAGAAGATGAGGTGGGGCAAAAAAACCATTGAGGTGCAAAAAAAAATAATTATATACCAAAATAATGCACATTGTGGGTTATTTACCAAAGTAGGCAAAAAATAAATTTAGTTCAGAAGTCGCCCCCCGAAGTCGCCCCCCGGGTGACTTCTAAACTGTGTTTTGCAAAAAAAATTTAAAATGCAGTTCAGAAGTCGCCCCCCAGGGTGATTTCTGAATTGTGTTTTGCAAATTTTTTATTTAATTATATATTAATATATAAATACCTAAATAAATTAAAAATAAATTTATAAAAATGATTATACCTATTTATAATTTAATTACGTTAATATTTACGGGAAAAAAAAGTGAGAGATTAAAAATTGGAACATAATATAATATAGAAAAAAGACTGAAATAAACAACAAAATTTTCAGAAATACAAGAATAGAAAATAAAAAACGAAACGAGAGGAAAACATGATCGAAACTACTTCCACCAAACATTTTCCGGTAGTGGCCATTGGACCGCCGGAGGGATAACCCGACGGATGATCTCATCGGTGGAAATAGTGGTTTCGACGCACAATTCGATAGGACTCCGAGTATGAGGTTGAAACATCTCATGCTGCTGAAACATCTGTCGAACGTGTTTGTCAGTCTTGATGGTCTTTTAAATAAATTATTGTGTTGTAATATTTCTTTGTGACCCTTAAATTTAATTAGGAAATTTGGATTAAAAATATTAATTATCTAAATACAATTTTTTTATTTAAATTAAATTAAATTAAAAATAAAAAAACACAGTTCAGAAGTCACCCTAAGGGGGCGACTTCTGAACTGCATTTTAAAAAAATTTTGCAAAACACAGTTCAGAAGTCACCCTAGGGGGGCGACTTCTGAACTGCATTTTAAAAAAAAATTGCAAAACACAGTTCAGAAGTCGCCCCCGCCCCCCAGGGGGACTTCTGAACTAAATTTTTTTGGCCTGCTTTGGTAAATAACCCACAATGTGCATTATTTTGGTATATAATTTTTTTTAACACCTCAATGGTTTTTTTGCCATGAGGTGGAGAGAGAGTTACGGTGGGGATCTCACCAGAGGTTTCACGGTGGTGGTTTGCGGCGGCGGCGACGTTTAATGGAGTGGTTTTCGCCGGAGTTTGTCGACGGTAGTGATGGCGAGGGGAGATGGCGACATTTCCGCGATTGTGGGACAAAGGGATAGCATTGGCGGCTGTTGGTGACGGCTCCGGTGAGGGGTATTCACGACGGTGACGACGGCACAATGGTGGTGACTCGCGACAATGGGGATTCGCGCGTGAGGGAGCAACGACGGTGAGAGTTGCGACGATGATGGTGACGGCGGCGACATGGGTGGTTCACGGCCAACGGCCATCGTCTACGGTGGCCGGAATCTATGAGGTGAGTTTTACTATATTTTTTGGTTTTTACGGTTCTGCATCTCCAATATTACTTTTTGTTTATATTTAATTTTGACTTATATTCATCTTCTACTCTAAAAAAAACATTCAAATCTATTTTAACTTATGTTCATGATTCTGATTCCTAACATTTTTTTGAAATTTCTGAAAACGTGTTCTTCATTTTTATTTTGGTTATGTTTGTTTATAATTCTAATATCTAAACATATATACATTCATATATATACAACCTGATTTAACAAAAAGGTTATTTAAAACTAAGTAAAAGAGGATTCAACATGCTTTTATATTTTTTAGCAGAATGTATACGCAAAAGAAAGACCAACCTGGGTTCTTGAGAGTTTACTCTCTTGCTGATAAAAAAAAACGGATTAGCCTACTGCTTATTCCCAGAACTGAACTCCTAATTGCTCTTCAAAAATAGAATCAGTGTTTTTTGGTGATTAGGGTTCTGGTTTGAGCCACTAATCATTTCGATTATTTCTGATTTTTTTTTGGTTTATGATGTTTTTTTTGGTCTCCTCTTCAATGTTGTGCTGAAACTGTATTTATAGGCAAATCATATATGATGTAGGTGAGGTGCCAATGGAGAGGATTGTGGCCATAGGAGACAAGGACAAAAAAAAGAAGATAGTGGAGCAGGGTAGTGGAGCATTGATGGAGCAATTTGAGGGAGCATGAAGAAAGAGAGGCTTGGTTTGAGGCTGGAAATACGGCAAACAGCATGCCTAGATGCATTTTTTCATTTGAATTTTTGTAATATAAATTTGTATTTGCTTTGTCCTTTTCTATTTTTTATTTATGTTTGTACCTTTAATTTTTTTGGATTTCCAACCTTTATGTACATGGACTTTGTGCAATTTTATTTAAAAGGACAAGTACAATTTGTATCTACAATCAAATAAAAATGAGACTAAAATGAAACATAAAAACAAAATTGAAAGGTATTTTTTATTAGCCGGACAAAATTAGGGTACAACAGAAGGATTTTTCAATAATAATGGAGAACAAGGAATTGACATTGTTTGATGTAACTGGTAAGGAGGTGTTGAGGGCTCCTTTAAACAAACGCAGAACATTTAAGATAGGCATGAGTATAGTGAAGAGTGACTGTCTTAAAGCTGTTGTAGAAGGTGAAAACTGGATATGGCATGAAAGGTTTGGCCACCTGAACTTCAGAGATTTGAAGAGTCTTGAAGCTCAAGAGATGGTGTATGGCTTGCCACAGATCAAGTTGCCAAGTGAAATGTGTGAGCAGTGCTGTGAGTCAAAGCAGACTAGAAGTTCCTATAATGCTGAGGTGAAGACTGAAGCATCTAGGAAGTTGGGGGCTATTCATTCAGATGTGTGTGGTCCATTTGAGATGAAAACTCTGGGAGGTAACAGCTATTTTGTTTCTTTTATTGATGAATCTACTAGGAAGATGTGGATTTACTTAATGAATAGAAAGAATGAAGTGTTTGATATCTTCAAGAAATTTAAAGTCATGGTAGAGAAGGAAAGTGGCTGTGCAATAAGCAGGTTGAGAACTGATGGAGGTGGGGAATATACATCCACAGAGTTCAAACAGTTCTGTGAAGAGGAGGGAATTAGGCATGAAGTTACTGCACCTTACACCCCACAACACAATGGCATTGCAGAAAGGAGAAACATGCCAAATCACTTCTGGGGAGAAGCAGTGTCTACTGCAGTGTACATTCTCAACAGAAGTCCCACCAAAAGGCTTGAGAGAATCACTCCTGAGGAAGCATGGTCTGGTGAAAGACCAAATGTCAAACACTTCAGAGTATTTGGATCAGTCTGCTACAGGCACATACCTGACCAAATGAGAAAGAAACTTGATGACAAAGGACAAGTAATGGTGCTGCTAGGCTATCACAGCACTGGTGCATACAAACTCTTTAATCCTAGGAGGAACAAGGTAGTGATCAACAAGGATGTAAAGTTTGATGAATCACAAAGTTGGAGTTGGGACAACTCTGTGATGTCTAGTGAACCAGTGACTGTGATGTTGGAGCCTGCAGAGAATGAAACGGATTTAAACACTGCTGAGACTAGTGAAGAGTCAACTAGACCCAGAAGAGAGAAGCAACTTCCACAAAGATACAATGACTTTGTTGTTTTCTCAGATACTGCTACTGATGATGAAATTGATGATGCATTTCAAACTGCTCTGTTTGCAGAGACAAAGCCTGTGACAGTTGAACAAGCTCTCAAGCAACCACAGTGGAAGCAGACAATGCTTGAGGAATTGAAGTCCATTGAAAAGAATGACACATGGAGACTAACTGTTTTACCACCTGAGAAGAAGGTAATTGATGTAAAGTGGGTGTTTAAAACAAAAGTGAAGCCAAATGGTGAGGTGAGCAAGCACAAAGCTAGACTTGTGGCAAGAGGATTCTTGCAAAGACCTGGGTTTGACTACAATGATGTATTTGCCCTTGTTGCTAGAATTGAAACAATAAGACTGATAGTGGCCATTGCTTGTTCAAAGAATTGGTCTATGTACCAATTAGATATAAAGTCAGCCTTCTTGAATGACTATATAGAAGAAGAAGTATATGTGAATCAGCCTCCTGGATTTGAGGAAAAAGGGCAAGAAAGTAAAGTCTACAAGTTGAAGAAAGCTCTCTATGGCTTAAAGCAAGCTCCAAGAGCATGGAATAAGAGAATTGACTTATTCATGCTACAGCAAAAGTTCACAAAGTGTACAAATGAGCATGGAATATATGTAAGATGGTCTAACACTGACCACTATCTGATAGTATATCTGTATGTGGATGACATGTTGCTGACTGGTACAGATGAAGCTGACATGGAGAGTTTTAAGAAGAGCATGATGACAGAGTTTGAGATGTCTGACCTGGGCTCTCTATCATATTTCCTTGGGATAGAATTCACTGTGAGAGACAGTGGAATGTTGCTACACCAAAGGAAATACACTGAAGAGGTTTAAAATGAGTGATTGTAACTCTGCAGCCACTCCCAGTGATCCTGCAGTGAAGCTGGTAACAGAATCTGAGGAGGACTGTGTTGATCCAACTCTGTACAAGCAGATAGTTGGATCTCTAAGATATTTGTGCCATACAAGGCCTGATATCTCATACAGTGTGGGATTGGTCAGCAGATTTAGGGAGAAGCCTAGAGTATCACATCTAGGAGCAGCCAAACGAGTACTAAGGTACTTAAAAGGAACACTGGATTTTGGTGTCTTTTATCCTAAGGGAACTGATGTTACAGATCAGGTGGTATATGGTCTGTCAGACTCTGATTGGTGTGGGGATAAAAATGATAGGAAGAGTACTACTGCGTATGTGTTAATGTATCGTGAAGCACCAATTTCTAAAGAAGGAAAGTGTGGTGGCTTTATCCTCGTGTGAAGCTGAGTATATTGCAGCATCAATGGCTGCATGTCAAGCACTTTGGCTTGAAATGTTACTGAGTGAACTGAAACTGAAGGGGAAAAGCAGTATGAAGTTGCTGGTGGACAACAAATCAGCAATTGATTTGGCAAAATTTCCAATTGCTCATGGTAGGAGCAAACACATTGAGACCAAGTTTCATTTTCTGAGGGATCAAGTGACAAAACAAAGACTGACATTGGAATACTGCAAAACTGATGACAATTATGCAGATTTGCTCACCAAAGCTTTGAAGATCAAACGATTTGAAGAGCTAAGGAACAATATGGGAATGAAGAGTTTATCAAGCATGAATTAGGAGGTGTATTGGGAGTAATTCAAGTTGATATAGTTTAGTTTAATTCAGCATTTGTATTAATAAATAGCTTAAAGTGCATTAAGCTTGTTAGTTTTAATTTTCCCTGCCTTGTCATCATATGTTGATATATGATATAAATAGTTGTAAGTCAACTATTATTGAATAAGTGAGAAAATCTAGTCACATTGACTATTCTCAGATTCTCTTCTCTCTGACTTTCCGTTATTCCAGTTAGGGGTGAGCAAAGGACGGGTTGGGACGGGTTGTACGCGTCCCTAACCCGGCCCTAAATTTTTACAGGGTCATTTTTTAGACCCTAACCCGTCCTTAGACCCGAACAAACCCGATGTTCTTTGGGACAACTTAGGACCGGGTCTATTTAGGACGAGACCAGGTTGGCCCGAAAGACAATTTGAAACAAAATTATAAAGTGATCACTCAAATATGACTAAAAGTTAGAAGTGAAAAATTAAGTTTTTTAGCATATTCAAACTCAAAATATGACTTTTACAATAGTATTTTATAAAAGTTTCTACTTAAACTAAAATAGATTTGAAATTTATTTATAAAAATCTCATTAACAATGTAATAGAGTTAACAATTAGAGGTGATGAGTGACTATGGGACGCGTTGAGACAGGTTATACCTAACCCTAACCCATCCCTAAATTTTGGCCGGGCTAATTTTTTAGACCCTAACCCGTCTTTAGACCTGAACGAACCCGATGTTTTACGGGTTAAATGGGACGAAGACGGGCCGGGTCTTGCTCACCCCTAATTCCAGTAACTGAATTGTGAGTGAGTGAGAGTGAAGAACATTCTGTTCTAACAATAAGTGCTTCACTTATCCAAACTTGGTGAAGCTGAAAGATTAAATTGTTTAAAATCATCACATGAATGTCGTCATTGACTGAATAAGTTGTGACAGAGCATAACAAATAATAGCAAATCTATAACTATTAATAAAGGGGATTCCAAAATAAACTGTCATTTTGGTGTCAGATTTTTCTGACCCACTAACTCACCAACACATTTCTAATTCTAATAAAAAAACAAAAAAGAAATAAAACCACCCACTAACACACCAACACATGAAAGACGGGCCCGGAGGGCCCGTCTTTCCCCCCTAGTGAGCCATAAATGGCGTAACCGAATAGCGTGCTTCAATGACTTGCTTCAACCGTGTGCGTTGATTTAATGGAAACAGGTTCAACGTTTAAAAAAAAAAGAACAAAATGCTTACTTTATATATATATAGAGAGAGAGAGAGAGAGAGAGGAACTAACGAAATAAAAATTTAATTGGTTAAAAGAGGAGGGATGAAAGAGTAGGAATATGAAGAATGAAGGATATGAATGCAGGAGGAAAGGAACACAGGAGGAGGAAGGAAGGAAGGAGCTGGCAAAAAAAAAAAGGAAAATGGAGAAATAATAGTAATAGCAATTAAAGCAATTTAAGTGTGAATTAAAACTGTCCCCTAAAAATAGGAATTAGTTTATTTTCTAATTAAATTTAATTAATATAAAATATATTTGAGAGTATCATAATACCCTTATTGAACAATAACCATTGGATGCAGTTTATTTACAAAATTGAGCATCCAACGACTCAAATAATTTTAGTAAGAGTTACTAAGCCAAAAGCTTAGTAACATAATCTCTAGCCTGTGATGCAGACCTGCAGGAGTGCATGACTTAACGTCAAATCTTGGAAGCTGCTGTGAGATCTCTGATATAGGTGGAAAATTGCCATGTTGGTTTGGATATTCTCAACAAACCTAAGAACTAGGATTTTGAAAAAGTGTGTTTTTAAAACAAGATAAGTAGTGTGGTCCCCACTTAAGAACACTAAATGGGTTCATGTTAAAAGTGTGGAAAATTGCCATGTTGCCTTAGAGCATCTCCAACCATGAACTCATTTAGTGTTCTTAAGTGGGGACCACAACTCCACATCACTTTTAACAATTATATCCAATATGATATCCAATTATATTCAATGGTGAATCTTCTAAGAAGTCACTTTGGGTCCCACAATTTATCCAACTTTTAATCACTTTTTGGTTTTCTCTCTCCAAAAACCAATTAAAATATATTAATTTAATATAAGAACTCACTTTTTGGTTTTCTTATGGAAGAACTCTTTCTTATTTTTCCAACTCTCTCTCTGCCAACATGTTGAACTCCAACCGTGAACTCCACAAAAGTGAGTTCTTAGCCTTATGAACTCAATAAGAAATGATCGTTGGAGATGCTCTTAGAGACAAGTTCAAAAGAGTGCGTAAAAAAAGTTTGTGAAATCTATCTATCTATCTTCTATCTTCTATCTACTCTACGAAAACAAACCACCACCAAAATTACTAAAAAAATCCATAACTAAAACATTGAGCATAACATCATTTAAAGGGTAAATTGGTAAGTGACTAAAAGTTGGTATGTTTTTTGCATCTTTTGTACCCTTTCCACTTCTCTTCTCTCTACTCTCTCTACTATAGGAAAACAAACCACCACCAAAATTATTAAAAAACCCATAACTAAAACATTGAACATAACATCATTTAAAGGGTAAATTGGTAAGTGAAAAGAAAGTTGGTATCTTTTTTGTATCTTTTGTATTCCCAAAAGATACCAACTTTTTCAAAAAAACAAAAGTGACTTCGAGAGAAATGAAAGTTGGAGAGATAATTATCACGAGTATTTAAAAAAGGACATTTAATTGTCGCTGATATATAAAAAACACGAGCAATATTTGTCATTGATAATTATAATTTTTAAAGACTATTTACTATAAATCTACTCTCTATCCTACTATCAACACAAAAAGCACGGAAAAAATATGGTGAAGGATAAAATTAATTAATTGTAAATCTTATTGACCACGGGAGTGACAACGAGAGAGACAACAAGAGTGCCAACTTGGGTGCATATTTTACCTTAACTCTCAATTTCCCTTTTCTTCATTTTCACTCCATCTAAAATTTACTATGTACTATAGGATCCGCAACGAAAGACTGACAATGGGATCGGCAACGAGAGCGGCAACGGGAGTGACAGCGAGAGGGCCAACGGGAGTGCAAACGGGAGTGCCAACAGGGGTGCATATTTTACCTAAAATCTCATTTTCCCTTTTCTTCGCTATTACTCCATTATTAGTATTAGTATAAAAAGATACCGGTTTTTTTAAACTTTTTCAAACACAACTACTTTAATAAATTTGAAAATATAGCCTTTTATCAAGTTTTTCCTTTTTCTTTTATTACATTTTGCAACTTTCAACATATTTATAATTTCATAGCAAATTAGAACAAATACAGTATCATCCGTGCGTAGGACTGGACAAAAAAAAATATCCGACCGAAACCCGAGATGTCCGAACAGAAATTAGTCATGCGGTCGGATATGGGCGGGTGTCGGGTACTACACACGGGAGAAATGAGTTGAGGTGGATTTACATGGTCGGTTTCGGTTCTGTAAAAGTGAACTCAGTGATGTCCGAATTTACCCGTATATTCCTGTGAACTGGTTACAATGCCAAATTACCATGTGAGTTATCAACGCAAAAAGGCTGTCAAATATAAAAGGCTATACAGTAGGGTCAAAGGCTACATGGCTAAAGCCTAAAAGGCTAGTATATGGCAGGAAAGACAGAATTGCTTCCTTCAAAACTTTTAATTCCTACACCATTTTTCTTTCAAGTAATTGTTTCTCTTTCTCCTCTCAAGCTACTTCTTCGCCAACTTTCATCCTCTCTGTATCATTCTTCTTTCATCCGCTCGGAAAATTTTCATCTTCCAAGTTTTTCATACTCTTAAACCCAAATGAAACCGACCGAATCCCCCACCACCCGATCTTCCCGCATCCGTTTAAACCGTATATGCAACTGGTCGAAAGTGGGTGACCTTTTAGACCTCACGGTTTCACTTGGACTGAAGATTTACAACCCGAAACCGAACAAACCGACCGTTTGTCCACTCCTATCCGTGCGTATGCACAGGTAAAATACTAGTTACTTCTCAAAAGCATAACCTAGACAATTTGTATCCACAAGGAAATTCCTAAATAAAAAAAGTTCTAAAAAGATATAAGAACTAGGTTTCTTAGAAAGTGTGTTTTCAAAATAAAACGTGAAAAAAGTTGTTCTGGAGTGGGCCGAAGCCCACTATCCAGTGCTCTGGCACTAGATCGGCCCAACCGGGGGGCACAAAGCAAGGAACCGCATCAACGGCCCGGATCTGTCCGTACGTCCATCCAACGGCCGAGCACGACTCACGCTCACTATTTAAGCACTCATTGCGTCAGTTGTCAGGTACACACTGTTCATCAATACCTATATTTTTGCTCGTCCTTTCCTGACTTGGGCGTCGGAGTGTTATCGCAGGTACACCCGCCCGCTGGAGCAGAGCTAGCTGAACGACCAAGGCATACAGAGATCTGAGACCTGGAAAACAGCAAGCAAGGACATCTAAGGAACAGATCAATTGGCGACCACAGTGGGAGCCCGCGCGCTTTCCACCATTCGTACGGATGCCACCAAAGGCAGCTCGGGGCCGACCAAGGGCCACCGCTCGTCTACAAAGTGTGGCTGAAATCCCCACTCGACCACCTCCGGCAGGTGTTGAAGGCATCAGCGCCACCCCCGCACAACAAGTTACCGTGGAACTCCCCGCCGACCTGGTCCAAGAGCTCCGAGAACTACTGCGCGACCGTAATCAGGCTCTGAATCGCAATGATGACCGCCTCACATACCTAGAAGATCAGATCGCCTCAAGGAGAGCGCACACTGCACCAGAGCAACGACCTCACCATGAGGGAGCTTCAACCGTGCGGGCACGCCCTTCAAGGGCCCATCGATCGCCTCCGCGAAGGCAGCTTGTCCATCGATCTCCACCCCCGAGGAGGGGACGAGGAGGAGCGACCACGCCACCAAGAAAAACCCCGTCCACGACTGATTATACTTACTGGCCCGAAGAATCGTCGCACGAAGGTTCCTCCCACGGTTCGACTGTTTCGCCCGACCGTTCTCGAAGCCGATCTGTCGAACGATGCTCGTATCGATCGAAAGCTTACGCCAAACACTACGTTCAAGATAGGCGGGACGCCGGACTTGGACCGTATACTAGAGAGATAGACGAATTCCGCATCCCGCGCTCTTTGCAGAAGCCTCCAACCGACCTTAAGATGTACAACGGCATGAAAGACCCGGACGCTCATTTAAAGCACTTTGATATTATGATGAAGTATCGAGGAGCGCCCGGGCCGGTCAAATGCAAGATCTTTCCCCTTACTTTAGAGGGGTCAGCGTTGGATTGGTTCACCGAGCTTAAACCCAATACCATTTCATCCTGGGAACAGATGGCAAGGGTATTCACCGCTCGGTTTACAACTTCTAGAGTCAAACCAAAGTCCCAAGATGTTCTGATCGCCATCAGACAGGGTCCGGAGGAGTCTTTGAGGAGTTATGTGGAAAGGTTCAACCGAGAAGCCGACCAAGTCAGGAACTTAGACGACAACCAGAGGTTGTTCTTCCTAAGGACAGGCCTCTTAAGAGGAACTCGTTTTGAAGTAGAAATGGGACTCCACGTTCCCAGAGACCTGGAGACGTTCCTCAGGCGATCTCAAAGGTTCATGAATTACGAGGAAAGAACGACCGCCATAGAAGCCGCCGAGGCGGGCATGAGTCAGCGCCCGCGACCAGAAAAAGATCAAAGGATCAGGGAAGAGTATAACGGCAGTCGCCCGAGCAAGGAAAATAAGGCCAAAAGGTTCGCTGAGCGCACCAAGTTGAACACTTCGTACGCGAACATATTGGCGGAATGTGCGAACACTGAATTCAGGGATATTAAACCACCAGAACCTCTCGTGCTTAAAGACGGGCAGCGCCCATCAAAAAAATACTGTAGATACCACAAGAGCAACGGGCATGACACCAACAATTGCATGGCTCTTAAAGATGATGTGGAGGCCCTAATCAGAAGAGGAAAATTGAATCAATATGTGAAAAGAGATAACGGTGAAACGCGAGAAAGGCAAGTGGCACGTTCACCTAGGAGAGGGAAAGCAGAGGCAAATGAAACGATCAAAGTCGTAGAAGAGGGCGACGATGATGAAGACCCAGTAGACACGAGAAGGTCAAGAGGGAGGCCAGTCGCCATGGTAATCTCGGGAGGGGTCCCCACCAACGCCTCGACCAACAGATCGATCAAAAGGAGATGGGACGAAATCATGAGCGTTGCCTCGACCTCGGCTCCACGACCACTCAGTGGGCGGCCAGCCATCTCCTTTGGAGACGAGGATCTCATTGATGGAACCCCCAACTACGAGGTTCCCTTAGTCATAGTAGCAGTAATGGCAAACACGGAGGTTAGGAGAATATTGGTGGACCAAGGGAGTTCAGCAGACATAATATTTGAAGACCTTTTGGACGTCCTAAAAATTTCAAAGGATGATCTGAGGCCGTATAGAGGAACGGTCTTGACCGGGTTTAATGGAGCCTCAACAACTCCTATAGGACGGATAGAGCTGATGGTAACTTTTGGGGACGACACGATAGAGAATCCCCTCTGTAGGACTGTCAGGACGGATTTCATTGTGTTACCCTGTAAGTCCGTGTATCAATGCATCATTGGTAGACCAACCCTTGCCCGTTTGGAAGCAGTGCCCTCCACCGTCCACTTGAAAATGAAATTCTACACCAAAGCTGGGGAAGTTTCCACCATCCAGGCAGACTTATTGTCCGCCAAGCGAGTTTTTCTTTTGGGGCTTAAAGAAAAAGGGAAAAGCGTAGCGATAGAAATAGAGAAAGAAATGAAAAGCGGCGGGCAAGTTAACCTGGCCGACCTAGATGCCCGCTACGACCCTGATAGCGAAGAAGAAGAAGGGGACGATCTTCTGACTAAAGAGCTAAAGAAACGAATCAAGCGACCTGAACCAGACGGGGAATTCTATCGCATCATGCTAGGTGACGACCCGGGGAAAACGATCAAAATAGGGAAAAACCTTCCCCCTGAGGTTCGGGATGAGCTCGTTCAATGTCTGAAGGATCATGCGGACCTGTTCGCTTGGAGTACGGCCGACATGCCCGGTATCCCACCCCAAGTAGCCTGCCACCACTTAGCTGTGGATCCGGGAGTAAAATGGGTGGCTCAAAAAAGAAGAGTTCAGAAGGAAGAAAAAGCTCGAGCAGCATGCAAAGCCGTTGAAGACCTGCTCGAAGCAGGGTTCATTAAAGAAATAAAATACACCACGTGGTTATCCAATGTCGTCTTGGTCAAGAAGGCGAATGGAAAGTGGAGGATGTGCGTGGACTACACCGATCTCAACCGAGCATGCCCGAAGGATGCTTTTCCCGTCCCAAGTGTCGATCGTCTTGTCGATAATGCAAGTGGATACAAGATCCTGTCTTTCTTGGACGCCTATTCCGGGTACAATCAGATTGCCATGCACCCACCAGATCAAGAGAAGACCGCATTTATGACGGACAAGGGGAACTTCTGTTACACGGTCATGCCATTTGGATTGAAGAACGCTGGAGCGACCTACCAGCGCATGATGAACCATGTCTTTCAGGATCAGATAGGGGAAACGGTGGAAGTGTATTTGGACGATATGATTGTCAAAACCAAGCAGGACCAAACCCATGTAAACGACTTGAAAGAAGTATTCAAAGAAGCCAGAAAGAATTCGTTAAGGTTCAACCCAGAAAAATGCACTTTTGGGGTTAGAGCGGGCAAATTCCTTGGTTTCCATCTCACAGAAAGGGGAATTGAAGCCAACCCAGACAAATGTAGAGCAGTGACTGAGATGAGACCACCGACGACCAAAAAAGAAATACAGAAACTCAATGGTATGGTGGCCGCTCTCTCTCGTTTTATCTCAAAGGCAGCAAACAAGTCTTTGCCCTTGTTTAAATTGTTGAAAAAAGAGACCACATTTGAATGGACGCCCGAGTGCGACCAGGCCCTCGAACAATTGAAGACATCTCTGGCAGAACCTCCAATTTTGACGACCCCCGAACCTGGGGAAACTCTTTATTTGTACTTGTCCATCACGGACGAGGCTTTGGCTGCCGTCTTGGTACGAGAAGAAGGAACGAAACAGAATCCAATCTACTTTGTCAGCAAAGTTATGCAAGGACCCGAGCTAAGATATCAGAGGATTGAGAAATTGGCTCTGGCATTGATTGTCTCAGCCCGAAGGTTGAGACCATACTTTGTGGCCCACCAGATCACCTTACGCACCGACCAACCCATTAGGCAAATCTTGCATAGCCCAGATCTAGCGGGCAGAATGATCAAATGGGCTGTAGAATTATCAGAATTCGGAATAAAGTATGAACCTAGATCGTCTGCAAAAGCACAAGTCTTAGCCGATTTTATCGCAGAATTAACCCCAGGGTCAGAAAACCCAGTTCAGAACTCATGGACTTTGCACGTTGACGGATCGTCCAATGGTAAAGGCAGCGGAGCGGGCTTAATTCTTGAAAATGAAGAAGGGACGACCATTGAAGTCTCCTTGGCCTTCTCGTTCCCAACTTCTAACAATCAGGCCGAATACGAGGCCTGCATCGCTGGGCTGTTGCTCGCTTTAGAGATGCAAGTCAAAAGGGTGGAGCTTCGATCAGACTCACTTCTAGCGGTCTCCCAGATCAAAGACGTCTTTTTAGCCAAAGACGAGACACTCCAGAAATATTTGGCGAAGGTCAAAGAGTTGATGAAGAAGTTCGAGCATGCTGAAGTCAAGCACGTCCCAAGGTCGGAAAACGCTAGGGCGGACATCTTGTCCAAACTAGCGAGCACCAAGAAAAATGGTAACCATAGAAGCGTAATACAAAAAGTCCTATCTCAACCAAGTGTGAGGTTAGATACGGCCTTAGGAGCAGAGATATGTACGATCGAATCAACGCCTTCCTGGATCGCCCCCATCTTTAACTACATAAAGAACGGGGAGGAACCCAGCGACCCAAAAGAAGCTGCTCTCGTTCGCAGGCGAGCATCGTCGTACTCAATAATTAACGAGCAACTCTACAGAAGAGGGTTCACCATGCCCCTGCTCAAGTGCCTCCTCCCAGCAGAAGCGGCCTATGTGTTGAAGGAGATTCATGAAGGAATCTGCGGGAACCACTTGGGTTCACGAGCTTTGGCAAAGAAGGCTTTAAGAGCGGGCTACTTCTGGCCCACGATGGAGGCAGACGCGAAAGACCTAGTCAAGAAATGTGACAAGTGCCAGAGGCACGCAGATACCCACGTTGCACCTCCAACCGAGCTGAACTGTTTGACTTCTCCATGGCCGTTTTCATGGTGGGGAATCGACCTGTTAGGACCCTTTTCCCTCGCCCCTGGTCAGTTTAAATTTCTGATCGTCGCAGTGGACTACTTCACAAAATGGATCGAGGCCGAGCCCTTAGCCAAAATCACTTCGAAGAATTGTCTAAAGTTCGTCAAAAGAAACATCTTGGTACGGTTTGGGATTCCCGAAGTCATCGTGTCAGACAACGGCACGCAATTCACGGACCGACATTTCCAAGAAACTCTAATCGAACTAGGCGTAAAACAGCGTTTTACGTCGGTCGAACACCCGCAAACAAACGGGCAGGCGGAGGCGGCCAACAGAGTCATCCTCAGGGGGCTAAAGAGAAGACTGGATGAAGCCAAGGGAAGGTGGGCAGAAGAGCTTCCCTCTGTGCTATGGGCGTATAGAACCACGCCACACTCAACCACGGGAGAGCCCCCTTTCAGGATGGTCTATGGAACGGACGCACTGATCCCTGTGGAAATGGGAGAGTTGACTTGGAGAACGGCCAATCCTCTACAACCGTCCGAAAACGAGCAGGCAACGAGAGAAGAGCTTGACCTAGTGGAAGAACTGCGGCACAAAGCAGCACTCAAAGAGATGTTGGTCAAACAGAACATGGCCACAAGACACAACGCCAAGGTCGTTCCTAGATCGTTTGAAGTGGGACAGCTCGTCCTAAGAAAGGCAGATATCGGTCAGAAGAATGCTGGCCAGGGCAAGCTAGCCCCAACTTGGGAAGGACCCTACAGAGTAGCTGCCAAGACGGGCAAAGGAGCATATATCTTAAAGACCATGGGTGGAGGGATGATTGCAAACACTTGGAATGCAACAAACCTTAGAAGATATTTCACTTGATGCCATGTAATGTATAAAAGAATGTCATGTTTCCAGTTAAATGATGAATAAAAATCAAAACGGGCGGGACACTCTTTTTCCCTACGGGGTTTTTTATTGAGGCCCGCTCGTCCGTCAATAGAACGACGAGGAATTTCTTAAATCCTTGATTATGGTGATTGATCCATCCAATAACGAACAAACCCGAAGGCGAGTTAAGTTCAAACCGAGTTTGATAAACTGCCAAGGGTCGAACTTAAGCGACCTTAAGTCCGAATTCGCTTGCAAACGAGCTAAATCTAAAGTAGAAACTTGGTAAGCTGTTTGCAGGTAGCTTCGCAAGCTTAGACCGACCCATACGAACATGAAGAATTCAATAGTTAGATAAAGCAAAAATCTAAATAAACGATTATGACAAAGGTTTAAACATTAAAAGTTACCCGGAGAAAACCGGGCTATTTGATGATTACAAGTAAAGGACGGCCACGAGACCCCCAAAGCAAAAAACGATACATTCTTGAAAAAGGAAGACAAAGGCAATCAAAGTCCAAACGGACGAGTACAAAGGGAGTAGCTCATTCAGGGCGACGATAGACGATCGTCTCCTCTTGGATAACGTTCCCATCGTCGTCTTTCTCCGCGAGGCGAACGATTTGCCCGTTTTTCAGGAAGTGGTCGTTGTTCACTATCTCTGTGTTAATCTCCAGCGATGGGTAACAATACCGAATCTGAGCTACGGCCTCTTCGAAACGCCCGCTAGCAATAGAGATGGTCATGTCTTCCAGGGCCTCCAGGTCGCCCCTCGCCTGATCACGCTCGCCTTCGACGGCCTTCAGACTCTCCTCAAGACCGACCACCCGCTCCTCCAGCTGTATAACCTTGGTAGACTGCTCGGCCAAACCGGCAGTAGCGTTGGCAAGTTTGACCTCGGCATCTACCTTGGCTGTCATGGCCGCATCACGCTCGGCAGTAACTGCGCCAAGTGCGTCCTTCGTGGGTTGGAGAGCGACCTCAGCATCCTCTAGTTTCTTTTTGGTGCTCTCGAGCTCTGCTCGCAAATCTGTAATATGTCCAAGAGCGGACTTATACTTGTCAGTTTTATCCAAAAGATCACCCTCCAACCACAAGTTTCTGTGAAGTAAGCGCGTACCTGCTTGGCGGCCGGCCTCCTCAGATTTGTAACGAGCAAGCTTTTGAGAAGCTGCTTGGGCAATGTCGGCTACGAAGAGGAGGGGATCGGCCTTCAAACGTTCAAAATCCACATCCTTGAGATCGTCCAAATCCAAAGACGACCTTCTTGATACCTCTCTTCTTTTTTGAGGAGGATCAAGGTCGATCGGAATAGCGTCCAGAGGACCTTGAGCCCGATCTCTCTTTTTGGAAGATAAGTTTGTTCCTTGATCGCCCCCAGTAGGTCTATGATCGCCTTCAGCACGAGATGGTTGGGACGAAGAGGCAAAGGACACCTTCTTCTGCTTCCTTGACTTTGTCTTCGCCAAAAGAGCTTCAAAACCGATGCCCGTCATTTCAGCTGAAAAAGCAAAAAGATGAGTTAGGAGGCAGGGCAAATAAAGCACGATTAAAGTAAAAACGAAAATAAAGGCACACCAAGTTTGTTTTCGGCTTGCTCGGATGTCCGGAGACAAGCGAATTTATTGCAGGGGATGACTCCTTCTGGCAGCCAAGTAACCAAGGTCTCTAACATCTGAATACTCTCAAGATCATAGTCGCTCAGCCTCCTTTGATGCCGATAATGGATTGTGTCGCGATCGTAGTGTGAGTGCGACCAACCTAGAGGAAACTTCATTGAGGAAACGCGACCTTCGTCATCCACGGTTCCCACCATTGCCTTAGCACGATCATTAACAGGAACGACCCAGAGGAAAGCGTGCCTCCAAGTTTTTACCGATTCGCAAAATGGCTTAAAGAGCCTGATCGTGTTCTTCCGTCCCTTCAAGGAAACTTGCTCCCATCGCCTGGGTTCGCTCCTCATCTCCACTGTGCGACTAACGTCAAACAATGAGAAGAAAAGACGGCAATTTACCTCCCGATCAAGAGCGGCCATTATTACCTCGAACGACTTAACCAGCGCCCAAGCATTAAAGTGAAGTTGAGAAGGGGCAACACCAAGAGTCCTTAAGACACGCCTTTGGAAAAATGTAAAGGGAGGTCGCACCCTCAAATCACGAAGGACGTTGGAATACATGATAAATTTTAAAGAATTCGGGATTACGGCAGCATGCTCGTCAGGTCTTACGCCCTCCGCTCGCCATTCCTGATCACCATAACCTATTAACTTGGTGAAGAGAGGCAACACCTCATCACCAGGGGGGAAGACAGAGCGTTCGTTGATTATAGCGGAGGATATCCAGGAGCGGTCGACATCAACCCTGCCCCTCCAATCGTGCTCTTCGGGCAGTACCTCGTTGACTGGAACCGGAGGGGGCGAAGGATTCATTCGGGGAGACTGGACGGTATCAACCGTGTTTGACGAGCGTCCGGAGGACGATGAAGAAGAAAAATCGGTAGAAGAAAAGGTCTCAGATGGGAACCCGCTCGTGCCGACATCTCCGGAGTGAGCATGCTCAGCCATACTCGCAGGTAGACGACCAGAAATTCTCGCAGTTTTCTTTGTTCGCGCCACTGCGTTGACCTGTGAGGAGAAGGAAAGTCAGGCTCACCCTAAACGATGAGTTGCCGAAGGGGGCGACAAGGTCGACCCCGAGCCTGACGCCCCCTCCTCGCCCTATGCAAGCAAAATTAGCCAAAATAAACAAGACGAAAAGGGCATACCTGGAGTGGGAGAGAAGTTCGGTCTAAGGGTAGTATACTCCTTGATGAATAAAATCAATCGACCAGAAGAATAAGACCGCCTGAGTTGAAACTCATGCACGGGTAAACACCTGGCCAGAATAAAGAAGCAAGCTTTTTGATCGGTCTAAGAAGTTTGTGATCGTTTTTTGAGCTCCGACAATAAAAGTGGAAACTGAGAAGGAGAGGGGGCAACATATTTATAAGGATTGGAAAGCAAGCAAGCCAAACGACACGACCCCTCACTTGCACACGCCTTGAAAACCAGACCGCCATCATGACAAAGCACCACCTTTTTCAGAATTCGAGGCACCATTAATGATCCCTAGGGAAAATCGAAACGTCACTTCCTGACAGGAGCCACGTATCATGCGAGCGTAAGCGAAGCCCACCGCGAATCAGAAACGATCATAAAACAAGCCTACGCCCGCCACACGAGCGACCTTGGCTTGGGGGGCAACTGTTCTGGAGTGGGCCGAAGCCCACTATCCAGTGCTCTGGCACTAGATCGGCCCAACCGGGGGGCACAAAGCAAGGAACCGCATCAACGGCCCGGATCTGTCCGTACGTCCATCCAACGGCCGAGCACGACTCACGCTCACTATTTAAGCACTCATTGCGTCAGTTGTCAAGTACACACTGTTCATCAATACCTATATTTTTGCTCGTCCTTTCCTGACTTGGGCGTCGGAGTGTTATCGCAGGTACACCCGCCCGCTGGAGCAGAGCTAGCTGAACGACCAAGGCATACAGAGATCTGAGACCTGGAAAACAGCAAGCAAGGACATCTAAGGAACAGATCAAAAGTCTTGGAGACAATGAGGACCTAATGTATGCATTTAACTCGACTAATGACTTAGTATTTGCATATTGATAAAATTATGACATGTGTAAAGTTTCTCTAACTCACACTCAATGATGAGTAACATAAGCACAGTCTTAGTGATAAGACAATAAATTCATATAAGGCCATTTTCTTTGTGACTTTGTGATGAACAATTTTTATCAAAAAATCTGTGAACATATTAAGCGACAACTCTATCAAAGATACATACGGAGGGTGTCTCCACGTCAGCACTGCCAGCTCATCATCCCGCCAAAATTCCCACCACAAAACTCTGCCAGCTCATCATCCTGCCCAAATTCTCACCATACAGACGCTGCCATGTGTTTTGAGTTGACTGACTCGGACCCACCCACTGCTTATTTATGGCCAATGTGATATTGACTGATACTTTCTGCCACTCCATGCGATATTGTCGGTACATTACTGCTTATTCACTTCCTTTCTTTCTTCCTCACACTTCCTTTCTTTCGATTTCTCTCTCTCTCTCTCTGACTTTCTCTTCCCTCTCACTCTAACAAATTTTCCCCAAATGCCTATTTTCCTTCTTCAGCTGCAAATCACACTCTCAGTTCTCTCTTGTCTTTTCTTCTCACACATTAATTTTGTTTTCAGGTTTCTGGTAATAACTAAAAGAGAGAACCCTAATTTTTCTGCTTCTACTTTCGCTCAGCGCCGTTTCTCTCATACCCGAAGAGAGAGATAGAGTTCCAGGAAAGAGAAAGAGGAACGAGGAGGTGGCGATTGAGAGAGTGCGACGGTGGCTGAAGAACGATGCGATGGAGGGAGCTCACGCCGTTTCCGGTGACACCACGCGGTGGTGATGAAAGGGGGTGCGGTGCTGACGGTGCAAGGGGAAGCTATGGTGGTTGTTGCGGCGACGACGTGTGTGGGAGAGCGTAATCCCAAAACAAATATTTCAAGATGGGGTATGCTATCAATCCTAGATTTTTATCGTTATTCTTCTGTTTTTCTTTGTCTTACACTTTGACATTTTATCTTCTTTTCATATCCAACATTCAGAATTTTGATGGGTTGCATATAATATTTCCAGCGTTTCTGATTTCTGATGTTGGTTTGCTAGGGATTGGAAATGTTAGGGTATTTCGTTAGATTCTCATAAAACAACAGGTAAATGTTTCTTTTTCCATTTTGTCATTCTTCTTGCCATGTTAAAGAGATTGATTTTTTTTTTTTAAATACAACTTGAAAGCACTTATTAGATCAACTTTTTATGTTATGTGTAATTCATTTAATCATTTTTGAATTTATTAGATCAACTTTTTATGTTATGTGTAGTTCTGAATTTTGGAGTTAGCAATCAATTAAACAAAGATGTTGTCATGTTGATAGAATGGAACAACTTTTGTTGGTATAGAACTTTGTTAAAAAAGAAGAGGAGATTAGAACAGGTTTTAAACACTATGCTGGGGCAGTATTCTTTATATGGTACTTGGGAAGATGCATTTCTTCATCTGTATTTTCTATAAATGATGTGGATAGCACTGGGTCTTACTAATTAGACATATCTTTGAAATCCTCCAAATCAGATGCTTGGTTATTTTTTTCTTAATAATCAGTATTTCTATTTAGTAAATGGTAACTTTGTGATTGAGTTTTAGCTGATATGTAAATTGCTCAAATGATTGATAATGGAAGTATTGACACTATAGTAGATTATTTTCCGGTGTATTTTGTTGGAGGAATGAAAAATGTTGGTAGCACCGAGTTTTGTCTAGCCTTGAGTTAAAAACAAATCGTATTGTGTTTGTATGGCAGGTGGCATTTGGTTCTGCTTAGCTTTAAGGTAAACTATTAAATTCCTGTAAATGTTAGTGACTTTGAGTTTTGAGTTTGTTTGTTTGATGTCATACTTATATTTATGCCTATGTTGTTTGAATAGCAACTCTGTCTAAATAAATCAAGACCATGTTTTTCTGAAAGAGTTTGAGTGAAAGTAAAAGTTTATAATTCTCCAATTTATAAAGTAAAAGTTTGAATGAAAGTAAAAGTTTATCATTCAAGCTAGATGGTTATGCAAGTGACTAAAAAAAGAATGCCATTATCCATGAATATATGGTGCTTAAACCTGTCACAGATCCCTTTAGAAAGCTGCATATTCCACTTACCTTTAAAAAAATTCTGATTGTTCGAAATGGTTTTTATGATCAAGTTGCTGCTTCCTATTATATGGCTTCATATTAGTTCTATTTTTAATCCAATTTCGCCTGGCTCCACTGGCTTCATACCATTTGATTGTTCTATATAAATGACTAAATCAAGTTCCAACATTTTCAGAATAATCATGAAGTACTGGGTCTATGCATATTACAAGTCCACAAGATGAAAGATTTTGAGTGACATTTTATTCAGGCATTAGTCCACTAAATTCAATTATTAATTAAGGTAGAACCAAAAGAAATGTGTGATGGAATATAAGAAACCTGTAACTTTCTATTTTTTGATGAATTGTCCTTTACAAAAGATCTATTATGCAACTATGACTTCCTATTTTTTGATGCCAAGAAACAGGTGAACGAAATGGTTTGACCTATTATTAGAACTGGTAAGAGCATTATTGTATTATAATAGCAAAAGACATTCACCTTACTAAAGTTGCATTTTAATTGCATTTACTTTCAAGCATGTATCTTTTGTAATGCATATGTAAACTTTTTGGAACTGAAATGAAAATTGAGAGGTATGATAGTTCATTAAAATTTGGTGTTATTTTTATTCAATTACCAAATTTAGTTTCATATATTGGGTTCTTTGTGCATCCAATTGTATCATTTCAGTTTTTTTTAATTAAATCAGATGTAGGTATATGAGGAGAAGTTGCTGGTCACACTAAGTGGAGGATTCTTTTATTTTCTTTCTCAAGGGGTTTTGGCAGTCTCATCCTCTTTTATGAAGATTTTAAGTTGGTGACCACAGGTAATTTACTTTGCAACCGATGAGACAGTTTAGACCATTTAGTAATTGATCTCAATGCAATTCATGCCATGTCCTCGGTAGTTAGATAAAGTATAGAGGTATTAATACAACTGACTCATAACTTTGCAAGCGTTAAAGACAATAAATTGACAACTTATTAAGTATAAATCCCATCACCTCATATTTGTTGGCTTTGTAAACTTAAACTCAACTAAATTGGAGTAAGCCCTTTAGAAAAAGACTTAACTAACCTAAAGCTTCCAATAGTGGTCTTGATGTGGAAATTGATTTTTTGGTTTTATTATTGCAGAGTAGTTTTCTTCTGGTCTACTCAAATAAGCCAATAAAGGGCGTCATCAATTGAGGAGGGTAACATTTTAGTTTCTAATCTATCAATGGGATGGCTTTTATGAGTTTGTGCTAGAAAATCAATGGAGTTCCATACAATGGGCTATATTAGTAAACATTTATCCTATCAATTTGATTCAGTTTTTAGTAACATAAGTTATTTTTGCAATTTATTCTATTTGAATTTCTAGGCAGTGATTTCTGGGCTATTATTAGATCAGATTCTTTTAGGAATTGTCTGTAGAGTTTTTATGTGTATTTCTTTGGAAGTTGGATGTAAGTTTGCTTGCCTACTGCATTTCTCTCATGCGCACTAAAAAGTTTTCATGCTATATATGGATAGTTTTTATGCTGCTATAAGATTAATTACTCTTTTTACCTTTTCAGCAATTGTAGGATAAGTGCATGGTGGCTATGGTAAGACAGTGATGATATAGAACATGGTAGTTTTACATTTGTTTTCCCTTTTCTTATGGTATGCGAATGTTTGATCTGAGATGCAAGTTACAAATATTGCTTACAATTAATGTTTATAATTAGAAGGTAAGAAATTTGTGACCACTTTGATCAATTCCTGTTTCTTCTACTACGAAAAGGAATAACAATGTGTGACAGTAGATTATGGATCTTATACATTGGTTAGGGGTGAAGTTGTGTTGTGTTCAAATTAAGACTGAGGTGACATAGTTTCCTTTGTCTTCCTTTTCCCCTATTGATTCCTTTCATTTTCTCTCTTTAGTTCTCCCATTCTTTACAGTTTCCCTCCCTTTTTCTGTATTAACTCTCTTTTCAATTCAGTTTTCAGTAGGTATTATACTTCCAGAAAAACAAGAAAGAAGAGCTTTTTCTATTGAGCTCGAAATTAATGAGCTATAATATTGCATGTCTATATTGAAATAAACGTTAACAAGAGGTTTTGGGTAAAGTTTCAATTGCTTCTGTCATGATATTTCATGTTAATACAAAAGAGGTATATTCCATATATAAAAGGAATTCGAATTGTGTAAATCTGCTTGGGTAGATTTATATTATCCTCCACATGCTGATTTGTTTCTCAACAACTTGATTTTATGGATTATTATTTTTGAGAATATTTTTTTCATCTGAGTTTTGCAGGAGGGTGACAGCCCATTGAGGCTATCAAAAGTTCCAAATCACTTGATATGGGTGTGGAGTTCTCCAGCAGTAGCAACCCTGTTGAGCCAACTAGGGACAAACCTTTAGGTAGTGTTTGGATGGAGTAATTCAAAATTCTATGGAATTTGAAATTATTGGATATTCAATTGCTTCAATTGGATTCTATTCAATTATAAAATTCTTTGTTTGGATAAAACATTTAAAATTCTTCATTATTAAAATTCATTGTTTGGATAGAGTAATTAAAATTCTTCATTTTCCAATTTTTTTTTAGAATTTATCTTTAAATTTAAAAATCTATTCTATTAACTTTAAATAAAATTAAACACTCTCTCTAGATTTTTTTTTTTAAAAAAATCAGAAATAAAAAAAAATATATAGTGGCCGGAACGTCGGAGCTTCGCCGTGGTTGCCGTCGCCGCTGCCGGAGCTCCGCCGCCGGCCACCACCCATATATTAATATAATATTTATATTTATATATATATTTTTTTGACAAATATTTATATATTATATATATATATATATATTAACATATATATAAATATTTTTAAAAATTTCAACTTTTTTTAAAAAGTTTTGTCAAGAGAGAAATTTCAAATTCTTCACTTTTAGGTGGTATTTCAAATTCTCTAAATTTAGTCTTACCAAAATACCTCATCAAATCCATTCATTTTGAAAATTTTCCACATTTATTATCCAAACAAGTTAATTTAGTTTGAAGTATTTGAATTACCCTTTTAAATTACATCACCCTATAAAAATGACTCATCCAAACACACTCTTAAGATTTGTATGCTTTTGAAAAGCATAACAAGGGAATTGGAGGTTCTGAAAAACTTACGGAAGAAATTGGTGGTTTTGAAAAGCATAAAAAAGGGTTTGGATCAAAGATGATGGCAAAGATGCTTTGTTGAAGACAAGGTAGAGAATCATGAGGTATTATTGCTCCATTGAGTGCAGAATCATGAGTTATGTATCTTGCAGTGCAAACTTATTCTACAAATATTTCTGAACGTCGTCGTGCCATGCGAAATCATCCTCCACTTATTCAAGTGCAATATCCACAACATCATGTTTATAATGGGAACGCAGAGAATCCAATTATAATTGACTTGGATGATCAAGTTAATGTGGTAGTGAAGTCATTGATGTTCATGCACCGAGAGCTGCTAATTTTGATTAGTATTGGATTTATCACACTTTAATTTGTTATACTTTCCTATTTCACTTATATTTAGTGGACAACAATTTTTCAATTGTTTCTATCCTTTAACAATTTTTCTTTCGCTTTCATCCTTTTGAATCTTTTAAACATAATTTAGTTGTTAAAATTTGACTTCAATTACTATTAATTTAATTTTGGTCTTATAATGCTTTCGTAGACCCTAAAGCTTTGGCCCCGTGCATCGCAGGGTCACGGCGCTAGTTGTATTTTAGTGTAGCGGTGTTCCATGCAATAAGGATTTGCGACCAACTCAATCAAGAAAAGATCTCAGCAATTGATTAATTAAATGTCTACTATTGTAGTGTTATCAAATGGACAATTGATAATGCTAAGGTAGTGGTATTCCTTGCAATGAGGACACCCCAAGTTTTTAATACTCCTAATTTAGGGTATTTTGTTGTTGTAAGCAAAGTGGTTAAGCTTTGTTTTGCCTAGCTTCGCGTTTGACGATGCTCCTTATATTTGGGCTCTTGATTTTGGAGGGAGTGCCATGGAGATGTTTGAACAATCCTTGAAGTAAGTCGGGGACATCTAGAAGTTATGCACCTCGAACCATGCCATGTTCATTGCCCAATTATTTTATTAGCCGATGTGATCACATTTTATTTCTTTATACTTTTCATTGGTGATTATTCTTCTTTTTCACTTGCTTTGTGTTCTATATCCCATACTAGATTTGCTAATTCGCACTTCTAGCTATCAAGGACTACTAGAGATATAATTAATTTAGTTAAATTTTGATTAATATATACCCCCCTTGGTTGGCTCATCATAACGATTATTCACTATGTATCGTTTTACACTCTTTAATCAATATACTTCCAAAGTTTTATTTCGTCTCCTTTTTCTAACACCCTTCACTCAAAAGCCTCCAGAGCTGTATGATTCATGGAATCATAATCTTCTAAGGTTTGAGAGAATTGCAATGACATAGAGAAGAAGGTGAACACGACTATGCGTGATAGCGGTGTGTAAATTGCATATATACTCAAACGCTCGAGTGTGAGATTGAAAGTGAATCAGAGTTAATTGATGCATAAACAAGTTTTTACATTTTAAGTGCATATATATAGTTACATTGAATACTGATCAAAAAAATATAGTTACATTGAATTGAATTTTCGACTAGAAGGGTTTTCACGGGTGGGTAGCCTTCCATGACAAATTTGACATCATACAGTGAGTAGATGTGTATCCAACGGTCTTGATTGACCTCCAAGGAGCAGTGGATTCTTGCATTCTTGTCTTGAAGAGGAAATATTTTTTTACTTCCAATTCTAATTAAAATTAGTATTTGTTTTCTTTATTTATTTAAATTGAGCAGCAAAAAGTAATATTTCATATTTTACCAAAAAAACTGTCCTAATACAAAAAAACAAAAAAATTCCAAAATAACACACTTTTTTCATTATTTACCAAAGTAGTACACATTTTTTTGCTGTTGAGAAGTCGCTACCCCGGGAAACGACTTCTCAATGTGAAATTTTTTAATTTGTTTCTTTTCATGTTTAGAAGTTGCCACCCCCCATAACGAATTCTAAACAGTTTTTTTTTTAAAATTCAACTTATGCTGTTGAGAAGTCGCCACCCCAGGAAACGACTTCTCAACGTGATTCTTTTTTATTTTTTTCCTTTTCATGTGTAGAAGTCACCACCCCCCAAAATGACTTCTAAACAGGTTTTTTTTTTAAAAAAATTCAATTTTAATAACAATATTAATTATATATTCTACAAAAGCATTATAAGATCAAAATGACATTAAATTCAATTGTTCATTTTCCATAACCTACTAGTAAAGTACCCGTGCATTCGCACGGGTCTTTTAGTTTCTAAACATGTATGATAGGGGACATGGATATAAAATATAATATTCTTTTAAAAATGAAGCTAAAGTCTAGGTCTATTAATAATTAATTTGTTTTCAGAATTAAAAAACGGGTACTTTATGCTTTTTTTTAAGTTAAACCATACCGCTAAAATGTAACTAAAAAGTACATTAATTATTTAAATATTAAAGATTCTATATTTTTGATGTGAGTTTTAAGACACTAAAGTTACATAAAAACATATAAAGTCTCCCTGTAGGAATTAAAAAGCAAAATAAGCATAATCAAGGAAGTGCATAAGTTTAATTTCTGTTTAAAGACGATAAAATTACATCGAAGTGGTAAACAAAATTATTTTACATTTGGATTCTCTAGTTCTAGAAAATTTGAAATAGTGGCAAATAGTTAACAACAAAAAATAGAAAAAAAATGTCTGTAACTTTCATCTCCAAATTTAAGTAACATCAAATTGTAAGATCAATTTTATTTTAATAGTCGATAATTTTTGTCGTTATTTCAAAGTTGTTTAGTAATATAGATGTAGTTGAATTATTTTACATTAAAACCATATAATGTCTCCCCGTTGGGACTAAAAAGCAAAATAAGCATAACCAAGAAGTATATAAGTCTGATTTTTGTTTAAAGACGATAAAATTACACCGACGTGGTAAACAAAATTATTTTACATTTGGAGTTTTAACTCTAGAAAATTTGAATTTGTGGCAAATAGTTAACAACAAAAAATAGAAAAAAAATGTCTGTAACTTTCATCTCCAAATTTAAGTAACATCAAATTGTAAGATCAATTTTATTTTAATAGTCGATAATTTTTGTCGTTATTTCAAAGTTGTTTAGTAATATAGATGTAGTTGAATTATTTTACATTAAAACCATATAATGTCTCCCCGTTGGGACTAAAAAGCAAAATAAGCATAACCAAGAAGTATATAAGTCTGATTTTTGTTTAAAGACGATAAAATTACACCGACGTGGTAAACAAAATTATTTTACATTTGGAGTTTTAACTCTAGAAAATTTGAATTTGTGGCAAATAGTTAACAACAAAAAATAGCAAATCTAACTTTCATCTCCAAATATAAGTAACATCAAATTGTAAGATCAATTGCTTTTCAAAAATAAAATTGTAAGATCAATTTTATTTTTATAGTCTACAATTTTTGTTGCTATTTCAAAGTTGTTTGTAATATAGATGTAGTTGAACTATTTTACGTCAAAACCATATAATGTCTCTCCGTAGAGACTAAAAACAAACTAAGCATAATCTATAATTTCTGTTGTTATTCCAAATTTAATTTGTCAAGTAATTAAGTAATATAAACGTACTTTTCTTTTTACGTGTGAATATATGACTTGCGCATGCTTAATAAAGTCATGAACTTGTTGAAAAAAGGAGTTCAACAAAAAATAGCATAACATTTCTCCAACTTCATTTCCAAATATAAGTAGCATTAAATTGAAGTTCTATTGTATGTTGATAGTCTATAATTAATTTCTGTGGTTATTTTAATTTTTTAGTAATATAGATATAGTTAAATTGTACATGTGAATATATGACTTGTGTTGGGTTAATAAAAATTGTGAACTTGTTGAGACAGAGAATGCTCAATGACCTCAGCAGCTACATCCAACTTAAGTACGTGTATGAATTTGCTTCACACAATTCTTCTACCAATTTACATTTCAAAATGCATTAAAAAGTAAGTCTTTGTATTAGTTTTCCTTGAAGATATTATCCCGTCTCAGTGCCATGTTATTTGAGACGCTTCAATTTGTAGCAGCAATGTAAATGTGTGTCTCAAAGGATTTTTTACTACAGAAACAAACCTTAGGTTAGTAAACAGATATCAAGTTGTAACTTGTAACCAATTTAAACAAAAAAAAAATCATGCACTAAACATGTTAAAAACCATGAATAAGCATCGAGTCGTCTTCAATGAGAACCATTTTGATAATATTTATTTACTGCAAAGTATCCACAATTCGTTTTGGCATGTGGTATTAACATTTGAAAGACTTTAAGGAAAATGAATGAAAACAATTTCATTATTGATGAAGAAAAGTTAACTGATTACAATGAGTTTGACCTTATATATAGATCCAACCTCACCTAACTAATCTATAACAAACTAGTAACTAATAAAACTAACTCTAACCGAATTATAACTACTAACAACTTTTATTAACTACTTAACAAACTAACTAAATATTTCTAATAGTCCCCGCAAGCTAGAAGTTATTCACAATACTTCTAGCTTGGAATGAACAATACAAAGATATATCAAATCAAAAGAAAATTACATCGAGAGATATTGGAAATACATCGTTAGAAATCAAAGCTACAAGAACAAAATAAAATCGGATCCAAGAACAAAATCTGAATTGTTGTGTTGGAAGACCTTTGTAACATTGAGAAATAGATGAAAAATTCGGTTGTTGAGGATATAACAAACGCTGCCCAAAATCAAATTAAGCGCTCCAAACTCCAAGATAATTGCAAGAAGTGACGATAACTTGCTATGATGACAAAGTGCACAAAACAAGGCAATTATCATGCTGGCAATGTATATGGATGAAATTGTCAACAACAAATGCCCTGGAAAAGAAATGCACTCAGGAGATGAAACACTTGAAAGGAGTTGTAGGAGGTGATATCACATTCTGAATCTGAATGTAGCAAGATTTCCAAGCGAGGCTATTCAGCAAACAGCTTGAATGCTTCTTGGTAAATAACTTCATGAACACATCACAACAATATGAAGCTGAATCACAAAATTGAACCGGTGACAATGATAGAAGCAACACTAACCAAAATGAAAGGTCGCAAGATTATAGAAGAATCACAAATTTTGAAAACTGAATTAAAAAGGAATTTGAACTCCGCTTCAGATCACAATCATCGGAAACCAAGATGAAAGGAGGACAATGAAGCGAAATCACAAAGCTGAACTGCAAGAATCACATATCGAGTTGAAAGAAATTTAGAGACTTCAAGAATCGAATTGGAGAAGACAAATTGCAGAGATAGAGACACTCTCAAAGAAGCGAGAGGAAAGAGAAAACAGTCAAGGGAAGATTAACGGAAACCCTAGCAGAGACGAATTTGCGAAAATAAAGAGATTTCGAACATGAATTGAAGAGCAAAACCAAAGATCGCAACAGAAATAGGAGGAGTTTCGAACAAGAATTGAAGAACGAAACTGAGATGAAATCGATGTCAAGAACCAGAAAAACAAATGGTCCAAAGACGAAATTGAATAGATGATAAACGAGAAAATGAGGATAAGAAACAAATAAAATGAAGATAAAATTAAGAAATCTCTTTTGATATATACCGCAATGAGCCCCATTGTTCATGAATCGCAAAATAGAATAAGAAATTTGCGAAAAGGCGATGGAGGAATCATTGAGGAGAAAGGAATGCGGAAGCTACATAATCGGTCTTGATACCATATTAACATTTGAGAGACTTTAAGGAAAATGAATGAAAACAATTTCATTATTGATGAAGAAAAGTTAATTGATTACAATGAGTTTGACCTTATATATAGATCCAACCTCACCTAACTAATCTATAACAAACTAGTAACTAATAAAACTAACTCTAACCGAATTATAACTACTAACAACTTTTATTAACTACTTAACAAACTAACTAAATATTTCTAATATGTGGCAAAATAAGCAAAATTTAAATAAATACTATTTATTTTCTATTAGCATCATCATCAATGTTTTTAATATGATAACATCATCATCAATGTAGAAATCACTGCCGCAATGGCTTGCATGGTTTATCTCTGCCACCAGAAAGAAGATTAGGAAAGATGATTAGTCAACTGCCACAACATGCAAGCAAAAGTATTTATACCACAAATTCTAAATGAACCACAATATACCAAGGAAGCTAACTATTGATTTGTTTTGAAAAATAAAAGATAGTTTGCTTATACTTTTCGTAAGTTAAACTATTAATGTAACTAAATAGAAAATAGCTATTTTAATATTATTTTTTTATTATAATTTTGATGTGCACTCAAAGAGACTAAAATTATATCTAAACAATATAATGTCTCCCCTTAAGGACTAAAAAGCAAATTAAGCATAATCAAGAAGTATATAAGTTTGATTTCTGTTTAAAGATGATAAAATTACACCAACATGGTAAACAAAATTATTTTACATTTGGACTCTTTAACTAAAATTATTTCCCGTAGTCTCACTGCTTTTCCTTTCTTTCTCCCCGTTCTCAGACATGATAACCACGAAAGCACAAAAGCATGATTCCTTCAAATGGTTCACTGAGACACAAAGGCACAGATATCATATCATTCCATTTATTGCTATCAAATTTCTATCTAATTACCAATCTGAAGAATTCTACTCATCTTTAGTTTTCAAGCATCATAAAGAAGCACTGCACAAAGAAAAAGAAGGTAAATTTTTATATGTAGCATCTTACATAAATTAAATAACTTTAAGCAAACAAACTATCAATTTAATGAAAAGTATATAAAAAGCCATAGCTTCAAGAATCCTTACCTCAGGATCCGAAGTGTGAAACAAACTAAATAAATGAGTCTCAAAGGAGACAATGCAAACAAGCAACATAGAAGAAATTTGTTAAAAACATCATCCACATATGTTAAGACAAATAAAAAAAAAAACAGAATAGCAACAAAAAAAAGAAAGAATATAATAGAAAGCGAGCGGACAGAGAGTAGGAAGAGGAAAATATTATAATTTAGTCATCGGTGTCGTCTGTAACCGGCAGCACCGCCACAACATGCGGATGTCATCACGGTTAGAATGGGTAGTTACTTTAAGTGATTGTTTGTATCTATAAGATGGATAGGTATGTAATTTTGGAGTTTCTTGCACAGACACGTTTGTAGTTTTTTAGAGTAGCCGAAGGCATGTTATCATAAGCATCTAATGGTTCTCAATCAAAGTAATCATCCTCGTAAAGAACCAGAAAATATAGTAAAAATCAAACACAAAATGGCACTACTAGAACTTTTGTCATTTCCTGCAGAATTTCCTGCGGATTTTTATTGAAAATTCGCTGGTAACTGATTTTCTGCGAAATTTTCCGCGAATTAAGGTTCCCAGGTATTTCGTTCGTGATAATTGTTTCCTGCGGATTTTCATATCGGCAGGAAACATTCGCAGGAAATTCAGAAGGAAATTCGACAGGAAGTTCGCAGGAAATCTCTGCAGGAAGTTCAAAATATCCACACGAAATTCCGCATGAAATCTCTGCAGGTGGAATTCTGCAGGAAATTGCAGAATTGTTTTTTCCTCCAAACTAGCAGCAAATTTTATTGACTGGAATTATTATTATTGTTAAGCCATAGACTGGGGAAACCATAGACTAGTTAATCATTCTGGTTGAACAAACAAAAGTTACGGAAAAAATAAAGGTCCCTAATGGAATTTTGGTGACTGACTACCTACCAACTTATTAATAAACAGCAAATCAAACTTTCAAGTTAAGACTCCTAGAGTTCTTACCAACAAATCAAACATTATTGTTATCATTGGCAACAAATAAATTAAATATATTGAAACTAACTGATGAGTATCAAGTACAATAATAAAGAGAACTAACAGAATCAATGGAACAGTAGAATGACTGGGAATAAATGTACTTGGATTACTTAGAATTCAGTGAACAAATACAAGTGTCATAAAAGAGGAAAATAGTACAATGCATCAAGGTGATGAATGTACTCCCAATTCCCAGCCTAGCCAATAGGTAAAAACCAGCCTAATCCCCAAATGACATCATGCCTTACTTTTATTCCCAGCATCACAAGTGTGAGCTGCCCTACGAAACAGAATGCACTCTCTCACATGCCAACTCAGCAGAGTTGGTTATGAGATTCCCTCCACTACTCCATTACTTGGCAGGATTGCCCTTGTTACCCTTCCTAGTGTAAACTCTCCCAAACTTCTTGTTTTTTCCAACCTTACCCTCGTTCTCATCACTAACTAAGATCTTGCAAGTAATTAAACCTGATGAAAATCCAGAAGCTTTTTCTCAATTTCTTTCACAGCATCATGTCTCTCTTGAATTTCTTCTACGGTGCTTACAACCTGCCAACCACCAATTTCTTATTTTCCAAATCAAATTATAACAAAAAAACTTTTATTTTTTCCTCCTAATAATAAGCAAAAAATGAAAAAAGCTCAACATACTCGCCTTCTAAAATTATAAACCAAGTAAGTACCTGTCCTCGGCCTGCTCCTAGAATTGCCTGCTGGAAGATTTGCTCACAGTTTCCAGTTTCTATCAGGTGGTCAATTGTTTTTCCATCCTATTCTTGATAGCTGAAAATGATGTAAAACAGGTAGGTGCTTAATTATTTCCTGCTAAAAGTACATTTAGTTAGTGAGAGTTGTTATAAACGAGACTTTGCTGCTAGAAAGTAATTAATGATAATGAATGATGAAGATAATGGATACCTTTAGCTTTTGAAGTAGTCCAGAGATCTTCTAAATTTGTTTATCAACCTCTTTGGTCTAATAACAAAATTAAGAATATCAGTAAGTTAAGCTAAGAACATTGATGATTCAACTGACATACTGAACAAACAACTCTTTAAACACGAAAAAACTTGTCAGTTTCAAATATCATCAACACAAGCACAAACTACAAAATACTAAAGGCCAAATGAACGAACATTTTGAAACATAATAAAAGATATTAAGCAAACATATAGTATACCTGTTCCTTAAAAGATTTCATTCCCAAATCAGTGTTGCTTCTTGGAGACTCCTCCTCCTCCTGTATTCCCATTTCAATATCCAAGCCCAGCTCTCCAGAATTCCTTGTATATTTTCCTAACTCTGCCACTTTGGCCACGAGGGATCTCAAATGATTCCTGAAAAATAATCATCAAATTAAGATATATGTCTATACTGCCTTGGAGACAAATTTCCAGAGAGAGTATTGCCATGGTTTTGAAGGATCTTCCACATTGTAGGGAAAACAAAACCCTCTTTCACTATAATCTAGTTACTAAATGAGCTTAAGCTTGAAAAGAAAGACATGTATCTGGGACTTGATTACACACTACACAATATAAATTACATAAACAAGCAAAACTATCCAACAAATACATGATGCTTTTATCTTTCCATGGTCTCCTAAATGAAGAGTTAAGGTCTTGAAAAAATCCTTGACACTTAAACAGCTTGCTCCATTGCAATACTTCCAAATAAAAACCAAATTAATCATAGAAAATTACGAACAAAGGGCAAGGATTTGCAAATCAAGCACTCACTTGCAAATCCTTAAAATGGAAGTCTTGATATCCTTCTTAAATGAATGCTAAAGATAGAACTAAATATTTCTTTATAACAAAGTTGTTGTCCATTTGAATGTAACAAAATTCACATATTCATCATGCTTTACTTCATGGCAGTAGGCTTGAATAATCAGTGCTTTGATATTGCTTTTATATAGTTAAATATATGGATACTTATGAACTGTCAAGGGTCAACGAGGAGAATCGTGAAGAAATCATACCTCATACAAAGATTTCGCAACTATATAAGCTAGAGACATCCAAATCCGATATAGTTGCATTCCAAAATGTTGGAAGAACCTGAAAAGCGCACAACACTAACAAGTAGTCAGTTAGCAAGTTCCAATTTGATGAAAAGTAACACAAATGAGCAGTCCTTCTAACTATCCAAATCCGATATAGTTGCATTCCAAAATGTTGGAAGAACCTGAAAAGCGCACAACACTAACAAGTAGTCAGTTAGCAAGTTCCAATTTGATGAAAAGTAACACAAATGAGCAGTCCTTCTAACTGCTTGAAGGAAACATAAAACTGTTGATGCAGAAAGGGGAAAAACAAGATGAGATAGAATGAGAAACAGGGTTAGGGCAGAAAAGATACTAATGGCCATAATCATCCCACCTTGAGTGTCTCATTTTCATTAGTGAGCTTCTCCATCAAAGCATGGTCAACAACAGGAATCTCCTGTATGACAGGTACTCTCTCTGCTCCTCCTTTTTCAGCCTCACGGTCCTTTTGAAGCAATAACTTAGTTTCTTTGAACTGAAGTTGCTTCTCTTGCAATAATCAGTCTTTCAATGAATTGAAGGTCTGACCACATGATAATTATTACCTGATATCCTTTCAGTCCAATCTTCTCCAGAATCCTCTGGTAAGCACTGACCTTATCAGAACTATAATATTACACAAAGTAGACTTGCAATTTGAAGCTATAGACAACCAAATAAATTCTAGAAGGTGCAATGTTTTTTTGATTAGTAGAAGGTGCAATGTGAAGCTGAATTGATAGATCACCAGTCACTAGAAGCCCTGGTAAGGAAAAACACTAATAAGAAACATGGAAATGAAAACCAATAGTGGCTAAATCAATAGGCAAGAACAACCTACAACCATGTAGCACTAGCAATTCACATGAAATGAAGCAGATAGCCTAGTTTCTCGCAAACAAAGGAGAGATTAGGATCCTAATTCAATTGAGAACTTGAGATCCACATATAAGCACGAAAATGCAAACTAATAAACACAAAGCATCACCAAAGCATATACAAAAATGCATACATATAGTTCCTAAATGTATTGAACATGTTGCTACCTTGGGAATCATCTTTTCATTTGAATTGACAAGCGATGAAAATTTGTATCCAAGTGCCTTTTTAACTTGTTTTTGACCTATCACTTATGTGATAATGACCTGGATAACTGTTTTTGAACCAACAAATGCTTCGATCTTCTTCCAGTCACGATCAAATCTGAAATCAATCACGAGAAACACAAGGAAATGAGCAGCAATAAACCACTAAAATTAGATGCCAAACCATAATTACTGTTAGTGAATTATTGCCTAAAAACCAATTAAAACAAGAGAAAAACCAGTAGATATACAAAACGGATCAAAACCAGAAAACAACTAAATCTGGCAGAAGACACTGAGAGAGAGAGAGAGAGAAGTATGGATATCGAAATACAAAACAGATCAAAAGCAGAAAACAACTAATAAATCTAGAAAAAGTACAAACCTGGCAGAAGACACTGAGATAGAGATGCGAAATTGAAATCGATGAGAGGGATGAGCTATGCGATGAGAGGAACGCGATGAGAGAGGACAGCGATGAGAGAGGGATTTCGATTAGGGATTTGAACCTTCTTAAAATGCTCAGAGAGGTTTCTATGCTCTAGAAAATGCTTCGATTAGAGATTTAATGGATTTGGACCTTCCTAAAATGCTTAGGGATTTCGATTAGGGTTTTGATCAGGACTTTCGATTATGAAATGATGGAAAGAGTTTCATGCGCAGAGAAGGATTTCATACTTACATTGTTGATTTCGCAGAGAAGCTGATTAGTGATTGATCGAGGGTGTGGCGGCGGAGAAGAATGTGTTGAGGAAGAAGATGCGTTCGCGTGTTTCTTGTGTGATAAAAGCTGGTTAAGATTTTGATTAAAGAGAAGTTGATCATTTTTAACGGGTCTCTGATTAGTGTATTTAATTACCCTGTTAAGAATTAAAAAATAAGATTTTTTTGACCAAAAAAAAAGATTTTAAGAAAATATTACCCAAAAAAAAAACTTTTCAGATATTTAATTTTTTTTAAATAAATTAAAAAAGAAACTTTCCTGCAGAATTTCGTGCTTAAGAAAATTCGCAGGAAACCCGAATATTTCCTGCGAATGTACCTGCGAACTAGAAATCCACAGCAAACTTTTTACATATCTGTGAATCGGCAGAAAATTTCTCAGGAAATATCTGCGGAAAATATGATGTACCAATACTTGAATTACTGAATAATGAAGAATATCATTACACCATCTCCATGACAACCGACAAGAAGACCCAAAAAACCAAAAAGCAATCTTGAAAGCAATTTGAAACTCACAGTCTCCATAAATATTCAAATTTAAAAATGGTCGATTTAATGCAAGAAAAGGAAGAAGGGATGTGAGACCTACAATCTTCATGAATAGCATAAAACCTGAATATTAAATAATAATTCATGCTTCTTCGTTGAGTTAGAGTGGATCCAGCAAAAAAGCATCTTCATCCTGTATAGGAAGAAGAACAAAAAAATCAATTTGACAAACAATAAAGAAAGAAGATTTTCAGAGAAGAAACGAATTGAATAAATTTTCGATAGTTGATTGGTGTGTGTAAGCATGGTACCATGAGGGAGAAGCATTTTGAAAAAGAAGCAAATTGAAAAGTTTTTTGATGAACTTTTGGTCGATAGTTGGTGGGGATGTTGAAGAAGAAGCAGTTTGAGAAGTAGTGAGAAAAATAAATGAGAGGGTGGGAGGGAGAAGAGCGAGAGAGATAGAAATAAGAAAAAAGAGGGAAGTTAGGAGAAGTTACACTTTGGGCAGCACCATGTGAAAGGTCAACAAAAGAATAGTGGGGAGGAGTGAGAGGTTAACACGTGTTAAGAATTGTAATTACTTTTCCTATATTGTAAATTGATTGATATATTGTAAATTGATGTAAATTGATTGAATTGATTTTCCAATTGTAAATTGATGATTTGTAAATTGATGATTTGGAAATGATTGGATAACCCTTTCTATCGGTTAACACCTCGCGACGATGCTCGTTTAGTAACTATTACCATTTTTTCAAGGGTTAATAGTCATTTTGGTCCCTGAAAGTGTAACTCGGTGTCATTTTGGTCCCTGAATCGAGAGAAAATGCAAAATAGTCCCTGAAAGTGTAATCTGTCAGTCACGTTAGTCCCTACCGTTACTCACATTGTTAACTCCGTCTATTGTCGCTGATGTGGCACGTTTAGTGCCACATGGAACTGATTATGTGGCGTTTTTTATTGTTAATTGAATTTTTTAATTGTTGTGAGGGACCAAAATGAAAGTAACACACCCTCATATATCCTCTTCTTCTTCTTCTTCTTTAAAAAACCCCTAAAACTTTCTGCAAACAGAACTGTTGCCCTCTTCTCTTCCTCCTCCATCTTTGCTCTTGTAATCATCTGGTTTGTGCCTCCAACATCGCACCATTTCGTTCGCTCTTACTATCAACAATGTCGCAGAGGAGCAATGCATCATCATCTCGAACAAGAGCTTCATCACAAGTTGTTCTTTTTTGTGGTTGTGGTAGAAGGGCTGTTAGGCGTGTTGCTGGAACAAATATTAACAGAGGAAGGGCGTTTTACACTTGTTCAATTAATAAGGTATTTCTATTTCACATTTGTTGATTTAGGGTTTTGATTTCACATTGGGGGTTTTGATTTGCTGATTTAGGGTTTCAATTTGGGGCTTTTCAGGATGAACTTGGATATTGTGGGTACTTTATTTGGGTTGATCAACTGATTCAAGCACTTGCAGCTGATGATTCACTTGACACATTTTCCATGGAACAAGGAAGACAATTTGGAAGAGAAGATGGAAGAGAGGAAGAGAAGACAATGTGGAAGGCTCAAGTTAACTCAAAGCTTGATTGTATGGGGATTGAAATGAAGATGTTTAGAACAATTGTCTATGGAATGTTCTTAATCCAATTGTTGTCAATGGTGTTGTTTGTATGTATTCAAAAGTATTAGGAATATAAATTGGGTCTAATGATGTAATCAATGTTCTTAATCCAATTGTTGTCAATGGTGTTGTTTGTATCTATATATGGAATGTTATTTTGTTGTGTTACTATGTTCATTTTGTTGAAGTTAGAATAATGTTAGAAATTTCTGCAGGTACAGATGCTTATTGGCCAATTCATTTTTTGTTATTTTGTTTTGTTTATTTATGTTGTGTGTTTTGAGTTTTGATTGCTAAGTATTCAGACATTGGTAAAGTTTTCAAAGCTTGTGCAATTGGTGCTCTGTAAATGTCTCTGCCATCAGACTTCAATATCAAATTGGTTTAGAAATTTTAATGATGTGAGAAGAGATCATGCACTAGCATATTACATGGTTGTGCTTTACTTTCTGTCCATTTCTGTCTATCAAGATATACTATACCAGATATATATGTAGAGTAGTGAAGCTTTTCTTTACGTATCTGTCAAGAGTTTCAGTAGTTGAGTTCCAGAAAATGACTGTGTAACTCTCGTTTTAGTCCCTGAAACATATACGTTTATATCATTTTAGTCCCTGAAAAATGTCACTTATTGTCAATTTAGTCCCTGAAACATATACATATATATCATTTTAGTCCCTGCGCAACCAGAATTTTACCAGAAACATAACCACAAACTTAAACCAGAAATTGAAACCACAAACTTAACCAGAATATTTCAATACATAATTTGTTCAAAATATATCCTAATAATGCATAATTGCATAAGTGGTTCAAAATATATCCTAATAATGCTATTACAACTTCATAATTTGTTCAAAACATATGCATAATTGCATAAGTCGTTCAAAAGGTATCCTAATAATGCTATTACAACTTCATAATTTCTTCAAATTCCTTCAATCTTGATTCTGTCCAAGTCCGCTTGGGGGAAGTCTAGGAGTTGGCATGAATGCCATCATCGCAGGCTGACTACTTGGCATAGGACATGGAACCATAAATGGTCTTGGACTTGTTCCTCTAATAGGTGGTGGCCTAACTCCAAATGACATTGGTGTAGTAGCAAATGTTCCTTGACCAAATCCAAATGGTTGCATCTGTATTGAAAAAAAACATGAGCAATTATTAGGTGGATCAGGAGACACAAATGAATAATGATATAGAAATTAAAATTGACTTACAGCTTCTTCATTGTCTGACTGCTCATCATATTCAGCTTCTTCAACTCCTTTGAGTGCCATGAATCTTTTTTTAACCATAAACGATTGTAGTGTCTCATCATCCAAGTATGTTTCATCATCCTCACTTAAGTATGTTTCAGCCTCACCCTCACTATCAGCTTGTATCACTTCAGCTTGTGATTGTGTTGGAATTTCAGCATCAACCATTCTACAATAACATAAAAAGCTCAATACCACACCAAATTATAAAATAAAGCTCATTACCAAACCAAATTATAACATAAAAAGCTCATTCCCAGAATCAACGAAAATAAGGCTCCATTAACAGTAGAATCAACAAAAATAAGGCAACATAATCAACAAAATTAAGCCCCAAATTTTCCTTAAATGTAGAATCACTGCTGAAACATAAACAGAATCAAACCGAGTAATGAAGCTCCATTATCAGTGCTAAGACTAACGAAAATAACAGTAGAATCGGAATATTAGCTATAGTTCAAATGTGATTTCCATTAACCCTAGAATCAAAATAACATTAGAACAAAAATTAGGGTTTACAGTAAGCTTCCCTTAAATGTCACAAAACAAACTTATATGTTACCATTGAAGTTAAAAACTATGAATTTTTTGCCATATTTGAGAGAGTATTGCATAGAGTACCTTAACAGTGTTGTTCTTCTTCTTCACCTCTGCTGCAACTCTTCTTCTTCGCGCGACGAAACAGAGGTTCACGAAGGTGACGGCGATGACGATGGTTGATGACGATTGTTGATGACGTTGGTGGAGGGTGGGAGGTTGACGAAGGTTCTCGTTGAAAGTTGAAACAGAGAGAAAACAGTGGAAATGTTTGTGGTCCCTGGGAGAAGAAAGTGGAAACGTGAGAGAGTTGAAAAGGTTTTAAAAAAACCTTTAAACGTGCCACTTTTCTAGTTTTTCAATTTAAAAAACAATTATTTTAATAAAAAATGTTTAATGTCACTTTAGTCCCTCATTACGTGGCATTACACGTGGCTTTAAACGTGCCACATAATCATTAGCTGACGGAGTTAACTATGTGAGTAACGGCAGGGACTAACGTGACTGACAGATTACACTTTCAGGGACTATTTTGCATTTTCTCTCGATTCAGGGACCAAAATGACACCGAGTTACACTTTCAAGGACCAAAATGACTATTAGCCCTTTTTTCAATTAAAAAATGATTTTTAAAAAACGCGCCACATATGATAGTTATGGAAAATGTATCCGTACAGTAGTTTTTCCACAACAGCAAAATAAAACGGCCGTTTGAATCTCTCTATATAAAGGCGGGAAACAGTTGTAACTAACTCGCCTTACTGCTGCCACCGAAGTTCAAAGTTTGCAGGTTTCGTAGTTACGATTTCTTCTCTGAGTTTCTTGCAAGTTCATGTTTACAGGTTCGCAACTCGTTTCATGTTCTCTTTTCCGATGCATGTTCTTAGTTACTTGAATGTCTACAGTGTTTTTACCGATGCATGTTCTTACTTGACTGTTTTTTCGTAGTTACGATTTCTTTTGTGCTTGTTCACGTTCTCCGTTTCATGATAAAATTTAGTTTATGACTGTTTTTTCGGATTCGGAGTTCCGATGCGTGTTCTACTGGAATATTTTTAATTGCTTTTAGAAAATATTCTTTATGGATTCTTGAACTTCAGATTTCAGATTTTGTTTTAATTTTGTTTTTAGATTTGCAGGTTTGCGATTTCTTTTCTGCTTGTTGCGATTAAAAAAGTTTCGGATTTAGATCATTAGAAAAAATTGACTCTGCATGTTCTTACTTGAACGTACTCTGTTCGGACTGGTAACGCCTTCCTCGACGTTTACCCTGAAGCTATTAACAACCTTCTCCCCGCAATCTCGAACGTACACGTGTCACTTCGTGATCTTGGTATCCGTAAGATTTCCGTTTCAACTTCTTTCTCGTTTATCAACGCCGTTTCTTCACCGTTTCCTCTGTCTTCTGCTCAGTTTCAAGAACCTCCCGGTGTTAACCTCATGGGACCGTTACTTCAATTCTTGAGTGATACGAATTCTTCTTTCTTGATTAATCTTTACCCTTACAATCTTTATCGTCTTCGACCTGAGATTCCTCTCGGAATCGCGCTATTTCAACAACATCCTTTTAATTTTCGTGATGATCTTACCACCGGAGTTCGTTACCGGAATCTTTTTGATATAATGGTTGATGCTGTTGTTAGTGCTATGGCTAGCGCTGGATATGAGTCGATTCCGGTGGTTGTTACGGAAACTGGTTGGCCTAGTACTGGTAATGCTAATGAGCTTGATGCGAATTTTGGTTATGCGGAGATTTATCTGAAAGGTCTTGTGAAGCATTTGAAGTCCGGTGCCGGAACGCCATTGTTGAAAGATGGAGTTCGTGGAGTTTATTTGTATGAGCTTTTTGATAAGGAAGGAACAGGGAGAAATTGGGGGATACTTTACCCTAATGGTACTGCTAAGTATCGTATTGATTTTTCTGATTCTTCACGTTGCTGTTTGGTGCGTTTGATTAACATGGTGGTGGTGGCTTTTGTGGTTGATTTGTTGATTTTGGTTCTGTAGTGTTGTAGCTAAGCCATGCCATGGTGGTCTTGTTTCTCATCAAAGTGTGTTGCAATATTGCATTGCATTGCATGGTTTGGTTTATTAGTTGATATTAGTTAATTAGCTTTCTAATTTTGTAATTAGGTTGCTAGATTAGATAGCTATATAGCTAGCTGAAGAACAAAATGTTGGTGTTCATATTTTGTTAATTGTATGTTCGACTAAATGTCTCAATGAAGCATCAAAGCAATACATATATTCTTTTCGGTTTTGTGTAACCAGAGATCACTTGTGCAATTGAGTTATTTCAATTTAGATACAATATATGATTGTGTTCATATTTTGCCAGGATTTTTTGTTTTCCCTCCCTTTTGGCGTGAGGTTTGAATTTGTTTGCATATCCGTCACCAAAAGAAACACACACCAACATTTTTTTATTGATAAAACACCAACAATTATTCAATGTAGAATTGATAAAACACCAACAATTTATTTTATTTTATGATGTATCAAAAAAAGCCAACATTTTTTTATTGATAAAACACCAACAATTATTCAATGTAGAATGATCATTGATCATACCATATAAATAATGAGTCTCATCAAAATTGTTTTACTTGTCTCCACTCATCTATAAACTTAATTAATCTTTTGTTCCGATGAGTGTTCATACTTTAATTTTTTACTTGCTTCTTGAAAATCTATTCTTGAACTTCAAAATTCAACTTAGTTTCTTTTTAATGTTAATCAAAGTTTCTAAAAATTTCCTATAGTGCTCTTACAAGATTTATTATAGGTGATAATTGATAATGCCTCGTATAAGATCCGATGCATGGGACCACGTTAATATTGAAACTGGGATAGCAATATGTAGATATTGTGATCATGCCTTCTCCAATGGGGTTAGGCCAAGCAGGATTAAAGCCCATTTCGGGTTGCAGCGGGGTAGAGGTGTTATTCTATGCCCAAGGAGAGACCTATATCTGGCTGCTATAGGTAAGTTAATATTGTTTATCTCTTAGAAGAATAATAGTTTCAAGTACTCTTTAACAATCTTCTGATCAATGTGCAGGTGCTCCCCCTCCTCCTCCTCTAGCCCCTCCTCCACCCCTTCCACCTTCTCCTCCACCCTCTCCAACTGAAGGTAAGAGTATATTTAGTTATCAAAAATGATTTATTTAGTTATTAAAAGACATATTACATATTTACATATGGTCTTAAACTGCAGGGGTAAACTATCCTATTTCAGAAATTTATGAAGCAGGGCGTGAATTTCTTGCTGATGAAAGTGCTCCTCCTCCATCCCCTCCACCCCCCCTAATTGAAGGTATCTAAACCCCTTAAATAGTCAAGATCCACGGACTCATAAGAATATTTTGAAATATAAAAATCTTTTGGCTCTACCCAAGAAATAACCTCAGCTCTAATTATAGAGTATCATTGACAATAAAGCCATTGCTTGTGTCCAAAAGTTTATCCAAACGTATGACATCTTGCATACCACAGTAAAAATTTCTTTTATAATTGAATTCTTCTTCTGTTTCTTCTGTTTATAATTGTATTTACATATGGTTGCAGGGACAAACTATACTGCGCCAGAAATTTTAGAAGCTGCTGAAGAAGAAAAATTTAAGTCATAATTTGAAAAATTATGCAAACTGAGACTTAGTATATTAGCACTGCGTAACATTACTTCATGACTTTGGGTTGAAATGTATCCCACTCTTTTATGTTTACTAATACGTAGGAGCCAAAAATAGTTATACTCATTAAGCGTATTGTCTATCAAAGTCTTGCTTAAAAAATGTGTATTTTTTTTTACAAGAAAAAAAAAATGTGAATACATACATACATATATATATATATATACACACACATATATATATATATATATATATATATATATATATATATATATATATATTACACCAAAAAAATTGTGCCCCTAAATTTTGGGGCCATGTTCGGTAAAGGACCCCTTGATTCTAACTTTGCTCCTAAAAAATACACTTTAATTTATTTGTACATTAAATTAGAATATGAATTGATGCATAGAAAAACAGTTAAACTTTTGTCAACAAATATAAAGACAATTAAAATAATTGCTTAATAAATATAAAAATGTTAAGATATAAATTAAAAGATAAAATATTTTATTTAGCTTATAAAAAAATTATGAACAAGTGAAAAACAGTAAAAACCAATGATATAATTTACGAGAAATGTTATTTGGACAAAAAAAAAATACTAAAGTGTACCAAAATACGAATGCATATGAGATACAGTGGGAATACACATGGAAATCATTTTTCTTATTTTAAATTAAGTTTGGTTTTATACACGTTTAATATATTCGTAAAAAAAAATGCATTATACACGTATTCCATTTGTATCTCTTACATATTCGTATTTTGGTATACTTTTACTACACTTTTTTTTGGACAAATAACATTTCTCATAACTTATTTATAGACCATCTAATTTGATCAAACAAATTTGTAGCCTAATCAAATCAAATCTTTAGTAACTAAAAGAGCAAACTTATCATAGATGTTAATGTCATGGGGTCCTTTACCGAACATGGCAGAAAATACACTTTAATTCATGCACTGGTTTTGAAACTTACAAATATTTTCCGGGACCCACCACTTTCAAAACCAGTATTTTCTGCATGAAAACCCAATTTTCTCATACATAAAAAAACAAATACTAATTTTCTACCGCGACTAGCAGGTTGCTGCACAAATTGCGCCATTTTTTTTTGGTCAAGAAAATTGCGCCATTTTGAAAAACGTAGGAAAAAAACAAGAGGCGCATTTTGGACCGGCCTAATTAACCACCTGCTAATTCCTGTCCAAGCGCCAAATGTGGTTTCCTACTTATTTTTTTTTCTCTACTACAAAAAATAGATTTGACACCTGTAAACATATATTAACTCTAAGTTGGGGTGCAACTGGCTAATGCACTTCATTTTAAGGAATGGACTCGGTTGCAATGCACAAGTCAAGACGTTAATATTTTTTTGTTAGTCTAGGGGTCTTTGACCTCCTTCGGTGTCCAGGAGAAAGCGGTTAATGCACTCTATTTTAAGGATGATTAGTTCACCATCCAGGTTGGTAAGAAAATTCCACTTGAATGGGTGGTGGTTAGTTACGCGTTACGCGACGACGATGATCAGAAATATCTCACAAAGTAACATGGACTTTGAAGAGACGTTGGTAGAGATATGTGATCTCAAAAAGTGTTGAACCTTCAAGGAGGAAAACCTCCATTATAGAAGCAGACTGACATAAATATTGTAACATTGTATTAGTGCGGATAAAGATAACTATGTATTGTAAAAGTATCTAACAATGTAAACTATAGTTAAAAATATCATTTTTAATTAACAAAGACATTAGAATTGAACATTTATAGATAATATGAATAAAAAGTTTTAAAAACTTCGAGTATTTGAACAACTAATTTTTTTCCGAACGTTAAAGTACCCCAAAAGCGTTGTTTAACATCGCACTTTACGTACTTTGTCATGAAACAATTTTTTTCACCAAACCGACTATTAAGAAACAAACTTTACATATTTGAACAGTTGAAAAATTTTCGAATGCTAAAGTAATCCAAAACACACTAACTAACGTCATATATACTTTACGAATTTTGGCACAAAATTATTTTTTAGTTTGACCAAAATTATTGAGAGAATGAACTCCGTGTATTTGTACGATCTATTTTTTTTTTTGAATCCTAAGACACCTCAAAACACGTTGCTTAGCGTCACACTTTACATTTTGACGTGAAATAATTTTTAGTTTGACCAAACCAATTATTGAGAACCGTCAATGCGTCGACATGAAATAATTTTTAGTTTGACCAAACCAATTATTGAGAACCGTCAATGCGTTAACTCCAACGATCAATGCTAGCATGTTCCAACTTCCAAGAGTTTTTTACTGAATATTCGGAATGAAGTCATGTAACTACTTCTCACCAATTGGGCATCATCTCTTCCATAATTTTAAGTCCACTTCCTGAGCACCTTCTTCATGAGCTCCAATCTCCCTTCCACATCTAAATTCTTTTTGAATCAGAAGGCGTCCAAATGTTTAGTGTCACATTTTACATAAAATTAGTTTTTTCGGATCCTAAAGTACCCCAAAAACATTGCCTAGTTTTACACTTTATGTAATTTCTACAAAATTAATTTTCGTTTTCACTAATCCAATTATGAATGAACAATTTTCGCCTACTTGAACAATGAAGTTTTTTATTGGACCATAAAATGCTCCTAAAATATAAAAATATGAAGGAATAGAAGAGGGGAGAGAAAGAGAAAAAACAAGGGAAGGGGGGGTTTGGGGAAGGAAACAAAAAAGAAGGGAGGGAAGAGACAGAATTGGGAGCCTGGGGGTTGGAGCGAAAATGAGGGAAGGCCCACAGGGATACTACCATAGGATTGAAAAATAATGATATAGAGATATGCAAATTGTACTACACCTTTTTTTTACAAAAAAAAACTTAGCTCTTTTCAGTAATAATCAAATGCGTAATACAAGTTGGACTCAAATCAAAAACTTGGGAGTTAACATAGTCTCTTGAAGCTCTAACTAACGTATGAGCCACAAGGTTGGTTTGCGTCAACATTGCACTTAAACTCATCCTTTTCTGGTTTACGCCACCCCTCCACGCTCCTAGGTCCTTGGTGATTAGACTCCCCTACCTTCCCCTTTCTTGCGCCCTCCCATTCCACAAGATACGAAATAGCCTTGCTAGTAGGCATATTGACCGGTTCCAATAATAATCATCATAGCAAAAATCTTTCGAGGTCCTTTCTGCAAAGAGAAAAGGAGACCAAAGAAGTACAATTTAAACCCATTTGCCTCCTCAACTTGGTGGTGCATTATTAGGCTCCACAAACTTGCCTCCCTTCAAACCGCTTCTGCATAACTACAACTAAAGAAAATATACCACTCGTTTTCCTCGCTTGAATCACATAAAGGGCAAGTCATTGGGCATGGTACCTATTTTCGGCGCAAATTATACCTGCAAGGAAAGACACCCTCTAGCCATTCTCCATAGCAGAATCTTGATCTTTTGTAGAATTTTAAGATGCCATAAAGCCTGCCAGTCACCAGTCACACGCAACTCCGTGTTACCAATAAGGTCACGCATAGCTCCGTAGTAAGCGGACTTCACTAAATAAGTGTCGTTTCTATTCCTATCCCAAACCAGTTCATCATCACCATGATTAGTGAGAAGCGTCATGTTAAGAACCCTTCTTGCCACTTTTTCATTGACGAGGGAACACACCAAATCCTGATTCCAACCCCTATCCACCAAATTAAATAAATTACAGACCGTCATTCCTCTGTGCTTGGGACCACCAGCGAACCAATATGTGCATTCCCAACCCCTTAAGCCATGGATCCCTCCAAATATGACTACTTAGCCCCTATCAATTTCCCATCTTGCTCCCAAATAAACCAATACCTGTAAAGTGTGGATGCTACGCCAAACAAAATTGGGATTATGCCCAAATGAGCCCCCAAGAAGTCACCTTGATAAAAGTCTTTGGCTTTGAAAACACGTGAGACAATAGCATCTTTGTTGGTGCTTAAACGCCAACCTTGTTTCCCTAGCATGGTCAAATTGAAACCGTGGAAATGTCGGAAACCCATTCCCCCAAACTCCTTTCGTATTGTCAATTTATCTCAACTCAGCCATTTAATACCTCTTGTAGTACCTCTGTTCGAACTCCACCAAAAAAGAATTATTTTTTACCCAATATTTTTCTGATGAACAAAAGGACGGCATTGCATTTATAGCCAAAAAAACAATTAAACAAAACTCCTACATCTTCATCAAGCAAGTTGCTAATTATAAGAAAAAAATGAGAGTCTAAATATGTTTAAAAACAGAGCACTAACCTCTTAAATATTAACTTGTCAAAAAAAAAAACCCTATATGTTAACAACTGTATATATTTATATTATATATGTTATAAAACGAATCAAAACAATATCTTAAAGAAGGACAAGAGAAGGAGAGAAGATGATTCTTTGTATTATTCATTTTCTTTACAAGTGTAACACTACACATAGGAGATAGCCCTATTTATAGAGTGAGAGAGGGCAAGTGAAAGGTCAAACATAAAGAGCCACTAACAACCCCATTACAACAAGGGAATAATGATAGTGGAAGCTTAATAGATTGGACATCCATCATATTATTCATAACACTTCCCCTTGGATGTCCATCGAGGATATGCCTCATTAAAACCTTACTAGAAAAAACCTAGTGGAAAAAAAATCTAGTGAAGGGAAAAGAGTACAATATCCTACCAATGGGAACTGCCTCGTTAAAAATCTTTCCAGAAAAACCCAGTGGGACAAAACCATGGTAAAGGAAAAAAGAGTGCAGTTTTTCTCCCCCTGTTTGAAGCGTCACTTAGAATATGACTTCCAACATCTGAGTTTTTCTTCAGGACATCTTTCTTGAATTGTTGGCATTTGAGCTTGAAATGAAGAAGCAAGAACCATAGATTGTTTTATAGATCATATATAAAGATATTTAAATGTCACCACATGTAGATAATAGCTGTCTTTCAATCTGACTTGATCTAGATCAGAAAAATAATTTATATCTGCATGGTTAATTTGTGTAACATACATAAAATGATTTATTCATTACAATAGCCAAACATAAATACGCATCTTACCCCTTTTTCTGATGAATTTTGGTTTGTGATGAACTATATTACTACTAATTATCACATAATACCATCATATCAAGGGATATAACATTTGGTAATATGCATGCATGCTTTCAGTCTTCAGGACTCAAATTTTCATACATTCTTACCACACAACTCATGTACTGAATATAAATAATCTCTGCAGATCAATATAAGACTTTGTTTTTCAAAAAAAAAATAATTATTTAACAATATATCCTTTTATCTTGAATCCTTCTGGGATTTTCCATGTAGAGGTCACCTACAGGTTCAACCTCAAAATCCATTAGATATAATTTGAGGTCATTCATCTAGAGCTCTTTCTTTGAAGGGTCAATAGTTTTTGGAAGCTCTTTAGGAGTTCCGATAATACTTATGTCAACAACATAGACATCAGTTATAGTAAATTCTTTTCCAAATATTTTCATAATACCATATGGACAAGTGATGTCACTTTTGTATCTCTCCTTTAGTATATAAATTTAGGCGATTATACCATATGTGTTCAAATTATATTATCTCATGGAGGGATTGATTCAATTAGAGTAATCATATCGAGAATCCGTAAAGTGTGTATTGGAATATTAAATCCTCCAGGGATCTTCAAAGAATTATGAATATCAAAATGAGTCATACGAATAAGTTGTGGCAACATTCATCTTGTGAAAATTGAGCTCTTCATGTGCTACAAGGCTAATTAAGTATTGAAAAATACTCGCATCCACCCTTGAGCAACATGTCGAGTTTTGTATCTCACAATTTCACCATTCTCATTTTGCACAAAAATCCATTTGTATCCGACTGGTTTCACACCTTCAGGTGTTTGGACTACAGGTCCAAAAACTTTTGTAAAACAAGTTTAATTCTGCTTCAATTTCATCTTTCAAATTTGGCCAATTCTCACTTTGTCTACAATCTTTAATAGACTTTTGTCCATGATCCTCACTATCATTTATCACATTTAGCGCTATGTTATATTTAAAAACATCGTCAACGTTGACTTCGTTTCGGTTCCATTGTACTTCATTCATGACATAATTCATTGAGATCTCTTTAATTTTAGAATTTTTCAGGTACCTGATCAGTTCTTCTGGAACTAAAATGTCAATTATGTCTGAAGACTCTTTTAGAGTTTCTATATCCTCTCTTGGACCATCGTTCTTTTTAGCTCCTTTTCTTGTTCGAGGATTTTATCTTTGGAACCGATTGGTCTACCACGCTTCAGGCGCAGTTGAGACTCATTTTCAATATTGTATTTTCCAACAATAACATCCATTTTATTGGAGCATTAACAGTTGATATAAATGATTTGGTCACATCTTTTGGATCAGTGAATGCATTTGATAGATGATCTGCTAAACTTTGCAAATGAATTATCTTTTGTACTTCAAGTTCACATTGTAAGTTTGAGGATCGAGACGAGACAATGATAATTCATTCCAACTGATCTCTTTTTCCAACTGCTTATTCTCTCCCCCAGATGTTGGGAAATTTAACTCAAATGATAATCATCAAACTAGACTATAAGCAAATCTCCAATTGTTAGCTCAAGCTACTTTATAATACATGGATATTTATATCTAATATATTCCCAAAATTATTTGAGACTCATCATAGTGCATTATGAGTGGATAAATTGAAACGTACACTAGACATCCAAAAAGTCTAACATGAGAAATATTAGATTCGTGACCAAAAGAAGAAGAAGAAGAAGAATGTCATTTGACTAGATATCCAATGACATTTGTCTCCACAACGATAGCAAATATCCTCATTATTTTTACTAGAACCTGTCCACCTTTTCTATTCTAATATTTTTTTCTCCTCTAATGGAAAAAATTTGTTCATGGAATTTCCACTATGATTATGATCAAAACCGCGATCACAGGTTTACCAATAGTGATCGTCTGTTGCTACATTCACATCTGGGAATGATGCAATACTAGTGGGATAAGCTTCATGTTTTTTTATCAAAAATTTATTATTTTGTTATTGTGTGTTGCTACATTCACTTCTGGGAATGGAGCAGTACTAGTGGGATTGATGAGACTCATGATATTCCAACGACTTTTAGTGGAAGGTGCAACAACACCATAGTCAAGTAATAATATTCCGACACAGTGTACTTGAGAATGTATTTTAAGGCCATGTTGCATTTCCCATGAATATGTATAATGATAGATTATAGTAAAGATCAAGCAAAAGTTAAGTAAGCAAATTAATTAGATTAAAATATACAAATAAAAGGAGGGGTCAAGAGCCATAACAAAATATTTCTACGAAGAAGCCAAGAAGCCGAGGAGCAACACTTAAACACATTATAAATCAAGAGTATAAATCAAGAGTTGATTAAATATAGATGTACAAAAAACCAAAGTGAAAGCACAAGAACGTGGTTCTTTAAATTACAATTACCAAACTATCACTCTAATTAATGAAAGAGATAATGTAACTGAAACCCAATGTAAAACTATCACTCAAAACTATCACTAATTAAATAAATTGAATTTGAAGCCCAAATACACTGAAGAAGCATAATAAGCATGTAAAGTCGACGGTATTTGTCCACATTATTATATGCATGTAAATCTAATTGTATAAATCTTTATACAATATTATATAAATCAATGTCTTTTTCTTTTCAAGTGAAATCATATAAAATCATATAAAACAAAGCAATCTTGGTGTTCGGACTGGTTTAAATTATGAGTTTCCGATCACATTATATATATAAAATCATAAATTAAAACAAAGCAATCTTGGTGTTCGGACTAGGGGTGTTCAAAACCGAACCAAACCAATAAACAAACCGCAAATCGAACCAAACCAAACCGAAAACCGCAAAAAACCGCTTTTAATCGGTTTAGTTTGGTTTTTTTTTTCGTTGCACTGCGCGGTTCGGTTCGGTTCGCGATTTTGATTTCAGAAACCAAACCAAACCAAACCAAACCGCAAGTAACACTAAGGCTTGTTGAATTACAACCTTCCTCACTAACTTACTAACCCAAATGCAACTAAAACTCAGCTCTCACTCACTTACTAGCCCAAATCCAGTTAATTCTTTGACTCACTTACAAACAATCCATATTGTTATGATATATTTAAAAATTACAATAAAATATTTAATTCAAATTCTTTTAAACATTGTCTTAGCTATCTTAAAAGAATTAAAAGAGAGTAATTTATATACTACATATATTTGAGTAGACTTTTTCTTAAATATTTATGTTAGTCATTTCTTATGTTAGTTAATTTAACTTCATTTTAAATTATGTTTTGTCTTGGAAAAAGCCGAACCAACCGAACCAATCCAAACCGCATTGGTTTGGTTTGGTTTGGTTTTATTTTAAGAAGCCAACCGAACCAAACCAAACCGCATGTAATTTTACCTTGCGGTTCGGTTCACTTTTTGTCTCAAAACCGAACCAAACCGCACCGCGAACACCCCTAGTTCGGACTGGTTTAATTATGAGTTTCCGATCACATTACATGGATATATATATATATATATATATATATATATATATATATATATATATAATGTTCATAGAAGCCAGACGTATCGCAATGCAACATCATATTGAATAAAAGGTAATACAGTCCTGTTAACAACTATTCCCAATACAAGATTAACTATCCAAACTATGATCACAATATGTAGAACATCTCTATTCCAAAATAGCTATCAATCAAACTATGATAAAACACTAATTCCATCTCGTCTTTCAAAAATAATATCTTTTAAAGAAATATTCTGATAAAATGTGATAAGATAAAAGCAAAAACCAATAAGCAAGCATACAACACAATAAGTAGTATCATGTAATAAGTAAGAACTAATATTACATACCTTAGATTGATAGAACTTAGACCGTAAGAGCTTCGTGCTGATAACCTGTTATAAAACGAATCAAAATAATAGCTTAAAGAAGGACAAGAGAATGAGAGAAGATGATTCTTTACACTACACATAGGAGATAGTCCTATTTATAAGGTGAGAGAGGGCAAGTGAAAGGCCAAACATAAAGAGCCACTAACAACTCCATTACAACAAAAAAATAATGATAGTGAAAGGCTAATAGATTGGCATCCATCATATTATTCATAACAATATATTTATTTTAACAAGACTGTAAATTTTTATCTGGATTGCGTGTTTTTTTCCTTAACAGATACCCAATTTTATATCTCACATTCACACGTCTCATCATCTCAGAATTATTTTTTCCATCATGAGACACACTAAAACAAAAATTAATTAATTATCACCAATTTTTTTTTTTAATTTAATTTAATTTTTTAGAAAAGAAAAAGAAATAAAAAAGAGTACAACTGCAGGGAAACACAAGTTCATTCCTGACTTCCCTTCACTTACAAGTTACAAATCACAATATTATTTATTTATTTACGCTTTAAATACAAACACTTCCTTCTAAAATTTCCATTCCAATTGCAGAGACTCAATTCTCAATTCCTCTCTGCAATGAATTCTCAGATCCATAGAAAAACCCCATTCTAACCCTCACCTTCAACCTCCGAGATCCACCACAACACAAACTACAAACTACAAATACAATAATACCCCTATTACTATCCTCACTCTAATTCAATTACAGTTAAATATTCACAAAATGAAAGGTTCAAGTCGGTTTTTCACGATCGGGTTAGTTTCAGCATGGTATTCATCAAACATTGGGGTGTTATTATTAAACAAGTATCTTCTCGGTAATTATGGTTTTAAGTATCCAATTTTTCTAACCATGTGTCATATGACGGCTTGTTCGTTATTCAGTTACGTTGCAATAGCATGGTTGAAAATGGTACCAATGCAAACTATTAGGTCAAGAGTTCAGTTCATGAAGATCGCTACGTTAAGTTTTGTTTTCTGTATTTCCGTTGTGTTTGGGAATATTTCGCTCCGTTATCTTCCCGTTTCTTTTAACCAAGCTGTTGGTGCTACGACGCCGTTCTTTACCGCCGTTTTTGCTTATCTTATGACTTTTAAGAGAGAAGCTTGGCTTACTTATCTTGCTCTTGTTCCTGTTGTTACTGGCGTTATCATTGCCAGCGGGGTAAGTAATTTTCTCTCTTCTTTTTTTCCTTTTTTTGTTTTTTTGTTAATCTTGCTTTTTTGGTTTTTATTTTTCACATAACTATTTTGTCGGTGGTGGAAATTACCTATTTGGAATAGGAGATATTTTTGGATTAACTCTATTATTGTTTATTGAGTCCTTTAAAAGGTTATATTATTGTTGAGAAATTTTAGCAATATGATTATTGAGTACATTTACAAGTTTGAATCGACTTAATTGGGTTTATCTACCGTACTAGTGAGGCTGTACGGAAAAGTTTATAGAAACGGCTTATGTCATGACTCGTTCGGTAAAGTTTACAGAAACACGTTATGACACGATATTTATAAGTTGTTTTTAGCTTATTTCCATCAGCTCTAAGATAGCTTGAAAACAAATGAGCTTCCGCTAAAATAGTTTGACTTTATTTTATTTCTTTATTGTAAAAGTAGTTTATACATGAGTACTTATATTGACAAGCTCTTATGCTATAAGTGTTTATTAAGCTGTTTATCCAAATAGGGTAGCTCAATTAATCAAAAAGTTAAACAAAGATTAAAATAATTAGAATAATAATTATAAAAGTGATGAAGCTCTGGAGTAAATAGAAGCTAGACCCTATTAAAAGTGGCAAAACTCTGTTTTTATTATTTATAGGATTTGAGACCTTACACAGAGAATTGAGCTCCTTGCTACTTGGATCACTTATAAAACAGCTTTAATTTGATGAAATTTTATTTTGTGGCATGTAGGAATATAAGTATTACTCCCATAGTACATAAGAATCTTTCCTTATATCAGTGATTCAGTGAACTATATGGTTAAGGATTTCTGAGAAGCTTTACTAACGTTGCTATATAAAACACTTCACAGTAACTAACAGAAACTTGTTTTATTCATACTGTGCGGCATTGCCATTCTTTGGTTTTGGTGGACTTATGTATGCTGTAGTTGATATTGAATCAATTCAACTGTTGGTGATGGTCTGATTAAGCAGTGGTCAATGTTTTCTCTGTGTATTTTTTTCTTTGAATCTTTGAGATATTGATCTGTAAAGAAGAAGAATACTTTATAGCTTCTGATGCATTTGCTCTTCTTTTCTTTCTTTGCTTATAGGGTGAACCCAGCTTTCATTTGTTTGGGTTCATAATATGCATTGCAGCTACCGCGGCACGGGCCTTAAAATCTGTCTTACAAGGAATTTTACTTTCATCTGAAGGGTATGTATAAGGAACTTTCTATTTACTCCATTTCTTTGTTTTTTTTGGCTGTCGGGTTATATATTAATTGGGTACTCAGTACTGACATCCTTCTTGTTGTGTATTAGAGAGAAGCTGAATTCTATGAACCTTCTCCTTTACATGGCTCCATTGGCTGTTGTTTTCCTTCTTCCTGCTACACTTTACATGGAAGAAAATGTGGTTGGCATCACGTTGGCTCTTGCCAGAGATGATGTGAAGATCATTTGGTATCTTCTATTTAATTCAGCACTTGCATATTTCGTCAACCTGACCAATTTTTTGGTCACAAAACATACCAGTGCTCTCACCCTTCAGGTATGCCTCACTTGTTCATACCGACACACTGCTTTTTTTCAAATTTTTAATATTCAAATGAACATGCCTGCTGTCTTTTTTGTTGGAGCATCAATTTTTGGTGACTGAATGTACATTACTGCTTTGTTTTTATTTGTTCGTTTGCATAGATTATCTGGTGCAGTCATTTGCCTGTGGTTATGGTTTATGTTTTTGCCAAGTTAATTTTTTTTTAAATATTTCTAGGTGAATTAAATTTTTTGGAAGAAAATTTGTTCACGGGCTTTGAAGTTTCTGCATTTTCCAGTAAAAAATAGTCTAGTTTGTCAAAATTCACAAGGAATTAGTTTTCCAATTTCAATTTGGAAGTAATTGAAACTCTTGGAAATAGTACGGGGATCAAAATTTTCTTCTGGATCTCTAAAGCTAGCGGTACTTTCAGATTTGGATCACAAGGACCTACAGCTAATAGTGTCAAATTTTTCACTGAAATCTGTCTGTAATTTCAATCATTCGACTTATAGTTCCTATCAGTATTCATTGTTCAGTGATATCTCAGGTTTTATTGATTCAGTTTATTAGATTTCTTTGGCCAGCTGCTGGCTGCTGCTATTTTTGTGTGCCTTGTTGATTGAAAAAAACATATAACTTTTAGAAAATTGTAAGAGTTAGTTTTTGGGATGTTGTACCTGGAAATGTAGATTTAAAACTTCGTTTCTAGGCTTTTTCCTTTTTAAAGGGTGTGTAGTGTGCCTCAATATGCCATTTTTCGATCAGTGAGGGGCTAAATGAGTATGATTCAAATTAGGATAAGTAAATAGATTGTTGGTAAATTTTGCCTGTATTCCTGCATTTGATATTTGCTTATAGTGGTGTAAGTTGATACTTAACCACTGATCCCCAATACCCTACAACAAAAACCAAACCCGATGAGTTGGCTCATACAGGTACGAATGCAAAAGGAGCTGTAGCAGTAGTAGTTTCAATTCTGATATTTAGAAACCCAGTTTCAGTCACTGGAATGATGGGTTATTCACTCACAGTCCTTGGAGTTATACTTTATAGTGAAGCCAAAAAGCGAAGCAAGTGATTCTGATAACGCGACACATTGTCATTGTAAAGCCAGCAGCAAGCTCTCTATTTTATTTTCATCACTGCGTGGACAACCTCAAACTCCCATGAAACAAATTTGTTAGAATCCGGATGTTTCTGACTCTACATACGATTTTTTTGGCCTCACATGGAAAGCATCATTGAACAGGTTCCCCATTGTATTAGCTAGCAACTGTCCAGAAATAGCTCACGGTACAAAATTCCAATAAGTGACCAATCTCTCTACTATACCCCATGTTGGCAACATATAACAGGGAGTTTCTTTTTGTCATTTTTTCTTTGAAGAAAGAGTTGTAGAAATTGGATCTCTACTCATTTGTTTATTGATAGCAAAATTGTTTTTTTTTTGTCGTAGTGAAAGTTCTTTTGTACCCAATTAGGCAGAGAACTTTTATGGTTTGTCAAGATATATTCTATTCAAAACTAGAAATTTTCAATAGTAATTATTTGTCATGTACGTATCTTCGGATCAATTTATTTTTTGTTAAAAATAGTTTGTAATTTGTAATAAAGTTTTATCAAAAAAGACTATAAAGATTGGTGCTAAATTAGTAAACCATATTTCACTGGATTTATAAGTGTGTATGCGAAGTTCAGACATAAGACATTGCAAATCACACTATTAGAATTGGTTGAGTTGGACAAATACATCAGAAAATGTGATTTGCTCACAGTTGATACCAAGTAGATGAGAAAGGATCAAATCGTCATATAGATAGAATCAGAATTAGAATGAAAAACAAATTGCACCATAGACAAGAAAAAGTAGCACAAGCTTAGCCACTACGATTCAAGATTGTGAAACAGAGGTTGCTGCTCATTTCATTGATGCAAACTTATGAGATACTATAGCTTTTTCTCTCCTTAAAAACCTTGGAGAAATCCGAAATGGTGGTTGCAATACAAGACGCCCTCAAGGGCTGCATAATTGGATGCTATCATGTAAACATTTGAAACATGATTTATGCAGGTTATGGTAAACAGTGCCATCAGCCGAGCCTAAATCCAGTTAAGAACTAAAGCTATTTAAGGACTAAACTAATAAGGATCACTATGGAGTGGACGGACTCGTGAGAATAGATGTCAATATTTGACACAGTTGTCGATATCTAATTAAATGATGACAAGTAATGACAATAAACTAGTATTTGGGAAATGGGATAGAGATGGTCTTTGCTGGCTCCACCATCTCCTCATGTGTCCACAATGACAGCCAGGGGACCAATTGATGATGACTATGTCATGAGCTTCAGACACTTTATTAGGGAGCACTATAATTATCAATTTATAATAGCTGAAAAAGAAACGAATGATGTCGAGAATGATAAAGGTAGAAAATTTTTACAGTAAAAGTATTTGTCAAAAAAAAAAAAGCAGTATAGTGAAAGTAAGTGGTGTGAGCTACTAAGCAGAATGCTTAGTGTGTGTAAGGTCAACCTTTTTTTAAAATTTATTTTCTCCTTAAAAGTAAAAGTTGGCTTAACAAATTTCAATAAAAACATATAAAAAATTAGGAGTTTAAATCTATAACTAAACAAAAATAATTAGAAAATAAGTAGCTTTAAAATGAGCTCCTAAAGCCTGAAAGGAGCTGGACAACGATCCCCTACTTGCAACAACTATGGAAGGAGCAAAACTCTTTCAAACCTTTTTAGAATCTCAGGCAACTAGTTAGAGATCCTCAGAACACGAGACGATGGTTGAGAGAGAAAGTGATAAGTAGAAGATACCGAGAACAATCCAAAACAATGTGAGGGCCATACCCAAACATCTGGTGTTGTTGAAAGATAAACACGTGCTAGAGACAAGAAAAGCTCCCAAAGGAGGGCCTCCTCCAAAGAGAATAACTGTTGCTTCCATGGAATGTCCCAAAACCAAATCTCATCAGCTCACCTACCACAAGAACTAACTAATGCATTAGAATCCACTGTCACTGAAAATAACTTGGGGAGCTTAGACCTAAGAGATGAGTCCACCCGACCAATCATCCTGCCAAAAAAGGGAAGTATTACCATCCCTAACTTTCATCAATGAGTTGTCTGAGATCCAACCCCTCCTCTCATTACCCAAGTTGCCTATACAACAAAGATCCTTCCACCAAATGGAGGCAGACGGGGGAAGGACAACTGATGAGAGTAGATCATAGAACCTATAGCCCGATCATACTTTCCAACAATGACTTGCATCCAAAGGCCATCCCCATCTGAGAGGAGCCTCTAACAATCCTTAGATCCCTAATCCTAAGACTGCCACCAATCTTAGGCCTACAAAAATCCAACTATTTTACACACGAGGTTTTCTTTACCCTGGAGAATGAAGTTGACGAGGACAATCCTCTCGCGTAAGCCAGGGTCATGTGTACACACAAACTATTAACCTGCGGTACACCATTTGTAGAAAGCTTTTTTATACCAAAAAAAAATGCTTTTCCTATATGATTATTGTCTTATTGACCTGTAAATTATGGTTGTTAAGAATGGACATTGTATAGATTCTATAGAAAAGTTGAAGGATCCGGGTGATATTAAGGGTGTGTTTGTTTGAGGTGAAAGAGGGAAGAGAGAGTGAGGGAAGAGAGAGCAAGGGAAGAAAGAGTGATGTTGGCATGTTTGGTTAAGGAGAGAAATAAGAATGAGAGGGGGAGGAAAGATTAGTTTAGTGCTTTTTGCAATCTCTCCATAAGTGGAGAGAAAGGGACTCTTAAGTTTGACTTTTACCATTTTGCCCTCAATTAAATGAATAATAATTATTATAATTTATAGGTTGGGACACTTTATAAATTTATATTAAATAGCTAAAATAAGTATGTAACTAATTAATTAAATGACTAAAATATTATTTAGCTAATTAAAATAAATATTTAGCTAATTTAATTAAACAATAAAATAACTATTAAGTTAATTAAATTAAAAAATTAAATCAAACACATAGGGGTATTTTGGTCCTTTCAAAACCAAGAGAAGAACTCTCTCTTCCCTACTTCTCTTCTCTTTCCCTTGAATCAAACAACCCTCCTAATCTACTTTATTTCTCCCCTCTTTCTCTCTTCCCTCAATCTCTCTTGTCTCTTTCTCTCCTAATCCAAACATACCCTAAATGATCATATATGATATATCCATGGTTTACTATACCGTTGTGTATAGTAGTAGGAATTCAGAAATGAGAAAAAAAGAGTAACAGCAAGACGCAAGATAGAGCGAGCGCGCCATATTCTAAAATCTCATTTTCTAACTAACCAAATTCAACACGCGCAAACTTCACACAACGACACTCACTGTGCATGAGAGAGTTTCTTTCACTCTCATCTTCTTCCCTCTCTTGCTCTTGCACTTCCACCTCACAACACCACCGCCATGTACACCTACATTTTCTCTCTCTACCTTCTCATCTCTCTCCTCTTCCCAACAACCACCGCCTCCCTTCCCGGCATCGGCGTCACTTACTCAGCCCCAATCAACCACCAACAATCACCACCATCACCACCACCCTCACACTCAACCTCCGACCGTATAACCACCGCCATGGAAAATCTCCAACTAACCTCCCTCCGTCTCGAAGAACCCGACCCAGCCATAATCCGAAGCCTCCTCTACACCAACATCACCCTCTTCCTCACAATCCCTAACTACATGGTTTCTTCAATGGCTACCAATCGTTCCATCGCACGTGCCTGGGTTTACACTCACGTGTTACCATTCTACCCACGCGCCAAGATCACTACCATTTCCGTTGGTAACGCCTTCCTCGACGTTTACCCTGAAGCTATTAACAACCTTCTCCCCGCAATCTCGAACGTACACGTGTCACTTCGTGATCTTGGTATCCGTAAGATTTCCGTTTCAACTTCTTTCTCGTTTATCAACGCCGTTTCTTCACCGTTTCCTCCGTCTTCTGCTCAGTTTCAAGAACCACCAGGTGTTAACCTCATGGGACCATTACTTCAATTCTTGAGTGATACGAATTCTTCTTTCTTGATTAATCTTTACCCTTACAATCTTTATCGTCTTCGATCTGAGATTCCTCTCGGAATCGCGTTATTTCAACAACATCCTTTTAATTTTCGTGATGATCTTACCACCGGAGTTCGTTACCGGAATCTTTTTGATATAATGGTTGATGCTGTTGTTAGTGCTATGGCTAGCGCTGGATATGAGTCGATTCCGGTGGTTGTTACGGAAACTGGTTGGCCTAGTACTGGTAATGCTAATGAGCTTGATGCGAATTTTGGTTATGCGGAGATTTATCTGAAAGGTCTTGTGAAGCATTTGAAGTCCGGTGCCGGAACGCCATTGTTGAAAGATGGAGTTCGTGGAGTTTATTTGTATGAGCTTTTTGATAAGGAAGGAACAGGGAGAAATTGGGGGATACTTTACCCTAATGGTACTGCTAAGTATCGTATTGATTTTTCTGATTCTTCACGTTGCTGTTTGGTGCGTTTGATTAACATGGTGGTGGTGGCTTTTGTGGTTGATTTGTTGATTTTGGTTCTGTAGTGTTGTAGCTAAGCCATGCCATGGTGGTCTTGTTTCTCATCAAAGTGTGTTGCAATATTGCATTGCATTGCATGGTTTGGTTTATTAGTTGATATTAGTTAATTAGCTTTCTAATTTTGTAATTAGGTTGCTAGATTAGATAGCTACATAGCTAGCTGAAGAACAAAATGTTGGTGTTCATATTTTGTCAATTGTATGTTCGACTAAATGTCTCAATGAAGCATCAAAGCAATACATATTCTTCCCGTTTTTGTGTAACCAGAGATCACTTGTGCAAGTTTGAATTATTTCAATTTAGATACAATAGATAGTGTTCATATTTTGCCAGGATTTTTTGTTTACCCCCCTTTTGGCGCGGGATTTGAATTTGTTTGCATATCCGTCACCAAAAAACACACACCAACATTTTTTTATTGATAAAAAATCAACAGTTATTCAATGTAGAATGATCATACCATATAAATAATGAGTCTCATCAAAATTGTTTTACTTGTCTCCACTCATCTATAAACTTAATTAACCTGCAGTCACAATTTTTAACACGGATCCAATCTTTTGTTTGTCGACCTAGGCCTAGTCATTAATTAGGGAGGTTCAATAACTAATGGGTTGATAGTATATATGTTCTATATGAACAGCAAGATAGAGAGGGGATAGTTTTGGGCCATATATGAAAAGGGGTTGCTACATGCACCCCCCTTTTTATAGGATTTGGATTCAGCCAATCCCTCCCCCTTGTTATATTTTTTGGTTAACGTCTTATTGGTGTGTAGTATCCACCGGCTTGGCCAGAGATTAATTTACGTCGGGAAACTTGGCTAGCGACGTGTACCCGACTTTGCCGGTCCGTATGGTTATCCCCTTCAAAAAGAGTTTTTGTCACACACAAGATCCGAACCTGGGACATTGAAGTGGAATTTGATTCTAGTTAGCGCTCTAACTAACCCTAGTTGGTTCCCCCTTTTATATCTGCTCACACTCATCTATTCTTTTCCTTATTTAAAATCTCTGAAGTACTCTAGATCTTCCCTTTCTCTCTCTCCACGCCCACTCCACTGGGAAATAATAGTTTTATTGGAGAAAGAATGATGAGAGAGAGAGAGCAAAACAAAAGAGAGACAGAGAGAAATGGAGGGAATCTAAAGTTAGAGAATATATGCATCTTCATTGGTTGGCGCCAAGAACGAGAAGAAGAGAGGAGAGAAGTGATAAAATTTCTATGCACACGTTTTTTTTTTGTCTAGACTAGAGGACCTCAACCTCGCTCTAGTCTTCAGGTAAAGATCCTAACTGATTCGGAGTCGCCTAAGATCAAAATAAAGACTAACTCTAAATCGTTCCATGTTAAAGATCAAACTCAAGTATCCAAGCTCATCCCTTTAGGTGTAATGCATTAACCACATGAGTTAATAGGAGGAATGCTAGCAACACTCTCTTTAACACTCCAACACTCTCTAAATGAGTAGATAATTTACAAGTGAGTCTCACCACTTTGGAAGTAGGACCTACTAAATTAGTGAGACCCACATGAATTTTATCCAACCTTTGAGAGAGTCTTGGGAGAGAGTGTTAAAAAGAGTTTTGGTAGCATTTCTCGAGTTAATAACTTATAACAAGATTTAAATAAACTTATTTTTAAAAGAAAAATTTCTAAGTATGATAAAATTGATCTCAAATACACTTTTAATCAAAACTTCATTTACAAAACTGATATGACTCAAAATCATTTACAACTTCTTTCTCAAATACACACTAATTACAACATCCCTGATATGAACAAAGCAGAGAATTTTTTGTTTTGAAAAAAACACTAATTAATCAAAACCTCCATCATCCTGTAGGATGAAACTAAAACTAATATCCATCATCTATGCTCTCCTTTGCTGCTCAAACATGTCACATATAGGATCTGGTAACAAAAATTTCCGCATTCTAGTATCTGTAACACTCAAAATATCCACATTGCTACTTATGATGCTTTTTATACGCAACCCCTTTGTCTGTATCACTTTCATTTGCCTACCAAAGTACTCATTCTCTCTGCTATAATTCTCATCTTCCCCTCTGCTAAAAAACAGCAGAACATAAAAAATTAAACACAAACCATTTGTGATATTTGCTTAACCCTTAATCAAGATATATGTATGTATTAAGGAACTTAATGACAATACCTCATCATCAATGAAGACCAACCTCTAAATCCAGTAGAGACAAGATGATTGATAGTGACATTTTGGTGTGTTATGTTCTCACTTGATAACAAAATTATAGACCACCCTTTAGATTTAAGATTCATGAATAATCTTAAAACAAACTCCCGCTTTAAATTCTTTGCCTCTATGACACAGTTGCTAATGCTGCTACAAAATCCATATCAGAAGAAAACCTTGTCAGGTTACTGCTGAAAATATTTGCAGATCAGCATCAAAATTGATAATCTATAAAACAAATGTGTATAATAATAACAGATATAGATTGTACTATAACAAAAAAAATAACTTCAAAGTGGTGAAATAATGCCATTAGTTAGTAATATAATAAAAAATTAGGCATCATAATGACAGCTGTCCCAGATCTAATCATTTGTGTATATTTTACATTATCTAGAGTTCAGGAACATAATTGGGAAGAGAATCTGCTAATAGTGATACAATAAACAAAGTTAATGAAGATTGATCAGATTACATGATACTTTGAAGAATTTTCCTATGAAATTACAGAACACAAGAAAGTAGAATTTCTGTTACAGATGCTCAAAACCTAACCAACCAGGAAGGGAATTTAATAATAAAATGTCTAAGATCTGATAAACTGAAGCAATTTGAGGGTAAAGAATATGATAAAAATTACCTTAGAAACAAATTGGAAGAATGAGAATTGAGTGAAAATATTGCATCAATATCTATCAAGACAACATCTAGATCATCTGATGGCCTAACATCATTGAAATAATCCTCAATAACAGATTTGGTGAAATCCAAGTCTCTAGCATTATGTTGAACTGCCAGGTTCTTACAAATGTTAGGAACATTATGTTGTTCCAAGTTATTAAGCTTAGCATGTAGAGAATAAACTTTGCAATAACTATAATCATCATTTATATTTCTAAGCTCAATAATTCCACCATTAGTACTCTGACAAGATTGCAGCATCAATGCAAGTGAAACCAACAGAGTAATTAACAAAAGTCCAATAGCAGCAAATCCAGCAATGAATATAGTTGCTGCAAAAGTTGTGATATAGAATCCTGATTCCAACACAAAACTGCTTCCCATCTCTGAATCACTTCTTGTTGAATACATATGCTCCATTTGATGCCCATAAGCAGACATAATAACTTCTTTTCACAGGATCTAGTTACAGAAGTCAAAGGGGTATCCTGCAATGTAAAAGAAAATTGTTCATCATCATTTTATAACATGAAGGAACAGAATTTATAAAAGAGAGTTATAAACCTGATCCAATACAAGGTGTGTTAATTAGACAAAAATTCCAGCTGGCACAGGATCTCAATGATTCCTAGTCCTAATCACATGGGTTCCTAATCCAAATCACACGGCACTATACCAAACAAAGAAACCGAGGCAAATAATGATGTTTGTTATATCATATCAGATATTAATAAAGCAGCTACAGTAAGTCATTGAATTGAACAGAAGATGAGCAAAGCAAACAATGTTGTGAACAATCGAACATATGCAAAGAGAAAAGTCATTAGTGTGTGATGTGACAAAGTGAATTATTATTATAGAAGAAAGAAGGTGCTCAAAATTGATTGAATGATAATATACAAGAAAAATTATAATAGTATAGTATTAATTTAATGATTACAAATGCTAATCAGAGTCCAAGTAGGCATAATTAAAGTAAAATAATGATAATATGAAAATTATAGAGATGGATAATAATGTAGGTAGTCAATGTCTTGATAGTACCTCCCAGGAGCTTGCGTTCAAAACTGAAATGTCACCCACCCTGTGCCACGTGGCTATGGTTGTGGGGGTAATGACAAGTAGTGGCAAGATTCTAGATTCTTAATTATGCAAGAACAATCCACTTGGGGAAATATGATTGGTTACACTTTCAACTGCATCATTTATCTGTTATAAAAGACAGAACAGCTGCACAAATACTATTTGTGGAGAATGCAGCAAGTCCTCCGTGCACCACTGCCGCTCCTCCATAGAGAAATTAGTAAGATGCTCATATATATATATATATATATATATATATATATATATATATCTCTAACTCTTATATGCGGCTTGACATAAGTTGGCGCTAACTTCCGCTTTTTTTTTCTTCCTTTTTTTTGGCAGAATTTTTTATTATTTCTTTCATATTTTACTTCCTCTTTTCGTTTATTTCTTTTATCTTTTTTTGTTTTTCCATCTTCTTTTACATTTTGAGGTTCTGTCTTTTTTTTTTCTTTTCCATTTTTAACAATTTAAGAAGTACATTACGGTCTCGAAAATTTTTAGGTGTTTAAATATGCAAAATTCGTTTTTCAATAACTAATTAGGTGATATATAGATTAAATTTAATAACAAAATACGTAAAGTGAAATGATAAACAGTATGTTTTGGTGTATTTTATGGTTTCGAAAAAACTTTAATTGTTCACATACACAAAGTTGTTCCTCGATAAGCGGTTTGGTGAGTTAAATCATGATAAAATATGTAATGTGCGATGCTAAGCAGTGTGTTTTGTGATACTTTAGCGTTCGAATTTTTTTATCTCTTTAAATACACAAAGTTTGTTCGTCAATAGCCGATTCGGTGAAAAAAAAATTCATCACAAAATACGTAAAATGTGATGCTAGCCAATGTGTTTTGGGGTGCTTTGGCATTCGAAAAAATTTAAATTGTTCAAATAGTTAAAGTTCATTCCTCAATAACCGGTTTGGTGGGAAAAAAAAACAATAATTAACTTCATGACACTAATCCGTGCAACTCACCCTTTCACTAATTTTAGCACTTTAAAAAATCAATTTCTTTATATACTTCTTCTCTTAATATATTTTTAGTACCATGTTTTTTCGAACATTAAAAAAATTATTATACTTCTCAACCTGAAATATCTATTGAATCCATTTAGATCGGTCACCGCCAAATCACAGATATATCTTTTAATTTTTTTAGATTTACGGTTTATAAGAATAAATTCACTCTGTGTTTGTTTGCATTTGTCATTACAGAGAGTTGTTTCTTTGTGTTATTAAAAAATTTCCTCTTTCCAAACAAGTCGTAGCTTCCTCCCATTATTAACAATCAAATATTGACAACTATCAATTCCACAATAGATGTATTCAACGTCTTTGTTAATATTTTTTTATATTTTATAACTTTCTTATTAAAATTTTATTCACAGTTATTTGACTATATATTTTACAAACCAACACCATTGATCCACTAGCATAAACTACCCTGGGACACAGAGTCGACTCAGTGCTCAGTGAGCCTTGAGGTCTGTCCCCGGAGCCCAATGTTCCATATCTTCAGGAGAAAAATAATAGAAAGAATTCACCACATAAAACAACCTCACTCTTATTTATCTATCACCTAAACTTTTAACTGCCAAAAATAATAATTCAAGTACTCTAACGTTCCTTGTCTTCAGGAGAAAAAATATAGAAAGAATTCACCAAATAAAACAACCTCACTCTTATTTATATATCAAAAAGATCAAACATTCGCACGGCCTTAACTAATTGATAGTTATTCTCGTAATAGCACTAGAGATATTGCTGTCACTAAAGCGATTGGAAGACAGCCATGCTCTTTTTGGAAATCTGATCCACCAACACTTGATTCCCAATGTTCCTATTATTACAACCAGAGAATCAAAATGTTTGTTCATATCTAGATCTAGTGGTCTCTGCTGGCACAGGACCATTCTGCCGCAGTAGGAGATCCAAATCCATCTAGATGAGGACAGATCTTCTGCACGTGGAATGGTTCAACTCCAGTAGAGACATTAAATCTAGAAAGAGAATGCTGCAGCAGGGATCCAGATCCTAACTAGATCTGCCTCAAAATACTAGCCTCTTTTTAATTAATATTCTGAAACAGCCAATGGGAGTGAATCCAATTTTTAATAATGCTCAAATATTGTTTCGTTAATTAAACTTTTTGACGAAATTAATTCATCAGAAATTCAATAGTATGCTGAATAGTGAATACAAATAATTCAAAATTGACCGATCTTGTTGTATACTTCAGACCTATGCTCTGATTAAGGTCTGACACTTGCAAATTCTACATTACAATTTGCCTAACAGTTAAGAATCATGGAACATAGAGTAGTACTTCATCTCTTTCCAGATAAATCAATTTATCTAAGATTTCATTTATTGACTAATGGCAATTGATGATGAGCATCATTTGCATTAGCAATAAATAATCAGAGATTCAGAATCTGGATAGAACATAACTGTCTTCAACCATTCATAACATCATTCATTGCGTTTTTCACATTTCTGGCCAATTCAATAGCTGCTCCAACATAGGTACTCGGTGATAGCTTTAACAGATTCAATTTTGCTTCTTGTGGAATATCTAAGCCTTCAATGAACTCTCTTATGCTCTCTTCGTCAACCACTCTCCCTCTTGTCAGCTCTTTTAACTTCTCGTAAGGCTCTGGAACACCGTATCTTCGCATAACCTAATATAAATATTTGGAAACTATTATTGCAGAATTTTAAAAGCTGAATGACAAACAACACCAAGAGAAGCTAAGCATAATTTGCTCAAAGTGTGCTGTCAATTAGTAAATTATATCATTAAAAAGTAATAATTTGCTCCTTATGAACTAAGCAGACACAACCACATGAAGCACCACGAAGAACTCTAGTTTTAGGCATTTATTATAACAAAGAAAAGATTAAACTAGATAGTAATGTAAAACCAGAAGCATAAACACACCGTCTGTATTGGTTCGGCAAGCACCTCCCAACACTGGTTCAAGTCTTCGCTCAAGCGAGCTTCATTAACCTATATTGTGAATTATAAAATTACAAAAAGGTCAGTGAATATACCAAAGCCTACAGTCTTTTCTCTAGATTTAATGGAAAACATGAGAAACTTGCTCTGTAATTTGCAGATAGTCAGTGATTGCAACTTAGAATACATATCCTTCTCGGATAAACATACTAACTCCAGTGAATCTAGGCAACTAAAATGTCTTACATAATAATATTTTATTTCCATCCAATAAAGATAATTATGCACAAACTAAGAGAGAAGTAACATAAATTCTAGTTGCGTTGAATACCTGAAGCTTCCCTATTCCTTGAAGTGTGCTTTTATAGGCAACAAGAGAATGACCCAAGGGAACACCCATGTTCCGTAACACAGTTGAGTCTGTCAAGTCCCTCTGCAAAACAAAAAGCAAAAACGCAAAAAATTATTCCAAAGAGAATTAGGACAGAATAAGACAATAGTCAGTCCATTAGTTAGTTAGACTATCACCACCACTAAATAATGCTAAAGCAGTACCATTTTCCAGAAAATATAATAGTCATATCCTCTCAGTATCATAGTTAAGAATAATACCAAACTAAAGTAGGACTTGCCTGCCAGCGTGAAATTGGCAACTTCATGCTAAGTTGAGAAAGACCTTTATTAGCCACGTCTAAATTACCTTCACTGTTCTCAAAATCAATGGGATTCACTTTGTGAGGCATAGTTGATGACCCAATCTCCCCAGCCTTAGTGGTCTGCAAAAAATGTTTTGAAACGAAAAATATTAATGTCCCCTGAAAAATAGGGAACCATATTCAAGTTACAACTGATGTATAATAAATAAAAAACTCACCTGCTTAAAGTACCCCAAAGATATATATCCCCATACATCTTTATCAAAGTCCAATAATATAGTGTTGAATCGGATAAGTGAATCAAAAAGCTTTGCCATGTAGTCATGACTTTCAATCTGTTAACCAAGTGGAGTAATATAATCAGAAGGAATCATGGATCTAGTTAACCAGTTGGTATGATCAAATGATTGTGATATGCTGGTACTAACTTCAATTTTGTATGTACTAAATATATAACCATCATAAATCATAAAACAATGTATATACACTTAACAGAGAAAATAGCATAAGTCTTCATAAATTATAGGATTGCCGACCGCATCAAGATATAGTTTTTAAAATTGCATATAGATGTCTTAAACCTGAACAGAACCAAAAAAGAAGTAGAAAGTAAATCACATACCTGAGTAACATAAGGATTAAAACTTAATCCAAGTGACCGAACAAATTCTTCTGCAACGCTGGGCCAGTTAACATCAGGATATGCGGCAATATGTGCATTGTAATTTCCAACTGCACCAGCGAATTTCCCCAATATCTCAACCCGACTTAGCTCCTTCCTTTCTTTGCTTAATCTCACAGCAAATATCGCCATTTCCTTTCCCAGAGTTGTTGGCGAAGCTGGCTGGAGAATAGTGCGGAAAAATAACTAAGTTCAATTAAGACAGTTTAAAAATGAAGATCTAGCTACCAATAAAGAGAAGATATAATAATGCTTATGAACTGCAAGAGTACTTAAAAAGGATTTGACGATTTGTCTACCATCTTTGGTACATCAGGGGTTCAAGTTTAAAAACAAATTGTTTGTCACTTAGCTCCGTAGTTGGAGCATTTACAATAGCCCAATATTACAATCCACAATAATACATTTACAAGATAGATTTTAATGCAACGAGGTTGGAGGTTTACAAAGTTGCGGAGACAGTGAAACTTAATTCATGGAGACGGATTTCTGCGAGGCTTAAAGGATTTCAATACCCTTGGCAGCTTGATTCTTAAATCCATCTGCTTCCTGAGGATTTGAAGTTGGAAAGTGAATAGCTGGTGACAGTAGGGAAGCTGAATGTTACAGGCTTGTTATTTTAATGCATTCATAAAGGAAAATGGAGAGGGTTCTGGTCTAAGAATCTGAGCCTTGCGTGTCACGGCTGGTGTGGAACAGAGCAATAAAGGAATGGAGATGGTCACTGTAGAGTGTAGAGTACTAGTGTCCTTCAATCTGTTATAGCTGTGGCTATGGTCTTCTTCTAGGGAGAGAAAACTAGATTGATTATGTCACAGTCTATAAGTAGCAGTCCAAATTTTTCTGACGGGGGAGCACAGTGAGGTGCTTCTTTTGACTTGGAGTTCTCTGCATTTCTGGTGTTTGGGTGACTCTTAGCATTGCTGCTTCTAGTGCTTGGCAAATAAAATTCTGGTGTTAACATGTTATCTGTTCGAAGGGGTTCTGTGGCATCAAAGCAAGAATATGTTTTAATTCTATCTTAGAAATCTCTCTATGGATAAGCTATTAATCTTTCCCAAACCGGGGGAATGGCTCTCAATTGCTCTGGTTTTGAAGGCTGAAATGGTCACAATAGGGCAATATGGTTCATTGTATTGCATTTGTGCTTGGACCTGGTATCGTTACTGGTTCAATCTACAGATGTGTTTCGATTCCCCTATTAGGTTTGATCTGCGGTCTTGGGTATATATAGTACTGTGATGGGTGTGGTCTGCTACTGACAGAGAAAAGCAGTTTAATTGACATGTCACTGAGTCTTAATGTTTTGTCACGTTATGTTTCGTGCAAAAAATACAATTGAATGGGAAGCTTCTGTATGCTGACTCTGCAGGGCAGAATCTACATAATTAGGTTCTTGCTTTTCTTGTATTTTATATCTTTGAGAATTGAAGATGTTAGTTTGTGCAGGGAGGGGCTATACTAATTTCTGGGTTTATGGTTCATATGATCAGTGAATGACTACTGCTATTGTTTCTTTTCATGTATTGTAGTTTCTAGCCACAAATCATTAGCACTTCTATAAGTTTCTTTGCCTACTAAAATGAAAATAACTAGACATGAATTCTTAAATACTCAACCAATGCACAAATCAGCTTACCTGCCCATGAGTCCGAGAAAGCATGGGAACATGAGCATTGTCTTCGGCCATTAACCACAAAGCATTGATGACTTTATCCATGACAGGAAACATAACAGAATCCATTGCTTCTTTCAGCATCAAGCCATGTGCAAGGTTATTTATATCCTCAGATGTGCAAGCAAAGTGAAAAAACTCAAGCACCTGTTAAAAATGTTAGTTTAAATATGATGCAATCCAATCAGAACTCATAATATCAAACACAGAAAGTACTGTAGAGTCTCAAATCACAACCTTAGCTATTTCAGCATTTGATTGACATTTCTGTTTCAAGAAATACTCCACTGCTTTTACATCATGATTTGTAACCTTCTCAATATTTTTAATCTCCAAAGCATCATTAACACTAAAGTCATCAATCAATCCCTGTAAGTAAGATTTAGCACTTTCACTAAAAGCAGGAACCTCAGTGACTTCAGGAATTTGAGAAAGCTTCAGCAACCATTTTATCTAACAACACAGGAAGCAAAAGGGGTTCAAAGAATGTTCACAGAAAAAGAAAATAATAATAATAAAAAAGGAATCTTTAAGCAAAAGGTATAAGAAAAAAGGGAAGAATGAATGGTGTAAAGGGTACCTCAACAAAAACCCGATAGTAGATGAGTCCATATTCGCTCATAAAAGGAGACAAGTCTTTAACTTTAGACCAATAACGGCCATCCAATGGAGATAAAGCAGTTAAACTAGAAAGTTCTGAGTCACCGGAAAGGGTGGCAACGCCGGCGGGCATTTGGGTGGCGGCGCTGATGGGTGTTTGGGTGGCGAGGAGGGGTTTGCAGGTGCAGCTTCGGAGAGATGGAGAAGGGAAAGAAACATGAGAAGAAGGAAGAGGGTTTGTGGATCGTTGAAGGGGGTGGAAATGGAAGCTTCTGAGTTGGGTGGCGTTAGAAGAGAGTGCCATTAGAAAGAGGGTTTATGCTTTCCTTTCTTCCCTCCCACAGTCCCGAGTATTCGTTTGTTTTTGTCGGAGAGAGAGAATGGAGAAAAATGCTAGGGAAAAAAGTAGAGGAAAAAGAATAAAAATACATCATTTTATATATTATTTAGATAAATATTAAACTATAAATGAAATTGTATCTTTGATAAATCATTAATATAATATTTTTAACTAAAAAAAAATGGTTTAAATATGTATTTAGTCCTTGCAAATGTCCCTGTTTTTCGATTTAGTCCCTGCAATTTTTTTAAAAAATACGTCTCTGCAAAATAACTTTTTTTTAAATACGTCTCTACAAAATAAACTTTTTAAATACGTCACTGCAAAATAGCTTTTTTTTAAATACGTCCCTACAAAATAACCTTTTTTTTAAATACGTCCCTGCAAAATATCACAATTTTTTTTTGTTGGGACGTATTTCAGAAAAAAGGTTATTTTGCAGTGACGTATTTAAAAAAAATTATTTTGTAGGGACGTATTTAAAATTCCAGCTTTCGGAAGGGCATATTCAAAAAAAAGTTATTTTGCAGGGATGTATTTAAAAAAAATTGCAGGGACTAAATAGAAAAACAAGGACATTTGCAGGGACTAAATACATATTTAAACCAAAAAAAAATAAGTTTTTGTAACATACAGGTCACTATATTGTGCTATCGAGTTTGTCACTCATAATCTTTTTGCCCTAATTGGTCAAATTTGAACCAATTTGCGAGTTTTTTGTCTTCCGTGGGTGTTGAACCTTGCACCTAGATTCTTAAACACTCCAATTTGAGGCTCAATTGGTAGTGTGCGTTTAAGAATCTAGGTACAAGGTTCAACACCCATTTACGGAAGGTGAAAACTTGCAAATTGGTACAAAGGTGACCAAGGGAGGTGAGAAGATCGTGAGTGACAGACTTGATAACACGAGATGTGTAATTTTGCATATACTGAAAGTCCATTTGTCGGATCCCCAACATATGCATGTGTGTGTGAAATTGTCAATGATTTATCGTCTTTGCTTGGGTGAAACCATCAATGATTCACTCAAAATCATTAAGGTAACAATGACTTGTTTATCGTCAATGATCCACTTAACCCCAAACCTTGACGCCACCGCTAGTCCGCTACCACAGTCACTGAATTTTTTCAGACTTTTACGGCTTCTTCAGTCTCTTGCGTTCTTGTCACGCTATACGACTCTCCTTATTAGAAATATTTAGTTAGTTTGTTAAGTAGTTAATAAAAGTTGTTAGTAGTTATAATTCGGTTAGAGTTAGTTTTATTAGTTACTAGTTTGTTATAGATTAGTTAGGTGAGGTTGGATCTATATATAAGGTCAAACTTATTGTAATCAAAAAACTTTTCTCCTTCAATAATGAAATTGTTTTCATTCATTTTCCTTAAAGTCTCTCAAATGTTAATATGGTATCAAGAGCGATTATGTAGCTTCCGCATTCCTTTCTCCTCAATGATTCCTCCATCGCCTTCTCGCAAATTTCTTATTCTATTTTGAGAGACTTCAAGGAAAAGGAATGAAAACAATTTCACTATTGAAGGAGAAAAGTTTTTTGATTACAATGAGTTTGACCTTATATATAGATCCAACCTCACCTAACTAATCTATAACAAACTAGTAACTAATAAAACTAACTCTAACCGAATTATAACTACTAACAACTTTTATTAACTACTTAACAAACTAACTAAATATTTCTAATAGTCCCCCGCAAGCTAGAAGTATTCACAATACTTCTAGCTTGGAATGAACAATACAAAGTTACAACAAATCAAAAGAAAATTACATCGAGAGATGTCGGAAATACATCGGTAAAAATCAAAGCTACAAGAACAAAATGAAATCAGATCCAAGAACAAAATCTGAATTGTTGTGTTGGAAGACCTATGTAACATTGAGAAAGAGATGAAAAATTCAGTTGTTGAGGATATAACAAATGATGCCCAAAATCAAATTAAGCGCTCCAAACTCCAATATAATTGCAAGAAGTGACAACAACTTGTTATGATGACAAAGTGCACAAAACAAGGCAATAATCATCCTGGCAATGTATATGGATGAAATTGTCAACAACAAAGGCCCTGGAAAAGAATGCACTCAGAAGATGAAACACTTGAATGGAGTTGTAGGAGGTGATATCACATTCTGAATCTGAATGTAGCAAGATTTCCAATCGAGACAATTCAGCAAACAACTTGAATGCTTCTTGGTAAATAACTTCATGACCACATCACAATCTGAATCACAAAATTGAACCGGTGACAATGATAGAAGCAACGCTAACCAAAATGAAAGGTCGCAAGAAAAGAGTGAAGATTGTGACATGAATCACAAATCTTCCTGTTATGGATTGGCTTTTTGCCATATACACCCCCTTTTTTGGCATCTATTCACACCCCCTGTAGGCCCAATGTCAATAGGGCCCAACCAAAACATCAAGGGCTCAGATCAAACCCCCAGATCGGACGGACCTGATTCATTGGAATCAACCCCACCCCACTCTATAAATACAACATTCATTGCCTCATTAAAGGTAAGCATTCTCTTATTTATCACTTCGCTAAGACTATTCCACTGACTTTAGCATCAGAGTAACTTTACAGGTACAACACCAGCAGGATCGGATACGGTCATTGACTAAGGATATCAACCACTAACTACCTCGGATCGCTCTTCAAGGTCGGAAGTACAGTGCAGAACATTGGCGACCACTGTGGGAGATCTCAAAACCAAGATTTTCTCCCCTCGCCTTAATCAATGACAACTCGAAATCTTCGTTCCAAGGCAAACAGCCACACAATGGGAGTCCATCCCGACCCTATCCTGAGACCGGTTATGCCCAATTTGGCCGAACCTCAGGCGACCCCGGACGGATTCGTTCAAAACCTTCCGAACTCCGACCAAGGGCGAGTCCAAAATCAGATTCCGGACCTCGTTTTGGTATCTGGAAGCTCCGCAAGGAACCACGTACCTCCTCAAAATCCACTTTCTGTCCCGGCCGATGCTGTCCAACAGCTCGTCCTACTGCTCAATCGACATGAAGTGGCAAACCAAGAGAGGAGTTACCGATTTACGGATCTTGAAGCACAGGTGGCGGAGCTCCGGGCTCGGAATATTCTGGGTCAGGTCTCGCCCGACCGAGATTCCCCCGAAAGAAGAAATCCGGCTCGAAAGCGCCATCGATCTCCCCCCAGAAGGCGACACTACCATCGCTCTCCTCCTCGTAGGCTCGAAAGGAAAGTTTCCCGTTCGCCATGCGTCGGTAGGGCAGACGCCGATTCTTCACCCGAAGTTCATTCTTCTCTGGCATCCTCTTCTCCTAGGCAACGATCGAGGAATAGAGAATATTCACCTCAAGGATATCGCCCTCATAACCGCAAGCACCCGCACCATTGGCACCGATCTCCGCCGCAGGATCAAACAACCGAGCGCAAAGGCCCTTTTACGGAAAAAATCGACCGTTACCCGGTGCCCAGATATCTCGAAAAGCCTCCAGAAGGATTGAAGACCTACAACGGAACGGGCGACCCAGACAGACATTTGAGTTACTTTGACACAGTAATGCAGTATCGGAACGTCCCCGTAGAAATGAAATGCCGAATTTTCCCCTAACATCGGAAAAAATAGCATCAGAATGGTTTGAGACCCTCAAATCAAATACAATCTCCTCCTGGGACCAACTGGCCAAATTATTCTCAGCTAATTTTTCCCATTCCAAAAGCAAACCAAAAAACAAAAACATCTTAGCTTCCATCAACCAAGGGAGCTCCGAATCTTTAAGAGAATACATAGAAAGATTTAATAAAGAAGCAGTTCAAGTTTGAAACCTCAACGATTCTTTCCGAGTTTACTTTATGGGGATGGGCTTACGCCCTGGGAGCCCATTCAAGAAACACATAAATACTTGGGAACCAGAAAACCTCCAACATTTCCTTCAACTATCCCAGTGTTTCATCAATGAAGAAGAAAGTACCATGACCGGAAAAGAACAACACCTCCAAAGGTAAGGTTCGGAGGATTTCCTTTTTGTCCAAAGTCTCCAATTTGAAAGCACCTGTGCCGGTCTTGGCTTTGATACGGCGTTGCAGTGGTTGGTGTCATGTCCGTTGCTTTGGTGTCATGTCCGTTGCTCCGGTGATAGCGACAATATTTATTGGATCGTTGACCAGGTCTTTGGGTGAGTGATTTTGGGAATTTCTCGTCTCTAAACTCTGTGTTCTAGCACTCGCCCAATATCTGAGACTGATCGACGTTGAGCTCGGTATAGAATTAATGACGGTTTCGAGGTCGGGATCCCTGTTACCTCGGCCGCCACCCCTTTGTAATGCACGCACTTACCTTTTTCGATCCCATCAAAAATATAAGTGTTGCCTTTCTTATCCCAACAAAATTAGAAAGCAAAATATGACCGCCTAAATGTCTCCTTCTTCAGAAGAAACTCTTGGACCGATCTCATAAGATCTCCATACGTGGCCAAAGCAGTCGCAACCCTTAGGGGCGAGTTCAATCCGGGCCGAGTCCTGGTAAACTGCCCAAAAGGTACAAAAGGTTCTTTAAGGATTTCTCCTTAAATCGATCATTGGCCTTAGTAGCCAAGAACCCTAATGGACGAGTTAAATCTGAGCCGAGTCCTGGTAAACTGTCCTTAGGCCCGATCTTACGAGGGTTCTCAACAGGTCTTCTCTAAAATCGTTTGAAGAACTCCTCTCAAACCTTTTTAAAACCTACGAGAATTCTCAACAGGTCTTCTCTAAATCGTTTGAAGAGCTCCTCTCAAACCTTTTACTACCTATGTTCCACGCTTATGATCGGAACAGCGTAACTACCTGCGTTCCACGCTTATGATTTTTGATCCAATCAAAATTATGATCGGAACCGCGTAACTACCTACGTTCCACGCTTATGATCGGAACAGCGTAACTACCTGCATTCCACACTTATGATTTTTGATCCAATCAAAATTATGATCGGAACCGCGTAACTACCTACGTTCCGCGCTTATGATCGGAACAGCGTAACTACCTGCGTTCCACGCTTATGATTTTTGATCCAATCAAAATTATGATCGGAACCGCGTAACTACCTACGTTCCACGCTTATGATCGGAACAGCGTAACTACCTGCGTTCCACACTTATGATTTTTGATCCAATCAAAATTATGATCGGAACCGCGTAACTACCTACGTTCCGCGCTTATGATCGGAACAACGTAACTACATGCGTTCCACGCTTATGATTTTTGATCCAATCAAAATTATGATCGGAACCGCGTAACTACCTACGTTCTGTGCTTATGATCGGAACAGCATAACTACCTGCGTTCCACGCTTATGATTTTTGATCCAATCAAAATTATGATTGGAACCGCGTAACTACCTACGTTCCACGCTTATGATGGGAACAGCGTAACTACCTGCGTTCCACACTTATGATTTTGATCCAATCAAAATTATGATCGGAACCGCGTAACTACCTACGTTCCGTGCTTATGATCGGAACAGCGTAACTACCTGCGTTCCATGCTTATGATTTTTGATCCAATCAAAATTATGATCGGAACCGCGTAACTACCTACGTTCCACGCTTATGATCGGAACAGCGTAACTACCTGCGTTCCACACTTATGATTTTTGATCCAATCAAAATTATGATCGGAACCGCGTAACTACCTACGTTCTACGCTTATGATCGGAACCGCGTAACTACCTGCGTTCCACGCTCACATCAATAGCTTCCAACGCACGCTCACACCTACCAAAGCGTCACCATCATTAGCCACCATTGGGAAACGCGCTCTGACAGACGCAATAAATGCAAATGCGCCAATTCAAAATTTCAAATTTATTATGATCGGCGAAAACTTCGTCACCATCAGAGACCAAGTTTTAACGTCGGTAAAACTTCGCCACTATCAGAAACCATGTTTAAACATCGGTAAAAAGAAAGCTTCATATCCGAACAAGTCAAGATCGCCTCTAAAGACGACCTGACTTGGGGGGCAACTGTTATGGATTGGCTTTTTGCCATATACACCCCCTTTTTTGGCATCTATTCACACCCCCTGTAGGCCCAATGTCAATAGGGCCCAACCCAAACATCAAGGGCTCAGATCAAACCCCCAGATCGGACGGACCTGATTCATTGGAATCAACCCCACCCCACTCTATAAATACAACATTCATTGCCTCATTAAAGGTAAGCATTCTCTTATTTATCACTTCGCTAAGACTATTCCACTGACTTTAGCATCGGAGTAACTTTGCAGGTACAACACCAGCAGGATCGGATACGGTCATTGACTAAGGATATCAACCACTAACTACCTCGGATCGCTCTTCAAGGTCGGAAGTACAGTGCAGAACACTTCCAAACTGGATTAAATAGGAATCTGAACTCCGCTTCAGATCACAATCATCGGAAATCAAGATGAAAGGAGGACAATAAAGCAAATCGCAAAACTAAACTGCAAGAATCGCAAAACGAGTTGAAGGAAATTTAGAAACTTCAAGAATCGAATTGGAGAAGGCAAATTGCAGAAATCGAGACACTCTCAAAGAAGCGAGAGGAAGGAGAAAACGGTCAAGGGAAGATCAACCGAAACCCTAACATAGACGAATTTGCGAACATAAGGAGATTTTGAACATGAATTGAAGATCAAAACCAAAGATCGCAACAGAAATAGGAGGAGTTTCGAACAAGAGTTGAAGAACGAAACTGAGATGAAATCGAAGTCAAGAACCAGAAAAACAAATGGTCCAAAGATGAAATCGAATAGACGATAAACGAGAAAATGAGGATAAGAAACAAATAAAATGAAGATAAAATTAAGAAATCTCTTTTGATATATACTGCAATGAGCCCCATTGTTCATGAATCGTAAAATAGAATAAGAAATTTGCGAGAAGGCGATGGAGGAATCATTGAGGAGAAAGGAATGCGGAAGCTACATAATCGCTCTTGATACCATATTAACATTTGAGAGACTTTAAGGAAAGTGAATTAAAACAATTTCATTATTGATGAAGAAAAGTTTTTGATTACAATGAGTTTGACCTTATATATAGATCCAACCTCACCTAACTAATCTATAACAAACTAGTAACTAATAAAACTAACTCTAACCGAATTATAACTACTAACAACTTTTATTAACTACTTAACAAATTAACTAAATATTTTTAATACTCCTTATCCCGGTAATGAACTTTTCGTTGATGCTTCTAGTAGGCATTTCATGACTTGTCGCAATACTTTGCATAAGTTTGATTGTGCTATTGTTGTGGTGGAGTTTTGCAAATTGCCTAGGAGATTGGATTCTCAGGATCCTTTGTATCAACTTTGTCTAAGTACTTTAGTTATCTTGGAAAATTCAGCTTCTGAGACTGAGAATGCAGAAAGGTTGATTTTGATTCATGATGTTTACCTTCGCGAGGTTTCTAGTAGCTTAGTGACATAAGATTGATTTCATTTTTCTCATTGTTATTGTTCAATTTAATATTTTCCCGTTATTGTTATGTTGAATATTTTTCTACGTGATTATTGTTAGTTGAACATTTACCACTATATTTGGTCTTTAAAAAAGCCCATAACGTGTATGCGGTACCAAAGTACTGAATCATTATGATATTAAGGTAATAGACAGATTAAAACCAGGGCCGTGCCAAACAATTGAGAGGCCCTGTGCAATTCTTAAAAATTGGGCCCCTCAGTGATGGAGTTTTACATAATTTATTGTGGGAACCAAAATCATCAACGAATATACCCAATACTCAAATATAAAAAGTAAATATAAATAAAAAATACTATAGCTACAAACAAAACTAAATTTCTAAAAACTCTATTTTAATTCGTCAATAGAAATTTGGCTAAGAACTCAAAATCACAATATTCTTAAAAAAAAACAAATGTAAATTTAATTAATTTTGGTTTTAATATGCTGGAATAACTTTTTGGAAATTTTTAAATATTTATTTAAAAAACATTTGCTAAAATTATTACATTTTTGGTTGAATACATTCCAAAAGAAATTTAATATGATATGTTTAATCATTTTGGCAAACATAGAAGCCAAATGCAGCTGTAAAAAAACAGGCCAGTCAAACAAAAATGAAACAGCACAAAAAACGGAAGAAAAAAAAAGGAACACCCAGTTAAAAAACGAAAAAAACAGGCCAAAATACTCTTGATGGGGATTGAACGTGTGTCTCCCCGTATTCCTATTAGCAAGGGCATTTACTGATTGCCACTGGTACACGTTGATTTTTGCAATAATGACCAGAACAACGTTTATATATTATATTTATTAAAATTTTGGGGCCCCAAAAAATTGATATTGGGCTTGGGCCCTGTGCAGTAGCACAGCTTGCACAGGCCCAAGGACGGCCCTGATTAAAACGCATAAGGTGGAAAGAAGTGGGGGTGTTTAAAAAAGACCTTTGTGGATTATCACATGTATTGATGTAATCTTTGTAGGCATCAAAATGACATTTAAATATTTCGGCTTTTTTTTATCCCTTTTTAAACTCTGTACCCCTTAAAAAAAATAAATCAAATGTTAATTATAAAAAATTTCAAAAAATAAAATAAAGCATTCCAGAATTACCTCCCTAAAGCATTAAGTTTAAGGGATAATTTTGGTAGACAAAAATTTCAAAATTTTCGGAAATACGTCTAAAGGGATAATTCTGGAAGGCAAAATATTTAAACTTTCCGGAATTACGTAAGATTACATAATTCCGAAAACAAAAAAAGTAAACTTTCCGGAATGGAATCATCAAAAATTAGATAATTCCGGACCACGTTTTTAAGATTCCGGAATTATCCGCTTGACGTGTTTCCGGAAAATGACGAATTTTTTTTCGGAATTACCTTTTCAAGAGATAATTTCGGGAAACGTAAAAAATTGGAGCTCTGATGAGATTTTGGTAAAAATGATAGGAATATTCTGAAGATAAAATGAATTATGAGGGTACAAGGTCTAAGGGTGTAAGAGAGGGTAAAAAAAAGTAAATATTCAATACGTGAGAGATGGAGGAAACATCTATGTCTGACCTTGGTGTTAGCAAACCAAAACTGAATATGACAAAATTTTCCTTGAGTCTCCCGATTACTTTACAAGATAGATGCTGCTGCATTCATATACTAGTATTTTCGGTGGTAATTACTACTAGTAAGGAACTCAATAGAAAATGATAGCATCCCTTCATATATTTCAGAACTCAGAAGTAATACCCTCAGAATATAAAGTTCTCAATCCCAGGATCGAATCATAGAAATAAATATGGTATGTAGATATGTTCTGATATGATTCACCAGTGAATGATCCCAACTTTTTTTTTCTTTCAATTAATACATTCTTTAAGATTGTTACTGTTATATTCTTCATTTCATTTCTTAAAGGTGAAGTGCATATAGGTTGAAATTGGTGGTATTCTATTTGCGTGTTTGAATTCGTTTTTTGGGAGAGTAAAAAGTGATTCTAGAGACATAAAATTACTTATGGCATGTTCGGGTGTTCTCGAATAAATTTGGTTTTACCTCTAGAATTGATTCTAACTTGAAGGTAAGATTTGTAGAAAGTGATTTTTACTCTCAAACTTATTGTCAACTCAATTTTACATGAATTCATCCAAAAATAAATCACTTACCATTCAACTCACTTTCACTCAAAATCAATTTTACAAAATCAATTCATTCAAAACCATTTTTTGCTACTGCAAAATTAAACACACTATGATATGATTGACTGACGTTGTTCTCTAGGGTCTATGTGATGGTGAAGCTCAAGGTCAGAAAAAAGAATTGTAAATTTATAGATGCCAAATAATTTTTTAAAACCTTAATAATTTATTTATATAATATAAAATTCTTTAACCCAACATATAATCTCCCTATAATCCTTTGCTACATATATCAATATAATCCTGCCTGAACTATGCACTCTTTGTTATATAGTATGATATTAATTATTTAACCTAATTAAATTCGTGTCTTGCAGGCTATTGAACAGAGAAATGGTAAATGGCATGGTTCAGTTAGTGCATAATTAGTGCACCAATTGACAAAGTTTGGAACATGGTCTCTAAAACCAGAAGACTTAATGAATGGATGCCAATGGTAGAAAATGCACTTCCTTAGCTGGAAATGAAGATGAACCAGGTTATGTTAGGCTAGTTTCTGGTTTCATGTTTCCACGAGAAGATGGAGAAGGTCATGGATCAAGGAAAGGTTGGTTTCATTGGACACTTTATCATGTAACTATGTTTATAGAATGGAAGCAAGCAATGTAGGTTTGGATGGATCTGTAAATTCATTAAAACTAGTTGACTATGGTGATCAATCAACTCTAATTCTTTGGTCTTTTGAGATTAATCCTTTAGAAGATGTATCTGAGGACAACTTAATGGATTATCTAGGATTTCTCTATAAATCTTGCATTAATAAGATTGAGGGTGCTATTTAAGCTGCATCAAAAGGTGGTGGTAAATAAAATGTCTCTGATTATATGTAGTAAATGTTATTATATTACATCTTGTTTCACTATGATTTTCCAAGCAACGAGTTTGTTTTCCACTAACATATAGATAGGCAAAGGTGGTGGCATCACTTTCAATCAACAGAAAAATTTAGATCATAATTAAATTCAATACAAAAAAGCAGTTACAGTCCTTAACCTCATTTCTATTACCAAACTGTTAAACTATTATGACCTGTGAGGATAATTTTCTTTAGCAGCAGTAATAAATAAATAAATAAATAAATTAAACTCTTAAATTTCAACCAATTGTTAGATAGGGAAATGAAACAATGATAACAATATACTTTTTATTATACAGCAACGAAAAAACGTGAGTTTATCTTGGCTTGTTGGTGATTTTAGTGAAGTACATACGCAGCAACATGTGGCAGCTAATTTGAAAAATAACATTGAAAAAGATAAGCCATTTGAATCATTAGGTGTGTCTAGATGGTACAACATTTTTTTTTCGAAACGGGTTGGACAGATTAAATTAATCTATCTGCTATCAAATGTTCAAAAAAAAAAAAAATTCTATATTCAGGGCCATTAAATGATTATACAATGTAAAACTGATCTCTAAACAAGTTAATCACCAGTTTCGAGATCCTACTTAGGAGCGGAGAGGGGTCATAATTTCGTAAAGCACTAGTTCGTAACACGGAACAATTTGTTTGTGTGTATCTATACTCTTAAGAACTTTTAAACATTCAAACAAGGTACGTAGTGAGGTGAATGAGCTGAAAGGCATAGCTCAACCATAAAATTTCTTACGCATATATGGAAGTATCTGGAATCTGGTAGTCTCTCTAAATGTGAATGAATCATCACCCACTGCTACAAATACAATACATTTTAGTAATAAGAATAAGAAATGTATTTCAAGCTGAGAAGTATTTTTCAAAGGGTGTCTGTCAACTGAGTATAGCACCAATGTTTACATCGAACAGGACATAATAGATGAGGACTACATTGTGTAGCATGCAAGAAACACTGACATAGTTTTCAAAATGCCATAGCTAGCATAATTTAGTGGTCACCAACCATATGTAAAACGACATAACATCAAAGATTATTGCATTATATAACGTTAAGGTCATTAGTCTTATGTTAATATATATTCAAACAAGGGAAGATTCATAAGGGTCAAGGAAATATTGAAGTGACAGAGAAAGAAGCATTTATTTCTCAAGACAAGAGAATGGAACCACGCTTTCTGACAATTTTTTTGGTGGCTATTTCCTTTCCACCTTTTGTTCACTCCTTGGTGCGTCATTACCAGTTTAATGTAAGTTTACTTACTATGCTTAATTTTGCATGTTTATTATAAGATAATAATTACTAAGAAAAGCAGTTGCATTATCGAACACAACGCTTTCTATATACGCCAGGTTATAAGTGGTACCAATGACTATATTAAAAGCTGCAACTATCCCTGAGCGGATTGAACAATGTCTCTTAGGGTTACAAGACCGAGCTCTTACCGCTGAGCTGACATCTGATAGACAAAAATATAAAACGAAGAAGAAAACAAATGTGAAAGGAGACACATAGGAATGTTTGCGTTTAAAACTTAATTAAGATTCTATTCATAAATTAAATAGATCTTAAGGACATGAGTGTATCCAAACATTAGTATGATTAAGTACTTATATGTTATGATATAAGTGTAAATAACTTTAAATAATGTATAATCACAGGTGGTAATGAAGAATACAACAAAGCTTTGCTCAACAAAATCTATTGCCACAATCAATGGACAATGTCCAGGACCAACTCTCTATGCAAGGGAGGATGATACTGTAATAATAAGGGTCACTAACCATATTACACACAATGTTACAATCCACTGGTAAGAATTTCTACTCCTCAACAAATTCCAAGCAACTGAGAAAATTATACTAGCAGTGACGTATTTTAACATGAAAAACTATTTGGTTACTTTATTAATGCAGGCATGGAATCAAACAGCTTAGGACTGTTTGGTCTGATGGTCCAGCATATATCACACAATGTCCTATCCAAACAGGTCAGAGCTATCTCTACAACTTCACCATTACAGGACAAAGAGGCACACTTCTTTGGCATGCACATATATCTTGGCTAAGGGCAACTTTATATGGTGCTATTGTTATTTGGCCTAAAAGAGCCATTCCTTATCCATTTCCTAAACCTGACAAAGAAAAAATCATCATTCTAGGCAAGTCTTTTTCTATTTATAATTCAACCATTTCATAATTTTCTAAACCTTATAAATAGTTAGTTACTCAGTCTGGTCCTATTTATAAGAGAAAAATGCAGTTTTAGGTTCATTGAATAACTGATATATTTGGTCTGTAATATAGAGCCAAAAGTAGTAGCACTTAGTGCATTATATTCCTTTGTGTTAAAGCTTTTCTCGATAAGTCCTTTGTGTTAAACCTTGATTTGTAATGAGTTTGTAGGTGAATGGTGGAAATCAGATGTTGAAGCTGTGCTCAATCAAGCCACAAATTCTGGTATGCCACCAAATATATCAGATGCTCATACCGTCAATGGTCATCCAGGACCAATTCCTGGTTGCATTTCTCAAGGTAGTTGCTACTTGTATAAGAGGATTTATTATAATCTCACCTTTTTTTCCTAGCCTAATGCTCTCTGTTTCTATATATTAGAGAAAAATACAGTTTTACGTTTATTGAATAACATAAATGAGTTGCTATTCTGAAATATTGAGCTTTTATCAACATGTGCAGGTTACACTCTTCATGTTGAAAGTGGAAAGACCTATCTATTGCGCCTTATAAACGCAGCTTTAAACGATGAACTATTCTTCAAAATCGCGAGACATAAACTAACTGTTGTCGAAGCAGATGCATCTTACATTAAACCTTTTGAAACCGAGACAATATTTCTAAGCCCAGGCCAAACAACAAATGTTCTTCTAACTGCCAACAATGTTGTTGGCAAATACTTAATAGCAGTTACTCCTTTCATGGATGCACCTATTGGCTTTGACAATGTTACTTCAATTGCTACACTTCGTTACAAAGGCACACAACCTTATCCTAAAACAATTTATACAAATATTCCTCCATTGAATGCAACTCCATTATCAACTTCTTTCACTGATTCTCTTAAAAGCCTAAATTCAAAAAACTACCCTACAAAAGTTCCATTGACCATTGACCACTCTCTATTTTTTGCCATAACTGTTGGTATGGATCCATGTGATACATGTTCCACTGGGATTAAATTTGTGTCTGCTATAAATAACATCACTTTTTTGATGCCTACTATATCACTTCTTCAAGCACATTACTATAATATCAAAGGTATTTTCACTGATGATTTTCCTGCAAATCCACCTATTGTTTTTAATTATACTGGTTCTCAACCGGTTAATCTTCAAACAAATAATGGTACAAGACTTTATAGGTTGAATTTCAATTCAACTGTTCAGATAGTTATTCAGGGGACTGCTATGATAGCACCAGAAAATCACCCTTTTCATTTGCATGGGTACAATTTCTTTGTTGTGGGACAAGGGTTAGGGAATTTTGATCCTGAAAAGGATCCATTAAGCTTTAATCTTGTTGACCCAGTTGAAAGAAACACTTTGTCTGTTCCAAATGCTGGATGGATTGCAATCAGATTCAAAGCTGACAACCCAGGTAGCTACAACTCACTTTTTTTTTACCTTTTACTTTTTATTACCATATATTGTTGTCAGGTTTTAAATTCCGGCCGTGGTAAGAGTCGTTGTTGCGTCGCGTCAAATGAAACACCGGACACTAATAATAATTTGAGAAAATAGAAGTGAACCGTACCTTTGGGTCATGGTAATGGGCCGGTCAAGGTGTCTGGTTGTACTGCTTGTGAGTCGGTTGGGGGCAGAGTTCGGCCCGGGTTGTACCTGCGAAGACACTCTGACGCCCAAAGCAGTGGAGTAAGAGTCAAAGCAGGAGTAACGAATGGGTCCAAAAGTGCATCTATCAGTGGGAGTGGCCCCCTATTTATAGTGTGAGGTGGTTCTTCCTGGCCGTTGGATTAGCCGGGTTGATCTCAATCGTTAATCACGCGTGTGCGAGCGTTGATCATGCCATTGAGTAAATCCTTCTTGGATTGGGCCAGTCGTGGCCCGTTTAGAGCGGATTGGGCCCTCGGCCCAGTCCAAAACAAAAAGTGATTAAATGTAATTTTGTGTCGGCGTCGTTGTTCAACATTGATGTTTGTCGAGCACCAAACACATCTTCAATCTAAAACGTCAATGCTACATAGATCGTGACTCTTGATGTTGAGGAGAATCCCAATTAAGTGTGATGGGTGAGATCTCAATTCCAGTCGCAAAGACATAAAAAAATCTTGATGTTGCAGCCCTAATCGCGATCGCAGATTCGCAGCCACAAACGTTTTTTGTAAACCCTAATTGTTATATGTCATTCCTCTTCATTGTGCTAGACTTAAAGCTATGCTACAAATATAAATATTAAATGAACATTTAGTTTGCTAGGAGATTTAGATCTCATCACTAATTACTGAATTCTTGTATATAATATGTTTTAGGTGTTTGGTTCTTGCATTGCCACTTAGAAGTACACACAACATGGGGGCTTAAGATGGCTTTTGTAGTAGACAATGGGAGAGGTCCCAATGAGTCAACACTTCCACCACCCAATGACCTTCCAAAGTGTTGAGTGTTTCTTATGCAGAAGGAATGAATTTTGTTAATTTGTAAACTCTGAGGGACAATGAGAGTGTAGAGTACAGTAGAAATGTGATGTAAACGCCTTAAATTGTTTGTGGTAATTTGTATTTGTAGCATAAATCAATAAATTGTTTGCTGCATATAGCAATCAATTCAAATTGACTTTAGAATTCATGCGATTTTCCTATTCTCTGTCTTTGCCGAAATTGGAAACATTCTCTTTCCATGTTATCGGTTGCTTCAAAAAAATGTCTAATATTAATGGACTAGCCAACTAGTGTGGTTGGTGAATGTTGCTTAAAATTAAGGTAATGCATGTTCAGCCAAAAACAAAAAAGAAACGCGCCAGATAGGGGTCGAACCTACGACCTTCTGCTTAGGAAACAGACGCTCTATCCACTGAGCTACAAGCGCTTGTTTGATATGTAACTAAAACATTTACCCATGTCAAATATTATCGAAGGCAGGATAAATTTTTTTCTTCAAATAGAAAGATAAAGTAACTCATCAAGGATCACTTCCATGAACAATAATACTACGTGCTTATTTAGTAAATAAAGCTATCTAGAAATCTAAGTGATGCACAAACGAACGATATCTTGGAATGAGTCTCGTTAAAACTTTTTGGCAAGAATTAATCATGTGAACTCAAAACATTTTTTGTCAAGGAACATGTATTCGCAAAAACATGATGACACGCGAGAAATAACAAAAACACATGCATCAAATCAAAGGTTATTGCACTATATGGAGATTGATCAAGGTCAATCTCATATACCCATAGCTTTAAGTCGCTTGTTATTAGAGGGGTCAATTTTAGCCCGGCCCAAGGGCCCAGTGTTTTAGGATGAGATGGTCTCACTAAATAGAAGCCAAAAAACAAACTGAGCCATTCTGGCCCATGGACCAAGTTAAGCTCGCTTTTTACGCTTTTTTAAAATATTTTTTATTGTTTTCTTTGTTAAAAACTGTAGTCGGTTGGGCCAATCTATTGACCCAGTGTTTTGGGCTAGGCTACAAAAAACACAGTCTAATAAACAACCAAATTAATTCAGCTTAGCTCGCTTTTACATTTTGGCCCAATGAAATGGCCTCCTAGTTTGACACCTCTACTTGAAATGATGCCACAAAGTTTGGTGATCTTACTCAGGAGTGTAAGAGTCTAGTAAATTATATATTTATACTTTCCCCAGAAAAAAATTCCTGTAATATACTATTTTTCGTCCATATCCCCCTTTTGAATACTCTATTAAGTTCTTAAGTTTGTCTTTATAGGCTTATAGCTACTACCTAGTGTGACACTCTAAATTAATTAATCACAACCTTATTACCTTAACCAAGCCACCTTCTCAATCTCCCTTTTAAACCACGAAGAAATCCGAATCCTTAATTTTGTTTTAAGCAAATGCATGTATCCCCAGTGCGCAACTGTAAAGGCTAATCCCTCGATATACTGATATCTATTTAAATGGTCTCCCACTATATGTTTTTTCATATGCACACTGAGTAGAGAAGGAATCTTTAATTAGATAGTTAATGAGCCCAAATATCTATCGGTTAGTTACACTCACACTGATTCCTACTCTCTCAGTGTACCAAGTTTTCTACTCCTTTTGTACAACTCTATATGTGTGTATATATATATATATATATATATATATACACACACAAGTGTGTTAATGCATTTGCTTTTATAGTTGCTTCAGCATGAAGAAACGACAAAGGGAAACAGTTATCAATCTTTTTCCTTTACTGATTGTAAAAGAATATTTTCTTTCTTTATTGGATTTTAGCTTTCTACACCCTCTCTCATTCTCTCTCACTATATTTTGATATCTCCTCTCTTTCTGTGAACCATATCTTTATATTCTACCCTTACTTAAATTTCATTATATTCACACACACACATGCATTAAAATTCTAGCACACCATAATTTTTTTTCCCAAGATTCTGTGTACGATTCAAAAAAGCTATGAATATATATATATCACTTTAATAGATATTCAACTTTATGTTGATCACACTTGAAACTATTCTTACTTCTTTCTTCACCTTCTTAATTAATCAAACCTCTCCATAATTCCTTCTCTTCTGTGTTTACTATCACCCTTGAGGTATGGATTGGGAAACAATTTATTCTTCATGTTTTATGCCAAATTCAGATTGGTTAATCCAAGAGAGTCAAAGTAGCACAGAATGGAGTAAGGAAGATAATAAGAAATTTGAGAGTGCTCTTGCTATTTATGATAAGGAAACTCCAGATAGATGGTTGAAAGTTGCAGCTATGATTCCTGGTAAAACTGTTTATGATGTGATTAAACAGTATAGGGAATTGGTAGAAGATTTGAGTGAAATTGAAGCAGGAAATGTTCCTCTTCCTGGTTATCTTACTTCTCCTTTCACTTTTGAGTTGGTTGAAAATCAGAATTATGATGGAAATAGAAGGAGACCTGTTGCTGTTAGAGGCTCTGATCATGAGAGGAAGAAAGGTGTACCTTGGACTGAAGAGGAACATAGGTGAGTTTCATCAATTTTGAATCTCTAACTGTCTCTTTGTTTTGATCTTTGATCTTTCATAACCTTCTCTATTTACCTAGTGTTGTTTTTAGTATTTAGACTCAAGAGTAGGAAAATATTTAATATTGAAATTTGGCTAATGATTCATGAAAATATTGTACAAATTAATTAAATGATTTTAATCACTGTTCATTTCATTTTCCTTCAATTACAGTTTTTTTATTACTGATCTTCTAGTTGCTTTGGTGCCAAATGACGAAAGTCATTGTAGTGATGTTTTTGTATATTGTTATATATTTTTTTGTATTAGTTTTCGTTTGAAAGGATTGCATTTCATTTAGGTTATTATGTTGTTTTTGTTTCCCTCCATTTTTTTGCTGTTTTTCTTCTTTTTTAACTATAAATTATGGGGGAGTACTCTTTTTCTTGTATTTTTTTTAAGAAGAATTTTGCATCAGAAGGTTTTAACGAGACTCCATATTCCTTTCTTTGTTTAAAAAAATCTAGTAAAGTATCTAAGATAGAAATTGATCACGATGATTTTAGATAAATGTACTAAATTTTGAACTGCATGCACGCTCAAGTTTTAAACTGTGGTCGCACTGCGGTCTGTGAAAGCACGGAGAATAATCAAATGCGACTAATGCAACCACAATCAGTCAATACTATCACTTTTCAGCTGCGGAAACATCAAAAACCTCGATGTCCGGGCTCAAATCACGGTCACATGCCTTTTTTATAGTGAACAAAACAAACATGTTAAATTGAGTTGGTTTAGATGGTGTTTTGACACACATTACCACATGTTGTTGATTTTTCTCTTTATCTATATGTCTGCTATTTTAACTGTTTTAATTTGTTTCCCTTATGGTTCATGTTCTTGACTTGTATATTAAATTACAGACGTTTTCTGATGGGACTTCTAAAGTATGGTAAAGGAGATTGGAGAAACATATCTCGCAATTTTGTTGTCACAAAAACACCAACTCAAGTAGCAAGTCATGCACAAAAATACTACATAAGGCAAAAAGTTTCTGGAGGGAAAGATAAAAGAAGACCAAGTATTCATGATATAACCACTGTTAATCTCACAGCATCTGCTACACCAAATAATAACAACAACAACAACAATCCTCAATTCGTCAATGTGTCTCCATTGCTTGCACAGCAAGGGCAAGATCTCTATGATTGTGCTTTTCATGAAGCTCATGCTAAGCTGAAAATTCCGGGTTTCGCGACGGCTTCTAGAGACTTCAACAAGCAAGCTGTTTTTGGTATTCATGCACTGTAATGCCAAAATTTAGATGATGTTCAAGAAAGTTAATTCCCCTATATAGATAATTGTTGTGTGGGATTAATGTAGATTATTACCTTAATTAATCTACTTGGTTCATGAACATCTTGAAAAGTAAAATGCAGTAATATGTTTCAATATCATTAAAACTGTGTTTTTGAATGGACATCTTTTGATGTTTTCTACTTTATCTTTTAATTCTTGACAATGATCATGTGATTCATGTCTATCTTTTTGAGAACCAATCTGTATCATATGATGTCCCATTCAGACATGCTAAGTAAGTCTCTACAAGAGCAACACGACAAACATCACTACTACTACTACTACTACTACTACTAATAATAATAATAATAATAATAATAATAATAATAATAATAATAATAATAATAATAATAATATATTATCACATGTGTAGTAAAAAAAGGGTTTAACATGTAATTTCCTTCAAATATCAAAAGCCTTCATTCTCATCTAATAACTAAGCTACAAATTTAAAAACACATAATGATACAAAATGTTCAGCACTAAATGTTTAGGGCGACTCACAAAATTTTGGTTTATAATATTAACCCCAGATTAGGCCTAAAGTATAAAAAATAATAATTTCAAGTCAAAATTGAGTCATTAGATATATTCCAGCTAGGTGAAAAACAATGCTAATTGTGTAACCACTATATGTATATATATAGGCCAAGTCATTTGCTATTGCTAAGTTATGTGGCTGAGTCATTTGAGCACTTCAACTAAAATTTTGGGTGATTGAGAATGTTATTAATCATTTGCTTTGTAAGAGCAATAAGGGCAAGTTGACCATATATTTGATGAGAATCACTTTGTTAGTAGAATCTGAGTTTGCATTCCACTTAGATAGAATAGCATGTTTCATTGGGTCCGAATATAAGCAGATTCACGTAAGCATGCCAATGTGGTTAGCACTATCACATTCACTCTTTTATATATAAATAAATAAATAAATAAATATATATCCGATTCTCTTAACCAATCTAGCTCTGTCTTTTCTTTGATATTTATTTCTGTGCACTGACCAATCAACTTTTTTCTTTGGTGGCAATAACTGTTGGGTCAGCATGTTTCTTCTTTTATTGGTCTTTTGAAGCATCATGCTTTATTTTGATTCTGTGTAATGTGTAAACATTTACTGTTAGTATGAAATACTGCTACTAGGAATAAAGCAGCCAGGTCGGCAGCCAACCCTGGATCACATCACAGGGTGCAGATTTGAATTGAGCCCACTTCTTCTTCTGTTCTCAGATCTGGGAAGACTATACTCTTAATAAAATGGGTGGGTTAATAACATAGCCCATAACTTATTTGTTAAACTAATAAGGGCTTGGTTGGGATAACAGCCCTATTAAGATTACCTACACCCTGAGTTAAATTTTAAAAATTTCTAAACATAAAAATTCCCCTAGTTTTTGAATGCAGTGCATAATTTATTTCTTAATGTGTGAGTTTCTGACTAACTTCACATACATGCATAACTTGCTTTTGAATATATATGTGAAATCATTTTACATAAATATATGTAAATTGAGTCCACATGGTTGGATAACTTATTTTTATGCCTATGTGACTCAACTTACATAAACGTATGTGAATTGAGTTCACATACATGCATAACTTATTTATGAGCGCATGTGAACTCATCTCACATAAACGTACGTGGGGGAGTTCACATATGTGTATTACTTTTTTAATCCTTACGTGAACTTAGTTCACCTTCGCATATGTATGTTAAATTCATATACGTTCAAAAAAAAAGTTATGCATGAATGTGAAATTTGTTCACGTATGGTTGTGTAACGAACAATGAAGAGGTGGAACGGCGAAAAAGAGGAAGAGAGTGTGGTTGAAAAACGGGTTGAACACGTGTGAACTCCTTTCGCGCAAATGTATGTGAACTCGGTTTAGTTATGTTTGTGTGAACTGAGTTCACATACGCGTGCAAACAAGTAATGCATGTTTATGTTAGTTGAGTTCACATACGCTCAGAATTAAGCTAAGAAGCCCTGATACTTAGTCCGATACAAATACGATACGACATGAATACGAGAAATTTTTAAAAATAAAGACACGACACAGTCGAGATACGTATATAAGTAGTCGACATATGACTATCGCAATGTAGAAAAATTACTTTGCAATCATAACAAGTGGGAACTTACATATATTTTTCCACACTTACTAGAATCACTACAACAGAAATAGGCCAACAGGGGCGCTTTTTTTTATCCACCGGGGGCGCTTTCGGGCGCCCCTGAATCTGGCGCTCCTGATGCCAACCCCACAATCAGGAGCGCTCGTAAAAAGCGCCCCTGTTGGTCCTAGCGCCTCAGACCAACAGGGGCACTTTTTAAAGCGCCCCTGATTGCTTTTTTTAAAAAAAAAAACATTTTTTCCTGTTTCTGGTGTATCCTATAGTTTGCAATACATCCCTACTCTCTTTTCATCAACCAACAACAACCAATATCAAACACCTTGCCTGCATACCCAAAATGCCACATTCAGGGCCAAGCTATTGTTCTCATCATTGTAATAATAAAAGAACAAACACACAATAATACAAAAGCAAAATCCCAGAATATATCATACTATAATAAGCAACAAAAAGCACATACCAGAAAGTAGAAAGTAGAGAAACCCTAACATTTTAAATTGCACAGTCACGGGAACGTACCAGAAAAAGGCAACAGCTCCGATGGAACAGGCAGCAGCGTCGATGACGGCGTGGTTGTTGACGGCGATGACGGCGGAATGGGCGTTTGACGGCGTGGTTATTAACTCGTTCACTGTTTCTGTTTCGCGTAAGGGTTTGCGTAAGAGAGACTGAGTTTTGCAAATGAGAAGAGACTGAGAAGAGGGAGAGTGTGAGAGAACAGGGTTTCAGGTAAGAGAGACTGAGAGTGAGAGGGAAAGAGTTGGTGAAAAAAAAAGAAGAGGGAAAGAGACGAGTACTGAGAGTGAGAGGGAGTATGAAACGGAAATATTAGAATATTAGGCATCAGGGGCGCTTTTTATAAAGCGCCCCTGATGCCTAATATACGGAGGGCCTTATTTTGGGCATCAGGGGCACTTTTTAGAAAGCGCCCCTAAAGGACCTCCGTATTTTGGGCTTCAGGGGCGCTTTTTAAAAAACGCCCCTAATGGGTGCGCCCTTTTTTAACAATTCTGTTGTAGTGAATATAATATTTCTACTTTGAAGTGTCAACGAATTTCATGTTTTTAGTAAGAGATAACGATGATATATCATATCAAGGTGACAATCATATCTTTAGCTGGAAAAATATTTGAGAAGTATTGGAAAATATTGAGCGTGTATCGTAACCGAGTTCACATACGCATAAAAATAAGTATTTTTACATACCCCGTTAAACGGTAAAAGAGAATATTTTCACATACGTTCAAAACTAAATTATGTTCACTTACATTCATGTGAACTTAGTTTAGGAAGAGAGTATTTCGAGAATAGACACGAAGAAAAGGCGTTCTTGTCTTTTAAATTTTTTAATTTAATAAAGAGGTGCAATTGTAGCCTTAATTGTGTGTTAATAACCCCGACTTAAAAGCTTTTATATCCACCTAAGAGCGTTTGGATGAGATGATTTGGGTCTCTTCCAGCTTATCCAAGGTCTTGAGTTGCCACCCCTTGTAACCCTACCCAGCTCGAGGAATTAGTCTCTGCAGTTGTGCACAGAGAATACTCGATTTACATAAAAGTTTTTATATCCCCACATCCCATTTAAATTTGCTACCTCTATCTCTACATTAAAAGTGACTTACCCCAACCACAATGTTATCTCTCTCTCTCTCTCCCACTAGTCTCCACCTCTAACACACATACACACATATACGAACATTTTGTAACTCTACCTCCCTCTCTTTGTAACTGACTCTCTCTCATCTAACTTTATTATCTCTTCTCTTGAGTCGTGTTTTGAAGAAAGAGTGAAACAACACCATTTTCTTCTTTTTCTACATCTCAACTCATAGTTATTTTATGCGTATGTGAACTCAACTCCAACAAAGTCTAATACATTCTACAAATCCGCAAAGCTTGATTTCATGTGTCCGAAATATATTAGACTTTGTTGGAGGATAAACAATTGTATGATACGAAAATGGGCTGAGGATTAAGGATATTGGAGGATAAACAATTGTATAATTACGAAACTACAGTTTTGGTCATTTATCTTTGGGGTTGGTGTCACTTTGGTCTTTTATCTTTTTTTCTCTCGTTTTGGTCCCTTTTTATAGTTTTCCATCCATGACGTTAACAGACGTCACGCTGACAGTTAACTTCTGACGTGCTATCTTAAATGTCAGGGCTGATTTAGAACTGATTTAGTGATGTGGCACATAAGGGACCAAATTGAAACTAAAAAAGAACATAGAGGACAAACTTGAAACTGAAAAATAAAATTAACAAACACTACAACAGAAAAAGGCATTGGCAGCGCTTCTTTTTGGCCTTTAGAAGCGCTTCAAAGCGCTGCTGATCAGTGCGCTGCTAAAAGCACGAACAAAATCAGAAGCACTTACGAAGCACTGCTTAATATTAATAATGGGCAGCGCTTTGAGACAATGCGCTACCAATAGGCTAAAGAATCAGCAGCGCTTCGTAAGCGAAGCGCTAATATTTGTCTATTGAATCAACAGCGCTTTAGATTGGAAGCGCTTCTCTTTCAACCTTTTTTGAGTGTTTGGCAGCGCTTCTATGAAAGCGCTTCTAATTGTTGTTTTTTTTTAATATTTTGAGTATTCCTTCCCTTTTACACAACTAGCGAAACCACCTGTATTGACATTTGTTTCAACATATATATATATACTAGCTCAACCAGACCAATAATAAACAGATAATTGCATAAATTTCCGTTGATCAAAATTACATACCAAATATCCAAATTTAATGACGTCAAGTTTAGCTGAATTCAAATAACCATAGCCACGCATTTTAATCAACAACAAAAATAACAACATTCAAGTACATATATGTCTAAGTATCCACAAAAACCCATTAACAAAAAACATATTGTTTCTTAGTTTTCTCCAAACCACCGCTGGTAAATAAAACTGGTAACATACTGACACCACCCTTACTTAAGCTCAGCAAGTTGATCAACAGAGTATGATTGGAATCGACTTTCAGGAAAATACTTTAAAAAAAAAATTAAGTCAACTTAGAATTAAAGTGGTCAAATGTATGAGTAATATTTAAATACATAAGCTAGAACTAAAATTACGTACGTCTTTTGAAATTTGCATTTTGTTTTGAATGACAATATCCTTCAAAAACTTCATAACGTAGTACCCACAGTCAATTAAATTCTCCTGGCGGGGACACTAGAAAAACAAAAATAATAAGTTAATTTATGATAATTCAATTAATTGCATAAATATTAATATTGATTAGAAATATACCTTTATACATATCCATTTAGTAGAAATCGTGAATTTTTTGTTCTTGGTTCTCATACTCAATCCTCGATGAGTTGCCAGAGCACTGAGCAAAAAAACATATAATTAATTTCTATAATCAAAATACATAAATATATAGTTTGAATCATCACATATGTGTGAGGGATCTATATACATACCTATTGTATAAGTTATCAATTCCTTGCGTTCAGACAAATCAACATGCACGGAATCTAAGTAGTTTATTGTATCTAGATCAACATCGATCGCCAACAATATCCAATGGTCCCTACAAAATTGTGGAATAAGAAAATCACAAATTAATGTTTTGATTTCCTTTTCTAACAACCAAACAAGAGCTTTAGATGGCAATTTTTATGTGCAAAACAGTGCACTCAGAGAGACAATGTTCATGCTAGTGAAGTAATAAACTAATAATGCAATGATTAATGTTCAATGACAAGGATGCGATGCGATATAAGTTAAATGATTCACAATAGGTTAACAGGCGACAAAAATAGAGTATCATGCCCCTTCTTTGCTAAATCAAGAGACAAATTAGAACCATATGCCATGTAAGAGTAGAACCCATGATTTCTATTTAGCATAAGAAGTGCTTAACTCAAACACCAAGAAAAGGAAACAAAGTAAATCTAAGTAATTGTTAGAACAATGCAAAAAATTAATGATGCAGGTGGGAAACACTATTAGTTAACTCGTAGGAGAGATGTGATGAGTTTCATTGACCCTTCTCTAGCTGGGAATGTCAAAACTGAAGCCATTTGGAGGGTGGTTGAAATAGCAATTCAATGTGTAGAACAATATGGTACCTCAAGGCCAAGGATGCAAGAAATCATTTTAGCTATACAAGATGCTATCAAGATTGAAAAAGGAACAGAAAATAAGCTAAAATATTCAACTTCAAGTTGTAGTAGTAGTTCAAAACCACAATCATTTTGGAAAACATTGCTCACAAACTTTCTTGAAATTGAGACCCCGGACTTGTCAAATGGTTGCCACCCATCAGCAAGATAACACAATACATACCATTAAATCTTAGAACCCATGAACTTGTTATATTTTTCCTCCATATTTAGCTACCTTTTTTCAGTTTTTAATTCCGCATTCTCACTGGCACAGGATAGTTATGAGATTAATCTCTCCAATTAATGTAAGTGGTTAGAAAAAACTGAGTCCAAAGTACCAACTCCAAAATTTTAACTCCTGATATGACAGGTAAAATTAATAGTTCTACTTGGTTGTAGTCCACTTCCAATTACTTGCAACCAGATTTGGATGCCTGTTTGTAAAAACATGAAACTTTTATTTACTTAAGCATGCTTCTTAAACCATTTTCAATGTGAGGTCATCCTCCAAAGGCTATTAGTTATCAATATCATTGATGAGAAACACTATTAGTTATCAATATCATTTTCAACCTGACTAATTCAGAAACACTATTAGTTATCACTATCATTGATGAGATGGTTTTTCTACATAAATGCTATAGGGAAAAGCTCCTTTATAGTAGTCAGTTTGTCTCTAAATTAAGCAAATAAGAGCCTATATGTTCTTACATTTTTGCAGGTTAAAATTACGACACATCTTAAAGTTTAAGCTAAATCAATTATAGATATGGCCATAATGGCTTAATTTAAAATCAACCTCATTTTTTAAAGTGGCCTTATCTAATGTTATAGCAGTAACTTATAACTACATAGAAGTCAAAATAATTTCAACACATCCAGTAGCAACTTGTGGTTCAGATTTCACTCTCAGGTATGCATAATGAGAGTGATTGGAGGAATCATAATCAATGATTGGAGGAGTCAGATTTCACAACCCAAATCAAAAGGGAATGACACAAAATCAAGTAGAAATTGGAGGAATCATAGAAAATACCCAATCAAAATCAAATGACACAAAACCATAAAAATCAAAAGCATGATTAAAACATAAAACACTCAAACGTAACAAACAATCATAAAACATACCTGATGGAGGGCGCTTTGCTGAGAGAGAGGCAGGGTACCTGATGATCAGAGTTCACGTTCAGAATGTGAGAGAGGTAGGGTTTTCTTTGATTTTGGGGAAAACTTCTATTTTAGGGTTCAATTCGAATTTGTAGAGAAAGAGTGAGAGTGAAACGCTGCAGCATGAGAGAGAGTGAGAAGTTTTAGGGTTCAATTCATTTTTCCAGAATGAGGGAGAGAGTATACGTGTGAATGAAAATTTTTAGAAAGCTAATAAGCAGCGCTTCCCCTTCAATCGCTACTTATTTTGCTCCGTGTTTTAACGATAAGCAGCGCTTCCCCTTCAAGCGCTACTTATTTTGCTCCGTGTTTTAACAATAAGCAGCGTTTTGTTTTTCACTAAAGCGCTAGTGAAAGTTAAACATGGAAAGAGATAAGCAACGCTTCGTGTGTACGTGCTTCTGATTGTGAAAACACGGAGTAGAATAAGTGGCGCTTTATGTGGAAGCGCTGCTTATTGATAAAACACGGAGCAAAATAAGTAGCGCTTGAAGGGTGCGCCTTTTATTTATGTTTCTGGCGTAGTGAAAAACAAAAAACACCTTCATCTTCTTCCTCCAAACACCACCTCCATCTTTATCTTCTCCGGCGAGCCACCATCATCGCCACCACAAATCAATCACTCTTCAACTTTTAATCCCTAACCTCTCTCCTTCAAACCCCAAACCCCCCAATTCCTCAAACTTAATCCCTAACCTCTCTCCCTCACCCAAAACCCTCCGATTTCTCAAACTAACTAAATAATATTAAATAACACGTGAATGATCGTCGGTGCCCAAAAGTTGGCACGACAAAGAGCAGTCCTAAAAGCTTCTAGACGAAGGGACACGTGAATGAACCGAATACGCACCGAAATGAGAAAGATCTGAGGCTATGGAGGTATGAGATTGTACAGTTGAATAAAGGCTTAAAAGAATTTATTTGGACTACTTATACCAACATGATGCATTATCTTTTCGGGAGCCGTAAATTCCCATAAAAATTCCATAATTAAGTGTGCTTTACTTGGAGTAGTAGTGGGATGAGTGACCTTTTGGAAAGTTTCCTAGAAAACATTGAAATGAGGACAAGACATACTGAAAAGACACGTGTTGATTTGTGGGGGCAGTCAATAGTTCTGAAATCATTCATTTAATGTTGAGCATTAAAAGTTAGACTTTTTTTAGGCAATTAAATAAAATGAAGGGTAACTTGGGTAATGAAATTAAACTTTAAATAAGACGTACAAAATTACATGCAAATTTTAAATAAGACTTACAAAATTACATGCGAATAATAAATGTGCAAGTAGTTAATTTTGTTTATATTTTGTTATTTTGTTATAGGGTGATCCCATTTTTGCATTTCAATTGACTTTTGTACAATGGGCTAAATTGGATAATCTCGATATAGTTGAATCGTGCTTGCAGAAAACGCATAAAGTTTTCGTAATTGGATAACACTAAATATCGTATGTGTAATATTACTCCTAATCTTGGTGGACTTAAATAATAGAGTTGGCGTTTTGAAGTGGTTGGAAGATCTACATTGTTTGGTTTTTTAGATTGTACTGGCTTTTGACCTAGCAAATGATTTAAGCTATCCTTGTCAATAAAAAATGATTTAAGCTATTTTATTGTAAAAAAAAAGTATTATTTTCAATGAAGATGTTTGATAAATACTACTTGACATCCTTCGAAATATTTTCAAATTCATTTTAGTTCATGAAAATAAAAAATGAAGTAGAATAAATTGAAAGTGGGAAGTTACTATTAGAAATAACAAAAGACAAATATAAACAATATAACGGATATTCTAATTGTTCGAAGCTTTTTAAAAAACTACATCAAACCTCGATCATTTTATTGCAAAATTCAACTTACTATGACACTGCATCCGATACATTTATTCAATATGCAGATTATTCTTTTTCATGCGGCGGTGATGGGTGGGTGGGTGGCATTGATGGTGTAGTACTGTACTGGTTATAAACAGTAGCACTAATAATGATTTTAAGATGTTGCCAGCAGCTGCAAAAGATATTTTTCTAGTTTAATTGTGTCTGATAAACAGAAACATCAACATGTGCCATAGATTCCACTAGATAAAGCAAAATTAAATCCTTGCCCCCCTTTGAAAATTTCTAAAGATATTTTATTTTAAGCTTCTCTATTCTTGAATTTGTTGTTCAATTAGAATGGTGACTTCAAACAAAGCAAAACATCTGTTGGGGGAAAGACCATCTCAGTAACCCCAGAGAACCTAAATCTAACACTCAAAAAACCTAGCAAGATTACAAATAAATTATGAAATGAAAACAAACCTGAATTTATATTTACAAAATTGAACATAAAGAACTACCCGCACGAGTTCATAGAAGCATACCTGAATTACTGGAGAATAAATAAACAGAACACAAGCTTATTGCAAGACTATTGTCTAGGAATTGCGGTGAAAATTGAAACCCCCAACTAGCTAAAACAATGCAACCACTAACAAGCAAGATTTGCAAGGAAAATTTTTTGGTATATATACAACTTTACGTGTCGACAGATGCTGCTGCAGGATCCAAAGGTATAACAGTATCTGGAAAATCTGATCTTGGTCCAGCAAGGGAGTAATATGCAAGAATATGAGCTGGATGCTCAACAACTACAAGCTCATCCTGGGGATTGTTAACAACCACACGTCTAGAAGGGATCACCTCAATATTCCAATAGGGTCGAGCCATTGCCAAAAGATCACGCCCTGATGGAGATGCCCCGTATCCTTGGACCCATAGATACCTCAGAGATGTGAGTCTAGTTGCAGCAATAGCTAGTGCATACTCACTGAAAAAGGAACACCCCCTCATTTCAAGCTTTTGAAGGCTAGGACAGCCCTTGGAGAATTCTAAAAGCCCAGCATCAGTTTCCCCTACATAACCAAGAAGCATCCATCTCACATTTGGACTGTATTTCCCTATGTAACCTAAGCCCACATCTGTCAAGCCTCCGGGTCTGAGATACAGAGCAAATCTTCGAAGCTTTTCACAACCCCTTAGTAAAGCCCTCACCCCATTATCAAGTGGCAAATCAGCTATCTTCTCCTCACGGTCTAGCAAGACGAGGCGAAAATCACAAAGGTTTTTCAAGTGAGTACCCATGTGTTCTAGAGATGCATTTGTAATGTCGGATACATAAACAGCCATGTATTCGAGTTCTGGACAGCCATGGGACAAGGCAATTAGTCCTCTTTGGGAGACAACACCTTCTTCATCCTCCATTCCTGGCTCATCATCACCTCGTTCAATCCTTAGCCTTTTCAACTTCCTACAACAGCGAGCGAGTACTTCTAGTCCTCTGTCTCCAATTACGTTCCTTGACTGCCCATAAGGAAGGATTATTTGTTCATTATTATTAACATTTCAAACGTAGTAAAATCTACTTGAATTTCATTTGATTTTATTATCTTTTTAGTTATGTGCTTGTGAAATATACTCATGCACAAGGTTTTAAATCCCAGTAAGGATCATGATCGCGCTGCAATACATGATATTGCAGAGAAGCACGATCAATGCAATCCATATTGCTGTTAATTTGTGGTTGCATAGACATCAAATTCAGGATGTCACAACTCATATTACTGTTTCAGACCTTATTTTAAAACCTTACTGATGCATGCATGTATATAATAAATAAGGAGATAGATGGATACCAAACTAAAGATTAAAATAATCACTGCAACTAAGCAAATTCAAATAAAAAAAGTTTTAGGAGCTTACCTCTAGGACTTCCAGGTTGGGGCATTTTTGGATTAACGTACAATGATCCTCCGTATCCAGCAATGCATAGAGAAGATCCAATTTTTTCAGTTGGGCTGCGTAAGGGAACACAATTGGCATTTCATTCTTTCCAATATATGTCAAGCCCAATCCATTTAACTTTGCTGGTAATGATACAACACAGTATTTTTCCGGGTCCTCATTGTAGGAACCTCCACAAAATTCTTCTAGAGAAGATGCATATCGAAAGAAGTTCACAAGATTCAAGATTTCACAATCAGTGATTTTCACAGAGACCAAGTTAGGGCTATTTTTGGCTATAAGTTCAAGATCCTGAATTCTGACAGTGGCAATATCAGTCAAGTAAAAATTCAGTGTCTCAAGAACTGTATTATTCACAGCAAGCTCATGGAGCCATCTACCATCATTCTCAATAACTGTGCTTTCCTCCATAAACAAGTGTCTTAAACTCCTGCCGAAAACAAAACTCAAGAATCAGAGTTGCACGAATAATTAGTTTATAAAAGCAAGTATACGTTCCTACTTCCAAGAAGAAATAACTTAGATCAATAATACAGCAGAGAAATCTCATGTCCACCCCCACCCAACCCCTCAAAACGAGGCTTTAAATTAGCAGCAATCTTCTCAAAGAGTCCAAGCTAACTAGTGATTAGGCCAGACTAGGAGTGTTTGAATTAGTAAGTGAAAATGAGCATAGACTAGGAATAACACGGCTTGGTAAATGAGGCAGAGAAGTGTTTAGTCGTAAGTCAGAAAACAGAGCAATCGCAAACACAATACAATCGACGTGAAAGGATTGGAAGTTAGAAATACTAACTGAGCCAGTTGGTTACTTCTCATTGACTTTGACATATACCATGTGTTACAAAAATACAACTAAAAAACAATGTCGTAAGAAACAGAGATGACCAACTCAAACTAATGCAAGACAGCTTCAAAATCTAGAGAAAAGAGGAAAAGACAAAAGGATAAAGTATAGGCAATTTTTTAATGAAGCATCTAGTATAGGATTGGTCATATACCCAAAGCAAAAGAAAAAGTCGAGTTTGAAATTTTCACACAATATAAAGAATCATGAGGATTTCAAAGATTATGCTGTTTACAAGGTTAAAATAATTGGTCTAAGTGAAGAATTAAAGTAATACTAATTCCATCATTTTCAGTCCTACTCATCTATGCTCAATCACTAAACGGTTCTATTCATTTTCAGGATTGGGAACTCAACTCTACCCCTAGCAGCATAAAATGAGCCAATTCATTTTTTTTAATCAAAAAATGAGCCAATTCATCTTAAGATCTCATAATTAAAATAAACTCGAAAAGCCAATTCATTGACAGATAATACAGTAAAATGGGGCACGTTAATATCTCATGGTAAAGGGATAGAAAAAGGAAAAAAGTAAAAAGTTTCTCTTTTTAAAGACCAATCAGAAATGCAACGTAATAGTAGTAATTAGTAACAGAACATAGGATTGTGAAAACAAATAGTCAAAACACCAAATGAAGCTTTGAAAATTCATTAAACAGAAAAAGAAAATCAACTCGCAAAAACTATAAAAAAAAAAATCAAAAACAAAAAACGCAGTTCCATTACTACAAGTGGGACTAAACTAGTGGAAGTGAAGCAGGTAAGAAAATACGAAAACATTAAATGAATCATAAACACTAAAAACAACTCCCATAAGCACAAGTGGAAGCTAACAATCATGATTTCATGAATAAAGTGTTAAAAAAAATGAAAGAATTATTATTCTACCTGCAAAAGCGACCAATAAAGTAAAGTCCATCGGTAGAAAATCCAGAACACTTATCAAGCTTAAGAGCATGAAGACTACGACCACGAGAACGAGCAAGAATTTGAAGATCAGAATCAGTAACAATCATACGACGAAAGTGCAACGATTTCAAGCAATCAAAATACTTAGCAATCTCTCTAACCCAAGGAGTAACAAATCCTCCCCAATTCTCCGGTATCAAGTTAAACATCGCCGCCCTAGGCTTCCCCTTCAGTTTCAACGATTCCAGATGAGGAAACCGACGCCGGAGCCTATCCGGCGTTGTGGTGTAACATAACGCAATCGTCACGTGCTTCCTCGTCGTCGAGTCAAGTTCATACCACCGTCGACAAACTTGCGATACGGCGTCTCTATCCTTCGGGTCATGTATGTACGGCATAACACAGTCAAGTACAACGTCGGTTAACGTGGTTCTCATCCTGTTAACACCACCACCGCCACACGTGTCTCTCTCTTCCATAAAACGGTTACAGAGATCTGGAAACGGTTACGAAGATCTCTGATTCGGAAAAGATTGGTCAGGAATTGAGTGACACGTGTGAAGAAGGTAGGTGAAGCGCCGCAAAATTGGAGAGAAGAGAAGAGAAGGTTAGTTGAGAGAGCACGATGAAGGAAGATGATGGTGCGGGGGGTGGTGTGGAAGTAAAAAGAGGAGGTGATTTTAGGCACTAAAGACGAGCGAATCGGATCGGGAAAAAACCGCCGACTAGGCGAATCGGAGAGGGAGGGAGGAAAGAAGGGAATACATAGTGGGAGAAGGAGTGAATGAAGGGTGGAGATTGAGAGATGAAATATGTATCGAACGGTGACAGTTGGAACAGTTTGTGAAAAGGGGATTGGATCGGACCCTAAAATAGGGGCCAGAATTATAGTACTGCTTATTTATTATTTTATGATGCAACTATGGAAAGAAGAGATGATAAGAGAGAGAGAGAGTGAGAACGACAAAACTTGCTCTCACTTATTAATAATGTATAGAGAAAATCCCTGGATGCGTGACGTCTTTGTGAATATATAATTATATATAGTCATTTAGTAATCACGATGACTAATTCTGGCCAAGTTATTAAAGCACTATCCCAAGTTAATCTCACAAAAACTGAGTTACTGTAATACTGAGTTTGCTACTTTGATTTCATAAAAGTTAAGTTTAGTTTATTGTGAGGTCTGCGGATAATTTACCGCATTACTTCTATTTTTCAAATTTTAATATATACAGGTCATTAATTTAATATTAATGTGATCTAAATTTATATCAAGTAAGTGATTAGGTGAAATTTAATTTTTAGGTGAGTCTTATATTAGTTTTGAAAAATATGGGTAACTTACCCAATCTCAACAACAAGTTTGACCAAATTTAAATGGGGACCTTGATTTTATGAATTGTGAAAATAGGATGACTAAATTCATGAGAAAAAAAGTTCGGGGACTAAAATCGTGAGTTTACCATAATAGGGAGACCAAAACTGTAATTAAGCCAAAATAAAAAATAAAAAAACAACACCTAGGCATAAACATATCGGCTCAAAGACACCAAATAACAACAATCCTAGCCCCAAACAGATCACAAAACACCAAAAGCGGGTAAATCAAAGAACACAAACATGCACCATCATCAAGAAAACATTGGAGTAGTTATAACATATTTCCTTAGGGTGAGATTAATTGCATGCGTCGATCTTGATCAAACTTAGTGACATTCCGCCATACTTAGTCAGAAAATTAGAAGACGTAAGCATGTTACTTGTTCTGTACCTAGCAGCGCTGGCCTGACTGCGTCGGTGGTCTCTTGCGGTATGGCTTGATGTCAACGAGCGCCCGGGAGGGGGACCTGCGAAGCCACTCCGACGCCCAAGTTAGTATTGAGAGTAGGTGAGTGATTTAGCAAGGAATGAGAGTGTACCTAATTATGGCAATATGAGTTTGTATTTATAGGGAAGCGTGCCCATTGTGAGTCGTTGGATCGGCTGAGTTAATCTGAACCCTTCAAATATTTAGGTTAGATTGGGCCTTGTAGATAGTGGATATGGACCAAGCTGATTGGGTCAATCTATGTCAATTGATGAATGGGCCTCGTGGCCCGGTCCAGAACAGTTGCCCCCCAAGTCGAGATTATTCAGTAGGATGGTCTCGGCTTGAAGCTTTTAATTTATCTGCTTGGCGCGTGGTTGTTTTCGTCGTGTTTGGTGGTGCGAGAGATTTCTTCTTACCGCGATGGTAAAAATCTTTCAATCTTTGATGAGTAAAATAAATAAATGAACATTTAAACTCATTATTTCTCACCCTCTATAAATAGAGACATTCCTCTCCATTTGGTCTTGGTAGGGTAGAGAATTGGGTGGGGATAAGATTTTCTTGAAGATAAGCTTTGTGTTGGACCACATATTTCTTCACCTCTTGGTAGGTGGTTTTTTATCCAACCCCCTTCTTTCTTCCTTCTTGATAGCATGTTGTAGAAAACATCTCCCACTAGTTTGATCCCCTCCCCATAGAGCTCATGTGATTACTCCATAAGCTTTGAGGAAAGATGAATATATTTTTATTTTTATTTTCGTAAACTGGCAGCTCCCGCTCCCGCACGCGTAAACCGACAGCTCCCGCTCCCGCACGCGTAAACCGGCAGCTCCCACGCGCGTAAACCGGCAGCTCCCGCTCCCGTACGCGTAAACCGGCAGCTCCCGCTCCCGCACGCGTAAACCGGCAGCTCCCGCTCCCGCACGCATAAACCGGCAGCTCCCGCTCCCGCACGCGTAAACTGGCAGCTCCCGCTCCCGCACGCATAAACCGGCAGCTCCCGCTCCCGCACGCGTATACCGACAGCTCCCGCTCCCGTACGCGTAAACCGACAGCTCCCACGCGCGTAAACCGGCAGCTCCCGCTCCCGTACGCGTAAACCGGCAGCTCCCGCTCCCGCACGCGTTAACCGACAGCTCCCGCTCCCGTACGCGTAAACCGGCAGCTCCCACGCGCGTAAACCGGCAGCTCCCGCTCCCGTACGCGTAAACCGGCAGCTCCCGCTCCCGCACGCGTTAACCGACAGCTCCCGCTCCCGCACGCGTAAACCGGCAGCTCCCGCTCCCGCACGCGTTAACCGACAGCTCCCGCTCCCGCACGCGTAAACCGGCGGGTCCCCTCCCGCCGGTGTTGGGGTCCTTATGTTGTGGACGTTGGTTCTTGCTTGTAGCGTGCACCTCATGGCGCTTGGTTAGCAAACTGACGCTTTGAATTTTATTTTTCAAATGAAGTCTTTGTTTCGAATCCACCTCCTTTTGTTGTTTTTGTTTTGACGCACCTCAAATTTTTCATGGGCTCCTTTTCTTTGGCACTTATAAGTATTCATGAGCTCCTTGACACTTGGGAAAATTCTCGTGAATTTTCTTGTGTTTGAAACTTAGAAAATTCTCGCGAATTGTTTGTTTCGACACTTGGAATGATTTCTCCGGAATCCATTCCGATTTAATTCTCATGAATTTCTTTCGCACTTTAATTTTTCAGGTCTCGAACGGTGCTTCAGAAGGTCGTCTTCTCATCGATATTTTTGCATTACTTGCCCATCCAACTAGGTAATTCCTCTTAACTTAGTTATTTTTATCTTCAACCCCTTGTTCTTCGACCTCAGGAGAGGGGTTTGACGACAAGTTTTTCTAACACTCGACTACTTGTTTCGCCCCTTTCCTGCAGGTTCTGAGAGATGGGGAGAACCAAGTCGACTGCTCGCGTGAATGCGGCCTACCCTGGTCCCACAATCGTAGTTCCTCGGTCGGAAATAACGCCTTGTGTAGAAGGGGTAGTACCTGGCTATCCCGTTACTTCTTCCGATGACGAGGACATGGATGACGATCGTCGGTTCGAGTTGGAAGTGGTGGAGGTTGATGGGATCAACTATGACTGGGTCGCTCGTAGTGTTCGGTCCACCAGGAGTTTTTATACCCCCGGTAAAAGTTTACCTTCAAGTCTTTGTGAGGATGTGCTTGGGGACCACTGGCGGTTAGAGGCGGTTGGTACGGATGACAGAGTTTGTTGCATTCCCTCGGGTCGAAAGTTCATGATGTTTGGCGCTGTTATTTACAAGATGAAGATTTCCCCATTCTTCACTTCATTCCAACTCTCCGTTTTGAAGCACCTAGGGATAGCTCCTTCACAATTGCATCCAAACTCATGGTGCTTTATCAAGTGTTTTGAGTTGGTGTTACGGGTCCTGGGGCGCAGGCGTAGTTTAAAACTCTTCTTCACCCTCTTTGAGGTGCAGCGGCGTCTGGAACTTTCCAATGGAGTCACGCGATCAGATTTCGTTTGCTTGAGGGGTCGTCGCACTTTGCCCTATTTCGAAATCTATGCGGAAAGTCAGCATGATTGGAAACATAGATATTTTTATGTTGTCCCAGTAAGCCAGGAAGCAGCGGATAGCCTGAATCTTCTGGATGAGCAAGGGTCAATTGCCGGGGATAAGTTTCACCTTGGGTGGAGCAATTCTGATATTGAGTTTGCCTCTCGAAATTATCGAGTTAATCCCTCTGAGTTGAACAGGGAGGATTCAGATACTTTAAATTTAATTCGAGATATTGCCGAGCGTCTTTCTGTGTCGTCAAAGAAGATAGTTTGTAGTGAGCTCACTAAGGCTCAGGACCTTCGTGATGCCGTTTGGCACTTAGGTTGCTTGTTTAGTCATGCTCTTTTAATTTCTACTTTTTTAATTCGCTTCTTGCTTTGTTGACTTATTTCCTTGTTCTTTTGCAGATAAGATGGCTGCCCCCCTCACCTTTGATGAAGTTGCTGCCTTGGCCGGGAGGAGGAACCCTCCGAGCTCAAATGGGGGAAGTCGCCCTATTCCCCCTTCCTCTACTGCTGGCCGCCCCTCAACGGGGTCTCGTTTGAGTCTTGGTGCCCCCGGTCGGGCTGGGCTTTCTGGAGTTCCCAGGATTCCTGTCGATGCTCGAGACAAGGAGGTTTGTATTGAAGGAGCTTCTAATACTCCCGAGAGTCGTGGCCATTCATCCAAGCGTAAGAAAAGTGTTGCCAGACGTCGTTCCCCTGTCGAGCGCCCTTCTCCTGATGGGTTTGCCCCTCCCCCTGGTCGTCCTCTTGAGCTTGACTCTGAGGTGATTAACTTCTCACATGCGGAGTGTGAGCGTTTTTGCGACAATCCTTGGGAATTTGCCATCCGCATGGTTCAGCTCGGACAAGGAATGCATGCCAAATGGAAGGATGAACGGGGAGGTAGCTCCAGCTCAGGTAGTCTTTATATGCTTCTTTATTTGTGATATTCTATTTGTTGGCCATATCGTTTCTTGATCGTCTCTTCTTGCAGGGGATCGTAGTCATTTGCTTGCTGAGAATCAGCGACTTACCCGAGAGCTACAAGAGGTTATAGAGTCCGGTCATCGAGCACAAGAACTCGTGAGGCGTTATCAGCGAGAGAGAGAGAGATGAGACCTTTTGTGATAGGGATGCATGCCTACGGAAGATGGAAGATCTTCACACTCAACTTCAAGGGGTTCATGCTGAACTGGAAGGTGTCAAGCAGTCAAGAGATGAAGCCGTGAAGAAAGTGGAACAGATTGCCGGACAGGTGGTGGACTTTTCTCACCAAGCCTACGCTAAGGCATTGGGTCACGTTCAGTGCCTGTATCCGGAGGCTCAGCTGGACACCCAGTATCTCAGCTTTGATCATGACACCCTGGATGGGCAAATTGTCAAGTACCACACTGGTGGTGGTGGCTTTGACGTTATCTACCCGTGATTTTGTGCTCTTTAGTCTTTCAATTATGTCGTTTCTTTTCGCCTTTTAAGATTTAGTTATGCACCCTAACTATGGGCCCGGCCATCTCCGGTGCGACTATCTTTATTTCTCGTAATGCAATTTTAATCTTATGTCTTCTTATCCTGACATCTTTCTGATTGTTTGCATCTTTTGCTTGACTAATGCGTTTTAATTAATGGCGTTGGGCGCGTGCCCTGCCTCGATCATTTTAACGTCCATTGTCTCGTTGTCTTACATTTATGTATCCTCTGAGGACAGTTTATCAAAACCCGGTCTGATTCTAACTCGACCATCAGAGGTTGCGACACGTTTGAAGTCGCTTCGCGCGGCGAGTATGCTTACTCGCGCCTTGGTTTATAAGGAAGCGCAAACGATCGCAGCGTCGATCTCATGCCGGCCCCTTTTTTACCATCAGGCTTTTCGTCGTTCAGCTAGTCTCTTGTTTCTATCGTTAAGACTTAGGTTTTCAACCCTGTGAATAATGGTAAACATTGGAAAATAACATTCTTCAAGCAAACATAGGGTTTCATTCAACTGAATACTTTAACATTTGACGGCTCAAGCCGTTACATGAATTTACACAATAAATTTTTTTAACTTGTCAGTATTCCAAGTCCTAGGGATTGGATCTTTATTCAAAGTCTCTAACTTGAAAGCTTCTTTTTCAGTTTTGGCGACAATTCTGTAGGGCCCCTCCCAGTTGGGGGCTAACTTTCCTTGGGATACATTCTTTAGACCCACGTCCGCTCTTCGTAGGACTAGATCGCCTACCTCCAATGTCCTTCGAACTACTTTGGAGTTATACCTCGTGGCCATCCTTTGTTTGATCACTGCTTCCTTTAATGCTGCTTGATTTCTCACTTCATCGACGAAGTCTAACTCCTCTCGGAGCTTTTGTTCATTGGCTTGCGGGGGACTTGGGCTTTTGGTTCTCCAACTCAGCTGCCCAATCTCGACGGGTATGACTGCCTCTGTTCCGTACGCCAATCGAAACGCTGATTCTGAAGTAGATGAGTGTGGGGTGGTTTTGTAAGCCCACAAAACATAAGGTAGCTCTTCTGGCCAGCACCCTTTTGCTTCGTCCAGTCTTCTTCGCAATCCTCGCAAGATTACCCTGTTAGCAGCCTCTGCCTGCCCGTTGGTTTGCGGGTGCTCTACTGAGGTGAAGCGATGCTTGATATTAAGCTCTTTCATGAGTTGTCTGAACCCTTTGTCTGTGAATTGCGTGCCGTTGTCGGTGATGACTACTTCTGGTATGCCGAACCTGGTCATGATGTTCTTTTTGAAAAATTTAATACAATTTTTTGCTGTTATGCTGGCCAGTGGTTCGGCTTCAATCCATTTTGTGAAGTAGTCCACTACGACTATCAAGTATTTCACTTGACCTGGGCCGGGGGGGAAAGGACCTAAGAGGTCGATCCCCCACCAGGCAAATGGCCAAGGAGCACTCAGGTACTTCAAATCGGAAGAGGGTGCAATGTGCACATCAGCGTGTTTTTGACATTTGTCACATTTCTTGACGTAATTTTGTGAATCTTCATTCATGGTAGGCCAGTAGTAACCTGCTCTAAGGTCTTTGACAGCCTTAGCAGCAGCTTCAGCCTTCTCTCCCCTTTGGACTCTTCTTTTCTGAGCCACCCACTTCGTGTTGGGATTAACAGCAAGGTGGTGGCATGCTACCTCGGGTGGTATTCCTGGCATGTCAGCTGCGGACCAGGCAAACAGATCAGCATTCTCCTTCAAGTATTTGATGAGTTGCTCTTTGACGTCCTCAGGGAGGTCAGAGCCTATTTTGACAGTCTTAGCAGGGTCTTCCCCCAATTGAATAGAAACAAATTCGCCATCTGGCTCAGGTCTCTTCATGCGCTTTTTGAGCTCCTTAGCGAGGGCGGAATCCTCCTCCTCTTCCTCGCTATCAGGGTCATACCTAGCATCCAAATCTGCCAAGTTCACCTCAGCCTCTTTTCTTGACTTCTTGATTGGGTTTCTCACTTCAGCAATTTCACTTTCATCCTTATAGCTCATGAAGAAACATCTCCGCGCCGCGCCCAAGTCAGCTTGAATGGTCACGACCTTGTTTTCCAAACTGTAGAACTTCATCTTTAAGTGGACTGTTGATGTAACCGCTTCCAGTCTGCCTAGTGTCGGCCTCCCGATAATGCATTGGTAAACAGATTTGCACGGGAGGACTAGGAAAGCTGTCTTCACAGTTCGGAATAGCGGCTGCTCGCCATCGGGGTCTCCATAGGTGACCATCAGCTCTAAATGCCCAAGTGGCTTGGTTTTTGCCCCGTTGAATCCTGTGAGGTCCTTTCCACTGTAGGGAGTCATATCTTTGGGGGAGATATTCAGGACTTGCAACAAATCTTCGAAGATAATGTCCACCGAGCTTCCCTGGTCAACAAGGATTCTCTTCACTTCAATATTTGCCATGATGGCCGAGATCAGCAATGGAATGTGTTTGTTCGGTCTCCCATCCAACAAGTCCTTATCATCAAAGGATATGGGTGGTCTAGCTGGACCTTCCCTAATGGTTGAAGTTGATGCCACATTCATAATTTCCTTCCAAGTTCTCTTCATTGACTTGTTTGATCCCCAATCGTCGAGGGGGTTGGTCCCGTGAATGACCATAGCGACAGGCCTTCCTTTTGCTTTTCGAGTGTCCTCCCGCTCTGAGGATTCAGTGTTGTGATTCCCGACGGCTTTGACCACCTCGCTAGCTACAGCCTTTCCCTTTCGAGGGGACCTGGATCCTCTCTCAGGTGAACGGGGTCTCTTGCGCGAGTCGGTGGGCTCTCCATCTTTTTTTACATATTGCAAGAGCTTTCCCTTCCGAATTAACTCTTCAATGTCATCTTTCAGGGCTCGACAACCGTTGGTATCGTGACCTCCACTTCTATGGTATCGACACCACTTCCTTGAAGGATTTTGGCCTTCCTTCAGCACTAAGGGTTCTGGCCTCTTAACATTCTTAAACTCAGCATTGGCACATTCAGCCAGGATTTTGGCCCGAGATTGGTTGAGCAGAGTGTGCTCGGCGAACCGTCGTGGTTTTGCCTCACGACGTCCTCCTCTTGAGTCCTTTCGCTGCCGAGTTTCTCTGGTGTCACCCTTATCGTCACCATCCTTGGCTGCCTCGCGGTAAGCCATCTTGTTCTCTTCATAATCCATGTACTTTTGAGACTTCTGGAGAAATTCTGCCAAGTCCCTTGGCTTGTTGATTCCCACATTAATTTCGAAAAGACTTCCTTGCCTGAGGCCGTCTTTCATCCAAAACAGTCTTTGCTTATCCTCCAAATTCCGGACACATGAAGCTTCTTTGTTGAAACGCTCAATGTATTCTCTAAGTGTTTCACCCTCCCGCTGCCTGACGGCCCTCAGCACTTCCTCGGATTTTGGCTTCAGTTGGGAGGCGGTGAAACGAGCCGTGAATAGCCTCGCCAGCTGCCCCCATGAAGAGATGGAGTTTGGCTTCAGCTCTTGGAACCACTCTAATGCGGTGTCTTCGAGGGTGAGAGGGAAGATCTTACAATGAACAGGCTCTCGAGCGCCTCTATAGCGCATCATGAGTGAAAAGTGAGCCAAGTGCCGGTCCGGATCTCCGGTCCCATCGTACATTTTCAGTGTTGGGAGCTTTTCCAAAGTCCTTGGAATCGGGCATTCCTCCACCCTCCGAGTGAAGGGTCCTTCATCCGCAAACCTTCTTGAATTGCGAGGTGAGACATCTTGGAAGTCAAAGTCTTGGTATCTGTGCTTGTCGGGAGATCTCCTCGATGGCGATCTTCTGCGACGACTCTTGTGAATCTTAGTCTTACTTCTTGATCTGTCACGCGAATCAGAAGAGTCACGTGAAGACACTTTAGAGTGGGTGTCATCAGGCTGATAAGTCCCATCCAAAGAGGAAGGGGTCGCCCTTGGTGATTCAGGTTCCTGATGTCTCCGACGCCGAGGCGGGGAGCGATGCACATGTTTCCTCCTATGTGGTGAACGATGAACATGACGCCTCCGAGGGGGGGGGGAACGACGGGGTCTCAATACCACAGTCGTTTGAGGGGGAGTTCCCCACAAAGGAGGAGGTTGCTCGGGCATAGAGGCCACGCGTCTCTCAATTTGCCTAAGGCGTGCTTCTTGTAGCAGCATAGTCTGAGTGCGGTTGGCCAGAAGGTCCAACAGTTGGTTGACATCCGGCGGGTGGACCCCTCCCGACGGGGGGACTTCTTGCGCAGCTTGAACAGGGGTGTCTTCGTGGGTGGCGACATCGCCCTCGGGAGTGCCTTCAAGCTGGGGCGCAGGCACAGCAACACTTTTCATGCGTGGTCTGCCTCTTGGAGCCATGGGAGTGCAAGAGAAAAATTTCTAAGTGTAGGAACGGTGTGAAAGGTAGAGATCTCCCACTGTGGTCGCCAATGTTCTGTACCTAGCAGTGCTGGGCTGACTGCGTCGGTGGTCTCTTGCGGTATGGCTTGATGTCAACGAGCGCCCGGGAGGGGGACCTGCGAAGCCACTCCGACGCCCAAGTTAGTATTGAGAGTAGGTGAGTGATTTAGCAAGGAATGAGAGTGTACCTAATTATGGCAATATGAGTTTGTATTTATAGGGAAGCGTGCCCATTGTGAGTCGTTGGATCGGCTGAGTTAATCTGAACCCTTCAAATATTTAGGTTAGATTGGGCCTTGTAGATAGTGGATATGGACCAAGCTGATTGGGCCAATCTATGTCAATTGATGAATGGGTCTCGTGGCCCGGTCCAGAACATTACTAAACTCCCAACACTCTTTTTTTAGGGGTGCTTAGAGGTGTGCAGAAGTACATTCCGACCTCCAATCTACAACTCAATCTAACCTAACAAACAAAACACATGTTAGTTCAGTAACGTGTTGGGTTGATTTCAAAATAGGCAAACTCACAGTGTTTGGGTTGGGTACTGGGTCTAAAAATTTAAACCCAGCGAATCCAACTCAACCAGTCTGTGAAATATATATGTGAACGAAAGTATAGGACTATTACAAGAGATCTCATGTAATTGTTTACGGTAGAGAAAGTAATATTTAAGTCTTTATTGTCTTTGAAATGTACATGATTTCATTATCGGCAAATACTTGGACTTCAATCCAAAACATATTATAAGTTTATACTGCTCATTATGTTAATGATAACTGAGAATTAAATAAGAAAATTATAAACTTCGGTTTGATTTATGAGTTCATTAACACATTAATAATTTTGACGTTCGTTTATTTCTCTTATTTCTACTATTATTACTTTGATCATTTTTATTTTTTGTTTCTAAAAAAAGGATATTTTACAAACGAACCCACTACCCAACACAATCCACTTGAGGTCGAATTTGGTTGGTTTGGGTTACGTGAACATTTAGATCTAATTTTATGAAACTCAACCTATAACTATTTGATTGGGCCGGATCTTTAAAAACATCAAAGGTCCATACTTCTTACAACCCCCTCTACTCACTGGACACGCCCAAAAGTAGCGAAAAGACGAAAATGCCATTAACGAAACGTGCGCTCCCATTTTTTCCTGGGATTACGACTGAACCAGTTCGGAAAGAAAGTAACACCTATTTCTTGATAGACACCCCCTCCAACAGTGATTTTACCACGTCCGGAAGTTAAAATCCGAACCGGTCCAAACCCAAAATATCGAACCACTGAAAAATATGACAGATATTTTATGTCGTTCAACGGCTCAGATTTCACCCACCACTATCATCAACGGCCTAAAATCAGTCAAAAAAGCCGTCAAACGTGTCAGAAAATGAGTTGCTGAAATTTTCTTTAGAAATTGTGTCACAACGGATAGAATTTCACTGGCTTTAGACCATTGCATTTACTATTTCCACAATTTATAAGAAAATTATACTTACACTTCTTCTCTTTAAGTTTTTTAAACCACATTTTTCATAACTCAAAATATCTACTATATCCATTTAAATGAATGTTAGTAGCAATCTCACCGAATCTACTTTTAATTGAATCGCTACACAAATCAGAACTAACTTCTATGATTTAAAATATTTATTTTATATGAATTAGTTTCAAAAAAGGAAACATTGTGTGATCCACAACTATAAATAGTGGCGTATCTAAGACTCTTTGCCCAAGATGGTCAGACTATTTGACTTAATAAAATTTCAAATTATAATCTATAAAAATAAAGAAGGTAACCATTTTTGTAAATATGCTCTCTGTACCCTCTCTCGATCATTAGAATGATATACAAATATTTTAATCTGATTTCCCAAATCCAATGGGAATTCTTCTAACAGTATGTTTGGATCCACGTACGCATCACTCAAACTCACGGCAAACTAAAAGATTCATGAAGCTTCCACGATTGCGTCCAACTTACCGTGAACAAGGTAAGTTTCCAAACATGCGCGAAATTAATTTAAACGTTTTGACGTTGGGAACTTGCTTCACACAATTGATAGTCGTGCGGTGATAACCTTCTCTTTGAAGTAGTTTCCCATTATGTTTTAAAATCTAAATAAAAATTAATAATAGCACAATGACAAGTTAACAATTATTTATATAATAACAATAAATTAAAAGTTTAATAATTAAGAAAAACAATCACATGCCAATGGGTGTTGTGTTGAAAGGGGTATAAAAACAATTTAATAATTTAAAAAAAGGGGAACTGGGAATGGCATAATTAAAAAAATAAGAAAGTAAAGGGAAATGGGGCGACGATGCAAAGAGGGAAAAATGGGTTTTCCAAGAAGGTAGTTCAGTTAGCGAGCTAAGAGACATGAAGGAGTTGTAAGAATGAGGTCCCGAGTTCAAACTCTGGGAACTAACTTTCCCCCTCCCCTGCCAACATTTGCCTATAAAAGAGGGGGGGGGGGGGGGGGGGGGGGGGGGGGGGGGGGATGGGAAAGGGACTAGGGCTTTGATTCGCAAAGGGCCGAGGAAAGGGAAGGGCTCTGCATATTGCAAACAAGGAAAATTGGAAGCTCATAGATCTACAATGAAAAACAACTACAATAAAACACAATAGGGGAAGAAAGTAGCTTACAAAGGGCAGTGAGAAGAAGGCCGTGATTAAGAAGAGAAGCAATGGTGGAGAGCAGAACGCGGGAAGTGGGGCTGGCGAGGCGAGCGGAACACGAGCGATAGAGCGAGCATAGCAACAGAGCAGAATGAGGGTTGCGTCGTCAGTAATGACGAGTCACGGCGTTGCGAGCGAGTGAAAGATGAGTGCAGAGAGAGATAATAGTGAGAAGAAGTGGAGAGATGAGAGAAAATTGAGAGAAGAAAAGATCATGCACTCAAAAGATGGTTGCATGACCAAGAGAAGAGAAGAGAGAAGACTTGTCCTTAGTGGAAAATCAATGAGACGCAATTTTTTAGGAAATGATATGTTCCACGGCTATCTTCCCGGTGCAATGATTAAAAAATGTAAATTCCGGGTTACTTTTGAAAAATGTGGATAATTTACCCAATGTGATGTGGAATCAATAAAATCAACTATTTTTTTTAAAAATTTTTTTGGTGGAAACCATTACTATGGTCAATTAGAATATATTTGTGCTTTTACATATGTTCGTATTAAATTATTGAGATACACGTGTTAGATTTTGAGTGAATACAAGTGAGATTGAGTAAGCTCAGGGTCGTCCCAAGACCCAAGCAACTAAGGCAATGTCTTTAGGCTTCAAAATTTTATTTTTACATAATATTACTAATAATTTTAAATTTTGTTCTCTAACAAGAAATTGTTACTAACTCAAATGGTAAGTAGCAGTGATACCGACTCCGGTGACAAAGGTTTGATCCTTGCCGGGGCATGTTTTGTTTAGATTTTTTTAATAAATTTGCTACATAACTTTCCAACTCTTTTTTTTGGTTACATCATAACTTTCCAACTCTAATTAAACAAGAAAAACCCAATAAAAAATGTCACTTTAGGAGTTGGCGGTCCAACTTTGAAATGAATAAAAGCTCTTAATTTTTTTAAAAAATATGCGGAAGAGGAAAATTTTTATTAATTAAAGTGGCACTAATGGTCATTTTACAACAACTGTTCCCGAGGGGATTTGAACTCGTCACCTTGAGGATACAAGACTAGCTCTTACCACTGAGCTAGCACTTCCAGTGTGAATAAAAGCTCCTAAATTATCTCAACAATTTTTTAATTAATTTTCTATTAAATTGGCCAATAATATTTTCATTAAAATACAAAAAAAATTGTTAAAAGTATATTGAACCAAATATGAAGAGTTCGCAGTAGACGAAAAAAAAGAAGACCAAAAAAAGATGAAGAGTTCGCGTTAATTTATTATCTCATATGCCTCATCTCGGAGTGTTGGGTCTGTCCTAGATAAGTTACCCATTTTTTTCAAAAGCAATCTAGGACTCACCTAAATGTAACTTCCACCGGGCCACACAATTGACTTGTTGTTAGCCTGTAATTTCGACAGGCTTCATTAAAGATGGTCAACATGGCCTGACTTATATTTCGACGAAGACCAAATTATTTCGACAGAGAAAATGGTCATGCGCAAGGTAAACTCAACAAGCTTACGGGGAAGCAAAAGCAAGAAAGAGGAAAATCGACACAGGCTTTCGACAGACAGAAATCAGGGCAGTTATGCGTTGAAGACTAGCAGTTGGTCGAAGCATGACAGAGCGGTTCTGGTCGAAAGTAGGAGTAGCAGTTACTTATTTTCAAATTTCTAGGTAGTTACTTAGTCAGTTTTTCCCCCTCTTTTCCTTTGTATAAATAGCTGTTTCTGAGAAGAAACAGGGGTCGCGAAAATCACAATACACACCCGATTCCTGAAACTCTAACTTCCAAGCCAGAGCGAAAAACGAGTGGAAGAATCGCTGTACGTGATCGTGTACCACTTTTATGATTCAATGCAATTTGTTTTCCTTTTCTTTACAATTCACGCACCATTTACTGCTTCTTTTCTTTTCGATTCTGTTAAATCATTGCAAATCGTCCCCTTTTCTACGTTTTCTTCAACAAGAACAATGCGCAATTCAGAGGCATTGCTTTGAGATTTTTCTAGTTTGATCTCACAAACCTTCTAATAAAACTAGTGATTGTTTGCTAAAAACACCAGCAAACAAATTGGCACGCCCAGTGGGACTTTGCCTTTGATTTTGTTCATTTTCGTACTCTCTTATTTGTATTCGCTGTTGTATGCACTTGAGAAGTGGTAAAATGGTTCGTTCTGGTACGAATAATGCATCTAGTTCCAACTCTGTGGTTTCACAAGGGCAAGGGACAACAATGGATTCTGCGAGCGTTAGTGCAGGACCATCATCGTCGATAACCGTTCCTTCATTATCAATGACTAATGTTGGTTCGACGCAGTCAGAAATGGCATCTCTGCCTATGTCTTTGCCGTTAAGTGCAGGGCTTCATAGCCCTTACATGGCAATGGGAAACGGTTTAGACCCACGTTTGAATAACGTGCATCTACCCCCATTTCCTCTGGGAATGTATGGCATGCCTTCTGGAATGCCACATATTTCGACCTTTTCCCCTACACATGTCTCTTCTGAGAGCGTATTTGGTCGAAATCCCCCAGCATTAACCAATACGTCTTTGTTGGCCTTAAGACAGCAAGTAGACGAGAGTAATCACGATATGGTTAATATGCTTACCCAACAAATTGGTACAGTTTTCAATCCACTGATTCAAAATACCAATAACAGTTACCAAATGTTGGCAAATCAGATGAGTAGGATTGCAGACTTTTTTGGGGTTCCAGCGGTTAATAATAGGCACGTTCCTATTATTGCTGGTAATGCGTCGCCAGTTAACCCCCAAGAAGCAGTTGCAGTCGAAGCGTCGACAGTTGTAGGCGAACTACAAGGGGCAGTAAACCACGTCCCTGAAGTAGTTTTGGTAAATAGACACCAGAACGCTGATGAAGTTGTTCGACAAGTGCAACAACACAATGTTGGCGCAGAAAACAATATAGCTGCTTTAGTCGAAACTATTTTGGCGCAAAATGGCCTTAACATAGGTTTACAAAGGCCTAACTTCGTATCACCATTATGGGAACATGTACTACAAACTGAGTTACCAAGGGGATGGAAAGTTCCCAAGTTTACTAAGTTTGGTGGTGATACAAATGAGTCCACAGTCGAACACATTGCTCGTTTTTTGACTGAGGCTGGGGACTTAGCACAAAATGAGAATTTGAAGATGAAATACTTTCCAAATTCTCTAACTAAAAATGCTTTCACTTGGTTCACAACCTTACCCCCTGGTTCTATGTTCACGTGGGGGCAATTAGAAAAGGCATTCCATGCACAGTTTTACATGAGCCAGTCGAAAATTAGTCTTAAAGAATTGGCTAGTGTTCGGCGCAAAATGCCTGAAACTATTGATGATTACTTAAACAGATTCAGGCTGTTGAAGTCTCGTTGCTTCACACAAGTCCCTGAACATGAGCTTGTCGAAATGGCTGCTGGTGGCCTTGATTACTCAATTAGAAAGAAACTAGACACATCTCATTTGCGAGATATGGCTCATTTGGCTGATAGAGTTCGACAAGTTGAAAGGCTTAGAGAGGAAAAATCTAGGTCGAATAGGTATCATAAAAAAGAAAAAGTGGCGTATGTCGAAGAAGAATTTGACGTTACATATAGTAATGTCGAAGAAGAGGAGATAGACGTGGCTGAACTTAAGCCTGGTCCTCCTTATACCTGTAAATTATTAAGGCCTGCGAATGGGAATAACCCTGTAGAGCCTAAGAATGATAGATTTATGCCTAAGACTTATACTTTTGATGTTACTAAATGTGATGAAATTTTTGATCTTTTAGTAACTGATGGTCAAATATTAGTGCCTAAAGGCCTTAAAATACCAACTCTTGACCAAAGAAAGAAAAAGGGTTATTGTAAGTTCCATAATTTTTTGGGACATAACACTGACCGTTGTGTCCTCTTCAGGGATATTGTGCAAAAAGCAGTTGACGAAGGAAGACTCAAATTTGCTGACAAGAAAATGAAAGCTCCTATGCAGATTGATGTCGATCCATTGCCTAAGGCTGAAGCTATGTACTCTGAACCTGTCGAAGCTGATGTAGGCATGGTGGATGCTCAAATGGCAGACCCTCCTAAGTGTGTCAAGACTGCCACCGAGAAATTAAAAGGTTTTATGTATGCTGAAGGTAAGAAACAGGAGGTGACCCTAAAAGAATATGATGGGAAGATACATGCTGTGTATCCAAAGGCTGAGGAAGAATTGATAGATTTCCTCAATCGGTGTAAGTGGAATAATTCTGAAGTTATGCTTTGCCCAAGGTGCAGCGCTGTCTTCGATAAAGAAGCAGCTAAAGCTGTCGAAGGTTATCAGGATCAACAACAACGTAAAAGAAAATGGCTTGACAACAGGCCAAAATTTGACTTTGCAAAAGGAGATCTTCCTGGCTATGAGGCTAATGTGTCAGCAAAACCTTCAACAAGTAAACAACAATTTGCTAAGGAGAAGTCCTCAGCAAAAGGATATTTGAAGCTGTCAACAGGTAAATCCTTTGTCCCAAGTGCTAGTGCTCCTGTTGATGCGTGGGTGTCCAATAATCAACGTGCTAAAGCTGTCAAGCCAGGTACTGATGCTGTTAAGTTTAATTATAAGAATAACTATAAGGGTAAGAATCCCATGACTAGAACACAGTGGCGTCGTTACCAAAGACAACAGAAGAAGAAAGCACACTTTGACATTAACCAGGTTCCAAGTCATTTGGCTAATAATCAAGCTCCACACAGCATAATAGTGGCGAAGAGTGAGGTTCACAAAGCTGAAGTTGCCACAAAGAGGAATGCTGATGTTGCTAGTCATGTGTGTGCAGCAAATAAGGCCAAAGGCAAGGCTGTGGTAACAGAAAAGCCAAGAAGGCCTGCTCTTGAAAGAATATTTCCTCCATTGTCAACAGTGAAAGAAACGAATGCTGATTTCGACATGGATGAAGACATGGAGTCGGATTTTGATGATTCTGAAGATGATTTCGACGTTGTTTGCAATGTGGTGTCAATACTGCCTCTTGAGTACGATGTTATCACAGTACCAAATGACGTTGAAGAGGATTTTACAGAGGATATGGCTCATCATAAGCCAATGTGTTACTATGTGATGAACGATGGTTGTGTCGAAGACCAAATGGCTACCTTCGAGAAGCCAGATATGAGTATGCAAAACCACTTGAAACCCCTGTATGTCCAAGCCAAAGTCAATGGTGTTGGAATTAACAAAGTGTTAGTGGATGGTGGAGCTGCAGTGAATTTGATGCCACATGGTCTTTTGAAGAGGATTGGTAAGTTCGATACTGACCTCAGGCCACATAACATTGTCTTAAGCAATTATGAAGGCAAAACTGGCCATTCTTTGGGGGCCATTGAGGTGGATTTAATTGTTGGTTCCATAAAGAGGACTACATTGTTCTTAGTGATAGCCTCTAAAGCGAATTTTAATTTACTCCTTGGTAGAGAGTGGATCCATGGAGTTGGTGCTGTCCCTTCAACTTTGCATCAACGTTTAGTAATGTGGAAGGAAGATGGTTTGGTAGAGTATGTCGAAGCAGATCAGAGCTACTTCCGTGCTGATGTGAACCAAGTTACCAAGGAAAATTTTGAGAAACAAATGGCGAAGATTGCGCCATGTTCATCTTCTAATGAGGCATATGTTCCTGCGGATAATGTTTTTGCCTCAGTTCATCTTGACCCAAATTATGGTTTTGTTTGGGAAAGAGAAATAATGGGAGATGATAGTGTTTATCCTGATGGTGTTTTTCGACCAACGGGGTGGAACACTGGTTCTTGAAAATTTTCTTATGTCAGTGCCCAATGCATGGGACAAAATTACGGCTTATATGGCCGAAAACAAGTTTAAAGCGGCTATAGAGGCCGAAATTATTCAACAAACAATGGCTGTCGAAGCCAGTGAGTTACATGAAGAAAATGGCATAGTCATAGATGAAAGACTTGACTGTATCTATGATAATGATCCATTAGGTTTTGAAAAGGATCCTAGAGATTCGGCAAAGCATATGCAAGCTCAAGACCCGTTAGAAGAAGTTGATTTGGGAAATGGCTCAATAAAAAGGCCAACTTATATTAGTGCAAATATTGATGCTTCTCTAAAAATCCAAGTCATCACATTGCTAAGGGAGTTCAAAGATTGCTTTGCTTGGGATTACGATGAAATGCCAGGGTTAAGTCGAAAAGTAGTGGAAATGCAATTGCCAATTCGACCAGGGAAGAAACCAGTGAAGCAAGTGCCAAGAAGATTTGCTCCTCAAGTGTTGGCTAAGATCAAAGAGGAAATCGAAAGGCTATTCAGAAACAAATTCATCAGAACTGCCAGGTATGTCGAATGGTTAGCCAATATAGTTCCTGTAATAAAGAAAAATGGGACTCTTAGAGTTTGCATAGATTTTAGGGATTTAAATAATGCATCTCCCAAGGATGAATACGCAATGCCTGTGGCAGAAATGCTAATAGATTCAGCAGCAGGATTTGATTATCTTAGTATGATCGATGGTTATTCTGGGTATAATCAAATCTTCATTGCTGAAGAAGATGTGTCGAAAACTGCTTTTAGATGTCCAGGGGCATTGGGTGTTTATGAATGGGTAGTAATGCCCTTCGGCTTAAAGAATGCTGGTGCTACATATCAGAGGGCCATGAATTCTATGTTTCATGATTTTATTGATGATTTTATGCAAGTATACATAGATGATGTGTTGGTTAAATCTTCCTCGGAAAGTGGTCATTTAGACCATCTTCGCCGTTCTTTTGAAAGGATGAGGAAATATGGATTGAAATTAAATCCATTAAAATGTGCCTTTTGTGTGCGTGCAGGTGATTTCTTGAGTTTTATAGTGCACAAAAAAGGCATTGAAATCAATCAAAATAAGACTAAGGCAATTATGGAAACGAAGGCCCCTTCGACCAAAAAGGAGCTTCAGTCGTTGCTGGGGAAAATCAATTTCCTTCGAAGATTTATATCAAATCTAAGTGGCAAAACACAAGTTTTTTCGCCATTGTTAAGACTGAAGAAGGAAGAAGAATTCAAATGGGAACCAATGCATCAAGCAGCCTTCGATGAAATCAAGTCTTATTTGATGAAACCACCGATTTTGTTGCCTGTTATTAAACACAAAGTGCTCAAATTGTATATAGCGGCTTCTGATAGAACAATAGGTAGCATGTTAGCACAAGAGGATGATAGTGGTGTCGAAAGAGCCATTTATTACCTCAGTAGGGTCTTAAATGATGCCGAAACGAGGTACTCTCCTATAGAAAAGTTGTGCCTTTGTTTGTATTTTTCGTGTACAAAGTTAAAGCAATATATAAAACCAGCTGATGTTTCTGTTTATTCACATTTTGATGTTATTAAGCATATGCTGTCGAAACCAATAATGCATAGCCGAATTGGTAAACGGGCTTTGGCTTTGTCAGAATACAACTTAACTTATCAACCTCTAAAATCAATTAAAGGACAAGTGGTTGCTGATTTTATAGTAGACCATTCTGTTGTCGAAGAAACATTAAGTTTTGTAGACGTATATCCTTGGAGGTTGTACTTTGATGGTTCAAGCCATAAACATGGAGTTGGGATTGGTATTTTAATAATATCTCCTACTAACATTCCAACGAAGTATAAGTTTAAAATTCGGGATGTTTGTTCCAATAATGAGGCTGAGTATGAGGCTTTAATAGTAGGCCTTGAAATCTTACTTGAGCTGGGGGCAAGTCATGTCGAAATAAAAGGTGACTTTGAGTTGGTTGTCAAACAATTGACAAGAGAGTACAAATGCATTAAAGAGCACCTTATCAGATACTTTGTTGTTGCCAATGCTTTGTTAAAAAGATTTGAGTCTGTTCACTTAGAACATTTACCACGAATTGATAATCAAGTGGCAAATGAATTGGCACAAATTGCTTCAGGCTATAAAGTTTCAAAACAAAGCCTGGAAGAGTTAATCGAAATAAAGGATAAAATCATTTCTGATGACTATTCTTCGTCACTATTGTCAACACCAAAAGTTGGAAACGCAACAAACGCAAACGAGGAACTAACGTCAATTGTTTGGTGATTTTGACTTGGCAGAAATTTTTGCTCTTGACAATATGACCAATAATGATTGGCGAAGGCCTATTGCGGAATATTTGCAAAATCCCACAAGAAATACCAATAAAAAGGTGAAATACAGAGCTTTGAGCTATGTGATAATTGGAAACGAATTGTTTAAAAAGACTCCTGAAGGAGTACTATTAAAATGTCTTAGTGAAAATGAGGCATATTTAGCAGTCTCTGATACACATAGTGGAGCATGTGGTTCACACCAAGTAGGCCACAAAATGAAGTGGTTATTGTTTCGACAAGGAATGTATTGGCCAACTATGCTGAAAGATTGCATAGAATTTGCTAAGGGATGCCAAGAGTGTCAAAAGCATGCTGGGATACAACATGTACCTGCAAATGAATTACATGCCATAGTCAAACCTTGGCCATTTAGAGGTTGGGCTCTAGATGTGATTGGAGAGATAAAGCCAACTTCGTCGAAGGGCCATAGATATATCCTTGTGGGAATTGATTACTTCACCAAATGGGTTGAAGCTATACCTTTAGCCAATGTTGATCAAGAAGCAGTGATAAAGTTTGTTCAAAATCATATCATTTACAGATTTGGAATTCCAGAAACCATTACTACAGATCAGGGATCAGTTTTCACTGGTAAAAAAATGGTAGAATTTGCTTCTGAAATTGGTTTTAAGTTATTAACTTCGACACCATATTATGCGCAAGCCAATGGTCAAGTAGAAGCTGCCAATAAGGTTATTATTAATTTAATTAAAAAGCATGTTGGGCAGAAACCCAAAAATTGGCATAATACCCTTGATCAAGCATTATGGGCTTGTCGAAATTCACCCAAAGAGTCTATCAACACTACTCCTTATAGGCTAACATTTGGACACGATGCAGTGTTGCCTGTTGAAATTTGTCTACAATCAACAAGAATTCAAAGACAGTGGGAGATTCCCTCTGATTATTATTGGAATATGATGCTTGATGAATTGGTTGATTTAGACGAAGAAAGGTTATTAGCTTTAGATATGCTTATTCGACAGAAAGAGAGGGTAGCTAAAACTTATAACAAAAAGGTTAGGTCTAAAACCTTTAATTCAGGTGATCTAGTGTGGAAGGTTCTATTGCCTACGGATAAAAAAGATAGAGTCTTTGGTAAATGGTCCCCAAGTTGGGAAGGACCATTTAAAATTTTACAAGTTTATTCAAACGGCGCATATGAGGTCGAAGAGATCGGCGCTGATGAAAGGATTTTGCGTATAAATGGTAAATACTTGAAAAAGTATAAGCCAACGTTGCACGAAGTTAAAGTAACGCTGGAATAAATATAAAGAAAGCGTTAAAACATGGCATTTAAGTTGCCAAAACATTGTCGAAAGCACAAAATAAAAAAAAAAAATTTACTCAAGTGCAAAGTTATTTCGATGGTGAATTCAAAAAATGTCTTTCTCTTCTTCCTCCTCAGGTTCAGTCGAAAAAGACATTTTTGGGGGGCAATTTGTTAGCCTGTAATTTCGACAGGCTTCATTAAAGATGGTCAATATGGCCTGACTTATATTTCGACGAAGACCAAATTATTTCGACAGAGAAAATGGTCATGCGCAAGGTAAACTCAACAAGCTTACGGGGAAGCAAAAGCAAGAAAGAGGAAAATCGACACAGGCTTTCGACAGACAGAAATCAGGGCAGTTATGCGTTGAAGACTAGCAGTTGGTCGAAGCATGACAGAGCGGTTCTGGTCGAAAGTAGGAGTAGCAGTTACTTATTTTCAAATTTCTAGGTAGTTACTTAGTCAGTTTTTCCCCCTCTTTTCCTTTGTATAAATAGCTGTTTCTGAGAAGAAACAGGGGTCGCGAAAATCACAATACACACCCGATTCCTGAAACTCTAACTTCCAAGCCAGAGCGAAAAACGAGTGGAAGAATCGCTGTACGTGATCGTGTACCACTTTTATGATTCAATGCAATTTGTTTTCCTTTTCTTTACAATTCACGCACCATTTACTGCTTCTTTTCTTTTCGATTCTGTTAAATCATTGCAAATCGTCCCCTTTTCTACGTTTTCTTCAACAAGAACAATGCGCAATTCAGAGGCATTGCTTTGAGATTTTTCTAGTTTGATCTCACAAACCTTCTAATAAAACTAGTGATTGTTTGCTAAAAACACCAGCAAACACTTGTATATTTGTAAGTTTTGATCACGTTGATATTAAATTAGTGAAATGTATATGTCAAAAATTGAAAAATGCAAAAGAGATTAGATAAAATCGCCCCATTTTTTCAAAGGCAGCGTATATCTCACCTAAAAAATTAAAAAGAAATCCAAGTGCACTTGAAGGCATCAGATTCTCAAACCAATGAAGGGTTATTGTCAAACAAACATCTAGAAGATTATTTGTAAAGTATGCAGTGTGTTTTTTTTGACATAATTGTGTTTCTTTTTTGTCAACAAGTACATAGTATTTGCTTAAACCCTAATAAACATCATGCCGCCGTTCACGGCCAAACGAAGCATCTTGTCATGAGTTGTAATATTGCAATTGCAACTTACAAGATAAAATAAAACAGATTCTTTTGTCTCTGATTTCAAACAAAACACTTGGGCTTGTTGACCCCAGATATATTTCAGCAAATCATTCTACTTGATCATAATTAAATTGAGAACTTACAATCAAATAATATTGGGATTATATATATATATATATATATATATATATATATATATATTTCATCTCTAACTAGCAAGTGATCATGTTTAGTAAAAAAAAATAGAGTAAACCCTCAAATGGATCCCTCAAGTATCATTTTCTCTCCAATTATCCACCATATGTTTTAAACTATTCTAAATCTATCAATTTATTCCCTTAATTATCCACCATCCGTCTTATTTAAAATGTAATTGAGGACTGAATTGATGAATATAGAATAATTTAGAAACTGATTATTATATTTTTATAATTTAAGGACCAAATCGAAAGTTAACCGAAAAGTTTATTCTTCAAGATACGTCGATTGTGTGTTCAACTTTCCAATCACACATATCTTTTGGCATTGGCAAAGTCTACTTTATGGAAAAAGTAAATGTTTCATTCAAGAGTAAAGGAATCTTTTAATTGTTGTTGTTGCTCCTCAGGCTCCACACGAGAACCCAACGTTTGCTAAGTAAATCCTCAAGATTAAATTGCCTTTGATTAATCATCATCACTTTGATAAAATGTAGAGTCTCACCTTTCAATGTAGTATTTAAGCTGTGAAGCTCTCCTCCAATCTTTCAGGTTGGACTCTTTTCATGAGATTAAGTCTTAATAATTGCCACTTTTGTTGATATCTAGATTTTTTTTAGTAATTAAACTATTTATGGAAATAATTCATTGCTAAATCTAACTCCAATTAGTGATTTTTTATGCCATTGTGTAGATTCCTCAGAGTGCATCTTCATTATATAAAAGCTATATGGTATGTAATGTCTTTTATATGTCTTATCTTGGAGTGGTCCCAAAAAGCAAATGGAGATTTTTGTGCAATCTATTTCACTTGCCTTTGTTATGTTGTCTTATTATATTGGATGTAGTGAATTTTAAATATATTTTATGCTCAATATTAATAAAATTTTGTATTCTAACTCAGGAGGTGTGATTGAGTGGTTGGGGCTGATCCTCCTTTAACCATGTGTCAAGGTTCGATCTTCGCATTGGGTATGGTGTAACTTTAAATCCTTGGGCCAGCTGTCCCATCCTTCGAGGTGCCTTCAATCCAGCGAGAGAATTAGTCACTGCGTTTGGCGGTGGATACCCTGGTCTCGACAAAAAAAATGTATTTTTAAAAACCCTATATATTACATGTGAAAAAACTTACTAAATATTTAAGAGTTCATTGAACAGACCAGACACCATTAACTTGTGTATGCTTCTGTTGTGTAGGTTCTAATTATTCTTTTTGTCGATTAAAATTAAGTGTTCGTGCAATGTAAATTTCCCTTTTTTGCTTTGAGAAAAATTTAATTTAATTTATATTATTTTCACTCTTATATTGAAATCTCTGTTTCCTTTCATTGACAGATATTTTCTAATTTCTTTATAAATACCCCCAATGTACTATGAAAAAGGGTTGGATAATTGATTATTTCCCTATATCTCACACACATAGAAGAGTTGTGAATTGACATCAAGTATGTCTTCCAAAATTGTTTCATTTCAATGCAAGTCTACCCTTTGTTCATGTATAAAATTGGGTAGTTTTACCAACATGATGTGGCACAAGTGGTAGATACTTGGGTCCCTAAATTATTTGGTCATGGGTTCGATCCCTGGCCGGTGCGTATGGAAAAACATTTGTTGGGAGAGATCAACCCCTTAAATGGATCTCCGATACCTCGAAGGATTAGTCTCCACAGTCACTGTGGAGGATACCTTGGTTTACCAAAAAAATTGGGTAGTCTTGGATGGGTTGAAGATGGTGGCTCAGTTGGTCTCCATTGTGGTGGTGCCGCCAGTGAGATGTACCTGCAACGCCACTCAGATGCCAAAGTTAGGTCACCCATAGTGTAAATTGGTGTTTCTAGGATTTTGAGAAGTCACCTTAAGTTGAAGGGGAGGTCCTCCATATATAGCCATTGTATGGGCCAATAGTGGGTGTTACCTTTAGGCCCAATCGTGACTAGCCCTTCGGTATGATGGTCGGTCACCCCCGGTACACCATTTAATCAAATTTATCTTTCTAGACATTTACATTTTCACTTCTTTAAAGGTTTTCCTTACGATTTCACTCAATTTATTTTTCTGTACTTTACAAGGTTCTCCACTTGTCTTCTTTAAACTTTGTTTTCCCATTTTTTCCAAAATTCGTGTTCCTTTTGTTGCTTCACAAATCCTAGTCGAACAATTTCTTACCAAATTTCTATATATAGAGGTTTTTGTTTTTCGTCATTCTAATTTTTTTGTTTTTCATCCCTACAGTTTAATTTTTTTTGCATTTAGTCCTTATTGTTTTATTTTAGTCAATAGAGGCCATTTTGATTTTAATCCTTGCATAATGAACTAAATGAAGACTAATTCCAAAAATAGGTATTTGTTGTAGGGACGAAAATCAAAACAAGAATTTTCAGGGCAATTTTTTTTTTTTAGGAAATTACAGGAATGAAAAGCAAAATAATATTTTCTCAGAGACAAAAAACAAAACTTCTATATTTGTAGGGCCGAAAAGCATAAATAAGTCTTAGGAATTTTATTCCTTTCTTTGTAACTTTCAGGGTCAATGGTGATTATATTTGAACCCTCCGTTGTTGCTTTTATGATTTTTGAAGATAAAACTCAATTCTAAAATCATTTGTACTCTAGGGATTTTCCCAATACTTTTATTTTATGTTTTCTTGCTTCAAAGTTGATAATAAGAGCCTAAAAAATATTTTAATATTATTGTGAACAAAAAAAGGAAAAAAATATGCATAAGAAGATGGTTTAAATACTTTTCACGCCCCTGCAAAATTACCTGATATCCATTTACCCCCCTGCAAAATTTTTTTTTGCAAAACAAACCTTGCAAAATATAACATTATCCAGTTACCCTCCTACAAATGTTGCCACTATCCATTTACCCCCCCAATTTGAGGGGGGTAACTGGATTATTTTATATTTTGCAGGGTGTTTTTGGAAGCGGGGGGTGAATGGATATCAGGTAATTTTGCAGGGGGGTGAAAAGTATTTAAGCCTAAGAAGATTGATATATTAACATGGAATAGAACATAATACATATGAGGGAGTGGAGTACTGTAACTTTAACATAAAAGGGAGGAAATTGTAATTTAAACATTGATCAAAGAGGAAGAGTATAATTATTTTTGTATGAATTAAATCTCCACTCTTTATTCATGTGTTTAAAAATTACAAAAATCTTGTTCATATAGGTGTTTATCGTTATCATGATTTACCATTATTGAACTAATTTGCAGCACCTCATCGTGTCTATCATGCTCAAACAACTTCATTATCTATACCAGTGGCAGACCTATGTTAGGGGTCAATTGCACCCCTGAAAATTACCTTAATGCTATAGTACAAAATTTATTTTCCAACAAACATTTTTGGAAAAATACATTCAAATAACACTTTACATAAATGTTATCTGAATTTGGTCCAAAAAAAATATAATCCGAATGTTACATGATTTATCCATGTTTTTTGACATGATGTTTTTGTCTTAAAACAACATATGGACGTCAATTTTTTGGCTTAATCATAGACTTAAAAGAAAGCTATGTGTTCATTCCGTAAAACTCTCACTCATCTGTTGTATTATAATCTCTTCTTTCCATTGTTGATGTCTTCTCTGTCTATTTCAAAAGCTCATCCTATTCAAGAGCATTTCCTTTCCGAAATATGAACAAATTACACAACACTTATCAAATAATACAACCTATTTATATACCTATTATTATATACCTATTAAATATATAGATCCAATTTCCGAAAGCTAGGTGACCTTTTATGGAGACAAACAAATAGATTTTGTAATGAGCAAGTGAAGTGATAAAGTGGTCCTCCACTTAGAGGACACTAAGCTCCCATTATGTTATGAATGTCTTTTAATATGATTCAGACATTTTAACTTGAAACCAATCCATCTTATCTTTATTAAACTTGGTTGTCCAAATTCTGTTCTAAGACTGTGGATGGGTCTACTCTTCTTTGTCCACATACATTTTGTACAGGAATCACTTCCACTAGGAAAAACATGCCTAGGAGGGCGTTTGATATAGCTGGCCTGCAAGGACACTCCGACGCCCAAGTCAGCTATATCAAGCTATAGTACAATCTAGTGAATATTCGAATGAATTGTGTACCTGACACTTGGTGACTGATGTTATTTATAGTGATAAGTTCGGATCGTTGGATAGCCCAGTTGTGCTGGGGGCCCAAGTATCAGTCGAGCGGATCCTCCCCTTGCTTGCTGGGTTGGATGATCACTTGCTGGGTTGTAAATTGTTCCCAAGAATTGGATTCCTGAGTTTGTAGCTAACCAAACAAATACTCAGCAATTACGTTCCTAGTCATTGGATTCCTGAGCATGCGATTCCAAGGAATGTAATTTCTATTCGGCAAACAAACGCCCCCTAGGGGTTATTATTTGAAATACCATCATTCAACTGAGATTGTACGCATAAAAACATTTCGGTGTCTGCTTGCCTGCAGTGTCGAGAGCAGTATAATGCCCTTTGTTACAAAAATGTAAGTCGGATATTTTTTGTGGTTACCAAACCCAAATTTGGAATCTTCAATTTGCCTGTGAGTTTATAAGTTGTGTTTGTCACTTTATTTGAAGACAAAAAAAACACATAATAGTATAAAGTTTATACATTTATAATCAAATTTGAGTGGCGGACCTATGTACCATTTAGGGTGTTCAGTTGAACTCCTTAAAAAAATAAGTGTACTAGTACGGGTTTATGTAAAAAAACTTTGAAATTTTAAATTTACATTAATATCTTTCAATTTGCACCCAACTTTTAATAAATCTTTCTTATTAATCTTTGTAGGATTATTTATAAAAATTTATGAAGTAATTTTACCAATTAATGTCACATATTTTTACGGACTACTTCTTATTTTCATATACTTTAAGACTTAAATAGGAGTGTGTAACCAAGAATCTTGGGTTCACCGGCCACCGATCAAATTCACATTCTTAAGAGATTACTTTGGGTTTTTATTATTCTATCAACCCTTGCTGCTTTTGGCTTATAAAAAAAAAACTTGCTGATTTTCTAGATTAGCTTTTGCAACTGGCATTGTAATGGTTAGAAATTAGTGGAAAATAAAACCCAATGAGAAACTGGTTCAAGGAAAGTTAAAACGCATAAAAAAAAAAAGCTGTGTCTAACGTAAGACAGCAAATTGTATGGTTAGTGAGGGGAACCAATTACCTAATAAGTTTGTTGTGGTATATAAAATTCAACGTTTCAGAATATTACACATTGATAGGTGAATAATCTATATACCAAATTTGCAATGTGGTCCTGACTTGGAAGGACCATTCTTTTTATTGACAATTTGGAAGGATCATTCTTTTAGCATAATTTCCTACATTAAAGAGCCAACTGGGACCAATATATGAACAGTTCATGTAACTGTTGCATCAGAGGTGGATGATCAATCGTCTGTTTTGACTTTTGATGCTACACCGGCCAGCTGGTAGCAAAGCGGGGGTTGCTACGTTGAATATTTTTATGGTTTGTCTAGGTTTGAATTTGAGATCTCTACTTTAAGTGTGTGAATCTACAATGGGTGTTTGTCACTTTATTTGCAAACAAAAAAAATACTATATACTATCTCTGCACCAAATATTTTTTTTTTATTGAATAGACCAAATATATTAATTAATAAATTTAAAACTGCATTTTTCTTCACTTTGGAAGTTAAAGTAAATCATATATGTGAAAAAATATAATTAATATTGCATGTACCAGCAACACTGTATAGGCAGTAAACTACCAAAAAAACACTGTATAGGCAGTAGGATGGTTAAGGCCTCTGTCCTAGGTCCTCTAAGGGCCCAATTCATTCTATACATTATTAATTATTTTTGTCATTTATTTGTTTGTATTTCTTCATTTGATGTTTAACGTCACGAAGGAAGTGGTCCTTTATTTTTTTAATATCTTCGTTCGACAATTGAAGCTTTTCAGGTCTTAAATTGTCTATGGTGGTTACAATGATGGATTCTCTTCAATACAGGACGACTCCTTTCAATACAATGAAGTGATGTTGTTGCTATCTCAAAAATAAAATACACGTTAAAGTTAGATATAAGAACAAGTATACTCCATACTTTAATTATTTTTTGTTATTTAACTAATTTTTTTTATGTTTTATATAACATTTGTTTACTAAACGAGTTTTTCATCTCGTAAATTTGAGTTTATAATAATTAAGTTGTTCCTATATATGTAACAAAGTATAAGCAAAAAAAACTCTGTATTTACTCTAAATATAATTTAAATGGATAGACTTTTTTGCTTATAATTTGTTTTTTTGGTACAAGTAGGTAAAAACGAAACAAAAGGAAAAGGTAAAAAGAACCAGGGACGCAAGAACTCTACTCTCTTAGCATCCGCTTGCAACGGGAGAGCCAAGTCAGGGGTAGGAGAGTCTAGAAGAAGCCAATGTTGGTCCAAGGATGACCCCATCTTTGCGAAAATATCAGCACACATATTGCCTTCTCGAAGCGTATGAACCAAGGTGAACTGCCAAGGTCGCCGCAAAAGATCCTGAATGTCCACTGTGCACATGCCACAGATTGCAGAGAATTCATCAACTGAATAGAATGGAGAGAGTCTGAATAGCAAATGACGTGACAGTGCCCATCATTTCACGCTAGCTGAATATCATGAAAAAGTGCCAAAAACTCTGCATGCAAGTTATCTGTAATACCAGCATGACCTGAGAAACCTTTTATCCACGCACCATTCGAGTGACGAAGCAGGTCACCAAAACCATTCGAGTGACGCACCATTCCCTACTAGCATGCCAAGAGATCCACCGGGGAACGCTAACAGGGGAGGGGGTTGCTCTACCTTCAGTTTTGTTTCTCTTTTAATGAAGTTCATTTTGTTATAAAAATAACTCTTTAGTTCTGTCCCCTCATAAAAAATATGGTAGCTCTGCCACTACTTGAATTCACATGCAATCCTAATTATAAATAGAATATTTAGCTAAATAATGGGCATCATGGTTGGCGTCACGCCTAACATATAAAATACTTAAACAACGAAGTAAACATTAACATTAATATAATCCGAATAATAGAATCAACATAGGTGGGAGATTGTAGATGAGTGCTCAGTGCGAGGACCACATTTGAAGCATATGATTATAAATCTTTTGCAAATTTCAAAACCTTCCTCATATCTAAAGCTTCTCCTACATCTGAATTTGGTAATAATTAAACTATGAAAGTAAACATTAAAATTAATACATCTGAATAATAGAATCAACATAGGTTGGAGATTGTAGATGAGTGTCCAGTGTGAGGACCACGTTTGAAGCATTTGATTCTGCTACAATATCTAGGAAAAATAAATCTTTTGCAAATTTCAAATGTTTCCTCATAGCTAAAGCTTCTGCTACCTCTGAATTTGGTAATGAAAGAACCTGTCAGCAACTAGCAACTGATAAGTTAGGTTTTTATGTTATTTTATTCCATATTTTGCTAAAGTTATTTAGTTATTTAGTTTCTTTCTAGTATTGTTTTACTGCCTTTATATTTGTGTTTGTTATTAGGATAAGTTGATGAATAGATGAAGATTTTAAGTGCAAACATGTGAAGTTAGAAGCCCTAAGGTCAAGAGGTGCAACCATGGATCAATACCAAGCCAAACTAAGAGAAGAAGGAACCATAGTGAAAAACACGGTCGCCCATGTCAGCATAACACGCCCGTGTCAGCTTGAGAAGTTTAATGGATTAATTTTCTCAGTGTTGAGCAACACAATGAGAAATACGGCCATTAGTGGCTGTAAATAGCACAAATTTCTGAGTGTGAATCATAATATTTTCCATTGCAAAAACATTTGTAATATTGTTTTAAGTTTGCTTGAAGTTCTAGTAATTACATTTTTATTTTCTTCCAATTTTTTCTTTAATTTATGTTTATCATTTTAATCAATATTTTGATGTCTATTATGATCATGAGTGAGCAGACAATTTTATCTTAGGATTGTGGGAATAATCCAATGATAGGTTCCCCAATAATCCCAATTCTAGATCTATACTTTATTTTATGGATTTTTGGTATTTCAATTCAATCTTATTGTTCTTCATATTCATAATTATTTAGACATCAATGATGAATTAAAGGTGAAGTTTGATTTTGAAATTTTTTTTAGCAAAAATAAAGGGTTATGGAGTCTCGTTAAAACCTTCTGATGTAAAAGCCTCCTTAGGGAAAAACCCGAAGAAAGAAAAAGAGCATGACCCTTTTGTACTATTCATGGGTGTTGAAACTTAATTGATAAAAAACGAGAAAAGTACAAAAGACAATGGGGACTAGGCCAACACCCATGAACACAACACCAAAACAACCAAAAGAAAATATTAACAATCCTATTGAAAGGAATGTAGAAAATAGGTTTGATTATTACACTTTTGTACTTTGAAAGAAGACATTAGTTATAATTGTTGTCTTCTCTTTGAAATGTTTTATACCCTTAATTTAGAAAAAAGATTAGTTTTATAGATGTATCATTGAGATGAAACGCATAAACCTAGCACATTTTATAATTTCTAAATTTTCTTAAACGAAAATTATCTCTACCAATATTCAATCTTTTTAGCTAATCACTGTAGTGAGAAGAAATTGATAATAAATACTAAATCTCTGTGGAACAATATTTTACTATGGGATAGAACCGTGCACTTGTGACCTATCTGCAGCAACCAGGACACCATCAACATTGTCACCACAACACCAATACCCCCCTCTGTTGGGCTCATTACGTCAACATTAAGCTATCCATTTGCAGCTCTTGGTTTTGTGACCTGTTTTATTGCAAACAAAGCAGGTAACCTGCCTACTAGGTCTATTATGTACCTTCTTAGCAGGTTGGTTGATGGGAGAAACCTCAGGTTTTCTTTTATTGCAAGTGCAACAAATTTCTGTGATTTGAGGTTTAGCCCGGGTATTGAGTTTCTTGTCCTTTTTCCTAATGTAGGGCTTTGGTACATAACCAGGTTTGGGTTGATTAGGACATTTTCTGGCAATGTGGCCAAAATTGTTACATTTGAAGCAGATAACCTTCCTTTCATCAAAAGGAATTTTGGTTATCGTGTTTATAGAGTCATTGGTTTTAGGATTAAGAGCCATACCTTTAAGAAGGTTTAATTGCTCATTGACTCTAGCTAAAAGTCTTTCATAGTTGGTCTGCTGAAGAACTGGTTTGGTAATAGGTTTCTCTAACTGGGTAGGGATACCTAAAACATTATTGGTTTGTTCTAAGACATCTTGTTTCCTATCAGATAAAATGGGCTGAAAAGGATAATTGATACCTTTCTTAAAAGCATAATCTCTAAACCATTTAAAGAAAGGGATATTATGTTTGGTCTTTCTGAGAAATTCATAGAATTCCTCTTGGATTGCTTTACGATTGTGTCCCTGATACTGAGAAAAGAACCATTTCCTATGAGGAGACCAATCCTCAGAATAAAACTCTTTTCTTAGGGATTCCTTATCTATGATGAACTTAGACTTCATCATAAGGATTATTAAGGGAGGAATAGGTTGGAGATTGGATAGACCTATGGTCTTCCTCCTCTTTCTGATAGGAGGTTTTTACAGGGGTTGTGGTTTCAAAACCCTGCAAATGGATAGTGGAACCATCATGGGAGGCTCCTATCTGAGGTTTGGAGGACTCTCTAGCTACAAAGAAGGATTTTCTAGAGAAAGATCCTCTGGACATAGCCGTTCTGAAGTCTTCTTCAGATCTGAGGGACCTAGGGATAGTGAAGGAGTTGCTTCTGTTAAAAACAAGATCAACTCTTCCAGATTGATGCTGAATAACATCCTGGAATTCTGGTGTTATCCTAGGTGCTGTAGGGGCAGCTTTATCTAGGGTCCAGGTTTCAGGAAGTGTAATATCACTCCATTGTATGGTTTTAGGTACCATAATATTGGCCTTAGATTGATCAGTAAGAAACAAAGTTGTTTCTCCTGATTTGTGGCATTTGGTTTTAAGGAAATTGGACCTGATAGAGTTCATTACTTTGTAATGAATTCTGTATATCAAAGTGATAGGGACAGATCCTTCCTTCATGTCATAGCCGTGACACTTGACATTAAGATAAAGAACATCAAGGATGTTCTTATCATCCAGACTGACAGTTAAATCTGGGAAGCAATTGAAAAAGATTGGCCCATGAATAAGGCTAGTTTCAACAGTTCCTAATAAGGAGTCATGAAACTGATTATGGCGAGCATCTCTTAAACAGAGCAAGACTGCAACGTTAAGAGATTCTCTGGTAAGAGGCTTCATGCCTACCTGGACACTTCCAATGTGTAGGTAGTTGAAGTTCTTAGCCTTATGATCTTTCATACTTTTCTCAGAAAGAAGATGAAATTCTTCATCATCTTTGCGGAGTATGATTTTCTGTTCAACTGTTCTGATAATAAAATCAGTTTTTGAAAAGAAAGATTTTTGATTTTGATAGAGATCTTTATGAGATATTTTGGGAATATCCCAATTATCAAGATCTTGATTGATATCTTCAAAACGTATTTCTTCTTTGAAGATTTTGTTTGATAAAGATTGATTGGAAGATGAAGATGAGGATGAGGGGTTGCAAGAGAAACGAGAAGAAAAACTTTTAAACATTTTAATAAAATTCTTCCTCACCCGTAAGCATCATAGCCTTCACTTGGTTTCAAAAGAAATATAAATATTAAAATATGAACTAGTAACTACTTTCTAGATTATGCTGGGGATTTAAACATGTTTTGTTTAAGATCATAACAAGGCCAAGTGCAGGATATTAAAACTTGGATAAAAGAATTATTTTCTAATTTATACTTCAGAGAGAAATCCTTTTACTCAGAAAACAACAGGTAAAGTAAATACTGAAATACATTTAATTTAAACCATTTAAATTATATCTTGAGTTTGATTCAGACATGCAAGTGATCAAAAAACAAACTGTTTTCTGTTTTACTTCCTTTTAGACACCAAGATGTTTCCAGAATACAACATCTCTCTGGGCGGCAAGGTAGCTGCTCTATCACTCGCGAGTCTTACGCATTCGTTATGCCGTTCGTCGTTAGCGAGATTTCCAAGTATTCTTTCAAAATCCTATAATGTCAAAAGTAAGCAGAACATGGTTTTGAAAAGGTTATAGATGTTCTTGATCAAAAGCGGAGAATACGTTTTCAGAATATAACTCAGGGAAAGTTCAAATTAAACATATGACAACATACTTTGACAAACTGTTTTAAGATCAAAAGTAAATCTTTGTAAAATATAAACACAGATGAATAATTTTCTTATTCAATCACCTTTTATGTTTATGTGTTATAAAATAGTAAGCTGATTGACTATGGGATTTCTCAGACATCTGGTACTGCTCACAACAGACATTGGCCACGTTTGTGAGGCTCCCAGAACATTCTTTGAAAATACACCAGTAAACTGGCCTGAACAAGGCTAGCCATAGTCAAGGAGTATACTAATAGTGTAACACTTAGAAATATTTTAACTTTGAATTAATATCCATAACAGGCACTTATATGAATATGAACAAAATAAGTAACTGCAAAGCATAATCCAGATAAGTAACCAACAGTTCAAAGTTAATATCTACATTCCTACTTCCACCATCTGGCTCTGATACCAAGAGGGGGTCGGAACCAGGAGGGGGGGATTAAATTAAAGAGACAGAGGGAAATAGGTAGCATACGGAATGCAACAAATAAATAAATTAAAGACAGATAAAACTCACGAGATAGATTAGGAGGTAAAACCTTCCATGTACTATCTATGAGTTACTTTGATTGATTGAGATAGTTAAGAACTATCTATGAGTTACAAGATTGAAGAATTGAAGAAGAGAAGAAGAAGATTACAAGTGCTCTGGCTTCTCACTAGAACTTAGGGAGAGAAGTAGAGAATTGTGTGTCGAAGTCCGTGTCCAATACAAGCCTAAGACATGATTAAATAGATTGAAAATTGAATAGTAACCGGTTACTAAACCGGCACTGTGCACTAAGTGACCTGCACTGTAGAGGATCCAAGAGTATCTGACTTGAACTGTGCAGCAGCAGGGAAAAGTACACGTGGTCTGAGCAAAAGGAGCCTTGGATTCCAAAATGGCAGAAGATAGTGGGAGACAAGGGGTCCCCATGGATTGACCACTTCGATTTGTGGGAAAGCAAGAATCTTTGGCTACGAAGACAAAGTAGTGGGTGGGACGTCCACTAAGTCTTGCAATGGAGAACCTTATCGTATTCCTGCAAAAAGGAAACAACAGTGCTTGTCGAAAAACAACAGATTTTGTCGAAAGACAACAGAGCATGTCGAAAGGTTAGATTTGGAGTTTGAACAGTTTTTCATGTCCATAAGGACACTACAATCACCATGTTCAAGGGTGGTTCAACAGAGCTTGTCGAAAGACAACAGAGCTTGTCGAAAGATTTGAAATTTGAACAGTTTTTCATGTCCATAAGGACACTACAATCACCATGTTCAAGGGTGGTTCAACAGAGCTTGTCGAAAGACAACAGAGCTTGTCGAAAGATTTAGATTTGAAATTTGAACAGTTTTTTATGTCCATAAGGACACTACAATCACCATGTTCAAGGGTGGTTTAAGCAGTTTTTCCCATAAAAGGTGGTACAATTATCATGCTTAAGGATAATTTTGAGAATAAAATTGAAGCCTTCAAGAGGATCAAAAAGAGATCATCAAGAAAGGAATTTTGTAAAATAAGATTAAAATTCCAAGGGGATCAGCAAAGATTATCAGAATAATAATCAAAGCCATCTTCCTCAGAGAAATCTTTTGGAGAGGAGGAAGAAGATGAGACAAGAATCTGTTTCATCTTATTGTCCTTTCCTGAAGATGAAGGGACATCCTTGGCCTCAGATTGGTTTTGAAGAAGTTTCATGACATTCTGAAGTTTTTCCAGAATATCATCTTCAGAGGTAGAAGCTGCAAGAGCTGCAGAAATTCTAGCCTTTTGATTTAAAAATTTACAAGTTTCTGGGTCAGCAACTTGCAAAGCTTTTGGGTTGGTCTTAAACCAATTGGTCACACCCGCAGGAGATGCAGCAGAGGCATCAAAACGAGGCCACCATTTGATAGACCCTTGTTTGTAAAAAGACAACAAAGTCTTTGGGTGATGGAAATGCCCAGTTTTATATTGCCATGAAAAAATCCATGATAATGAAAAAATGGCATAAAAATTTAAAATGATTGGATAATTGGTAAGATCTTTGTTGAATCTTTTTGAAAACATTTGAAATCCTTCTTGGACTTCAGTGGGAAAGATTTCTGGGCAAGGGCCAAAGAAATCCCACCATTGAAGGAACCAGTTAGGGAAGGAATACTTGGTTTTCTTTTTGAAATAGATCAACCAAGAATGTTTAAGAATTTTGTTTTGTAAGCCTAGGATAACATAATCCCAAGCTTTGATATAATCCCAATAATTATAACCCATAGGGTCAAAGAGCTGGGAAAATTTCTTTGTGTTGTTTGGATTTGGCCCAAATGCTGAGGGTGTCAGAACATTTAGAATTTGAAGGGTTGAATGGGTGATGACAGCATCATCCTTAGGATCCCTATAATGTTTGAGGGATATTGACTCAGTATCTATGAGAATAAATTCATAGAATTTCTGGGTTTTGTTTGGAGTAAGAGGTAAGAAATGGGATTGAGGTGGAAAGATCTTTGGAGGGATCTTGTTGGGATTTTCATCCCAGAATTCTGGTTCAATATGAGCCACAAAGAAATAGCTTTCTTTTGGGACATACTGGGTTTGAGCAGGGGTAATTGGGTTGGTTCTAATAACCAAATTTGATTGGTTTTGGGCAGAGGTAACCTGGGTTTTTGGGTTAATCTGCAATTGTTGGGATTTTTGGGTTTGGATGGCTAGGTCCAAGGTAGGGAGATCTTGGTCACTATCCTCAGCAATACTAGCCCAAGTTCTGGAGGGAAGATTGGTTAACCCTTGTTCCTGGAAAGTCAGGAGGGTTTGGATTGGAAAGGCATAGTCAGACTTTGCCTGTTTAATTTGGTTTTGGGTACTCTGAGAGGAATGCCCAGATTGGTTTCCAGATTGGTTTAGGGTGGAAGGCCCTGTAGAGATCATTGGGTTTTTACCTTTTCCTCTTCCTCTTCCTCTCGAGGAGGAAGCCCTGGTGGTCATCTTGAATGAAGCCCTGAGAGTCAAAGATGATTCAGTTAGTAAAATTCTGATTATAATTTCTATATAATCGTAATGGAATAAAATGTCTAAAATTTCTACCATTTGGTTTCTAGACATAAAGAGATTAATTGTTAGAAATCTTCCATGAGAGTTTTCAGCAAGATTATAGGAGTCAAGAATTTCTTGTGAGACAGTGTGATTAACCATGTCATAAGAAATATCTATCATTCCCTCCTGGGTTTTAGCTTTGATGCTAATTCCAGAATTGAAATTGGTTTTGGAGCAAATTTTTTGAGTTTTATTGAGAGATTTGCTCGGATGATAAAACTTAAAGGGTTGCCCCAGATAATAAGCATTAATACCAAAATCATTGATATGAAAAGAAAAAAGTAGAGCTGGGGATTCCCAGATAACTCTATTTTCAAAGTTGGTAATAATGGATGAAATGGAGATATTGAATCTGTAAATGGAGGAAGCTAGGTCAATAAACCTAGATTCAGGTTTATCAAAATAATAACCTAACCAATTGTAGATTCTGGATTTAATCTTAGGTTTGAGCTCAAGGTTCTTAAGCTCAGATAAAATCCTGTTGTACCTATGGGGTTTTCCATCTCTGCAGATGAGCTTGATTCTTCTTTTGGTACTAGGATCAATATTGAAAGTACTGAGTTTTCTAATAACCCAGCAGCTCTTGGTTTTGTGACCTAGCTTCCTCCATTTACAGATTCAATATCTCCTGTTTTGCAGCATATATATGACAGAGGGGAATTCTTTTGCTCTGATTGACTATGGGATTTCTCAGACATCTGGTACTGCTCACAACAGACATTGGCCACGTTTGTGAGGCTCCCAGAACATTCTTTGAAAATACACCAGTAAACTGGCCTGAACAAGGCTAGCCATAGTCAAGGAGTATACTAATAGTGTAAGAGGGGAAGTAGGTAGCATACGGAATGCAACAAATAAATAAATTAAAGACAGATAAAACTCACGAGATAGATTAGGAGGTAAAACCTTCCATGTACTATCTATGAGTTACTTTGATTGATTGAGATAGTTAAGAACTATCTATGAGTTACAAGATTGAAGAATTGAAGAAGAGAAGAAGAAGATTACAAGTGCTCTGGCTTCTCACTAGAACTTAGGGAGAGAAGTAGAGAATTGTGTGTCGAAGTCTGTGTGTATAACACAAGCCTAAGACATGATTAAATAGATTGAAAATTGAATAGTAACCGGTTACTAAACCGGCACTGTGCACTAAGTGACCTGCACTGTAGAGGATCCAAGGGTATCTGACTTGAACTGTGCAGCAGCAGGGATAAGTACAGAAGGTCTGAGCAAAAGGAGCCTTGGATTCCAAAATGCCAGATGATAGTGGGAGACAAGGGGTCCCCATGGATTGACCACATCGTTTTGTGGGAAAGCAAGAATCTTCGACAATGAAGACAAAGTAGAGGGTGGGTCGTCCACTAAGTCTTGCAATGGAGAACCTTTTCGTGTTCCTGCAAAAAGGAAACAACAGTGCTTGTCGAAAAACAACAGAGCTTGACGAAAAACAACAGAGCTTGTCGAAAGACAACAGAGCTTGTCGAAAGGTTAGGTTTGAAATTTTGAACAGTTTTTCATGTCCATAAGGACACTACAATCACCATGTTCAAGGGTGGTTCAACAGAGCTTGTCGAAAGACAACAGAGCTTGTCGAAAGGTTTAGATTTGAAATTTGAACAGTTTTTCATGTCCATAAGGACACTACAATCACCATGCTCAAGGGTGGTTTAAGATCAGTTTTTCATACCAATAACGGTACTACTATCACCATGATCCAGGGTGGTTATTAAGCAGTTTTTTTCCACAAAGAGTGGTACAGTTATCGTGCTTAAGGATAAATGTTTCCCTGTAAATATTCACGAGTGAGATAGTCAGGAAGAGAATTGTCAGAACCTTTAAGATATTCGATGTCGAAATCAAATATACTTAAAATTGCTTGCCATCTGGCAAAAATTTGTTTAGATGCAAGATTTTTAACATCCTTTTGCAAAATATCTTTTGCAGACTTGCAATCAATACGAACAAGAAACTTTTGATTTAAAAGGTCAGATTGGAACTTTGAAATGGATAGCACAATAGCCAAAACTTCCTTTTTGATAGTGGAATAATTCTGCTGGGCAGGGTTCCAATGTTTAGAAGTGAAAGCAATGATTTGCTCTTTTCCAGAAATTTTTTGTTTTAAAATTCCGCCGTAACCAATATCAGAAGCATCAGTTTCGACAATTTTGAAGGCTTCAGGATTGGGTAGGTAAAGGCAGGGTAGCTCTTTAACCTGGGCTTTGATTTGTATGACTATTTTGGTGTGATCATCCGTCCAAGGAGGAGGATCCTTTTTTAGACGATCATGAAGAGGTTTGATGAGATTACTTAGTTGTGGAAAGAAGTCTGAGACATAATTTAGACAACCAAGGAACCTTTGCAGTTGGGTTTTGTCAATAATTTGATTGGGGAATTTATCTGAGAACTCAATAGCCCTAGTGATAGGAGTAATAGTTCCGTGATGGATATTGTGACCCAAAAATCTGATTTTTGTTTGGAACAAATTAATTTTTGTCTTCGACACAGCAAGACCATTTCTCTTTATGATAGAAATAAAGGTATTGATATGCCTGACATGTTGGTCGAAAGATTGTGAGAAAATGAGCACATCATCAATATAGACAATGGCGAAATTTGCATAATCATTGAATATATCATTCATGATTCTTTGAAATTCAGAAGGAGCGTTTTTCAAGCCAAAAGGCATAACGTTCCATTCATATTGACCAAAAGGGACAGTGAAGGCAGTTTTGTATCTATCCTTCTCTTTGATCTGGATTTGCCAAAATCCAGATTTCATGTCAAACTTTGAAAATATTTTTGCGTCATGAAGACGTTTGAGAAGGTCCTTTTTGTTAGGAATAGGATATCTAATCCAACAAAGGGCTTGGTTGAGAGGTTTGTAATTAATAACCAATCTGGGAGTTCCCCTTTCTATTTCTGCTTGTTTGTTAACATAAAAGGCAGAGCAAGACCAGGAACTCTTACTTTTGCGAATAAGACCCTTTTTTAAAAGATCATTTATTTCCTTTTGACAAATCAAGAGGAGATCCTGATTCATCTGGATAGGTCTAGCTTTGGTGGGAATTTGTCTTTCATGAAAATCCTTTTCATAAGGAAGTTCCACAACATGACGTTTTCTTTCCCAGAAAGCATTAGGAAGATCAGAACAAATAGTGGATTGTATTTGTTCTAAAAGACTCCTAATTTTGAATTGATTTTCTTTTTTGAGTAACTGGTGATCAATATTTCTAAAAGTAATTTCATCTTTTAAAAAATTGATTTGATTTTCTTTGTAAGAAATTGGATTTAAGTTTCTAACAAAAGGTTTTCTTAAAAACTTAAAAATGATTGGTTGTCCCAAGTGCTGGGCTATGATACCTTCTTCAGTTATTTGAAAAGGAAAAAGTGATCTTATGAACGGAGTTCCTAAGATTACCTGATTTTTCAAACCTTTGACAAGAAGAAAAGAGGTATCAATTTTGAAATTGTTGTTTTCGATGATAGCTGAAGACAACTTGTAATTGATTCTTAACTTAGTACCATTTGCAGCACTAAGTTGTTCAGAGGTTTTTTCAAAGTATTTTGTCGGGATAAGACCCTCTAAAATACAATTTGAGTCTGCACCTGTGTCAAACAAAGCAACAGTTTCAAAAATAAAATCTTTGATAATAATTTTGACATTTATGTAAAATTTTTGAATTTTCACATAATTGATTAGCCCTAAGAAATCTGAATCCGCTTCCTTATCAGAGTCAGGGACACTTGAAGAGGAATTGGTTTCATGATTATTCCAATGGTCAATAATGGACTGGTGATTGGCCTGTTTTTCTTTCAGTTTACTGACCTCAACTTTCAAGTTGTTGATCTCATACTGAAGATCTTGGATAGTAACAGGTTTGATACTGGTTTTCTCTAACCTTTTGAAGGTATCCTTGAGATTATACTTATTGGTTACTAAAGGGCTTTTGGGAGGTTTAGTCTCAAGGGTAGACTTAAGCTTCTTGAGGTATTTTTCTCTTTCCTGGGGATCAGGAATGGCATTTATGGCCTCAAGGAGAAGATCTTGTTCTTTGGTGAGAACATTGATGCTATTAGAGGAATCAGATTTAGATAAATCATCATCCTGAATTTGATCAACTTTCTCAGAAGGTTGATCAGAGGATTCTTCTGAAGATTGGGCTAATAAATTGTTAATCTTGTTTTCGATGTCCGAACCAAGATTAAGAACTTTGAGTCTGTTAACAACTCTACAGTTTCTGCTAATATGCCCTGGTTTGCCACATTTGAAGCAGACAATAGGTTTTATATCATTATTTTCATAATGATTTTTGGTAAATTGATCAGTAATCCTTGGCCTAGGTTTCCTATCATGTCTTTGCTTGTAATAGTCAGGTCTAGGTAAGGTGCTGATAGGTTTTGGTTTGGCTTTGGTTCTTTTGATGCAAGGGAGGCCGAATTGTTCGCAGAAGGTTCCTAAGTCCTTGCGATTTTGAGCCTTTTCTTTGGATAATTGTTGCTGAATTTTGTCGTCTTGACAAATTTTTAAAGCAACTCTTTGGATGATAGCAATAAGCTGACCATAGCTTAATTGCTGGTAGGGAATATTTCCATTAGGGTCCTGATTGCGAAGCTTATCTCTAACCTTATCACCTAAGGATTTAGGGAGACCTGCAAGGAATTTCTCCTTCCAGAAGGCTTGTTGGCTATCTTCTCTGGTGTAGACTCTTGTAAGGAATGTGTCCTTATACCATCTAAAATCACCGAGGGTTTTGCACCTAAGATTGGACAACAACTCTGCAGATCTATCCTTAATCAAGGAAGGGTCTCCTATAAAGTGTTGGGCAATGGTGAAGATTAAAGTGTTAACTGCATCAGGGATTTGAATCCCTTCTTCAGTGATGGGTTCTCCGCTGGGTTCCCTTTTGATGGCGGTAAGGATAGATTGCTTATCCTCATCATCGAGGTAATTATCCCACCAACCTTTGAGTTGACCACAGAATCCTGCAATGAGGATTTCTACGATCATGTTTTCTGAGCAATTGTTAGAAGTTTCATAGGCAGTGGCAACCATAGTCATGTTTTGGAGGATTTTGGTTATGCCATACTCATTTTCTCCATCAATGTTCCACTCATAAACATTGTTGGCACTGAAACTTTTAAAATTGGTTTCCTTTTCTTCTAAGAGAAGGTCAGGAGCAGTGGCCCTAGGGTAGTAAAGCTTGGTTTCCCTACGCCATTTGTTTTTAGGATTGTAAATGATTGGACTGACTCTATTCTTAGAAGAGGCATCTTCTGAATGGTCAGAAGAGGTCTCATCTATCATATTGATGCTTTTCCTAGGGGTATGAGGAGAAAGCGTATCAGGGACAGTTGTTTTGAGGAGAGCTAAATGCTCATTGATTTTTTCCAAGATTTCATCCTTGGTTTCATCAACTTCCCTTTTGATATGACCTTCTTGCCTGAAGGCTTTTTTAGAGGTCTTGGAAACCCTATAGGGATTGAATAGGGGCTTTTCTATCTTAGCAGAAGGACAAGGTGACTCAGTTCTAGGGGAGGCAACTTTGTTTCTACTTAATTTGGAATCTCCTAGTGCTTGGAGGTATTTGTTTGTATAGTTGGATTGTTCCATGAGATCTTTGATGTCTCTGGCTGTTATTGGTTCACTATCAGGCCTAGCTTTAAAGGGGGTAGCCATGACAGGGGTAGATTGGTTTTGAATGTTGAGGGTAAAAGGGCCTTTAGGAGGTAATTCAGATTGGACCTTTTGACCATCTTTTAGATGCCATATAGTGATGACATCTACGATTTTCCTTCCAATAATGTCATCCTGGAAGGGATAATTGATATTTTTCTTGATGGTGTACACATGAAACCAATCAAAAAAAGGAATATTGTATTTGACATTTTCAAGGAATTTATAGAACTTTTCCTGAATGGATTTTCTATTCTTCCCTTGATAATGTTTGAAGAACCATTCTCTGTGAAGAGACCATTCTTCAGAATAAAATTCCTTTTTTAGGGAAATTTTATCTATGACAAAAGAAGTTTGACTGTTGATAAGATCTTTGCAAAGATCTTGATTGGTAAGACCTTTACTAAGATCTTGATTGTTATTTTCAGAAAATTGATTTTCTGATAAAGGCATAGTAATAAAAGACATGTCTGGGAGAGTGAGGAAAGCAGTATGTATAAAAGCGGTTTTCAAAAATTTTGTTTAATTCCTCACCCATAAGTATCTTCGCCTTCACTTGGTTTAATTAGAAATATAAATATTAAAATATGAACTAGCAACTACTTTCTAGATTATGCTGGGGATTTAAACCTGTTTTGTTTAAGATCATAACAAGGCCAAGTGCAGGATATTAAAACTTGGATAAAAGAATTATTTTCTAATTTATACTTCAGAGAGAAATCCTTTTACTCAGAAAACAACAGGTAAAGTAAATACTGAAATACATTTAATTTAAACCATTTAAATTATATCTTGAGTTTGATTCAGACATGCAAGTGATCAAAAAACAAACTGTCTTCTGTTTTACTTCCTTTTAGACACCAAGATGTTTCCAGAATACAACATCTCTCTGGGCGGCAAGGTAGCTGCTCTATCACTCGCGAGTCTTACGCATTCGTTATGCCGTTCGTCGTTAGCGAGATTTCCAAGTATTCTTTCAAAATCCTATAATGTCAAAAGTAAGCAGAACATGGTTTTGAAAAGGTTATAGATGTTCTTGATCAAAAGCGGAGAATACGTTTTCAGAATATAACTCAGGGAAAGTTCAAATTAAACATATGACAACATACTTTGACAAACTGTTTTAAGATCAAAAGTAAATCTTTGTAAAATATAAACACAGATGAATAATTTTCTTATTCAATCACCTTTTATGTTTATGTGTTATAAAATAGTAAGCTGATTGACTATGGGATTTCTCAGACATCTGGTACTGCTCACAACAGACATTGGCCACGTTTGTGAGGCTCCCAGAACATTATTTGAAAATACACCAGTAAACTGGCCTGAACAAGGCTAGCCATAGTCAAGGAGTATACTAATAGTGTAACACTTAGAAATATTTTAACTTTGAATTAATATCCATAACAGGCACTTATATGAATATGAACAAAATAAGTAACTGCAAAGCATAATCCAGATAAGTAACCAACAGTTCAAAGTTAATATCTACATTCCTACTTCCACCATCTGGCTCTGATACCAAGAGGGGGTCGGAACCAGGAGAGGGGGATTAAATTAAAGAGACAGAGGGGAAGTAGGTAGCATACGGAATGCAACAAATAAATAAATTAAAGGCAGATAAAACTCACGAGATAGTTTAGGAGGTAAAACCTTCCATGTACTATCTATGAGTTACTTTGAATTGATTGAGATAGTTAAGAACTATCTATGAGTTACAAGATTGAAGATTGAAGAAGAGAAGAAGAAGAAGATTACAAGTGCTCTGGCTTCTCACTAGAACTTAGGGAGAGAAGTAGAGAATTGTGTGTCTAAGTCCGTGTCCAATACAAGCCTAAGACATGATTAAATAGATTGAAAATTGAATAGTAACCGGTTACTAAACCGGCACTGTGCACTAAGTGACCTGCACTGTAGAGGATCCAAGAGTATCTGACTTGAACTGTGCAGCAGCAGGGAAAAGTACACGTGGTCTGAGCAAAAGGAGCCTTGGATTCCAAAATGCCAGAAGATAGTGGGAGACAAGGGGTCCCCATGGATTGACCACTTCGATTTGTGGGAAAGCAAGAATCTTTGGCTACGAAGACAAAGTAGTGGGTGGGACGTCCACTAAGTCTTGCAATGGAGAACCTTATCGTATTCCTGCAAAAAGGAAACAACAGTGCTTGTCGAAAAACAACAGATTTTGTCGAAAGACAACAGAGCATGTCGAAAGGTTAGATTTGGAGTTTGAACAGTTTTTCATGTCCATAAGGACACTACAATCACCATGTTCAAGGGTGGTTCAACAGAGCTTGTCGAAAGACAACAGAGCTTGTCGAAAGATTTGAAATTTGAACAGTTTTTCATGTCCATAAGGACACTACAATCACCATGTTCAAGGGTGGTTCAACAGAGCTTGTCGAAAGACAACAGAGCTTGTCGAAAGATTTAGATTTGAAATTTGAACAGTTTTTTATGTCCATAAGGACACTACAATCACCATGTTCAAGGGTGGTTTAAGCAGTTTTTCCCATAAAAGGTGGTACAATTATCATGCTTAAGGATAATTTTGAGAATAAAATTGAAGCCTTCAAGAGGATCAAAAAGAGATCATCAAGAAAGGAATTTTGTAAAATAAGATTAAAATTCCAAAGGGATCAGCAAAGATTATCAGAATAATAATCAAAGCCATCTTCCTCAGAGAAATCTTTTGGAGAGGAGGAAGAAGATGAGACAAGAATCTGTTTCATCTTATTGTCCTTTCCTGAAGATGAAGGGACATCCTTGGCCTCAGATTGGTTTTGAAGAAGTTTCATGACATTCTGAAGTTTTTCCAGAATATCATCTTCAGAGGTAGAAGCTGCAAGAGCTGCAGAAATTCTAGCCTTTTGATTTAAAAATTTACAAGTTTCTGGGTCAGCAACTTGCAAAGCTTTTGGGTTGGTCTTAAACCAATTGGTCACACCCGCAGGAGATGCAGCAGAGGCATCAAAACGAGGCCACCATTTGATAGACCCTTGTTTGTAAAAAGACAACAAAGTCTTTGGGTGATGGAAATGCCCAGTTTTATATTGCCATGAAAAAATCCATGATAATGAAAAAATGGCATAAAAATTTAAAATGATTGGATAATTGGTAAGATCTTTGTTGAATCTTTTTGAAAACATTTGAAATCCTTCTTGGACTTCAGTGGGAAAGATTTCTGGGCAAGGGCCAAAGAAATCCCACCATTGAAGGAACCAGTTAGGGAAGGAATACTTGGTTTTCTTTTTGAAATAGATCAACCAAGAATGTTTAAGAATTTTGTTTTGTAAGCCTAGGATAACATAATCCCAAGCTTTGATATAATCCCAATAATTATAACCCATAGGGTCAAAGAGCTGGGAAAATTTCTTTGTGTTGTTTGGATTTGGCCCAAATGCTGAGGGTGTCAGAACATTTAGAATTTGAAGGGTTGAATGGGTGATGACAGCATCATCCTTAGGATCCCTATAATGTTTGAGGGATATTGACTCAGTATCTATGAGAATAAATTCATAGAATTTCTGGGTTTTGTTTGGAGTAAGAGGTAAGAAATGGGATTGAGGTGGAAAGATCTTTGGAGGGATCTTGTTGGGATTTTCATCCCAGAATTCTGGTTCAATATGAGCCACAAAGAAATAGCTTTCTTTTGGGACATACTGGGTTTGAGCAGGGGTAATTGGGTTGGTTCTAATAACCAAATTTGATTGGTTTTGGGCAGAGGTAACCTGGGTTTTTGGGTTAATCTGCAATTGTTGGGATTTTTGGGTTTGGATGGCTAGGTCCAAGGTAGGGAGATCTTGGTCACTATCCTCAGCAATACTAGCCCAAGTTCTGGAGGGAAGATTGGTTAACCCTTGTTCCTGGAAAGTCAGGAGGGTTTGGATTGGAAAGGCATAGTCAGACTTTGCCTGTTTAATTTGGTTTTGGGTACTCTGAGAGGAATGCCCAGATTGGTTTCCAGATTGGTTTAGGGTGGAAGGCCCTGTAGAGATCATTGGGTTTTTACCTTTTCCTCTTCCTCTTCCTCTCGAGGAGGAAGCCCTGGTGGTCATCTTGAATGAAGCCCTGAGAGTCAAAGATGATTCAGTTAGTAAAATTCTGATTATAATTTCTATATAATCGTAATGGAATAAAATGTCTAAAATTTCTACCATTTGGTTTCTAGACATAAAGAGATTAATTGTTAGAAATCTTCCATGAGAGTTTTCAGCAAGATTATAGGAGTCAAGAATTTCTTGTGAGACAGTGTGATTAACCATGTCATAAGAAATATCTATCATTCCCTCCTGGGTTTTAGCTTTGATGCTAATTCCAGAATTGAAATTGGTTTTGGAGCAAATTTTTTGAGTTTTATTGAGAGATTTGCTCGGATGATAAAACTTAAAGGGTTGCCCCAGATAATAAGCATTAATACCAAAATCATTGATATGAAAAGAAAAAAGTAGAGCTGGGGATTCCCAGATAACTCTATTTTCAAAGTTGGTAATAATGGATGAAATGGAGATATTGAATCTGTAAATGGAGGAAGCTAGGTCAATAAACCTAGATTCAGGTTTATCAAAATAATAACCTAACCAATTGTAGATTCTGGATTTAATCTTAGGTTTGAGCTCAAGGTTCTTAAGCTCAGATAAAATCCTGTTGTACCTATGGGGTTTTCCATCTCTGCAGATGAGCTTGATTCTTCTTTTGGTACTAGGATCAATATTGAAAGTACTGAGTTTTCTAATAACCCAGCAGCTCTTGGTTTTGTGACCTGTTTTATTGCAAACAAAGCAGGTAACCTGCCTACTAGGTCTATTATGTACCTTCTTAGCAGGTTGGTTGATGGGAGAAACCTCAGGTTTTCTTTTATTGCAAGTGCAACAAATTTCTGTGATTTGAGGTTTAGCCCGGGTATTGAGTTTCTTGTCCTTTTTCCTAATGTAGGGCTTTGGTACATAACCAGGTTTGGGTTGATTAGGACATTTTCTGGCAATGTGGCCAAAATTGTTACATTTGAAGCAGATAACCTTCCTTTCATCAAAAGGAATTTTGGTTATCGTGTTTATAGAGTCATTGGTTTTAGGATTAAGAGCCATACCTTTAAGAAGGTTTAATTGCTCATTGACTCTAGCTAAAAGTCTTTCATAGTTGGTCTGCTGAAGAACTGGTTTGGTAATAGGTTTCTCTAACTGGGTAGGGATACCTAAAACATTATTGGTTTGTTCTAAGACATCTTGTTTCCTATCAGATAAAATGGGCTGAAAAGGATAATTGATACCTTTCTTAAAAGCATAATCTCTAAACCATTTAAAGAAAGGGATATTATGTTTGGTCTTTCTGAGAAATTCATAGAATTCCTCTTGGATTGCTTTACGATTGTGTCCCTGATACTGAGAAAAGAACCATTTCCTATGAGGAGACCAATCCTCAGAATAAAACTCTTTTCTTAGGGATTCCTTATCTATGATGAACTTAGACTTCATCATAAGGATTATTAAGGGAGGAATAGGTTGGAGATTGGATAGACCTATGGTCTTCCTCCTCTTTCTGATAGGAGGTTTTTACAGGGGTTGTGGTTTCAAAACCCTGCAAATGGATAGTGGAACCATCATGGGAGGCTCCTATCTGAGGTTTGGAGGACTCTCTAGCTACAAAGAAGGATTTTCTAGAGAAAGATCCTCTGGACATAGCCGTTCTGAAGTCTTCTTCAGATCTGAGGGACCTAGGGATAGTGAAGGAGTTGCTTCTGTTAAAAACAAGATCAACTCTTCCAGATTGATGCTGAATAACATCCTGGAATTCTGGTGTTATCCTAGGTGCTGTAGGGGCAGCTTTATCTAGGGTCCAGGTTTCAGGAAGTGTAATATCACTCCATTGTATGGTTTTAGGTACCATAATATTGGCCTTAGATTGATCAGTAAGAAACAAAGTTGTTTCTCCTGATTTGTGGCATTTGGTTTTAAGGAAATTGGACCTGATAGAGTTCATTACTTTGTAATGAATTCTGTATATCAAAGTGATAGGGACAGATCCTTCCTTCATGTCATAGCCGTGACACTTGACATTAAGATAAAGAACATCAAGGATGTTCTTATCATCCAGACTGACAGTTAAATCTGGGAAGCAATTGAAAAAGATTGGCCCATGAATAAGGCTAGTTTCAACAGTTCCTAATAAGGAGTCATGAAACTGATTATGGCGAGCATCTCTTAAACAGAGCAAGACTGCAACGTTAAGAGATTCTCTGGTAAGAGGCTTCATGCCTACCTGGACACTTCCAATGTGTAGGTAGTTGAAGTTCTTAGCCTTATGATCTTTCATACTTTTCTCAGAAAGAAGATGAAATTCTTCATCATCTTTGCGGAGTATGATTTTCTGTTCAACTGTTCTGATAATAAAATCAGTTTTTGAAAAGAAAGATTTTTGATTTTGATAGAGATCTTTATGAGATATTTTGGGAATATCCCAATTATCAAGATCTTGATTGATATCTTCAAAACGTATTTCTTCTTTGAAGATTTTGTTTGATAAAGATTGATTGGAAGATGAAGATGAGGATGAGGGGTTGCAAGAGAAACGAGAAGAAAAACTTTTAAACATTTTAATAAAATTCTTCCTCACCCGTAAGCATCATAGCCCCCTCTTTAATTTATCTGTCTGTCTCACTATATATATATATATATATATATATATGACCATATAAAAATACATGGGTGGTTATGATTGAAAGTTATTTAGTGGTTGCATGACCACTTAAAAAAGTCACGTGACTTTATATTTTAATCTTGACCATTCATGATTTTGACCTATGTCCATGATTGCAATTGCATCATTCTTTTTTTTGGGTGGTGGATAATACTTTTGATTATTTTTAATTAGAAAGTAGATTATCATGAGCCGCACTTACTTTGTGGAGGTCTAAACTCAAAAAATACTATTTTGATAACTCGTCAATGATGCCCTTCCATGGATTCACCTATATAACCTGCAGCTAAAGTAGCAAAAATAAGAGCTTGAATATCACTTGCAAATAATCCGAGGAACATAATTAACAACTATAGAACTACTAAAGGTACTAACGAAACAAGAACAACAACTACTAATTCATCGGTTAATATATTTCCGAAAAGTCAAAAACTAAGCGAATATACATCTTCAAATCTGGACCTCCACTTAGCGTTTCCAACTTCACCGCCCTAGCACTATCAAAGTTGGTAGTAGATTTTTGTGTCTTTTGACCAATAGTAGTCGCATCAGCATCAGTCCACTCAAAACAATTTTTGATTTCTAGCAAACTATCACTCCCCTCATTAATATTTCTTTCCAACCACTCCCGAAATGCACTACTGCAGAAAAGGGATTTAAAGTCAGGCAAAACGGACTTTTAAAGTCGGGCTCCAGCTCGACTTATATTAAGTCGACTTTGTATGCCAAGAGATTTAAAGTCAAGCGACAGCCCGACTTCGTATGTATGTTTCTAAGTTGTGCAGGTTGTGCACGACTTTAAAGACGGTCAGTAGTCTCTCTGAATAACTTATGAAGTCGGACAATGGCCTGACGTCAAAGACGTTTCTAAGTCATACTTTTAACGGCATGACTTTAAAAGTGTTAATTTTTTTTTTAATTTTATTTTGCTGTTAGTTGATTCCCCTGGATATACAAATTTAGCTCCAAAAGTGGCATCAAATTCATTAAACCTTGCAACACACATTCTATATAAGAGAACTACTAAATTTTGCTCCAAAAATATCATTAGCAAACTAAAAATTACTTTAACAATTGTCAACAAAAACACAATTTAGTGGAGCAACAATAAATACCAAACGCTTCTATTAAGCTCCACAATACATATATATAGACTAATTAAACACAACCAAACACATAAATGGAATTTGATGCCACTGGTATTAACTTTACTTAAGTCGTTTTCTTCGTTCTTCCTTTGAAGTTGGTTTACGCTCCGCATGTAACTTTATAAAGAACTCTACCCAAATTTGTCTTACATGCTTCAACTCTTCAAGTGTGAACGGACGACTCAAATTAAACATCTACAAAAATAAAAATTGAGTAAGAATCACATGGGTTACCTAATATACAACATAAGAATTCCTAGCATCCTAAAAGTTGAAAAATTTAATTATATTACCTTCTTCCAATTATTAGTGATAGCTGCGGAGACAATGGTCATCATATTTATCATCACATGGTGGCCACAAGAATAACCATCTTTTTGTTTCGCTCCCTATAAATGAATATCAAATATGAAAATTGGATATAATTTCAATAATAAGTATAAAATGCAAATAAAATTAATTTATTAAATACTTACTTTAAGTGTCACCCATTGAGGTTTAGGTTTTTTCACACCCTTCATCTTGTTATATCCATCCATAGCTCTATGGGGTAACATCATAAACAGTAAGTTACAATTCTAAAGCATATTAAAAAATGTTATTCACAAAGTCCTTAAAATCAATTCATAAATTAGGTTAATGTTCATATATATACCTCAGTCAATGCTTCAGCAATCATATCTTTGTATTTCTTTTCAAACTTTTGAGTTAACTCCTCCCTCAACTCTTGCTTCATAACAGCCATTTTCTCACTATCTGAGGTGAATCTAGTGCGTGAAGCACGCCCAAAGTATTGTGATAGACCCACCCCTCTACCAGCTGCTCGTACACGGCCACGACGATCGGGTTTTCCAATGGCTACAGTCAAGACATCTTGACGTCCATGTGGAACAAAAGTTCCCTATCTTGCCTGATCAGCTAACTCATCCTATAACAAAAACCATGTGCACTTTAGGCAATTTTGTAAAATGTAATTCCTAGGGCGTTCATCTTTTGAACAAAAAATTTAACTTATAATTTTCGAAGCGACAGAAGCTGACTCATCCGTTGTAAAAGATCCTGTTTTCCTCTTATGGGCCAACTTAAATAGCTCATGACGTGGAAGAGATGGAGGATCTACTACTAAGTCTGGATCACCAGACTCCTAACGCCTTTCTTCCACGTAGCTCTTTTTCCACTTGTCCTTAACCACCCTATAGCCACCACGAGAGGATGTATGGTAGAAGTTATTTTGGGATTGAACTTCTTTGGCCTTTTCTCTTTTAATCTGTCAAAATAACAGACCAAGTGTTACTAGTCATGACATATTAAATTGACACAAAAAAAAACTATAAAAGATCAGCTAATTACCTGAAACTTTTCTTCCTCGCGACTCTTTACGAATAACTCCCATGTTTCAGTCGGTATGTAACTATATTTCTTGCATGGAGTTGTATTACCCTGAGTGTTTCCAGGGCCATATATATATATATATATATATATATATATATATATATATATATATGTGTGTGTGTGTGTGTGTGTGTGTGTGTGTCCTAGTGAGTGTTGATTTAAATTGCGTCCAACGCTCACCACCATAAGCAATCCATTTTTTCTTCATCCTCTCATCATTGGGAATGTCAAATGTTTCCTAAAGTATACAAAAAAGGCAATAAACATTAGCTTGACAATTGACAAATGAGTCTAATGATATTCTGTAATTTAGAACAGAACATGTCATGCCAAATGATATAAAAAAACACTAAACCAGTACTTGAACTACAATTCAACATCATCATATGTTATTACTGCTGAGAAATTATGAAGTTCTCCATCTGTTGTTCCTGGATAGATATAGCCAGATCAGATATTGTACGGACTGGACCATGCATGCTCTTTTGACAGGTTGTGTTGAGTGGGAAGGACTTCTCATAATAATTAAGAAAAGTCATTTCTTATATACAGAGAGAGATTTTTGGATAAAATTAAATAGTTACTGTATTAATAACCAGATTCAGATTAGAGAGCTCGATCTCTCAAAAGTTTGGCTCATCCAGTGAAAAATATTTGCATTAATGCATATGGTATTGGTATGTTCTTAAGTTCATAATTTATTTTCAATAGAACTACTTTTTTATGAGCCAGTGTGTGTTTTATAATATGCAATAAAAAAGTAATACCAAGATATCCTGCCAGATCAAATTCTTGACCTCGCCATCCACTTTGTCCCAAGCTTCTGATAATATGCTTGCTTTGCTTCGTGCTAGCAAAGCCACATAACTCTTAAATTTGGTAGCAAGATCACCTAGAGGCTCTAGGCATTGATCAAATTCAATCGGGTACCTATAACCTGTCGGTCGTCTAGACGTAAACTCCGGTAATGTCGTGGCACGTCTAGTCTTCTTTGTTGGGGGGTTGGTAGAAGAATCATCCATGATACCTATTTAAACAAAACAAGACAAAAATGTCAATCAATAAAAAACACTTTTTAAAAAATGTCAACAGATAAAAACAATTATTAAGAATGGATAAATGTCGTACATACGCTTATTAAAAATGAATAAATAACACACGATAAATGACACACGCTTACCGGTACCTATAAATTCTTTCTAAGGGTCAAATTAAAATATCTTCCCATATCCCTTCATTATGATCATCACGAATTGCATGTACAATGTCCACATCCATATCCTCAATGAATGTAGGCATTTGTGCAGTGAAAGAAGGAGTCTCTGAAATTCCAAGGGATGAATCTTCGTCTTCATCATTACCATTCATGATTCTTCCTTGTAGGACTACCGACCATTTTTTGTTAGAAGGATCATTGACAAAAAAATTTGTTTTGCTTGGTCGGCCATGATGAAAGGCTCCTCCCCATAACTCACCTTGTCTAGGTCCACCAATGTAAATCCCAACTCATTAGTTTGTACACCAGTTTTACTGTTTACCCACTTACATTTAAAAACAGGCACTCTAAATTTAGAGTACTCAAGCTCCCAAATCTCATCAATAACCCCAAAGTAAGCAATTGACGCCAAAATAGGGTTTTTATCCTTTGAACTAGAGAAGTGCATTGAAGAAGCCATGACCATAACCCCACTATTTTGCCTAGTACTTATCATCTTGTGACTTTGTACAAAATGATAAGTATATCATACCCAGACCAACACAATACTTTAAACTTAGGTTCATTTGCTAGCCACTTTAATGTATCAGAAGCACTAATATCCTTCATAACATTCTCTCTAAACCAAGTTAGGAATGTCTTGTTGTGCTCTTTCAATAGTTCTATTTCATTCATTCGAGGGTTTTTAGCCTTGATAATATTTTTATGAGTAGATAAATAAGGTGGTACCTCATCAGTGTTATTCAATATGTAAAATTGTGCTTGCAACACCTCTTCTCGACCCATACTCATGACCCTTGAACATCGTAAACCCTTACCTTGACACCTCCCTATATGACGAGACTTGGGAAGCCCTATAGGCTTTTCTTCTGCCAAATAGTCAGAACAAAACTCAATAGCTTCTTCTGTAACATATCTTTCAACAATACCACACACTTAACACAAGGACAATCAAAAATACCACCACTATCTTCAAGGTTTGTTTGAGCAACTTTAAAAATTCTTCCACCCCGTAGCATACTCGTCACTTAACTTACTAGTTTGCATCCAACTACGATCCATAACTACACTCAAAAAATAATAAAAAGAATGTATTTTATATACAACTTATAGAGAGGATGTGAATTTATAATAGTCATTTATATTATACTTTTCACCACGCCAAACAAGATTTGAAGCCAATACATGCATAAAGCAATTAGTTTCTGTAACCATAAGTAATCAATAATCCAAACTTAGTGCAATTTGTAATTTGGTGTGTGCATGAGGACATGAACTGTTATTGATAAGGACATAACATGAACTGTATGCATAGGAAAAAGTATACCTGTTCTTCGAAAAAAACAAGGATCAACAGAAAAAGGAACCAAATTAGTTTGTTTATGGAACACTCACATGTAAAGAAGGCCTAGAAAACTAAAGATTTTATTTATTATTTACTCACATGTACAATACTAATAACTTCTTAAATTCTTTTTTCAAGACTTGCTATACAGACAACCCCATCTAACCAAAAGAATTAAAGCATCATTTACCATAGAAGCAAAGAAAGAAAAGTTCACAATTAGGCCCATTTTCAGTACCATTTGCAATACTGCTCTTGAACATTAAATTTTCTTTTTTGATCATTACAGAACATTTTAAAGAGATACATGCCTTAATTTTCAATATGAACCTAAGCATGTATTTGGTTTCTTTCTATAAGTGTTTTCTGATAGTATAAAAGGGAAGTTTCTATTTGATGTTTGTGGAATTTGAGCTCTGTCAAGGTTGACTCTTCTCTATTTAAAGCTTATGCTTTCAATTCTTTATTTATGGGAAGAATAGACAAGACTTTGCATTGTTACCTTCAGTGCTCTAAATTTTTCCGCCCTTCCATTGTTTTATCACTAGATATGAATCATTAAGTTAATAAATTATTCAAACATCAGTAAAAAAGTATCAGAATCTTTTTCCTAGCACTCAACTGAGTTTAGCAAAGATATTATATTCTTTAATATTATTTCTTATATTTGTTATACTTATTGATATCTCCAACCACAAGTACAAAGTGGCACACATCACCATATTTGTTATTTCTTTAATGCTGCTAAGTGACCTCCACATCATCATGGTACCCTTCCACAAATTTCATCGAAACACAGAACATTGAGCAATCCCCCTATATTTCATTACATGGATTAAGATAATCTTTCCAAAACCAAAACCCTAATACAGAGAATCTACTAAATCATTCCCAAATTAAGTTTTGAACTTCATAAACCCTAAATCCTCCAACTAAAACTTATACAAGTAAACACAAAAAAACCCTAGATAGAGAGCCAAAGAGAGAGTGCGACAGAGAGAACAATAAATAGATAGAGAGCGACAGAGAGAGAGAGAGATCAATAGAGAGAGAGAGAGACGCACACACAGAGAGGGAGAGAGAGAGAGAGAGAGAGAGAGAGCTTACCTGGAAAATGGAAGAGGAGGAGTTGATCAGCTAGCGTGAAAGAGAGGCGTGAGAGAGTCTCTGAAATTCCAAAGGAGGAGAGAGCGCACAATTAGGTTTGAGCGTGGAAGAGGAGGATGAGAGCGTGAGAGGAACTAATGAGGACGCGAGAGAACAATGAGAAATTGAGAACGCAATTTTTTAATTGTTATTGTGAAATGCTTTTGAAGTCAGGCTATATATCAGCTTGTCTTAAAATGTTAAAAGTTTTTACTTTTAAGGTCAAGCATGTTTACGCTTGACTTAAAAACATGCGAGCCAAATAAAAAATTTCATCTTAATTACAAGTTTGCCACCGTGTCAACATACAAAGTCAGGCATTCGAGCGCCTGACTTTAAATGTCTAATTCTTTTCCTAATTTTCCACTAGTGATGGCACATATCTAGAATCCTGCGAATTACTTTCCATTCCTAAGGGGGAAGCAAACCAGATCTACTTTAACCAATGACACTCCATAAAGAGATGTGAAATTGTCTCATCCGGAAAAAACACACAATGGATGTGTCTTAGAAATATAGTATTTATTTTCCACACTTATTGATCAGTATCCTCCGCTAAATTATAAAAGGCAACTACTTCAAGCCTTGCCTCTAATCAGATAGATACTACTTTGTAATGAAAAATTGCATTACATCAGGGCCAATGTGTTTCATATGAAACTCAATTAACTTCAATACCGCTTTCTTTTTACTGAACCATTAAGGCTAATCAATTCACAAAAATGAGTTTCAAAGAGTAATGAAACTCAATTAACTTCAATACTAAACCACAAGAAACACAAACGTTTTTGTGAATTGAGACTATACCGCTTTCTTTTTACTAAAGAGAAATTTATTAGGCAAATTTGGATCATCTGGAATTAAAATATTTTATGGATAAGCCACTTAGTAAAAAATCCACTTGGCACCAACAAGCATTTGTACAATAACCTAGCAAATTATTCAAAGGCCTGCAATGTTAATTTTTTGACAAACAAAGGCCTGCAATGTCAAGAATTGCGTAAAGAAAAATAATAATATATGGATCAAACTTTTAATTTTACTGGGCCAATAGTACTGGAGCATGGTGACAAGCTTTGACTATCAATTATGCTAAGGTTTACAGCTAATGCAATGTCATTCTCACCCCCCTGCAAGCAAATGACAATTCGGGGTTATTATATTATATATAATAATAATGGGGTGGGGTTCTTCGACTTAGACACGACCTTAATTGTGAGTTTGTAACCTTGACTAGTTGATATCATTAATTTATATATCTGAAATATAATCTGATATGTAAAAGGTTACGGATGGACGGATGGTGTCATCATTCAGGACGTGGTCCTTTGGTGCTTGAGACTCTCCTATCAATCTCATCTTCATCGACACATTCAATCTTTTTGTTTTTTTTACAGTAGGAACATTCAATCTCTTGATTATATCTATTTAGCCCTTCCTCTTTTGTAGTTGCTTTAGCATTTAGTGTAGTCCGAACGGGTTGGATTATGGCACCAATAGTTTTAAGGAGAAAACTTAGGTACAGTACTATAGGTGTTGGTGGTGCGGTGCTTCAAAGAAAAAATAAGAAAACTTCCACCAACCACTTGATAGTTGTTGGGTTTCAAATAAAATTTTACATATTTTTTTTAAAATAAAAGGTGTTTGTGTCTAGACCAGTACAATCAGTACCTATAGTACTGCATCTAAGTATTGCAATTCTGATTTCTATGGAACATCAAATTGTTTATGACAATTAGAAGAACACATAGCAGCCATAAAAAATGGACGCATCAACATAGGAAAATACAGAGATGACGATGGCTCTATCGTCATCGGCGCACACCACCACCACCTGAATCTAGTGATAGAGACGATCGGTACTGTATAATGTCGGTACACCACCGAATCAAGCATGTCGACAAACCTCTTTCTCCCTCCCGTTTTCTATGATTTCCCAATTCTCGCCTTTTCTCCTAATTCAGATTTGAGGGGTTACATGATTTTTTTTGGGAGAAGTATACACTGCTAGATTATTTCATTGGTGTGATATCTAGTTGACAGCCGTGACCAGAGGATAACATGAATGGAGGGAATCCGGATCCTTTTAATTGGATGTTAGGGATTAAAAATATAGATTTGAGAAAGATATAGCGAAATAGAGAGTAGATAGAGAGGTCGGATAATAAGAGTGATAAAATAGGGAGAAGTTAGGAAGACTAGTGACTAGTGAGAAAGGAGGACTGAGTATTAGTGAAGAGAGGGAATGGGGAGCACCAAAAACGGATAACATCAAAATCAACCCAAATGATATGCTAGCCTTAACAAGGACAAATTCGTATGCAGTTCAATTGTGACAGAGAGATAATGAGGGTAATATTGTCTAGGTTCAACGAGGATCTTTTGACTCCAAGTCCCCCTAGAGTTAGAAGCCTGAAGCCTCCCATGAAAGTTAGTGCTTGAAAGGAATCTTGGGATTAGAAAAGCCTTGTTTGAATCTGAATCCCTAGATTTATTTGGCCAAATGTCTCATAGGAAAACAACATGGCGGAGAAGTATAACAAATAATCATGGTTTTTTTTTATACTTCTATGTCTTATTTTTGTTCTATTTTTGAAAGAGCTAGGGATCCGGAGTCAGAGTCACAGCTAGTTCCGTTCGAGATATATACTACATAGCCATTCAGGACGGAGACGGTATATTTAATTACTAATTTTTTGGAATCATGTTGATAGTTATTTAATTAATTAAGTACGTAACAATTTTCTATTTTGTAGGTATTTTTCACACGCGAGGATGTTATTGATTGGGTGAAAGAGGTTGGGAGACGTATTGGAGTCGTGGTTATCCTTGTTAGATCTTGCAAAGATGGAGGTAAAATGGGGACTAGAGATAAGATTATTTTTGGTTGCGAGAAGCAAGGGAAGTTCAGTAATGATTCTAGAGTTATCGGGTCTAAGAGAAGAAACTATCCGTTTAAATTGAGAGCTACTTGTACAAAACGTGACGGGGGTTGGCCAAATGAATCTAATACATGGTTGGATCCGTATACCAGTCGTCTTGCCCTATGGCATGTTAACGCTCCGATCATGCCCCCTCCCACTGATCCGCCCATAGTTGTAGACTTAGCCGATGATTCAGACAGTTTAGATTGACATTTCTTGTATTTATTTTTGTACCACGTTTTTGTAATTATTTATCCATATTATTATTATTATTATATTTATATATATATATATATATATAGGTAACAAATTAAATGTTTAATTTTTTTTTACGAGTCAGATTTACCCTGTTACAACGTAAATCCGCTTTTGAAAATATCAAAGCGGATTTACCCTGGTAACAGGTAAATCTGTCTTCTACGTTTTCTAAAGCGGATGTATCTTCCTGAGAGGTAAATCCGCTTTGTATAATTAACAAATCGGATTTACCTCCCTGAACGTATATCCAATAAGCCTTTTTTTGGTCTTATCGGATCTACCTAGATCCGCCTGTTTTTTTGAAAACGGATTTTCATGTTCAGCAGGTAAATACATTTGAGTCAAATTTGTTGCGGGAATTTTCAGGTATTCATATTTTGTGGGGGTATTTGGTGAAACTGTGGGGTACAAAAAAAACAATAATCAATAGGCAAATTTAGTTTAATATTTATTTTTATTTTAAAATATTTAAATTCTATACCCATTGAAAGTCGAGAGGGTATAATACATTCTAAGCAATTATTTTTATTTCAACATATTTAAATAGAAAAAAGGAAGTGTCATCGAGTATTTTACCTAATTTTGTCTTGAAGATATCATCATACCCACCCAACCCAACTCTCAATAGGTATGGAAGAAATTATCTATTCGATTATATATTTTGGCATATACCCATACCCATACCCATTGTTTACATTTAGTAATGGATAAAACTGGTTCCGCATTAAAATTTTAAAATAACTGTTCGAAAATTCTCCTAAAATTTGTCAATTAAGGCATTACTTCACAAGAATGTCAGTGCTGTGTGTTTATTTAAGTCAAAAACAAGTTGAATACCTAATGAGAACCGAAATCAAATTTTACTAATTTTACAAAAAATATTTAACCCATAAAAGATTCAGCCACATTCCAAATTCTAGATTCTAATCAATCAATTAAAAAGAACATACTACATACATGGGATTACAGGTAAGGAATCGTGCTATTGGCACTATATTCCATTCAAAAGGACTACACAGCACATATGACATATCTACATTTTCTGGAGAAAAGAGGATAAAAGATCAACAAAACGAAAAACATTGCATTTCGGACTATACTACTTGGAATCCAAAGAGGGCGGCCCGCCCTCATCCGAAAAGGCACCGCCTGCATCACTGGGTTTCTTCATTGCTTCTAAAATCCCGTAGTTGCCGCATACCTCCGAATCACCTTCATTGTCTCCGTTGGATACCCCAGATAATGATACTAAACCCATTGCAGCAATGCTGTTTGCAATAACATTAATATCTCTAGTTCCCGTATAAAGACCTCGACTGCCGGTAACAAATACATTGTTTTGTTTTTCATCCGGATTAGTTAAAACTGCTGGCAAAGGGTCCATCATCACCTGTTGGTTACCCTGGCTCGAACCACTAATCAGCAACCTTAGAGTCTCTCTCGCACCTTTCACCACAGCATCAGATTCAGAAATCAGATGTAAGGGTGCAATGCTAGTTGACATTGCAGGACCAGCACTCACTAGATAGCCCTGCCCCGAAGAACAGACATCAATTACTGGGATGTGAACAACTGGATCACACATTAACGGTGTGAAAGTGGGAATCTGCTGAGAAGTTGGCAGCGACATTCTGACCAGTGGCTCGGGAAAAAATGGAGGAAAGTCCATTGAGGAACTAAGATTGAGAGGCTGTACTGGTTCCAACAAGCTAGATGAGAAAGTGCTGGGAAATAGAGAGGCACCTGAAGCATGAGGCTGTGATCCATCAGATGACTCGAGAGATTGTGGAAATGCTGCAATGGATGGAAAGGGAGAAATCCCAGGTGGACACCAACAATAGTATGGAGAAAAAAGTGGGGAAACCACAGATGGGACTACCCCACCTGGTCCAAGGCTTGATGGAAGAGTAAGCTTTCCAACTGATCCCAGAAAACTAGGAGAGAAGGCGAGAGTTTTTGCAACTTCTGAAGTTTTGTCAAGATCAGAAAATGATGATAAACCAAAGTTGTCAGCTGCTGGCTGATGACCATCACCACGCCGCTTAATCTTCTCCCTGGCAGCAATCCTATGTGAAGACGAATTTCTTGGAGGAACCTCTTTAAAAGAACTTGACTTTGGACTAAGAATACTTTGGTGAAGTGTTGTATCTCCCTTTGCTCCCTGTACAGTATGTCGAGATCGAGGAAATTTTGATGACTGCGGATTTTCAAAAGCAACATCACAGCAAGCTGTGAAATTGGCAGATGTTGAAGAACAGGCTGAATTGTTATGACTACTCCCCCCTGTTGACCCCACAAGAAATGCACGAAGCTGAGTTGCAAAACAATCAATCCGTGACTTGCTAATGCCACTTAATTCAGCGATGGATGGTTTCCTCTTGAGCAAATCCTTCATCTGATTTGTAGGAAAATGAGTTTGATGTCCAAATGTCAAACTCACTTTTCATATCTAATAATACCATGCATTAATTAAAAGCTGGGAATACAAAAAATACCTTTGCAAGTAATTCAGTTCCTAAAAGATTGGACTTCTCAGAGCACCAGAAGAAAAAACTTCTGTTATCAGGAGCCGTGACAACAAAGGATCGGCCAGAACTGTCACTTGGGATTCCATCAACCATGACAGCAGAGCATTGGGATTTGCTAATAAGAGTGAATAATCTCTCTGTTTTACCATCATCCCCGATGAATGAGAGACGGAGATCAGAACTTGGCAATAGAACAAGTGTCAAGTTACCCCTGCAAACAAATCAAGATGAGATATAATTTAATCACTGGATAATTAAAAAGACAACTAACAAGAAATAAAAACAAAAAATATGATGTTTCCGATATACACGATGAAATTTGATGCTGTCTTCACAAAGTCCAAAACCTTAGCCCACATTTTTAATTAAAAAAAACTATTGTCCAATTAACCATCAAGTTTTTCAGTCATAACAATTTCATTTGAAAAAAAAAAGATATACCAACAATCAGCCCTCACAACAAAAGTACAGACTAAATTTTCATTACTAGAAACATAAAATAAAAAATGTTTTCTGACGGGAGTACAAAGCAAATGAATTTCTCAGTATTTTTTCGCCATAATTTTCCTCCAATAAGCACAACCTAAAATCAGGGTATAAAGTTCCTCACTTGAGGCACGAGCATTTCTGATTATTTAAGTTGTAATATATATAATACTAAAGTACTAAACACATGGCAGTCCAAGCACAAAGGCATCGGCTTCCAGCTGAGAAGTCATAACAGCAGCAAGGTACATGTAGGACCAATTACAGCCATATATAATAAAGAAAGAATAACTTATCTAAAAAAATGATAATAATAAAGAAAGAATAAGTGAACCTTCTGAATACCATTTTAAATATACAAGAAATCTTCCTGGAGGGGGGGGGGGGGGATTCACCAAATTAACATGTTCAGCATCTCCATTTAAACACATAACATGGAATATCAAATACACAGAAGGCACAGTATACAAGGAATATCAAATGGACAGAGAGACATAGTATACAAACATGCAAATAAAAGCCATAGCGCTAAATTGTGTATAACCTAATCAGTGTGTCATTTGATCCCCAACAATGCAGAAGCTTCAAACCTATAGTGATCTAAATATTTGAACAGTAACAATATACATATATAATAGGTTCATGAATCTACCTTTACATCCTCTTATTTCAGAGATCATAATAGAATACGCCAAGTTACCTACAAGTCAAAAGACATTTTTACTTGGAAGAATGAACATATTACCATCAATAAACTAAACTAGAGACTCCAGTAATTACTATGAATTATCCAACAAACTACATATTTCAATAAGATTATACTACAGCATGGAAAGAAAAAATAATCACTACCCAACCACAAAGAGACTTTCACATGTTGATGCAGACAGTTACTTGGCAGAAATGGGAAGCAAAGTTGCTATAATAAGTATGTTTGTCCAACATGTAGAGGACAAGTAAATGCTATTCCAATCTTAAGAATAGCCAATATATAACAACAAAATGCACTAATAATTTGGTATAGCAAGGAAGAAAAAACCAATACACAATTTATGAATAAGCCGATCAACAGCCACAAATGAAATTGCACAAATGTATATTAAATTTGGAGTTTACGGAATAATCCACAAGTAAATCAAAATTAAGAATTAAATCTTAAATTCTATAATTATTAAAAAAGAAAAAATCCCATGCTTCAACTATCCACAAGATATGCAGAAACACATAGGAAACTTGTGGAGAGAAAAGTATTCAAATTATAATTTATATATACAGAATCTTGGGCAAATTGTCAATGGCATTATAACTCATCCTAGTATTCAAATTATAACTCATCCTAGAAAAGTATTCAAATTATAACTCATCCTAGTATATGTGTCTAGATACCAAAATCTGGTTAACTTGCATACAAACTCATTTCTTAATAAACTCGGGTAAACTCGTGCTCACAGCGAGTTAGTGAGTCTATAACAGCAAGGCATAAAAAAGGCCCAAAAACGATAACTTTTGAGCATGTTTCATTTGTTCTTTCATCTGAATTAAGACCTTTAAGCAAAACCTATCTGACTAGTTGACACTTTACATGGGTTCCCTTTAAGCTAAACCTATCCCGTTTGGACAAATAACTCACAAAGAACAGAGGAAGGTGCTGTATAATCTCTGGCGAAACTCCTTCCATCTATTAACCTTCACTTAGAACACACTGCTGCATAAAGCAAGCTGTTGCAAATCTGAATCTCTAGTCTCTACTGGTTTTCGCTTTCACCATTCAACACTTTGTTCTTTGTACTATGATGTTACTCCACATTTTTAGTCTCAGTTTTACCAATTAATATTAATACATTTCTCATATGAATTCCAACGGCTTCAACTGACAAAAGAATTAATCGGGCCCGAAACTGACAAAGAAGAGTATAGTAATTTAACCTTGTATGATGTTATAATTGCTAAACGAACGTCATAATATGAACAACAAGAGAGTTGAAAAGCTTTTCCCACCCAAGGGGGAAAAGAAGAGGTATATTTGCACACAGATTTCAAATAACATTACCTAATATCAGTAGGGCAGAACCGCGTGCCTTCCTTGTTGATTTTCCCAACGCGAATCGAAACAAGAGGCAAGCAGAAGCATCTAGCTAACATACCAACCTCCGATGGCTCAAAATGCTGCACCACGAAAGAAGTTTAAATTTAAAAAAATAGAGAGCGGTAAAAGACTTATAAGATGACAATACGATGACAGCGTGAGATTCATCAATTCAAAGCCTCAAGAATGAAGCACACCTGAATTAATTGAGTTAATAGTGGATCTTCGGAGACGCCACAAGCGGTGTTCATTTTCAGTAAGGGTTTCAACCGCTCGTCAGCGCGACATGCTCCCATAACTTGCATATCAAGAGCTTGAAGCCACTGCAAGAACCGGTCTTCCCGATTATTCTGCTGAATCAACAGATCTCCGTCTCCTTCTTCCACAAGAATATCCGTCAACCTCTCCGTCAACCCAACCTCACTTCTCCAACCGCCGTCCTCTCCCGGAGATGACGAACTCGCGCCGGATCCACCTTCTCCACACGAAGATGAACTCTCCACAGAAGAAGAATCGTCGATTTCCACGTCGTTCAATGGATCAACGTCATCAATAATCTCGCCTTGAACAAAATCTCGTCCTCTCCTATTCGCCATAACAAGATAGTAATCCGAAAATCTAATCCAAATAAAAGTAGATATCACCGAAACCCTAGTTTCCGTCGCAAGATCGGAATCAAATTCCTCCAATCGCAGTCGAAAGATCTCACAGGTACACAAGTTTCAGATTCCAAAGATTTGAAGATGGCGATGATAACGAATCTAGAGAGAGGAGAGGCGAACGATTTTAGAGAGAGGAATAATATCTCGAACAGGTGGTAGCAACGCCCGAAACAGATATGGAAAAGGTGAGTCGTTGCATAAATAGTGGGTGAGTCAGGGTGACATGGCGGATGTGAAATGAAATATAAAATGTGGTTTCGGCATTCGTTTGAGTTCCAGAGGTTGTAGCTGCGCTGGTGGGATCTATTTACCACGTCAGCTTTAAGCGGGTCCCGCATATCAACTTGAGGCAGTGCCACGTCGGAAACTTTAGACCGACCTTCTCTTGCTGATTAGGCTTGAAAACGATAGCGTTGTGTATAAGGGCGGTGATACTGATGGGGTGGGGTAATGTGGACCCAATTGAGAAAATTTCCAAGTAATCTATTTCTTCCACAAAATAATTGTGTTCCGAAGGGTGTCATAGGATCATTCACTTTAACAATCTCTTATAAATAGTTTCTTTATGACTGAGTGAAACTTATCTGGTTTCATTAATTTAGTGAGATTTATTTCTTAAATGGTGGGATCTATATGGATTTACCCGATCATAAAAATAGTATTAGCATTTTTCTTGTGTTTGATTTGGTTTCTTTTAGAAGATTGATTGATTTGAGTTTGGATCCTCTCTATCTATCTATATCTATAACATTTGACAATGTAACTCCATTAATGCATTGCCATTTGTCAATTTCTAATTAAACACACAATAAATACATTTTAATGATATCACATTTCATTAAGAATATAAATTATATTGATTTTAAAATATCTTTACTATTAAAATTTAGAAATATATTCATTTTTTTTGTCACATGTCAGCTCAAAAGTAATTTAACATTCAATGTTATTTTGAACAATCTTCTATGATACACTATCCATCCATTTCCTATTTTTGACCATCATGAAACTTACAATGCACTCTTCTTTTGTATTGCACATGTACAATACAAAAGAGTGCTCTCTTGCCAACATTCACTCGCTCACTTGACACTATGCCACCTCTCCTACACCACCTTCTTCCTCTAAACCCTATCACACTGTGGTTTTCTTTTTATTTTTCAGGTGGATAAGTAAGGCCAAAACACCACTCACAGTTCAACTTAACACACAATAATCATTCACCCATTGTTCCCCAACACCATACCCACCATAAAAAAAATCGAAAAAAACTTAGAATATTCTCATTTGAAACCAACAAATAAAACCTTTATTTCTTTCTTTTTCAATCGCATTGCAAAAAGTAATGGAAAGCTTCGCATTAGGAGAAGCGTTGTTAGTATTCCCATTTTTCTTCATGTTCCTCTTCATATACCTAATCAGATAACTCATCATTTTCTCAGCTCTGCCAGGCTAGCTTCGTAACTTCCAATAACATCGTCTAAGAAAACTACTCCTACACCGACTATTTTGTAATCGATCTGTTACACTGCCGTTTTCTTCCCGCCAATGTTCTCTTCCTTGCCCTCCACCCACGCTCTTTGCCAATGTTTTGAGTTTGTTTGCAGTAAGTGTTGTGTTGCTTTTGCTGAAGGGGAAAAAGGATTTTAGCCATTTTTCTTGATTTATTGTTTTTGCTATTCTCCTGCCATCATTTGATATCTTTTTTGCAATTCTTCTTCTACTTTCTTTTATATGTGTTTTATTCATTTCATTTACTATCAATTAGATTCAGAATAATTATAATCATAGGACAATTGATCATGTCCTTAGGCAAGTTCTTTGTCCCTAACTCAGGTGTAGATATTTCTTTTGGATGTTCATTGTCGTATTTTGATTCTATATTGGTGACAGGAAGAAATAACATTTGCTTCTCTGCTTGGATCTCCATTCCAAATGTTTTTAATCACTGTATTTTTAATCACTATGTATCTTTAATAATCTCATTCAGTTTTTATCCACATGTCATCTCATTAGTGACTTCGCAATTTATATTCTCTGGAACCAACTTCTTTATATAACCACTCCTTCAAATTCCTCCTATTGACAGTAGTGAAACGTACTCTAAACACATCAATCTATATATATAACATTTGAGAATGAATTTCATTTATTACTATTCCACGTGGCACTCATACAGCAATTTGGTAATTAATATCCTTTTTGGTAATTAATGTTTTGTAGATACTATACATAATAAAGACTAAAGAATTTTTTTTCCTAATGTATCCAAATTGTATTCCAAAAAATTATATAATTTATCAACACTCAAATACTTTTTGATTGAGAGTTATTTAAGTATATTTTCTAAAAAAAATTAATTAGTGCCACTTTGACTATTAAAATTTCCCCCTCCCCAATTTTTTTAAAAACAATTAATTAAAAACTTATATTATATAAAAAAATTCATTATGAATATAAGTTAAGTGATTGATTTGATTTAAGTTTTATATCAGGAGAAGTTTATGAGTATTATAATTAATCACTTTTTTTACAAAATTATAATGAATCAGTTATTAAATCGCTTTCATGCATATTCAATCTATTTTATTGTATTTTACATTTCAAACTTAATAATATAAGGTTTTGCGAATTATTAAAATTACATTTTAGAATGTACCTTAAGGCCCAAATTCTTAGATGTTAGTCTCTTAGACATGTCACGTAATAATAATAATAATAATAATAATAATAATGATGATGATGATGATGATGATAATAATAATAATAAAGCACGTGGAAAAACACAACTCTTTTTTCACTTAGAAACAACTTAATGTGACAGGCTACATGTAATTTAATATTCTAAGTAGTTTTTATATTTGAAAATTCTATTATAATTTAATGATTTATCTCTGGATTAATTTTAGAAATAAATAAAAGAATACTCTTTCTTCTTTATAGCCAATTCTTCTAATATCATTAGTTAAAATTTTAAAAATAAGTTACAGTCCAGAATTTTCAAGGTTTGTTAAAAAAATTCTTGGAAAAAATGTCACATTATTATTGCATCTGAATAATGAAATTCACGTTTTCTTTTCCTATTTTTTGAAATTAAAAATTTCTGAAATAAACTCTCAACGAGTAAAAATATTTTTTTGGTTCATTTTTATCCTTGGTTGATACACTTAAAAATAGGAAAGAAAACGTGTATTTTAACTGTTTGGGCAAAAAAAGTTAACAACTGTTTAGACAAACAAATTTCAAGTTCTATTATATTTTTTGACATTTTTATTTTATTTAGAGAAAAAAGTATTCTTGATTAGGGGTATTCAGTGGCTTGACTAAATTCGAACCAATCCGTTGCCCAATCCAAATTGAAGCATTTGGTTCGGACAACTTTTGGAGAAGGCAATGGTTCAAGGTTCAAGGGTTTAATCGTGTTTGAACCAGAGCGGTCATTAAACTGGTGAACACACTGATTATATAATATATTAAGTGATAAAATGCAAATAAGTGGTGAAGAATTGGAAGAAATGTTATAAGTAGTAAACATACAATAAAATGCAAATATACAATATAATATTATAAATTAAGTGGTAAAGAATTGGAAGAAGTGAAAAATATAAAAAAGACATTATGACTGGAAATAAACTTAAAAGTTAATAAGGCGGTTCATAGTCCCCACTGCAGCCCCCATTTTTTTTTGTACAAACACTTACTACAGAGAGCAGCAAGATAGAAAGAAAAAGGCTGAACGAGACGATGAAAGACATGACAACATCAAAGAGAGTGTATATGTGAGAGTGTTTGGGAGAGAGAACGGATGAATAAGCCTTTTAATGAAAACTAAGAGAGTGTTTGAGTAGCATTATTGCTCCTAAATTAGTCCCACATTGGATATGTATAGCTTTAGCAACGTGAGTGATTGTTATAAATTGAACATCAGGGTCTTGCTTGAAGTAAAATTTGTGCATTGGCCAGTAGCCATGTTTGCTCAGAACACATGGGGTGCATTGGGCAACCATTTTTTTATTTAAAAAAATAACCTCTTCCCTGAACTGTTTTAAACTGTATGTTCTCCAGTTATAGCAGTTTAAATGTTCAACCGTTTTGGGCCTCAACTTACCAGTCCGATTTTCTAAACCTTGGTTTTAAGTCCAAATAGAAAGTATATACATTGCTAACATACTACTACTAAAAAGCAATTAAGAGTATGTTAGCCTATGCCTGGTATTTAGTCCAAATAGAAAGTGTATACATTGCTAATATATTACTACTAAAAAGCATGTGTGAGTATGTTAGCATATGCCTTCTTCACGTATATTATCATATTATATGATTAGCTGTTAAACTTTGTTGCTGTAAAAATTAACAAAATCATTTTCTCATGAGTTTAGTTGGTTATCACTTATCAGCAGAATGATATTTACATATATACTGTTTTGCAACTTGGGGAAGGAATTACTGACAAGTTTATGAAATTGAAGGTTGTAGCATTGAATGATTGATTTGCATGGGTGTTGCTAATATTGCTTTGAAGACAAGGAGTCAAAGAGTTATCTTGCTGAAATTCAAGTTACAATTCGGGAGGGAGTTTTCAAATTTGATAATTCTCTATGGTGGCTGCTGCAATATCTGATATAAAAGTTAGTAGAATTAATGGAAAACGATAGATAGTAGAAATGCAAAAGGGGAAAAACCCAAAAACATGTAGGGTTGATATTGAGATACCTTTGTTACAAGCACTACTCTCTAAGCTTCGAGTATGTTTGTTACTCAATCTTGATTGGGAGGTAGGTGACTCGGTAGTGGATCGCCTTGACCAAATATATGACCTGACATGACCATGAAATGAAAATAAACACCACATACTACTACTACTCACACCTGAGTTTGAACTCAGCAGCCAACGTCCCCATGCCACTAAAATTGCCAAGGCAACCAACAGTCGAGGGACAAATCACCACAATATGATACTGTTATTTTGTTTTTTGACAATGATATTGTTCTTAAAAATAACAAATTAATATGAATTTTTGATAGTTTATTTACTTATACACGAGTTTTTCTACTAACTTACAAAATATAAATTATTTGGCAACAATTTTCAATAGCATACTTATACCCGTGCGTGCACGGGTCAATTATTCTAGTATATAACATTTGAGAATGAATCTCATTTATTACTCTTCCATGTGTCATCCCCTAAGCATTTTGGCAAATAATATCCTTTTGTAATTAATGTTTTTTTAGCAATTTTTGCGTTTAATGCTCCATATGTAATTAATGTTATATCTTTTAATATTTTGATTTCTTATAAATTTATATCCTAAGCATTTAAAAATTTATTTTTAATATTAATTAATTTATATCCTAAGCATTTGTTTTTATAGGCAAAGTGGTTAGAAATTAATTGCATTTAAAAAATTACAACAAATCTTTTAATATTAATTAATGTTATATATTTATTCCTAATAAATTTTTTAGCATAATAATAATTCGGTACAATCACACAGCAAGTCGTCATTAAAGAAAACACAAGTGAAAACACAATTTTTCAATATAAAACATATCTATAGACTATAATAGTATATAGAAAACAACATAGCACATGATGTGCGCATGTGCTCATAAAAATATTAATAAACCTATTTTGTATTTCAAAATTTAAAATATGCAAAACAATAAAGATTAATGGCTAATTATAAAGATGATAAATATGACTATCTGAACATTTGAAATATAGTAACCATTATTTTTCAAATTGTCAACAAAATAAATGTCAAAATTAAATCAGCCTATTTCCAAATTCAAAATATAGTAATGGTTATTTTACAAATTGTAGTAATAGTCATTTTATGCTTTGATATAAAAATAGATGACAATCAAATCTGGTTATTTTCATTTGCACCTATAAGATATTTGTATTCCCCAACTGCTAGAAATATCAGAAAATCAACTTTCAATCAAGTATAAAAACGAATTCAATCCAAGAAATCTCTAACTTTGGCATACCAATTAATTTTTTCAGCTGATAATTTTTTGACTATGTAAATAAGGACAAATGCTAAATATTTTCATTTCAAATAATGATTCTTTTTGAATCACATATATTATTGCTGCCTTCTTACATATGCAATAGAAGGTAAGGATAGGGAAAGTTGACTATGACTTGCTAATATTATCAATCATATATTTTCATTTTCTCTTTAATTTTTAAGGGGTATTCTACGATTTTTGAATCTATTTTTTTAGTTGTTTTCAATTTTACACCCATTTATTTGGAGTATTGTTGGCCTCTCTGCTTCCTATGATTGAAGTGAAAATCTACAATGTCTGCTTTCCTGACTCTAACAAGTAAGCAAGTAAACTACCTTGCTAAGAAAGAAAAACAAATAGGATTTCATAATAGAACTGGGGGAATAGAGGCCTCTCTGATTGAGAGGATAAAGTCTGTGATTTAACATGATTGGTCCCGTCCCATTTTTTAGAGTTGGGTAAGATAGGCAATAAACATGATTGGATGTGGTAAGATAGTGGTCGATTTCATTTTTCAAAGAAGACGATGGAGAAAAACAAAGGAAATAAGCTATATCTTAAGTCCCACATCGAGAAAGTTTTGCAAGAAAAGTGGAAGGTGGGAATTATAAAAGTAGATCATAAGAGTGTAGTTGAATGGTTGATTGCGTCATTAGACACTTATGGTGTAACATCCGCTGGTGATTGTCGTTTCGCTTATTAATAGTTTTTAATTTTTTAATTTTAATGCAGTTAAAAACTTTTTTCCTCTAAACCGTCGGAATCGCTTGACCGCCGGTTTTCTACGATTTCTCTCCAGTTTCCCGGTTTGAAATTCGGTTTTTAGGCTTGCCTGTTATTAGGGCTACTTGGACTGGATGTGGAGTCGGTTCACGGTTGGGCCGCCCGAGCCGGTCCGATTTTGATATCCTTGCTTTTCCCATCTACATGTAGCTTTTCTTATATTTTCTTCTACAGTGATGGGTGCATTGGTTAAATTTTCTATTTGTTCTATACTGATTGTTGCATTGGTTACATGAGCACACTTTTTGGTATGAATGAATGAATATATTGTTCTTCATTCATGTTTTAATGTTCTTTTCTAATTTTATTGTCTTGCTTAAGAATGATTTACCCAATTCAGTTGGTTTTATTTTCCGTTATTTGGTTTTTTAGTCTTTTGCTGACTTGACTCGCATGTTGTCCAACTTTCCTAGATGTTTACTATAACTATGATAGGAATTCAAACCGCCTTTATTATAAGTGGAGGTTTCTAATGGCCAGGGACGGAGCTACTTGATGTGTTGCCGGGGCTCGAGCCACCCCTGTTCTAATTTTGTTCACCTTGATATAACAATATAAATGTATAATAGTAATGCTAAAAAAATTGTATAATAGTAAATTTGGACAAGATTGGAAAATGCATATAATAATAATAATACATGGTCATATTCATAGATTCTGTCATTTTCGTCCATATGAATCCTTTTTAATTTTTTTTATAAATTTATTAATTCTTATCCCTAAATTTGAGTGAAAAATAGAGATAATGGTGAATAAAAAATCAGACTTTATAGCATTTCTTCGTGAAAAAATTTCCAGCTTTAGAATGAGGCGTCATTTTCTTATCTAAAATTTTTATAGCAAAGACAATCTCTTCACAAAAGTTAACTGGATTGATTTTAATTTTGGTTAAATAATTCTAGGTACTATAAAAATTAAATTTGTAAAAATAGATCATTAAACTTGAGAATAGAATATTTTATCAAGACAAAAATTACGACATCTATTTTCTCTCGACTAATAACAAAATTAGTAAGTTCTATGAAAAATATATATAATCCTAATGTTTGTAGTTCGCCCCTGCAACTATTCAATCCTGGCTTCGTCCCTGCTAATGGCTACAAAACTTTTTGATTTTTGTAGGACTTTTGTCAAGTAAGTATACGCAACTTTCTTTGATCCTGCAAACTTTATTGCTCACAGTTCATTAATTTGAGCTCTTGTGATGTAAGATTTTGAAACTGAATAAAACTTCATTAAAGAATGCATTTGGTGGATTTTAACAGTCTATCCTCGAAAGAGAAGACTCCAAATATGAGATGGATGATATTTGGAGGTATAATTTTTTTTGTATAAAGTCGTCATGTTTTTGGTTTCACATGTCCTCAGCTAATTTGATATTGTGTCAGCTTAATGCCCACAAGATATGGGTTTTGCATATATAGTTACAGCACATCTATATTTTTATTGTGACTAAGAGGGGATTCAAATTTAGTCAGTTACGATCTACTATACAATTGTGTTTTTTATTTATATGGAGATATGAGGTATTTATTTTTTATTTTTACTTTTCCTAATGCTACTTTAGATACTGCATTATGGTGCTCACTTGCTATTCTTTAAAAAAAAATGCTTAATATGTCTTCTTTCACTTATGGAAGCTTAATTTATCGATTGTTATTATATGCTTTCTTTCATCATGTCTTCTTCACATATAGTATCAGAAAGAAAATATTATATGACCAGCTGTTAAATTCGGTTGTTGTGAAATTTAGCGAAATCCATTTTTTATCAATCGTATAATTTTCTCTTGATTTTAGTTGGTTATCAACAAGATGATATTTACATACATGCTCTTTTGAAACTATGGGAAGGAATTAGTGACAAACTTATGAAATTGGAAGACTAGTGCATTGCATGATTGATTTATGAGTGCTGCTAATATTGATTTGAAGACAATGAGCCAAAGAGTTATCCTGCAGAAAATCAATACATCCGAGAGGGGGATTTTGAATTTGATAATTCTCTATGGTGGTTGCTGCAATATCTGACATAAAAGTTAGTATGATGAGTGAAAAATGATACAGAGCAGAAATGCAAAAGGGGAAGAACTCAAACATCTGGGAGTTGATATTGAGGAATATCTGTTACAACCACTACTCTGCAAGTTTCGAATCTCTTACTCGGTCTTGACTGAAGGTTCCGCAAAATAAGTTGCGCAAATGGAGCAAGTAAGGGACATGAGACCGGAGGTAGGAGACTCGAAAGTTGTGTATTTCCTTAACCAAATATATGACCGGATATGACCATGTCAGGATATGCTCATTAAAATCGTCGTATTCAAAGATAGAGTATGCGATGAAGAACTTTAATAACCACAAAACAATATCCTTTGTGCTTAAAGATAACAAATAAATACAAAGTTTTTATAGTTTAAATATTATCTTCAAATGACAAAAATACCGCTATTTACTTTTACATGCATTTTACTACCAACTTACAAAATATAAGTTATTTGACAACAATTTTTGTTATGGTGAGTCTTTTAACCATATACACCCCCTTCTTTCACATCTATTCACACCCCACAAAGGCCCAATATCGAAGGGCCCAATCCAAACATCAAGGGCTCAGATCGAATCACAAGATCGGACGGTCCTAATTCATTGAGACAAACCCCATCACTCTCTATAAATACAACATTCAATTGCCTCATTAATGGTAAGCATTCTCACATTTATTACTTTGCTAAGATTACCTAACTGACTTTAGCATCGGAGTGACTTTGCAGGTACAACACCAGCTAGGATCGGATACAGTCATTGATTAAAGACATCAACCACTAACTACCTCGGACCATCCTTCAAGGTCGGAAGTACCACTACAACATTTTGATTCAACGGCAACGCCTGAAAACCGTTGTGAAAGGATAAAAAACCGTTCTATTTGTTTTAGGCACGGTTTTTAGGCCGTGGTATTCTCAGCCGTTGCCTATACTATAGACGACGGTTTTTCACCATCAAAGGCAACGATAGATAAAAACCGTTGTCATAGTGAGAACAATGACAACGGTTTTTCCTCCACTATATGCCAACACTTGAAAACCGTTGCAAACAAACGCAACATTCAAAAACCGTTTCCTATTGTTTTGTCAAAAACATTTCAAAACCGTTCCTTTTGAAGGAGTAAAAGCGTTGCTATTAAAAGAAAGTGTTCTGAAACCATTCCTACCAATAGCAACACAAAAAAACTGTTCTCTAATAATTATTTTCTTTGTACTTATAATTAGAGATTGAATGGAATCTTTAATAACCATTTAAGAACAAATAATTCTTCAAAATAAGTTTGTCATTCAAACAACAATACTTCATCCTTAAGTTGCAAAAAAAACTAGATAATAAGGTTTGAGTATTGAATGCATTTCGAACTACCTACTTTTTTGACAATTCGAACTACCTACTTAATTACAATAGTTTATCATTGAGTAGCAAAAAAACATTGTTCAGTTTTAAAGTAAAACTTCAAGAGTCTTCAATGCATGTCTTCTTCAAGAGTCTTCATATTCTTCCTCCACATCCAAGTCATCAATACCTTCTTCATCCATACCTTCATTATAGTCCTATAAATTAACAGAAACTCATCAAGAAAACTGACATCTAGTATATGAATTAGTGCAATATATATTACTATATTTAAATAGTCAAATGTTTCTATATACCAATAGTAAAGGAAAACTACAGCATACAAGTAGTGTAATTAATGATATTTGGGGTTTTAGATTAGACCAATCATGTTCTAGCTATTTTTTCCTACAAGTGCAATATAATTTATGGTAAAAGTTTGAATTAGTCAATTAATTATATGTTGTAGCTGGAAAATTTGATGAGTCTAGAAGTGCAACACATGGTAGGGAAAGGCTCCAAAACCCAACAAGAATTGAAAGAAACTTGTTCAACCAAACCAATATAACCACTCTATCAATGGAATATAATTTTGGTTTGCTACTGGATATGCCTTAGTGTATAACAAGTGATATAGAAATAATTAACATAACAAGTGATACTGAAATCACGCTAATTTCATTCATATAGAAACTCAAACATAGTTTATAACAGCTGGATATGCAGACAATAAACACAGGCTAGGAGAAGGGAAAGATTTTGTCCATAACAGTGAAGGAACAACTTTATCAAATATATATAGATGTCTGAAGTGCATTTCAATTCAAAAAGCAATGAATAAAATCCTGTTATAAAGCAAATCAAGGGAAACAAATTGGAGACCCAGCAAGCATTCCTCAATGAATCAAGTTGAAATTGAAAGTGAAGAGTAACTTACCCCCTGATTATTTGGGGCGTGTGTTGATGCCGAAGAACGTGTTGAATTGTTTTTGTTTTCCATAGTCTTAACAAAATTCTGAAATTTCTCCTCCATTTTTTGCTGAAAGATTTGGTTCTGCTCTTTCAATTCCTTCATTTCACTAGCATGTGCTTCTTTTACTTGGCGCATCTCATCTGCATGTGTTCTCTTGATTTCTGCTATTTCCTCATTTCTTTTCAACATATGAAGTTTCTTAAAATATAGTAAAAAATATGAAGTTTCTTACAAAATGTGGCATAGATAATCGAAGACAATCAAAACACAAAGTCAAAATAAAGAATAGTGAGAATATACCTTTACTTGTGTTTTCATTAATTTCCTCAATTCCTTCACTTTCATAATTGTCATCCCCCTCAATTCTTTGTTCCCCATCATCATCATCATCATCATCATCATCTTCTTCTGGTATGTTATCATTTTCCTTAAAACACTACCTGCATCACTCAAACACTCTATATATTAATGTCTAAATAACACATAAGAAGGTTGCAGGCTTCTAAAAAAATAGGAAGGTTGAAAAACGGCCATCAAGACATAAGTTCCAAAATTAGCAAAGTTAAAGCATGGGCAAATAGACAACAGGCCACAAGATGCAATTATGGCATCAGCTTCAAAATATGACAAATATGATCAAATTAAAAAGCCTATTTAATAGTTAGTCTTATTAGTTAGAATGTATGCCAAATATGATCAAACTTGCAAAATTATAAACAAGGAAACTTCACTCTAGTAATCTCACTACTAAAGTATTTGAGTCATAGATATCATTTATCTGCAAAAAGATGATATGGTTATCACAAATTCAATGCATACTAACCAATTGCATTGCTAGAATGGAACATTCACAAATTAAACATGTTCCAAAGCCTCGCACAGTACTTTTAGGATACTACTAACTGGTGTATTTCATAAGACATATTTTCCCAAATTAAATATGTTTACAAGCTTATCAACATAGGGTAGTTTTTTCATAACATGGTTAAACTGATACAAAGTATTTTCATAAAGTTAGAAACATGGCTTTATATAGTTAAATTCAGAAAAGGCTGAAAATATTAATAATAGTAAGAAAAGCTTACCCAAAGGGTGCTCCAACGAAATTAGTTGAGATAGTACTGCAAAGAAACAAAAAGAAATTACCCTTAAAAGGAATCAAGTTCAAAGAAATGAATGAAATAATTGTTATAAAAACAGAAAAATGTAAACCACATACTTTTTAAATGGAAAGATCAGACATGTCAATGTAAAAGAGTAAATGACAATGATCAAAACATTCTTTCCCACTCTTTCCACACTCTTTCCCAGTTTTAACAAACATAGAACCATTACAAGGTTCTAATAAAGTCAACTAACCAACAAAGACAGAGTTATAGCATAATCCAACAGCAAATACAAGGGTCCGTGAAGTGGTAAAAGTAAGAATGAAAATCGAAGCAAATGAAAGAGACCAGACCTCGTTGAAACCCTAACATAGAACAAACCAAAACTCAAAGAACTAAAGTAGGAACCCTAGAACAGTGAACTTCAAACTGAACTTGTTGAACAAACCAAAACTCAGAGAACTAAAATAGGAACCCTAACACTTAATTTTTTTCAATCCCGTTGCTGTGTTGAATCTAACCTTGATGAATAACCAGCAAGAAGTAGTAAAGTGAGGAATCTAACCTTGATGAACAATCGGTGACCAGAACTAGCGATTTGAGAAGGAATGAGTGTCAAGAACAACGAACTAGCGATTTGAGACAGCGAACAACAAACTAGCGATTTGGGAGTGAAGAGTGCTGAAATCTGGAAGTGAACTAGCGATTTGGGAGAGAAGAGCCCCGAAGAGATTTGGGAGTGAACTAGCGATTTGGATGATTTTAGGGAGATTTGCGTGATCTGGGAGTGATTTGCCATGAGTGATATCAGGGATTTGAGTTATGAAGAGAGTTGGGAGTGATTTTGGGTGTGATTTTGCACTGAGAGATTTTGCTTATTTTGTGGGATCTTAATATTTGGGAAATTTTCAAGGAAAAAATGGCGCTTACACCAAAACATTTTAGCGCCTTCATTTATTTTCACTAATTGAAGGTTTACGCTACGGTTTTAACGCGTTGACTTAAAAAAAATAAAAAACTGTTGCCTTGTTCCTTTTAAGAACGGTTTTTAACTGTCTCCTATAACATTTTAAAATAAAAATTCAACATAGCAACGGGACTGCAAAAACCGTAGCCAATTCCTTATATACGAGAACGGTTTTTATGCGTTTCAAAATTAAGTGTTGCCGTAGGCTCCAAATGTTGTAGTGTACTGTGCAGAACATTGACGAACACAGTGGGAGATCTCAAACCAAGATCCTCTCCCCTCATCTTGATCAATGATGACTCGAAATCTTCGTTCAAATGCTAACAGCCTCGCGGCGGGCATCCCCCCCGAGCCGATCCTGAGACCGGTCATCCCTCAGCAGGCCGAACCTCAGCCAACCCCGGAAGGAGTCGTGCAAGACCTTCCAAACTCCATTCAAGCGCAGATTCAAAATCAAATCCCAAACTTCGTCTTGGTCACAGGAAGCTCCGCAAGGAACCGTATACCTCTTCAACCTCCACTTTCTGTCCCGGCCGATGCTGTTCAACAGCTCCTCCTACTACTTAACCGACATGAAGCGGCAAATCAAGAAAGGAGTTACCGATTTACGGATCTTGAAGGACAGGTGGCGGAACTCCGGGCCCGGAATATTTCGGATCATGTCTCACCCGACCCAGACTCCCCCAAAAGAAGAAATCCGGCCCGAAGACGCCACCGATCTCCACCCAGAAGACGACACTACCATCGCTCTCCTTCTCGTCGGCCCAGAGGGAATGGTTCCCGTTCACCTCCAGCCGGAGTGTACGTCGGAAGGGAAGAGGGTGATTACTCACCTCGAGTTCATTCTTCTCTGGCATCTTCTTCTCCTAGGCAACGTTCAAAGAGTAGAGAATATTCACCTCGAGAATATCGCCCTCAGGACCACAGGTACCCCGACCCTCACCATCGGTATCGATCTCCGCCACGGGCTCAAACGATCAAGCGCAAAGGCCCTTTTACCGAAAAAATCGACCGCTACCCGGTACCCAGATATCTTGAAAAACCACCAGAAGGCTTGAAGACCTATGACGGGACAGGCGACCCAGACAGACCTTTAAGTTATTTTGATACAGTAATGCAGTATCGGAACGTTCCCGTAGAAATGAAATGCAGAATTTTCCCTCTAACGTTGGAGAAAATAGCCTCAGAATGGTTTGAGACCCTCAAATCAAACACAATCTCCTCCTGGGACCACCTGGCCAAATTATTCTCTGCTAATTTTTCCCATTCCAAAAGCAAACCAAAAAACAAAAATGTCTTAGCGTCCATCATCCAAGAAAATTCCGAATCTTTAAGAGAATATATAGAAAGATTTAACAAGGAAGCAGTTCAGGTTTGGAACCTCGACGACACCTTTCGAGTTTACTTTATGGGGATGGGGCTACGCCCCGGAAGCCCCCTTCAAAAAACACATCAACACTTGGGAGCCAGAAAACCTTCAAGATTTCCTCCAGCTATCCCAATGCTTTATCAATGAAGAAGAAAGCGCCATGACCGGTAAAAAGCCACCACTGGCCTAACCATCTAGACCCCAAAATGAAAAGATCAAAAAAACGACGACAGAGGCAACAGGGACCCCCGACCTCGAAACCGTCATCAATTTTATACCGAACTCAATGTCACTCAGGCTCAACTTTTGGGTGAATGCTTGAACATGGAATTTAGAGACGAAAAATTCCCAAAACCACTGACCCATAGACCGGGCCAACGTTCCAATAAATACTGCCGATATCATCGGAGTAACGGTCACGACACCAACCACTACAACGCCTTGAAAGATGACATTGAGGATATGATTAAAAGAGGAAAACTAGCCAGCTATGTAAACAAACCCGAGTGTCAAACTGGCGAGATTAAAGAAGAACGGGAGCAGGAGCCCAAAGCAAGGGGAAAATCAAAGCCGAACCCGAGGACGACGAGCTTGATTCGAGAAAATCAAAAGGGCGGTCAGTAATGATGATGATCGCAAGAGGTTTTTTCCACGAAGAATCCGGGAAAACAATGAAACGGAAATGGAAGGAGTTACTCAATATAGCCTCCACCTCGGTCACACCAACCTCTTCAAACCGACCTCCTTTGTCTTTTAGAGATGAAGACCTTCTAGATGGGAAGGCCAACAAACACGTACCACTCCTGGTCACGACTGTAATCGCCAATAAGGAGATTAGAAGGATTTTGGTCGATCAGGGAAGTTCTTCCGACATTATCTTTCTCGACCTCGTGGAAAGAATGGGAATCGATAAGGAAGACATCGCTCCTTACCGAGGATCCGCACTATTAGGATTCAATGGATCTAGGACTAAACCTCTTGGACACCTGGAACTGATGGTTTCCTACGGTGAAGAACCCTTGGTAAGGATCGTCAAAACAAAATTCCTCATCCTACCGTGTGAATCAATCTACAACTGTATCAGTGGGAGACTCGGAGCAGTAACCTCCACCACTCACTTAAAAATAAAATTCCATTCCCTTTACAACAAGGTGATCACCTTAAACTCAGATCTTGAATCAGCCTCAAGATGTTTCTTCTTGTGGACAAAAGCAGAGAAAAAGGTTCAAGATAAGGAAGGGGGTTACCCCTATGATAACCAAAAAAGAAGAAGTTGCAAGAAGATCCGCCGAAGTCAACTTAACTACTTTGGATGCGAGATACGACCCAGACAGCTCAAAAGAGGAAGATGATGATGACTTGACCAAAGAGCTCAAAAAGAAAATGAGAAGACCCGAGCCAGATGGGGAATCCATCGAAATACAGCTCAGAGACGACCCTACTACAACAGTAAAAATTGGAGCGGACCTCTCCGAAGAGGTGAAAATCAAACTCACTCAGTGTTTAAAAGATCATGCTGATCTTTTTGCTTAATTGGTCAGCAGAAGACATGCCCGGAATCCCGCCGGAAGTCGCGTGTCACCAGCTCGCCGTTAATCCGGAAGCAAAATGGGTCGCCCAAAGGAGACGAGCACAGAATGGAGAGAAGGCTATGGCCGCCGCAAAAGCTGTTGAAGATTTAATCAAAGCAAACTTCATAACAGAGGTCTAGTACACAACTTGGTTGTCAAACCCAATACTAGTTAAAAAGAGCAATGGTAAATGGTGTATGTGCATCGATTATACCGACCTAAACAAAGCCTGTTCAAAAGACGCATTTCCTGTCCCAAGTATTGATCGCCTCGTCGATAATGCCTCGGGTTTCGGCCTACTTTCTTTTATGGACGCATATTCCGGTTACAATCAGATCGCCATGTTCCCTCCCAATCAAGAAAAAACTGCTTTCATGACGGACCAAGGTAACTTCGCCTACCGAGTTATGCCCTTCGGCTTGAAAAACGCCGGCGCCACTTATAAGAGAATGATGAACAAAGTATTCCAAAGACAGATAGGCAAAACCGTTGAAGTCTATCTTAATGACAGGAAAACACCCACGTAGAAGACCTTCAAGAAATTTTCACAGAAATCAGGAAAAACAGCATGAGACTAAACCTGGAAAAATGCACTTTTGGTGTCCGAGCTGGAAAGTTCAGGGTTTCTACTTAACAGAAGGGGGAATTGAAGCAAACCCAGACAAATGTCGATCCGTAGCTGAAATGCGAACTCCTATTTCCAAAAAGGAGGTCCAAAAACTCAATGGCATGATCGCTGCTTTATCCCGATTCCTATCAAATGCGGCATTTAAATCTCCCCCATTATTCAAACTTTTGAAGAAAGAAAATGAGGAGGGAGAAGGAGAATTCAACTGGACAAACGAGCAAGACGAAGCCTTGCATCAGCTCAAAAAATCACTTTCAGAACCCCACATCCTAACTCGCCCGTGCGAGGGAGAAACTCTATACTTATACCTATCAATCTCAGAAGAAGCTTTAGGCGCCGTCCTCATCCGGGAAACGCAGACCGGTCAAAGTCCTATTTACTTTGTAAGCAAAGCTCTCCAGGGACCCGAATGCAGGTATCAGCAAATAGAAAAGATCGCCCTCGCCTTAGTCATCGCAGCTCGACGCCTCCGACCATATTTTGTGGCTCACCAAATAGTTGTACGTACCAACTATCCAATAATGCAGATTCTACACCGACCCGACCTTGCCGGAAGAATGATTAAATGGGCAGTAGAGTTGTCCGAGTTTGGAATCAAGTACGAGTCTCGTACGACAATGAAGGCCCAAGTTCTAGCAGATTTTGTAGCAGAAATGATTTCCGCCGATCCTATTAACGACATCTGGACTTTACACGTTGACGGGTCTTTCAACCCCAAAAGAAGCGGCGCAGGTTTAATGTCTGAAAGCCCGGATAAAGTTGTCATTGAAGTCTCCCTTACTTTCACTTTCCAAACAACTAACAGTCAAGCAGAATATGAGGCTTGCATCGCGGGTCTACGATTGGCAATTGACCTACGAGTCACTCATGTCAATCTCTACATAGATTCACTCTTGGTCGTTTCACAAATCAACAATCAATTTGAGACCAAGGATCCAACCCTGTAGAAATACCAACTTCGAATACGAAAGTTACTCGCACAATTCAAAACAGCCGAGGTAAAACACGTCCCTAGAATGGAGAATCAAAGGGCGGATATCCTATCAAAACTCACCAGCACCAAGGTCCCCGGTAATCACCGAACGATCATCCAAGAATTACTCAGAAGACCTAGTATCTCTCTTGATCCGGCTTGTATTTCTACAATTTGTGCCATTGAGGAAAGCCAGAGTTGGATTACTCCAATATTGGAGTACATCAAAAAGAGGAACCGAGCCTCTAGACTCGGCTGAAGAGAAAATCGTCAGAAGAAAAGCCTTAGCCTTCTAAGTCAAAGATAGTATGTTATACAGAAGGAGCCTCTCCTCACCATTATTAAAATGCATCGAAGGGGAGTGGATTTCGTCTTAGCCGAAATTCATGAAGGAATATGTGGACAACATCTTGGGGCCCGTTCCCTAGCTCGAAAGGCCCTACGTGTAGGATATTATTGGCCGACCATGGAAGGCGACGCTAGGACTACGTAAAGAAGTGCAAAAAATGTCAAATCCACGCCAACGTTTACATCGCTGCACCAACCGAGCTCCGAAGTCTATCATCGACATGGCCCTTTGCACAATGGGGGATAGATCTCCTAGGTCCATTCTCAACTGCTCCAGGCCAAAACAGATTTCTCATAGTAGCAATTGATTACTTTACCAAATGGATTGAAGCAGAACCCTTAGCCACCATCACTACAAGGAACTGCATAAGATTTTTCAAAAAGAACATCATGAGTAGATTCGGGATCCCCGAAATAGTTATTACTGATAATGGAACTCAGTTCGCCGTCAAAGGTTTCAGGAAAATAATGTCCGACTTTAAAATCAAACATCATTTCACGTCAGTCGAGCACCCGCAAACCAACGGTCAAGTAGAAGTAGCCAACAAGGTGCTCCTTAATGGTTTGAGAAGACGACTGGACGACGCTAAAGGAAATTGGGTAGAAGAACTCCCATATGTTCTCTGGGCTTACAGGACCACCTCTCAAAGCTCTACGGGAGAAACGCCATTCCGGCTCTGTTATGGCAGCGAGGCGGTCATCCCAGTGGAAGTTGGCGAGTTAAATTGGAGAGCAACGAATCCCAAAACTCCAACTGAAAATTACCAAGCTTTGAAAGAAGAACTCAAACAAAGGGTTGCAACCCGATACAATGCTAAGGTCATCCCCAGAGATTTTGAATCCGGCGACTTAGTACTTTGAAGAGCCGACGTAGGTTTGAAAAATGCTTCGCAGGGAAAATTAGCACCCAATTGGGAAGCTGTCATACCCTAATTTTGTCCGCCTAGGTTTAAAACTCTATTTTTCCACAAAAATAAATAAATTGAGAAGTGTGGCGTTATTTTGAAGAGTGTGAAGAACATTGTGCATGCATTTTTGAGTTTTTAGGGCAAAAGGGTATTTTGGTCATTTTCTAAAAATAAGATATTTTCTCATCAAAAATCATTGTGCAATTTTAGAGAAATGTATTTGAAGCAAAACATTTTGGTCATGTATATATGCATGCGCATGCATGCATGCATGATGCACAAAAAATTCAAAAAGGCATCAAAAAGGAATGTTCTACAAAAAGTTTCAAGATGTGATTTTTATGATATTTTTGGTCATGGTGATCTCATAAAATGGCATATTCTTCAAGATACTTTGTATGTGGCTCAAAATGGTTAGATTTATGTACAATTATCTTGAAAGGAATAATCAAAATTGAGAGGATAATTGGAGGGTTCATGGATAGTACAATGGTACAATTGCCAACTTGCAAAACTTGGTGACCAAGGCCACACCCTACCCCAATGTTGCGTCATTCCCTCCCCATTTCCTCTCCAATTTTTCATTTTGTCCCTCATCATGTGTGTTTCAATCCTCACCCTCCATTCAAATTTTAAATGCAATCCTAGAGTGAGATGAGATGCACAATGACCTAAATACCCTTAAACCTAGTTGCTCTCTATATATACCTTAGAAACCTCATCTCACAGAGACCTTTTTTTTTGGCCTCACAATTCATTCACAAAACCCTAGCACACAAACCTCTCCTCTCCTCTCCTCCTTTGGCCGAAACCACCAACAACCATTCCCTCCTCCATTTTTCTTCATTTCACTTCCATTTTCCATCTCATATTAACTCCTACTTCATATATCATCCATCTCTTCTACCAAGATTCAAGTGTTCATCATCCAATCTCAAGAACAAGGCAAGTTGCGCAAGGTTTTGGTGAAGATCTAGTTGATTTGTGGGTTTTCTCTTTGATAAACTCTAATTTAGTGCATTTATTAGAGATATTTTGAGTTGTTTTTAGAGTAATTATTACTGATTAAATAAATAACTGACTTAAATTACTCTATATTTGCAGGAAGGTAGAAAAAGAAAATAATATAAATGTGGGCTGAAATTAGAAGAAATGTTAGAATAAAAGAAAGCAAGCCCAAGCCCATTAATGCAAGAAGGCCCACAGTAATAAAAAGAAGACCCTCTTGGAGATTTCAATCAAAAGTGATGCACATGTGACTTGGAGAGAAAGAAAGAGGCATGGAGTGGAGAGCAAGCAACACATATTTAGGAAGGATCTAAATCCTAATATTCAAAAAGTGTGCTTTATTCAAATTATTGGGATGACTATGAGCCTTATTCAAATTATTGGGATGACTATGAGCCACCGGGAGATACGTAGGAGCGGGTCACATCCCGTCAAGCACACTTTTTAAAAAAATATAATAAAAAGATTCTTCTTTTCCCCTGTTTTCAAAAACATTTTCTCAAATAAAAAAAGAAGTAGAATGAATTGTTTCAAATCAACTCTGTCAAAATCGCACATCAAGTTAAAGGTTCCCTTTCGGTAGAAAGGAGGTGTGGGATGCTAATACCTTCCCCACACCTAACCGACCCCCGAACCTACATCTCTAGTTCTCAAAGGACCACCCGCCTTAAAAAGGACCCTTTTTCAATGTTTTGGTCCCTAAATAAAAAATGTTGATGGCGGCTTCACAAATTTTCACGTTGTACGATGAAAGGTCCAATCCGGATTTTTTTCGGGGTGCAACAGCTGGTGACTTCACTGGGGACTTTCCTTTTAAAACGAGGGTCAGGCCTAATTAACTTGATGTGCGGTTTAATTGTTTGATTTGAATGTGATTGTTCTATTTCTCTCTTTTATTCTCCTTCTTTTTCTTCTCTCTTTCTGATGTTTGAATGTTCTCTTGCATTCTCGTGTTGTTATGTTGCATTCATGTGCATTTGACTCTTCTTCTTCTATGTTCGCTTCTTGTTCCTTCTTCTCCTTTCATCTTCTTTTGTTTATATGTTTAATATGATCATGCATTTCCCCAATCACCATGTCCCCTTCTTCTTCGCTCCCTTTCTTCAAGGTAAGCTCATGCATCATTCCCCCAATTCTACTATGATCCCTTCTTCTTCGCTCCCTTTCTTCGAGGTAAGTTCATGCATTTCCCCGATTCTATTATGTCCCCTCTTCTTGGCACCCTTTCTCGAGGTAAGCGGTGCATATGATTGTTGAAACCCTAGGGTAGTTTACTTGCTTATGTTGAAATGATATGTGTTTGAAAAACTCTAGGGTAGACGACTCCTTGTCTGGACTGTTTCTGGTTTTTCCTTGCAGGTGGGGGGTATATTTATCATTGTGCTCCTACACCCACGTTGCACTTTTTACCTTTATTTCTTGGTGAGACAGCCCTATACCCGGGCTAGAGCATACCTTAGGCTAGAACGAAGTCATTAGTGGCTGCTCACTGGACGTACGTCTTGTTGGGTGGTTGCGAAGACTTCACCTAGAGTTTGGCTTTGATTGAAGACATCATCACTTGAACGTACGTCCCTGGGATCGGTGCTCTCAGATGTGGTCGTTGGCTCTAGGAACCTTATTTAGGGTCCTTCTTTTAGTGCTATCCTTGAAGTGTGTACCCGTAGAAATAGCTGTAGACCCTGTCTCTAAGAAACCTTGTAGGGCACAAAGGAGCTGCATACCCCTGCATCTGAATAAAGATTTTTGCAAATAAACCGAAAATTTTCATGTGAATTTCTAGCTTTTGAAAAACTGTTATGTTGAAAATATTATTATTATTATTTTTTTCATCATGCATCCATTCATACACTTTGCATGCATTCTCACCAGTGCCGGGGAAATAGTAGGTACCAAAAAAAAAGAGAAAGAAAAATGGATCAGAATGTGAAAAGAACCCTCAAGTGGAATTTTAAGCAACGGGACGTCCAAAGCTTGGTTAGGTTCGGTAATCAGCTTCCCCCACGGCGAAAAGAGGCTTATCAGGGTACATATGGTAATCTCCTCGATTTGCTAGAGGTGAATGTTCAAACTGAGGCCCTCACTGCTTTGACCCAGTTCTTTGATCCCGAATACCGTTGCTTCACTTTCCAAGATTATCAGCTGGTCCCCACTTTAGAAGAATTTGAGAAGATCTTGGGCTTTCCTGCTGCGAACTGCAAGCTGTATTCTTATGTGGAGAGGTATTCATTAGCAAAGGCTTTGGCTGGCATTCTTCAGATTAAAGAGGAATTTTTGATTAAAAATGTGGAAGTCAAGGGTCAAAGGCAAGGTCTGTCAAGAAAATTCTTAGAAGCAGAAGCTGAGGCCCTACTTGCCAAGAAGGAGTGGAAAATTTTCTCTGATGTGCTTGCCCTCCTTGTCTATGGAGTTGTCTTGTTCTCTTGTGTTGAGAATTTTGTTTATGCTGCAGCTATTGATGTGTTCCTTGCATTCAAAAAGCTGGAACAAAACCCCACCTCTGTTATTTTAGCTGATTTGTACTATTCTCTTGTTGATCGTCACTCTAAGGGAGGAGGGATGGTTAGGTGTTGTTTGCCAGTTCTGTATCGGTGGTTCGCCTCACATGTGTTTAAAGGACACATTGAAAACAAAGGAAAAGATGAGTGGAAGTGGTTTATTGCTAGCCTTAGAGGAGGTGATATCTCGTGGTGCACTCTGGCCCGGGATACACCAGAATTCATCTCTCAGCTCAACGGCTTTCCGAATGTTCCACTCATTGGCACTAGGGGATGTATCACCTACAACCCTGCTCTTGCGTTGAGGCAGTTGGGTTACCCAATGACAAGCCCACCATTGATTGAGTCTTTGGCTGGCTTTGTGTTACATGATAGAGGTTCCGGAGATTTGAGTTTGTTGAGAAGGATTGTTCGTGCTTGGAACAGGCCGGTAAAGAAAGGGCGTAATGAGTTGGGTCGCAGAGATACAAGTGTGGGGGAAGAGTACCTTCAGTGGGTCCAGCTCCGGGCTCGAGCGGTTAAGCTCCCATTTAGAGGCATTCCTCAGGTTGAAGTTGAGGTTCCTCCTCCTGCTCCTATTCTTAATGAGGAGGTTGAGGGGCTCAAGGCTGCCTTATCTCAGTCCCAGCAAGAGAAGTTAGAATTGCAGGCCCAGTTGGAAAAGCTGCTCCAAGAGAAAAAGAACTTAGAGCAAGAAAATGAATTCAAAGAGAAATGTCTTGCTGACTTCAAAGAGAGAATCGCCGCCAGTGACCAAAAGCTCATTGACATGCAGGGTGGTCTCAAAAGTGCTACAGGCGAAATCAGGGTGCGAAATCTGGATAGAAACAGAGCGCTTGATGATGCCCGTGCATGGAAGGTTCAGTTGAATGTCTCCAAGGAATTAGAGAGGAGCTTGCGGGGCCAATTGAAGGAAGCAAAGGCACAGTTGAAGACTCTTACTGCTGACTATGAGAGCAAGCTCAAAACTGAGGTGTAAGCAAGAAAGCTGGTGCGAGAGAGGCTTGAGGACTGTCAAGCGCTGCTTCAGGGGGAGCTCGGGAAATCTAGGGCATTGGAGGACCATGCGAGGCACCAGGGTGATTTGCTAGAGAGGTTCAGGGCTGAGATGTCCTACTTGATGGAATAACTTGCTAGAGAGGCACCATAGTCATTGAGGTCCCTGCTCCCTTTCCATATGAGAAAGATAGTGCTGTGCCCTGGAAATATAGTACTTTGCCTCCAGTGGAGAGTTCTCCAAGTGCATTTGCTGTCACCAATATATCAGGAGTGGGTAGAATGACGAGAAGCGGCCGTATGTATGCTCCGGAAACTCTTCGGGTTAAAACGTCTAAAGATGCTGAGGATAGGGTTAGAAAAGGAAAAGAGAAAGTATCAGAGGATACCCAGGGCAAGAAAGTAACAGAGCAGGAAGCCAGTGAGTTCTTAAGGATTGTCAGACAAAGTGATTATCAAATTGTTGATCAGTTGAAACAAACTCCAGCCAAGATCTCTATGCTGTCGTTACTGCTCAGTTCAGAAGCTCATCGGACTGCCCTGATGAAAGTACTCAATAAAGCCCATGTCGCTGAAGATATCTCTGTGTGTCAGTTTGATGGGATTGTAGGAAACATCGTGGCAGCTAATCATTTGACTTTTGCTGACGATGAGTTACCCCCAGGAGGAAGAAAGCACAACCAGGCTCTGCATATCTCCGTCAAATGCGGAGACTATGTGTTGGCTCGGGTTTTGATTGATAATGGGTCCTCACTAAATGTCATGCCGAAGTCCACCATGGACAAAGTGGATGTGGACTGCTCTTATATGAAGCCTAGTTCGACGTTGGTGAGAGCGTTTGACGGGTCGAAGAAGGAAGTGCTAGGGGAAGTGGAGTTCCCAATTCAGATTGGACCGGAGACCTTTTATGTGAATTTCCAGATCATGGACATCACTTCATCATATAGCTGCCTGTTGGGGAGACCGTGGATTCACATGGCGGGAGCTATTCCCTCTTCCCTACACCAGAGGGTCAAGTTTGTGGTAGATGACAAGATTGTTGTTGTGTTTGGTGAAGAAGAAATGTTAGTCAACAAGCCATCCCCATTCTGTTATGTGGAAGCCGCTGAGGAATCTCTGGAGACCTCCTTTCAGTCCCTTGAAATTGCTAATGCTGTATTCGGAGGGAGCAAGCTTCCGTCACCAGGGTCAAAATTGTCAAGGAACGAGGAAATGGTCGCCAAGATCATGATAGAACAAGGATACAAGGTGGGATGTGGTTTAGGCAAGACTGGTCAGGGGATTCTTGCGCCTATTCAACTGAAGGAAAATCGAGACCGTTGTGGGTTGGGGTACCATCCTAATCAAGCCGAGAGAAAGGGGATGGCAGAGGAAAGAAAGAGCAGGTGGTTGGCCAAACTGAGAGGCCATGATCCTTGGTCAAAAAAGATCCCTATCTGTGATATTCGCCAGAGCTTTAAGAGTGCAGGGTTGCTGGACCCTAATCAAATCGCTGCCATTGGGGATGGTCCTGGAACTGAAAAAGGTGATACCAGCCTAGTCCGCCGTTGCTTTGCCGGTGAAAAGTTGAAGAATTGGGAAGCTGCTGACTTTCCCGTGGCTTTTAATTCAAAGTAATAATTTGTAATGCATCCCTGTGGCTCTGCCCAAGGCCATAGGATAAGTTGTTAGAGGCACGCATGTTTTTATCTTCATTGCTATCATCATCAATAAAAACGTTGTTTTTGAAATTCATCTATAAAATCATTTCTCTTAATTTCATGTGTCTTCTCCGCTTTATTTTATTTTGCCTGTTTGTTTCGCCTTTCATTCTGCTTTTTTTTGCCTCTGCAAATGCAGATCAACAATAATTATCTCTGAAAATAACAATGCCGATGATCCATATTTTGACTTTGATCATCCAATTAATCAAACTGAGGGAGATGTTGAGAACAACTGGAAAGCTCCTCCAGAACTAATGAGATTAATGGAACAGGAAGAAAGGGTCATTCAGCCTCACGGAGAATCATCTGAGGTAATCAACTTGGGTACAGATGAGAACAAGAAAGAGGTTAAGGTCGGTACCGCAATGAACGACAGTGATCGTATGAAGTTAATTCAGCTCCTGCGCGATTACGTTGACATTTTTGCATGGTCGTATCAAGATATGCCTGGGTTGGATACCGATATTGTTGTGCACAAGTTGCCAGTAAAGCCAGAATGCCCGCCTGTAAAGCAAAGACTGAGAAGAATGAAGCCAGAGATGTCGTTGAAAATCCGGGATGAGGTAAAGAAGCAGTTTGATGCCGGGTTTCTAGCGGTTGCCAAGTATCCTCAATGGGTTGCCAATATCGTCCCGGTTCCGAAGAAGGACGGGAAAGTCAGGATGTGTGTCGATTACAGGGATCTGAACAGAGCCAGCCCCAAAGATGATTTCCCCTACCTCACATTGATATTCTGGTGGACAGTACAGCCCAACACTCTTTATTCTCCTTCATGGACGGATACTCAGGATACAATCAGATAAAGATGGCTCCGGAAGATATGGAGAAAACAACCTTCATAACTCTCTGGGGAACCTTTTGCTATAAGGTGATGCCTTTCGGACTCAAAAAACGCCGGTGCGACGTATCAGAGGGCCATGGTGACATTGTTCCACGACATGATGCACAAGGAAATCGAGGTGTATGTGGATGATATGATTGCTAAATCCAAGACTGATGAAGAGCATATTGTGAATCTGCAAAAACTCTTTGAACGTCTAAGGAAGTTCAAACTCAGATTAAACCCAGCTAAATGCACCTTCGGTGTAAGATCCGGAAAGCTACTGGGGTTCATCGTCAGTTAGAAAGGGATAGAAGTTGATCCAGATAAAGTCAAAGCAATCCTCGAAATGCCAGTACCAAAGACTGAAAGGGAGGTCCGTGGTTTTCTTGGGAGACTGAACTACATCTCAAGGTTCATATCCCAACTGACAGCCACTTGCGAGCCTCTCTTTAAGCTGTTGTGCAAGAACCAAGAATCCAAATGGAACGATGATTGTCGGAGAGCCTTCGAGAGAATTAAAGAGTATCTTCAGAATCCACCAATTCTGATGCCACCGGTGTCCGGAAGACCACTGATCTTGTACCTAACCGTGTTAGACAATTCGATGGGGGTGTGTGCTGGGGCAGCATGATGAGTCAGGCAAGAAAGAACATGCTATTTATTACCTGAGCAAGAAATTTACTGACTGCGAGACAAGATACACAATGCTGGAGAAGACTTGTTGTGCTTTGGCTTGGGCTGCTCATCGTTTAAGGCAGTACATGCTGAGCCATACAACTTGGTTGGTGTCTAAAATGGATCCGATCAAGTACATTTTTGAGAAACCAGCTCTCGCAGGACGGATTGCCCGTTGGCAGATGTTATTGTCAGAATATGATATCATGTACGTCACGCAGAAGGCAGTCAAGGGCAGCGCACTTGCTGAGTACTTAGCTTGTCAGCCTATCCCAGAATACCAGTCGATGCAGTATGATTTTCCCGATGAAGACATCATGGCACTATTCGACGAGGGGAAGTCCCAAGAAGATGAAAGATGGAGGATGATATTTGATGGTGCATCCAACATGTGGGGGCATGGGGCCGGAGCTGTGTTAATCTCTCCAGACAATCGCTTCATTCCGGTCACTGCAAGACTGAGCTTTTATGTTACAAATAACATTGCGGAATATGAAGCATGCATCCTGGGTATTCAGGCAGCCCTTGAATGGAAGGTCAAAAGGCTTGATGTGTATGGTGATTCAGCCTTGGTTATTCATCAGGTGCGAGGTGATTGGGAGACCAGAGATCCCAAATTGATTCCCTATTGTGATTATGTTCAAGAATTGATGGAGTCCTTTAAGGAAGTCACTTTCCAGCATATCCCTCGAAGCGAAAACCAGTTGGCCGATGCTTTGGCAACCTTGTCGTCAATGTTCAACATCAGCTGTGACAAGAGTTTAGCTCACCTCAGAATCCAGCATAGGGATCTGCCAGCACATCATTACTGCACTGCAATAGATGAAGAGCCTGATGACAAGCCGTGGTACCATGATATCAAGCAGTACATCACCACCAGGGAATACCCTCCTGGGGCATCAGAAAATGACAAGAGAACGCTCAGAAGGCTGTCGAGGAATTTCTTCCTGAATGGTGAAGTTCTCTACAAGAGAAATTATGACATGGTTCTCCTAAGGTGTGTTGCAAAAGAGGAGGCCGAAAAGATTATGAAAGAGGTCCATGAAGGCTCATTCGGGGTTCATTCCAGTGGACACACCATGGCCAGAAAAATCTTAAGAGCCGGCTATTATTGGCTGCAAATGGAATCTGACTGCTACAGCTTTGTAAGAAAGTGTCACAAATGCCAAATCTATGCCGATTATATCCATGTACCACCTGCTTCATTAAACGTTCTGACTGCTTTTTGGCCATTCTCAATGTGGGGGATGGATGTCATCGGTCCTATCGAGCCAAAAGCATCAAACGGGCATCGCTTCATCCTTGTCGCCATTGACTATTTCACCAAGTGGGTTGAAGCTGCCTCATACTCAAGCATCACTAGCTCTGTGGTTGCAAAGTTTGTAAAGAAAGATCTGGTTTGTCGTTACGGCCTTCCAAACAGGATCATCACCGATAACGGCAGCAACCTGAACAGCAAGATGATGAAAGACCTGTGCACAGAATTCAAAATCCAGCATCATAATTCTTCCCCCTATCGACCCAAGATGAATGGGGCCGTCGAAGCGGCCAACAAGAATATCAAGAGAATAGTTCAAAAGATGGTGGTAACCTACAAAGATTGGCATGAGTTGCTTCCTTTTGCTTTGCACGGATACCGCACTTCAATGCGTACCTCAACTGGGGCAACCCCTTTTTCTCTAGTATATGGGTCAGAGGCAGTCCTCCCTATTGAGGTTGAAATACCCTCCCTGCGGGTATTGATGGAAACCAAGTTGGAAGAAGCTGAATGGGTACAAGCTCGTCTGGATCAGTTAAATCTCATTGAGGAAAAAAGAATTGCAGCTTTGTGTCATGGACAGCTGTATCAACAGAGGATGAGGACGGCCTTCGATAAGAAAGTTCGCCCTCGAGAGTTCAACGAGGGAGATCTTGTGCTCAAAAAGATATTGCCCATTCAGAGCGATCCCCAAGGAAAATGGACTCCCACTTATGATGGACCTTATGTGGTCAAGAAAGCCTTCTCTGGAGGAGCACTAATACTCACCAACATGGACGGTGAAGAACTCAGAAACCCAGTCAATTCAGATTCGGTGAAGAAGTATTATGCCTGAAAGAAATAGACGAAAAAAGAGAAAGATAAGCCAAGTAAGAATTAGCTCGCTAGGTTGAAAACCCGAAAGGGCGGCCTAGGCAAAATCAGAGCGACCCGGTGGATTGAAAACCCGCAAAGGGCGATCCAGGCAAAAATTAGGGTCAGAAAACTTGGGCATGAAAATAAACAAGGGCATACAGCACTCCTGAAGGTTTGGATAGAGGGGTGATCAAGGTCAAGGACATAAATGTTTGGCATTGTTCCACAGAGACGGACATTTAGAAACTAGCTTTTCTCTCTTTTTCGTGTCTTTTTGCAGTTTAAATTTTCAAATGTATTGAACAGTCGGCGTAACTTTCTGTACGACCGGTTTCCACATCAATAAAGTTCAATTTTTCTCATATCTGTTTGCTTTTCTATTTTCTGCTTTTTCAGCTCAAAATAAACGTTTTATGATGATGGTAATACTGAATTGTAAAACATGTGCATAAATCCTAGAGCATTGCAATCATTGCGAAATCCCCAAAAGTCACGGGAAGGAAGTGATTTCTCAAAAACAAATTAATGTTGCAAGGAAAATAATTGCGCCCATCAATCACTTCAGATGGCAAATCATAAAGCAAACCTGCACCCGGCCCGTGTGCCGCAGCAACTCTAATAAGTTCCCCAGTCTTGTGTCATGAGTGTCACGGGTCGGTCGAACCAGCAAAGAGAAAATAAGTCAAGAGCAAAAAAAAAACGATCAGAAAAAAGAAAGCTGATCAAGAAGAATCAAAAGAAAATCAAAAGCATTTTCACGGCATTCATCAAATCATCGCACCGCATGCACTCGCATCACACGCACTCGCATAACATGCTTTTGCATAACATGCACCCATGCTCCATGTACTATGCCTTGCATCTGCTAACGTATGCAGGTACTGTGGATCAGCGCGGCAGCATTGACCAACTGAAGAAAACTAATTGGATTTGCGGATCCCCCTTTGGACCCACGTGTCCCCCAGAAGATTGACTTCACTTCGTATTCGAGCTGCGAGTAAGTCCCTTTGACCTCAATAGGTCCAGTCGAAAAGGATAGTTGTGTCGGCCTAAGACATGGCGCAGTCCTAGGGAAGTATCGAGATCTAGACTTGGTATTGTACCCCCCCTGGTCGCTCTGAAGACCACCCCTTTGAGTCCACGTGCTCCCCAGGCCCAAGTGCAAACTCGGATCGTGCGCGGTTCGTTAAAAGGCTTTAGGCAGCCTCTGGTGTCGGCTTATAGAGGGTTGGTACCTTTTTACTGTCTTCTTTACTGCTTTCGTTTACTGCCTTTGCTGGCTTATTGAGGGTTGGCACCGGTTGATTTCCTGTTTTGTTAGCTTACTGAGGGCTAGCACTCACTCAAAGAAGAAAAGCAAAAAGGAGAGAAAAAGAAAAAGAAAATTTGGGTTTTCTCTAAGTAGACAAAATTGGTATAATTTCTGAATTCTTTATTTTTATTTTGCCTCGGAATATGTTCGGCCAATTCATATTCCTTGTTAAAATCCAAATAAAGAGGGGCAGCTGTCATACCCTAATTTTGTCCGCCTAGGTTTAAAACTCTAATTTTCAACAAAAATAAATAAATTGAGAAGTGTGGCGTTATTTTGAAGAGTGTGAAGAACATTGTGCATGCATTTTTGAGTTTTTAGGGCAAAAGGGTATTTTGGTCATTTTCTAAAAATAAGATATTTTCTCATCAAAAATCATTGTGCAATTTTAGAGAAATGTATTTGAAGCAAAACATTTTGGTCATGTATATATGCATGCGCATGCATGCATGCATTATGCACAAAAAATTCAAAAAGGCATCAAAAAGGAATGTTCTACAAAAAGTTTCAAGATGTGATTTTTATGATATTTTTGGTCATGGTGATCTCATAAAATGACATATTCTTCAAGATACTTTGTATGTGGCTCAAAATGGTTAGATTTATGTACAATTATCTTGAAAGGAATAATCAAAATTGAGAGGATAATTGGAGGGTTCATGGATAGTACAATGGTACAATTGCCAACTTGCAAAACTTGGTGACCAAGGCCACACCCTACCCCAATGTTGCGCCATTCCCTCCCCATTTCCTCTCCAATTTTTCATTTTGTCCCTCATCATGTGTGTTTCAATCCTCACCCTCCATTCAAATTTTAAATGCAATCCTAGAGTGAGATGAGATGCACAATGACCTAAATACCCTTAAACCTAGTTGCTCTCTATATATACCTTAGAAACCTCATCTCACAGAGACCTTTTTTTTGGCCTCACAATTCATTCACAAAACCCTAGCACACAAACCTCTCCTCTCCTCTCCTCCTTTGGCCGAAACCACCAACAACCATTCCCTCCTCCATTTTTCTTCATTTCACTTCCATTTTCCATCTCATATTAACTCCTACTTCATATATCATCCATCTCTTCTACCAAGATTCAAGTGTTCATCATCCAATCTCAAGAACAAGGCAAGTTGCGCAAGGTTTTGGTGAAGATCTAGTTGATTTGTGGGTTTTCTCTTTGATAAACTCTAATTTAGTGCATTTATTAGAGATATTTTGAGTTGTTTTTAGAGTAATTATTACTGATTAAATAAATAACTGACTTAAATTACTCTATATTTGCAGGAAGGTAGAAAAAGAAAATAATATAAATGTGGGCTGAAATTAGAAGAAATGTTAGAATAAAAGAAAGCAAGCCCAAGCCCATTAATGCAAGAAGGCCCACAGTAATAAAAAGAAGACCCTCTTGGAGATTTCAATCAAAAGTGATGCACATGTGACTTGGAGAGAAAGAAAGAGGCATGGAGTGGAGAGCAAGCAACACATATTTAGGAAGGATCTAAATCCTAATATTTAGGGATTGGCATATCTTGCAATTAAAAGTGGAAGCAATCTTGACTTGATCCTTGGCTTGGAGAGAAAGAAAATGAACTAATATAAAAGGAGAGCTTCACTTGTGAAAGGGGGCTGGACACCACATACACAAACGAGAGCTACGGAAACGCTACGGAGGGAGAGAAGAGTTATTTGGCACCGTGAAAGAGCTTTGGAGCAAAAGAAGGAGATTGAAGACATAGACTAAGACTTTCTCTATTTCCGGGTTATTCTTATTTCTGTAATTCATGAACCTTCTTTTTCTTTTATTGTTCTTTATTATCATGGACACCTAAGTCCTCTTCTAGGGTCTTAGGTGGATCTTGCATGTTTAGAAACCTCTTTATGTTCTAATTTCTTATTTGAATTCCTGTTTTTATTTCAATTAATATTGTCCTATTGCTTTAATCACATAATTAGGATTGACAACCCTTTGAATGTTCATAATCAATTAGTTGATCAGCGACCGTACTGCAATTAGTTAGTGGACCTATAGGATAATTGGGGCTATAATTAATGCATGACCAAACTCTAATTTAGTCTTCCAATCATTCAACCTTTTTGTACTTTATGCTTTTCCTGAATTTAAATTCTAGCATGACCAAACTAGGGTTAATTTAGGAAAAAGAATATTAATCGCGAATGACCAAACGGATTAATAGCTTTAGTAAAGGGATTGGTAATTAAATAAAATAAGGGAATTCAGGTAGAATTAGACATAGGGGAATCGAAGCTTGCAAGTGAAACCGCGACCCTAGACCTCTCTCCAAATTATTATATCTTTTATTAATTCTTGCCATTTATTTCTTTTTATTTTGTTTCTACAACATCCAAATTATTTCTTCGTCTAAACATTAAATAATCTCGATTAGTTTGGTACTTGCTAATTAATCCCTGTGGATACGATATCTTTTATACTACTTCTGCGAGAGAGTACACTTGCTCTCAAGTGTGTTTTAAACGCAACACTCTTCATACTCTTTATTTATTAGCTTGGATTCAAGGTATACCTCAAAACTCTTGCATCATTCACTAAGTTTTTTTTTTGGCATCAAAATGTAAAAATCATGTTTCTAATCTTGCATCCTACCATATTCATGCATTTTAGTGTTGGTATATTGTTGATTTGTTGATTGTTGTTGGTGAGAGGTGTCTCAAACATTTTGACAAGCACTTAGGGAGGCTTGGGTGTTTGAGATTGCTTCTCACCCTTGAATAAATTGTGATTTGTGTTGTTATCATTTTGTTTGTTGCATTTTGTGAAATAAAATTGTGTTAGGAAGCTATGAATGTTTCGCACCCTTAGTATAAAATAGGTTTAATCGAGTTTTGATGCATTTCTTTATGCAATCTTGTTATTGAGGCTTGCTTTTGAAGTTCCCATGTCCAAACAGGTTGTTTGATTTTGCAAATATTCATTTTTCATGCCTTCTTACTTTCACAAAAATCAAAAAAAAGATATGAATAGTTGTTGATTTTGGTGTTTGATTGCTTGGATCTTGTGAATAAATGTTCCTAAGTCTTGCTAGTGTCATTTGCTTGCTTGATTTTGTGGATTTGTTGAATGAAATTGTTGTTTGGTTATGTTTTGGTTCGCAAGTTCCTAATAAGTGAGGGTTTTGTTATTTCTTTGTGAGAGGGGTTTGCAATTGTGAGTAAAATGATTTCTCAAATTGTTTTGATGTTGGTCGTTATGTACTTTGCTTGCAAATTATTCTATGTTGATGATTGGCAAGAGGACTCACACTTGTGCCTTAGGCATTTCACTTTAAGTGTTGAGGATTGCCTAAGATGATTCAACACAACCTTGTGCTTTGATTGAAAATTTTGGTTTGCTTGTTAGTAACTTGTTTGCAAAATTACTCTATGTTGATGATTGGCAAGAGGACTCACACTTGTGCCTTAGGCACTTCACTTTAAATGTTGAGGATTGCCTAAGATGATTCAACTTCCTTTGTGCAATTCTTGTTTAAAAATGCAAATGCTAGTTCTCTAACTTGATTAATCAATTTTGGCTACAAAATGACTTGTTATTGCTTTCTTTTGGTCACTTGTGATCATGCAAATGCGATGTTCATTCTAGGTTAATAATTTGTTTTGTGTTGATGATTTGGTAAAAGGACTAGACACTTATGCCTTTGTGCATTGTCTCAAATGTCAAGGATTACCAAAAGGGATTCAACCTTGTGTTTTATCTTGTGTTGATGCCTATTTGAATTAAACTTTTGCATTATCTATTTGTGCAATCTATTTGGTTAATGTTGATCTTGCATGTTCATGGCCATTAAATGTTAGACGACTAAGCGTCATTCTTATGCACCAGTGTAGTAATGGTTAAGGTATATGCTTACGCTTGCATTGTTGATTGTTTTGCTTGCAACTTGTTAAAGTTTACACTTTGGTTCTTGATTTGGAAATTGATTTGAATTCTCTACTTCTTTTTCTTTTGGATGCCACGCCATCCCAACAAACTTTTGTGATCAATATCACCCTCCAATTCTCTTCCTCTCTTCTTCAAGTCATTTCTTTTTCCAAATTATTTTCCAAATTAAAACTTTTCTTCAAATTGTTTTTCTATAGCAATCAAATTTTTTCAAAGATCAACAACAAACCTTTTTGAAAATTCATAAGGAGTCAAGTCGGACGTACGGCCGGTGTTGACTAGCGTCCTAAATTGGAGTTGTACAGCTCAAACATCTTGGGATACTTATGAGAATTAAAACAAGTAATTAACAACTTGAACCCTTTTTAAAAAAAAATGAGTAAGGAATCAAATCGGATGTACATCCGGGATCGGTTAGCGTCTTAGGGTTAGCGAGCTGTACAGTTCGTGCGAGCCTAAGATACTTGCTCAAATAAAAGTAATCAACCTCACAACAAATCCTTTTCTTCAAGTAATTCAAACCATTCTCAAAAAGTAGGGGGCACATCGTCTGTACAGGCGAGGATGTTTGTTGTTTTAGGTCTAGTGAACTGTACAGTTCAGGACCGAGAACCCCTACGATAAAAAAAAACACCAAAGTTTCTCGACTAAAGAGAACTACGTAAGCTTTGAATTCTCCATCGCACCGGGAGATACGTAGGAGCGGGTCACATCCCGTCAAGCACACTTTTAAAAAAATATATAATAAAAAGATTCTTCTTTTCCCCTGTTTTCAAAAACATTTTCTCAAATAAAAAAAGAAGTAGAATGAATTGTTTCAAATCAACTCTGTCAAAACCGCACATCAAGTTAAAGGTTCCCTTTCGGTAGAAAGGAGGTGTGGGATGCTAATACCTTCCCCACACCTAACCGACCCCCGAACCTACATCTCTAGTTCTCAAAGGACCACCCGCCTTAAAAAGGACCCTTTTTCAATGTTTTGGTCCCTAAATAAAAAATGTTGATGGCGGCTTCACAAATTTTCACGTTGTACGATGAAAGGTCCAATCCGGATTTTTTTCGGGGTGCAACAGAAGGGCCTTACCGTGTTAAAAGTAAGACCGGTACAAGGGCTTTCAAATTGGAAACACTTGACAAAAAGGAGATCCTCCGAACTTGGAACGCCACAAAGTTGAAGAGCTATTACATTTAAGGACACGACTGTTTACGTGTGCCAATTTTGTGTAATAGTACTTCCTACCATTATAAATGTATGAACTCTTTCGGAAGAACTACTTAGGACCGATCCTTTGAGATCTCCCTACATGACCAAAGCAGTCACAACCCTTAGGGGCGAGTTCAATCCGGGCCGAGTCCTGGTAACTTGTCTTTAGGTCCGATCTTACGAGATCTCCATACGTGACCAAAGCAGTCACAACCCTTAGGGGCGAGTTCAATCCGGGCCGAGTCCTGGTAAACTGCCCCAAAGGTTCGAATGGTCCTTTAAGGATTTTTCCTTAAATCGATCATTGGCCTTAGTAGCCAAGAACCCTAATGGACGAGTTAAATCTGGGCCGAGTCCTGGTAAATTGTCCTTAGGTCCGATCTTACGAGATTTCCATACATGACCAAAGCAGTCACAACCCTTAGGGGCGAGTTCAATCCGGGCCAAGTCCTGGTAACTTGTTCTTAGGTCCGATCTTACGAGATTTCCCAACAGGTCTAAAGGTTTGAAAGGTCTTCTCAAACCTTTTCAATGCCTGCGTTCCACACTTATCTTTTTGATCCTATCAAAATTATAATGTACGAACTAAAAACGACAATTACGGCAAAAAGAATATAAAAGTCATTCAATGAATCAAGTTTCCATAAAGAAAATTAAATTCATTACAACCATCTCGGATACGGCCGAGGCCTCAAGTCTGATAAATAAAGCTAGACTATTACAACTTAACAAAGTTTCGAGTTTATGCATGATTCTCTATATAAACCCAGAACTCTTACAAAAGAGAAAATCTGGAAACAAAGATAGACAAGAGCGGCTTTTGTTATCGACCTTTAGAGCGGCTTTGGGTAAACCACGGTCTTCACATTGGTTTTGATATCGACCTTTAAAATCCGATCACCCTTAATCTCATGATCCACGTTCAGAACAGCTTTGTCAAGATCGAGGGAAGGATAGACAAGAGCGGTCTAACTAAGTGCAAGATCAAAACCATTCCCCGCCATTGCGAGAGCAAGATTGGCTGCTGTCTGCGCTTCCTTCTTAGATTTCGCCAGTTCAGCACAGGTTTGAGCGAGCTCTCTCTCCAACGCCGCATGACGATCTTCCGGCGTAGAACTAGTCTCAGTCTTGTTCTCCTCAAATTTCTGCAAAGATATTTTCAGCTCTTGAATCCGACCCTCCAACCTTCGAATTGTATCCTCATCATTCTTATTCTCTTCCTCAAGCTCTCTGATCCGATCATTCAGCTGTTTAATACGAGTAGTATTATCCTCAGCTTGCATTTTAGCAGAATTATGGGACTTTTCAAGATCGTCCGCATAAGCCTTCAACGTCTTCAAGTCATTGAGGGTATTACCAAGAACTTTGTTCTTTTCAGCCAATTCTTTTAGAGCATTAAATAACTTGCTACGCTCGGTGGTTACCAACTCTGAAACAAATAAAATTTAAAGTCAATAATATAGGTGACAATACAACAAACAGACTTTCGAAAAACTACCTTACCTTCTTGCCGGCGTTCCAACTCCACCCTCTGCAACTTGGTAACATCCACCAAATGAACAAAGAGTTTCGCAGCCGCACTGACAAGATCAGTTAGGTATTCCTCCAGATTTTTCTCCATGAAAGTCGCATCCACAGGAACAGGGGTTACTTTCTTAGAAGATTTGTGCTTCCTAGAAGACTTAGGATCACCTTGTAGCACCCCTTTCTTCTTCTTATCCTCGATTTGCCGAGCTATTTTTGGCTGCTTGGTAGAGACTCCCTCGTCAACTGGTATTCTCTTACGAAACTCAAGCACTTGAACCCACTGGAACGGAGAAACTCTAGCCACTATCTCCCAAATCAACGAACTCAAGATCGGAAATAAAGATCGGTATGTAGAGCAAATTGAAAATCAGGAGTAAATGGAGGGAGCCGAACCCCTATTTATAGTGGGTCTCATAGAACTGGATTGGGCCTAAATCGAATCGACGCATCCATCAATAGTCTTCAAAGCACGCGCACACCTACCAAAGTGTCACCATCATTAGCCACCATTGGGAAACGTGTTCTGACAAGTGCAATAAATGCAATAGCACGAAAAACGAAACGACACCTTTAAAAATGTTACAATGGTCGAATCACTGTTACAAATCATAATCAACTTCGGTAAATCTTTCATCGGTGAGTCCCTTGTTGGTCAAACATCGGACAGTTAAGATCGCCTTCCCATCTCATCGCAACATCTGAAGAGTTATAGCTCGTCCAGAGGTCGGTAAAACCACATCACAAGCTCGTCAACAAGTCAAGATCGCCTCTAAGACGACCAGACTTAGGGGGCAACTGTTATGGTGAGTCCTTTAACCATATACACCTCCTTCTTTCACATCTATTCACACCCCACAAAGGCCCAATATCGAAGGGCCCAATCCAAACATCAAGGGCTTAGATCGAATCACAAGATCGAACGGTCCTAATTCATTGAGACAAACCCCACCACTCTCTATAAATACAACATTCATTGCCTCATTAATGGTAAGCATTCTCACATTTATTACTTTGCTAAGATTACTTCACTGACTTTAGCATCGGAGTGACTTTGCAGGTACAACACCAACTAGGATCGGATACGGTCATTGATTAAGGACATCAACCACTAACTACCTCGGACCATCCTTCAAGGTCGGAAGTACTGTGCAGAACAATTTTCAATAGCACATACCCGTGCATGGCACGGGTTAATTATTCTAGTTTTAATCTATTTAGAGAGTCAGACACAATTATTAATTATTAAGGTTTCTGTCACTCTCTTCAAATAGAATCTTCATTAAATGGAAAGGATGTATTCCTGCTCGATTCATATTAATAGTTTTTGTATTTGTTTCTCAAGTAGTTCTGTCATCTTGTGGCTATGGGCGAACATCGAATGTTGACCTTCTGAATTTGGTCAATTATGAGCGGTTACTCAACAGGGGAGGTTGGTTTCAAGTGGTTCTTAGGTTATCAAGTAAAGTTGAAAATTGGGCACATCGATTTGGTGATTTAGAGACCTTCTCGGCATGCATGAAATTTGCACCTTGGAGTATGGACTGAGATATTGGTCCGCAACACCCAAACTTGAGACTTGGAAGGATGAAATGCTATCCAAGTTGAAGAAAATAATTTGTCTGATGCATTCTCCAACACAACAATAGCTCGGGGACGCAAAAAAAGGTATTGAACACCGCTCATACTAAAATCAAGCTAGCCTATTCTGATAGTGGTCGTAGCCTTTCAAAACCGCGACAAGGTTAGAATTTTTTTGCATGATATAAGTAGCATGGATATAACTAAGGACGCATAATATTCCTCAAAATGGTTCGCTTTTAAAGTTGTTTAATTCTCTTGTTAGAGTTTTATACACTTGTGCAATGCGAGATTGCCCATGACCAAATGACGGAAACATGATTCAAGTGTTTTAAAAATCGGCTCAGATTTGCCGGTTTAACCGAGAATCAAGGTACTAACCAGTTTGGCTGAGATCTTCAATCGGATGCGACAATGACTCATTAATGACATCATCAAACCAAGTTGAATTGGTGAAAACCAGGTCAGACCAGAACAAATTCAACTTTAAATCCGTAGTATGTCCAACCTTCAAGGACATTTCAATTTGTCTCATATCCTACACAGCCCTGCAAAAGCAACTTTGTCAGGTTGTCTTGTATCTTATGCATGCGTAGGATTCTAGATGTATTGGTGGCATCATCCAACACCAATGCAACTACGAGAAGCAAAGATTCAAAAACGATGGCTATAGCTTGATAAGTAAGCAATAAACACGCATTACCATTATGCCATGGCTATAGCTTGATAAGTAAGCGATAAACACGCACATTATTGATGTTAGTTGAATAAATAACCCAATGGTAATATTATAGACCCACCTGCTTATCTGAAACAAAGAGAAATCGTGTTAAATAAAGTGAATTCTTTACGGACTCAAACAACGCCGGATTCAAATATTAAACAAGATGCGCCTATGTTGCCATTCGGCTACATCTAAGGCATCCTGCAAGATCCTTGCCAAATGGCATGACCAATTACATTTTTGGAGGAGTTGGATGATGCACAATTGTAGTTCAAGGAGCATCTGGTAGATGAGGCCATCCAAAGTGCATCATGTAACTATGTAATTGAGTTGAGAGGGATTTATGTTGGTTTGGTAGATTTCACATATGTACCTGATACTACTGACTATGGTTGACTCAGCTAGAAGTTACTGCATAGGCACAGCCCATCGGGGATTTATAATTCAATTAGTTTTTTTTTGTAGGCAATAATTCAATTAGTTTTTAATGTTTACTCAATATGTTAAGATATTGTTTATTCACATTAATTTTCAAAGTATTCTCTCGTATCTTCACAATCATAAAAATCAAATTATTTTTGAAAAGATATTTCAAATAGCTTTTTATTATAATAAGATTTTAGATTTCAATTATTTCTTGTTTTTTGACCAATGATTTCAATTATTTCTAAAAGCTTATTAAAAAGGTAAAATAAAATTATACATTAAGATTATAAGTATACATAGGACATGTTGAGTAACACAAAGACTGCCAAATTCATCCCATTCATACTTCGTCATAAAATGAGACCCTAATCCACCTTAATTTTCATGCACGATTAGTTAATCTCATCCCTAAATAACCCATGCTAGGTTGGGCCACCCACTCGAACTCTTACAAGCACCTTATGATTCCCAGGAATGTGTTTGTTTCAAGTTATCTTTTATGATTCCCAAGAATACAAGGATGGAAATGCTACATTCCCATATTTGTTTCAAATTTATGAAAATTATTTTCAGAATTATTTTTTACAAAATGATTTTTTCTTTTCCTATTCCCATGTTGAAGGGTGGGAATCTAACATTCCCGTGGAACTAAACTCAACCACTTATAGCTACCCACTCTCACCTCATTTTAATATTTTTTTGAATTTTTAATAAAGTATTTTATAAAACATTCCTAGGAATTATAAATGCTTACCAGACATATTAATTGGAATAACAATCCTAGTAATCATATTCTTCGAAATAACATTCCCGAGTATGTAATTTCATCGCGTGGAACAAAAACACTTATAGTTATATCAAAGAGAAGGTTGATAGTGCATGCATGGGAACCTCAAGGGAATGGATAGAAAGCCGAGAAGTGTGCTTATTTGAGGTATCTAAATGCATGTCCAAGAGTATATGGATAGAAAATGTATATTATCTAGGATTTAAATATAAGACTTAAATATAAGCAAAAAAGAAGTCTATGTATTTAATCTAAATATAGACCAAATACATAGGCCTTTTTTATTTATATTTAAGTTCAGACAGAGTATTTATTACAAGGTTACAAATTTCATGGCTAAAAATAAAAGATTCCCACGAAAAAAATGACTTCCATATTTCCACTTCCTTCTTTCCGTGGGAACGAAAGCATGGAAATGGATCTGGTTACGGTGGATTCAATAAAAGGGTACAGTCAGTGCAGTTAACCATTAATCACTTGGATAAATTGAATAAATTGTCATGTTAGCTTTTTTTTTAAAAAATAAAATAAAAAATGCTTTCAATACAGCTTTGATCTAGACTGACTGCATACAATCTAAATTCGTAGATTCCTATGAAATGAGAAAGATTTTTATGTATATTTTTTAAAATAAATTCCTATATCTGCCTTTACACTACAGCAGCACCTCATCAAAAGATTCATTAAATAGTTCACAAATATTGTAAATGCTGGCCAAACATTTTCTTGAAAATACCCCAAAAAATTACTTTCATCTAATAAACTTCCCCTAAAGGTTTGTTTAAGGGACGCAGGGGTTGATTTGTAATTTCCAAAAAAAATATGAACCGTTTAATTTAATAAATAATAATGTCTTGCGGTTATGACTTGTGAGCGATGGTACATAGTGAACCACCCATGAGAAATTTCTTTATGAACCCCCTTCCGTTAGATTAGTCCCTTCTTTAAAATTTTTTTATTTTTCTACCAAAAGAATTAAGAAAATAAAACAGTAGAGAGAAAGAGAACCATAAAATGTTTTCAGGGAATTAAAAGAAAACATAGGTTCAACCTTTATCTATAAAAATAAACGGAAGAAAGACGGGGATAAATTGTGTTCTAAAGCTAGTGAAAGCTTGATTTACTCACTTTCATTGTAAATTGTAAATGTTCTAAATGTAAAGAAATATAAACCATATCCGAAATACATCTTTCCCCTCCAAAAAGTTCTCTGCAGAAGCAAGTTCATTCTACGTATCACTTACTCTTCTTTGGCTCTTTCGAATATTGAGCTATCAGAGCTTCAACATCCTTCCAGAAGAGGCCCTCAACTAAGATTCCATCCTTAGTGAACCTGCAATTCAAACAAAAACGAACTGATGCATTAGATCTCCAAAAAAAGCATGCAACCAACGCATGATTAATGTTTCACATATTCAATGTCAATATGTGAGCATGCACAAGGAATGTGGGTTGGAATGGGAGAAGGGGAGAGAAATACCACTCAGTAACACTTTTGGTAAAATGTACTGCATCATGTGCAGAAATTGATTTTGGATCTGCACTTGCTATGGTAAGTGTGTACTTGTCAGAAAATCTAGGCAGTTTGGAGGAAACTACCAGACCAGTGCTGCTAAAGGAACCCTGTAAACAGAAATAAAATCCCAGTTGGAATACATGATGCACATAAATAATGTATGTCTTAAAATTCTGCTGAAAGAATAACATCAAATACGTCACATGATATGATGACACAGTTCAGACAGATCTAAATCTATTTATTAGACAAATGAAATATAACATTTCTGGAATAGCAAATGCAAATTGCAAAAATAAAGTCCATGAAAAAAGTAAACACATAACAATCAGCCAAGCCAAGAAACCAAACAGCTGGCATCATTACATGTGAAACATGTAGACATATATCACGACTTACTCTTTTTAAATAACTCGTGGGTCAACTCAAATTCCAGATGAAAATGAGTGAAAGTTAGAATACAAAGGTATACACACTATCTTGGTCTTATTTCCAACAAAAAGATGTGTCATAGGGCATAGGCTAGCTAAGTAATTAGTTTTCCTTGTTTCAAACTTTCAATGAATGAAAAGTTATCCTGCTGCAACTTTTATACAACTTAAATTGATATTCGATAAAAGGATGGAGAAATTATGATATAATGATACCAGATTATAAGTACATAATAAAGCATTCAACACAGCCCTTTGATGATGCTAAATATCAAATAAATATTACTCAGCTCACGAAACTAGGATTAGCTTCTTCTATTTGTCAACTTCATGTATGCCCCATTTAGAAAACAAGAGATTAGCTTCATATCTATGATGGCTATGGAGCTAAAACAGTCGCATTCAGATTATTGTATTTGTAATTGTATGTATCTTTAGGCCATACTATGACACAATCCTAAGAAAACTAACCATATTAAAACATCAGCTTTACTGCTCCCTCAGAAACACCTAACACACAGAATAGATATATAATTCTTAGATGCTATTTCTATATATTGGGAAGTGAATTAAAAATGGCCTAACGAAATAAGAATTTAACCAGTGCACAAAACAGGGTGCTATAGAAACTTATAGAAATTGTTTTTCTAAATTTGAATATGAAAGTATGTACTCTATAACCTTTATTTATTGAAATTAATTGGTCATAAAACATCATTGCATGCATATTCTAACAAACCACATTAAACATTATACAAAGGAGTGAGTTGTATAGACTATGTGTTTCAAACAATTCTCATATCCAATACCAGAGGACTGACATTTAGTTACCCATCCCTGGAGGGAAGTAAGCCTCAATTTAAAGAGACTAGGGAAGATAAGTCTCCAAAGCAATGGAAATCAAAAAAAGCATATACTCTCCACATATAAACAAAACTTATCATTAAAGGTAGATGCCTTAGCCAAGTTCACAGAAGCTTACAGATGGAGGATAAGTAAACAGTATGGCATCTTTCTCCTTAGTGTATATGATCAGCTGCAACAACCCGTTGAAGATTACATACGTGCAAGGAGTTAAGGATCAAACAACAATGAAAGATAATGAGTAAAAATAACACAGGCAATCCAATAACAATTCCCTTTTCACGTTACTCATCAAATTCATTTAAAGAGGAAGCACCCGGATTCCCTGCAGTCATCACACTGGAGGCTGTCTTTTGATTTCAAACAGACAGTCCAGGTTTGAAGCTCGATAAATCAGCCAAAAGACTGTGAGCCATTAACCGAAATCGGATGGCCAAGAACAATATCCGGCCAACTACACCGGTCAGAATCCCCCCTCCCTCCCCCAAAATAAAACACACAGAAAACAAGTTCACATTTCGAATAATCCCTAATCAAAACAATCCAATTTTCTCTTCACAGGACAATTACATCAAGCATAAACACAAAATGATATATAATATAATAAAATACAATAAAAATGTATAAAAAGGATATAAGGCGATGCAAGCAATGAGAAAATCTCGATTCTCAGGAAACTTCTTCTTGTAAAACTGAGCGAAGAGAGCAATAACAATGATAATACTCCCGATCAACAACCTTACATTGCTCAATCTAACGTCTTCCACATAACCACGACTCGTTACTACCTACAATCCAAAATTCAACGCACTATAATAAACCGAAAACTCAATTCAATACAAAATAACACAAAAATCATCCAAAATCGACAAGATCGAAAAGGAAAAATGAGAAAGAAAGAAAGAGAGAGGGTTAGGGTTTAACGAACCTCAGAGGCAGACTCATCAAGGATGTGCTTGATTGAGTGATGATCTAAAAGATTGGCTTTCTTCGGTGCTTTGGACGCCATTTTCTCTCTCACTCTGAGACTTCAATTGACCCAAACAGAACAGAAGCAAAAAGAAATGCGTTTCAAGTTTCAACCCTTTGTTATATTGAATACCAGTTGTTAACCTTCTTGCTAGTGCAGTAAGGTGAATAAATCTCCGTTTGGTGCGTGATGCGCACTCGTTGTCTTCTGCAACTCTTTAAGCGTTCTTTTTCTTTTTGATTGGTTTTTTCTTGACGTGTTTATTTTTAATTGGATGAGACAACACATTACGGCGAAAAATAATAATCTGAAAATGAGCAAAAACACAACCAGATTTCGTAACCGAGATTTTGATTTTTTATCAATACCGAGATTTTGATTTTCTCTTTTGACAAAGAGATTCCATTAGTTATTATGATTTTTTTTTAGGAAATAAAAATAAAAAAAATGACCAAAAAATGAAAATAAAATTATAAATAACATAGATATATAAAAAATTAATTTTATTTACTTCAGTTTTTATTTTTATGGTTTTTTTTCTTCTCATTCATATCTTTTTCTTTTCTTACACACGATACTATTTTTAATGTTTTTAACTTAATTTTACTTTTGGTAATTTATTTCTCAAAGCTACAACTTTTTAGATTTCAACGACCAAAAAGTGTACTTAAAAAGTGTGAGGACAAAAATTGTGAAAAATAAAATGTGTGAGGACTAATTCGTTTTCTTGACAAAGAGGACTATATTCGTGAAAATAAACTAAGGGAATAAGATAGTGGATTTGAATAGTAAAATAATAAAAAAGATATTAAACCAATTTTTTATGATAATCAATAAATAATATACTAGAATATTTAATATTTCATTTATTCTTTTAACGATTCCAAATGTGTACGTAAAAAAATTAAAAATTGATAAAATATTTAAAGTTAAGAAAACATTAAAGCATTCTTTGGCCAAGAAATCAAAAATGGAAATACTCAATGAAAGTTATTATCGTCATATAGAGCATATTAAATTATTTAGTTCTATCAAAAAGAAAAAAATTTATTTAGTTGTTAATTTCTTAATATCTTTTTTGACTATGATTACTTAATTGTTGAAATCATTTAATGAGATGTACTAAGTATTTTATATATATATATATATATATATATATATATATATATATATATATATATATATATATAGAAAAACATTGACTACATTTAAAAGATAAAAAAAAAGGTTATTTAGTTTTTATTTTACTATATTTGAAATTGTTTAATGAAATGTTAAAAACATAGGATTACGTTGACTACGTTATATTAAAAAATAATGGTTGGGTATGGAGCACCTTTAAATTCCTGGGTCAACTGTCTCACTCTTCGAGGTGCCTCCAATCCAACGAGGGGATTAATCACTACAGTCGGCGGTGAATACCCTGGTCTCGACAAAAAAAAAATAATGGTTAAGATTATAACCAACTACAAATGTTGTATGATTATTTTCTTTTTTGTTATAGATTGCATGAGATTTTGAAAGACCGCGTGAGATTTTTTAAGTAATAACGTAATCTAAAAATTGTTAATTTTAATATAACAGTTAAAATAAAAAAATTTCATTTCTCAAAAGATAGTAAATAGAAGATAGTTAATAGCAAACATGTTACCAAACTAAATGTAAAATGGCATTTTTTTAACTACCATTTCAATTTCTTCAATCTATATTAAACATGACAAATTATTTTAAAAATATCATCCAACTAAATTAATGTTAATTGAATTCATTTTTAATATATTTAGAAGTTACAGGTTTGGAATACCCCATTTGCAAATTTTTAACAGGTTTGGAACCAAACTTCCAAACTGGTTCAGAAGTCTGTTAAAAATCAGCGTGGGGTGTAGTTCTTAGCTAATACAAATTAATTGTACATTAATTTGTGTGTTACAAGTCAAAAGTACCAAGGATTAAGAACCGAAAGAATAATAAATAGAAAAATGTTAGAGCTAACAGCTAAGGTATGATCACCAAAATATTAAATCTCGGTGTCAATGTGAGTGTCGATGGTCAACGCAATGTTGGAGCTAAGGTATAGTGATTTCTGTCCCAGTGGTATAGCTCATGTGGTTGGAGCTAAGAACATCTTTCGTCTGCTCCCAAGTTCAAACCCGGTACGCGACACTCCCAATTCCCATTTCCCTTATATATGGCCATTGTGCCAGCATGTTGAGAGAAAAAAAAGGTATGGTGATTTCTCGTGAACCATGTAATTTCTTTGGGTTTGAGGCATTTGAGCAAAATTGAGAATCGGCAAAGAAAGTGACAGTATGACTATTGTATCACATTAGCATGTCATTTTCTTGCTACACTCCACATGAACAACTTGTCGACAGAGTTGGTGGTATTCGTAACCATTGACGAGACAACTAACAGTTTCTACAACCATGTCTTGGACAAGTGCTTTAAACAGTGTTCTAATTTCATACAACATATCTCGTTAATCTCACATGAATTACAATTTAAGGGCGTGTCTAAACAAATAATCAAAGGTTATAGCCATATCTCCTATTCATTGAGTTACAAACTTTCCAATACCATACTATTTCCCATTATTTGAATGAATATGCCAGGTGAAGAATGTTCATGAATTACCAATGTAGGAAAACTAAAGTAAGTATTTCGGATCACACAAGCTTTGGCTTTACAGTGTTAGGAGCATCCTTTGAGAGCAACAAACGAGTCTGCTTAACTAGTTCTTCCTTCACCATAAACAAGACAGCTGCAACAAGAACACTTTGTACAATTTTAGTGCCCATGCCTTTGTAAAACCCATGAAGACCTTCATAGCGGATCATCTTAATAATAGCATCATGCGTGCCTGAACATGAAGAATAAGTAACTTTAGAGTGGATTCAAAATAATAATAATAATAATAATAATAATGAGTACATACTTGATCTCCAGATGTGTTTTTTTGGTTTTATTCATGTCCTAAATGTTTTTTTTTTCAACTCAATGCTTTCATTCAACATAAGAATGTCCAAATTATTAATGGCAAGGACATGCATGCCACTTAACACAATTGAAACCGAAAATTCTTCAAAGAACAAAATTATCAATTATAACTTTCGGTTGCACGAGCTTAAGCAAAACTCTCCATATATATTACGAGACCAAAAATTACAAATGAAAACAGCAATTGGATTATGAGCCGTATTCATGGTATAATAAGAAAAGATCGTCACAACTCAAACCTTTATAACGGTGCCTGTCTTCATTTTTAACCTGTCTAGCTTGAAGCCTTGCCTGCAATTTCAACATAAGCAACACATTGAGAACAACATTTTGGATGCAGATCCTCATCTACTCTTCTCATGCAATATTTTGCTAAGATCAAGTTCCATATAGCTGGATAAAACATGATGTGAGAACTACTATAACATACCTTCACAACAAGAAGAGGATAAGTTACAACAGTAGCTCCAAGCTTAGCCAAAGCTCCAAGAAGAAATACCTAGTTACACAGAGCAGTCTTAGTCTGACAGTATTGCAAAAAATTATAAGCAATATAGTAGAAAACACGTGTGAATGAGATCATTCATTCACACGCCATTTTACCTATACTACAAAGGTGAAATGAGAAAATACCTCCAAAGCAGTTACTCCATTGCTATCTTTCTTACTCCGAGTACGTCTTTTTTTCAATTTCGCCAACATGGTTTCATACAACATGAACTGTATGGAAGGATTGCTTACCTGAGATAAGTAACAACCAATCATTAAAAATCCCTTAGCATGAAAAAGATTCACTGCCAACGTACCATGACCAATGTTGGTAATACACCTTTCCAGAAACCCCAAACTCCAGCTTCATCATAAACTTCTTGAATCTGCAAACATGCAAGAGGGGGGACTTACAAATAAGCATGATAAGGAGGTAAAACATGATAATCATGAATTATCAATCAATTCATTGAAATATTTTCCAATCACCTTCCAATTGGAATATAAACGATGCAAAATTTAGCGTACTAATCAAGAGTCTTGAATCAAGACTATCTCAGGATGCCACAGATTGTCATAGGTGAATGGCCTATAGAGAATAACTAGCAAGCAAGCTAGCGTAACTTTTAACTAAATTGCCACAGAATTTAGCATGAAAGTATATTTCTATAACTAGCAAGCAAGCTAGCGTAACTTTTAACTAAATTGCCACAGAATTTGCATGAAAGTATATTTCTATAACAATGATAAAAAGACTATACTAAACACGGACTTTACCTACCACATGCCTAGTTCCATAAGCAACAGGCTCAACAGAAGGAAGCATTGTTTGTTCGGTGGCATCTGACAATAGCTGATCACAGAGAGTTCCACTTGACTCTTTTCTATGTGACTGCACGGTAAAAAGAACTTTTTTGACAAAAAAATATAAAATATGAATGTAAGACTTGTTTGGTGAGTCTAATAGAAAAAAATTATACAGACAGACCATTTATCCTTTACTACTTTCTTCAATTCATTCTGAATACTGAAACATTGGATTACAGTAGAATTTTTAAAAAAAACTCAAAGAAACAGCATAAAAGAAATTATGAATGGATGGTGTTATCCTATATCCTATTCTAAAATTGGTAGATATGGTAGTTGATTCTATCAAAAATAGGCCAATAGATATCTTGTTCTGTATTCTTGACACAGTGGTCCCAAACCTGGTCCTAAATTCCTAAAACCTCTAATCTCCTTTCCAAGTTCAAACAAGCATCAAAGCTAATGAATTCTTCTGTTTCGACTTTACTTTTCATAAAGTTGATATGTTAGGATATTAAATATGTAATAAAGGTAACTAGAGTAGTTAAGAGTTGTTAGGGAAGTTTGTATTAGTTAGTTAGTAGCTAGTTATTTTCTGTTTTTGTTGTTAGGTTAGTTGCTAGGTGTTTGTTATGTTTGTTTGAGTTTTGTATTAGTTAGTTAGTAGTTAGTTATTTTCTGTTTTTGTTGTTAGGTTAGTTGCTAGGTGTTTGTTTGAGTTTTGTATTAGTTAGTTAGTAGTTAGGTATTTTCTGTTTTGGTTGTTAGGTTAGTTGCTGAGATCTTCCCTCCCCATATCCTCTTTGTAGTAGGAGCCTATAAATAATGTGCTTCTCATCCCTTGGGAGGTATCTTTTTCATATCAGAATTTTAGATTGGCGAATTCGTATTTGCCATGTAGGAGAGTATTCTCTCTTGTGTACCAAATTTTCTTTTGTGATCAATAAAACTACAGGGGTTACCATCTTTCATTAGCTATCTCGCGTCCGAGGTACTTACAATTGGTCCGACCTACCGAATCTTCGAGGATTGCTAGGTTCTTGGAGATAGAGGCAGCACAAATGGTAAGTTTGCAAACTTTTACAGGGATAGACCCCATTGGGTGGATTGCGAGGGCTGAAAAGATTTTCAAGGAGCAAGAAATTAATGTGTTCGATAAAGTGCAGTAGGCGTTCATGAGCTTGGGTGCTTGGACATTATTCTGGTTTTGTTCTTGGCATCGAAAAAATCCAGATCCCACCTGGGAATCTTTTTCTACAGGTCTGATCAGAAGATTTGGAGGGCGAAATAGCGGCTGTTCGTCAGAGGGAGCAGCAATAAAGGGATACAAAACCTACAAACAAATTCTTGGTGAAATGGTAAAACAAGAACAGAAGAGGAAGGATCAAGAAAGAGCAGAGACTGCAACCCCTGTGGTGAAGAAGAGTGTCAAAGGCATTTGCATATCTAATAGCTTGATGGGTCAAGGGGTAAATATGCTCCATGATGGGTCCAACAAGTTGGAGGCACAACCTTCTCCAAAAAAGACCTTGTCACAGCCGCAGAAACACATTTGGCAAGAGATGGCCACCAAGAATCTGATTCTTGGGCAAGAAAAAAGGTGAAGGGATTGGCCCATTGGAGTGGGGTCATTAAGGCAAGAAACAAGATTAAAATTGGATTTGCAAGTGGAAACAGATCTGAAAAATTCTGATTTGCAAGTGGAATCAAATCTGAAAAATCAAAAAACAGTGCCAAAAAGCAGGGTCAAGAATGGAGAAAAACTGTGATCTTGGGTGGGGACACCTTGTTGGTAAGGGAGCTGATCAGGAGGATCGAAAAATTCTTGCAGTTGGTATGACGAAGAAGCAAGAACACAGTGAGACAGCAACCATTGTTAAAAATCGGGTCTCACAAATTGCCAGAGTTCTACCGTCGAAACTGTTGGATCAGAATTTGCTGACAGCAGCCATGAATTTCAATTTCTCAAGGCACACAATCATCCCTTCGCCAACACTAGAGCTGCTAGACATCTACCCACCACCTCCAAAGCAGCTGAATTTCGTTTCTTGGCCAAATGGGTTAAATACAAAGAGTAAGTTCTTGTTTTTATGCAGGCCGGCTGATTAGCCACCTCAAAAGCCGCCGGACATAAGTCAACAGGTGGTGGTTCGTAGGTCGCTACAACCAACGAGAACATGGGTGTTGAAAACAGTTGCTCTTTTCAAGTAGATTAATTCATGGACAAAGAATGTTAGACAGACAAATTAGAGACCAACTTTCGTCTTTGGGCCTAATCCAACGCAATTTTATTCCGATTCAAAATTTAGGTGGCTTTGCTCATGTTTTAGTAAACCCTTTATGTGCTGGTCAGATTGTTCACAAGTTATGTTATGCTCTAACGTGTTACGGAAGAACTGCTCTCTGAGGGCAACAATGGTGGGATGGCCCTGTGGCGGGAAAGTGCAAAACAAGGAGATATGAAGTTGGCCAAATTGGTTTTTGGTTCCCCAAGCTACCAACAATGGGATCATGGGGGACAATTTTGCTTCCAACAACCATTGAACAAGACAAGATCAACCTTGAGGACAAGGTTATTTTGGGAAGGGATGTATTGTTAGGATATTAAACATGTAATAGGTAACTAAAGTCATTAAGAGTTGTTAGGGAAGTTTGTATTAGTTAGTTAGTAGTTGGTTATTTTCTGTTTTTGTTGTTAGGTCAGTTGCTAGGTGTTTGTTTGAGTTTTGTATTAGTTAGTTATTATTTTCTGTTTTAGTTGTTAAGTTAGTTGCTGAGATCTTCCCTCCCCTTATCCTCTTTGTAGTAGGAGCCTATAAATAATGGGCTTCTCATCCCTTGGGAAGTATCTTTAGCATATCTGACTTTTAGATAGGCGTATTCGCCTTTGTTGTGGTGCATTCGCCACGTAGGAGAGTATTCTCTCTTGTGTACCAAATTTTCTTTTGTAATCAATAAAACTACAGGGGCTACCATCCCCCTTTCGCTAGCTATCTTGTATCTGAGGTACCTAACACGATGTGCTTTGATTTATACAATTATACATTAGAAGTAATAAAAAAGTTGTCAGTTAATTTCTTTTTTTTCTAAGTAATCAGATTCTAAAATCAAATAATGAGAAAAGGAAGTATACCATAAAAGTTAATTGACATCAATTTGTCTCAATTTAATGTTTAGCGCATTACTAGTAAACAAGAGATATGAAGAAGGGAAAGGGAAGGCAGGGAGAGGACGGAAGGAGAATGAAAGAGGAAATAGAATAGAGGTGTGACAATCAACTAACCTGCATGCGCGTAACAACTAACCATATGGGATTTGTCAACAACACGTTAACACACCTACAAGAAGGATTAATCAAAAAATTTGAGTCATACCACGTCAGTACTGAGACATCACATAATCTGCAATTCCTACCAAATTGATTGGCAGGATGAAAAATCAAACTAGAAACATAGGGGCTGTTTACAGATAGTAAATTTTACCCAGATAAAGCAGCAACAATAAGTGAGGAGAACATCCCAACTGACCCATCACCAATGCCTAGCCTTTTCTGTTCTAATGCAGCTGCTTCAGCTCTGTTCCTGAATATTTGATAGAAATAATAGTAAACACCCTGTACCATAAAATTGTAGTAATTAAAAAAGGGCAGACCTATATCAAAAAATTGAAGAGGTTGCCACAAAATACATCACGCATATCCATGACTTGTAAGCTTTATTAGTCTAATTCATTTTGATTTAAGAAATAAAAGAGAAACATCACAGACTTTCCAACATTAACAACTTCAACCTACAACCTTTAATCAAATCAACTGCCCTCCCCAAGTATTACATAACTATTATAGTTTTCTCCTTCAACAACACAATGAAATATACCAAAGATCAAATATGCAAAACATGACTCTGTAAGATTATAAAGTTGAAAAAGCTGTCTAGTATAAAAAGCAACAGAATCACCAAACTGGAGCTAAAATCAATTCACCTGAGATGTAGCTGTCCCTACTAGCGATGGTGTCAAGCCTCCATACAACCGCTCCCATCCCTCATGTTTCACAACCTACAATGCATTACCATAACCACAATCACTAAACAATGAATTACAAAATTACAAAAACAAAAACAAAAACAAAAAAAATCTAACATTTCAATTACTTCCATTTTCTGAAATTATTATCCGTGTTTGTGTCTATTTCAGTGCTTCATAGCTACAATCACTTCTAAACCTACATAACCACATTATGGCTAAGCCAATAACAAGTTTCGATAATTTCTTTGCTTTCAAGACCAAAGCAAATAAGTAAGAAAAACAATCACATGAATATGATCCTTGCTAAAAAAACATAAACCTGGCACATTTGTTGGAAAGCTCCTAGATTCTTGTTGTCCTTCTTCGGATCACGATCGGTCTGTTGACGAGTGTTTACCTATAGATCACATAAAAAAAATCAATTCATTTTCTCACAACTTTGGAAAAAAACAAAAAAAAAACAAAAATTTGAAATCATATTCATACAGTTTGAAGAGGATATGTGATGAGCTGAGCAATGATCCCTCCTCCAGCTCCAGCCAATCCATTGATCAGTGCATCAGACATGTTTGCCTCTTCAGAAAATGAAAATCATTAACAGAGAAACAGAGAGAAAGGTGATATAATTTAATTTTGATTAGCAAACAATGGTTTCATCATTTCATCGTTTGAACTTGATGGTTTGCTTCACTGTCAACGTTGCGTTTGGGAAAGGAAAAGGATCATTGTTTATTGACCGTTATGCCCTTGATTTAGAGGAATATGCTGCGGCAAGAGCAAAGCAAAGAGATCGCCGGTGGCGGTGACCATTTCTTCTTGAGATGTGTGCTTTTCAAAATAATAATAATAATAATAATAATAATAATTTAAATAAAACTCAACTTAATCTTTGAATCTACGTGTTCTTTTATTTAGTCCTTTTTAAAATATGTGAACTAATCTCCAAAATTTGGGATATTTATTTAATTAGTTCTAAAAATATTTTATAAATAGTCTTATATTCAAGAACGAATTAGATGTATATTACAAAATTTTAGAGATTAACTAGACAGATTTTTCAAACTTTAAAAAGTATTTATTATTTTAAATAATTTTTGAACCAAATATGAGAGATGTTTAGTTTAAAGACTAAGCTGAAGATTTAATCTACTTCTTCTATTTATATATCTATATGAGAGGTGTTCACGGTCGGTTTAAATCGAATTTATTAGTGGTTGCTTCAAATATTAACTTTAAAAGTAATAAATATTTTTATGTAATCTGTTAAATACAAAAGTTGGTTAGTGATGGTGCTAATAATGAATTTTAATTTTAAAAAGGTATTCAAAAATATTAAGTTTAATTTATAAAATTACAAATATTATTATCTGTTATGAAAATTATTGGATATGGATGTCCATTTCTCTTCTCCCATAATCTCATTTATTATCATTGTGTAGTGGTCATTACGTTGACTAATCACTTGTCAATTCCCACCCTAAAAATAGGGCTCACTCTCATATGTAAAGAGGCACTTGAAGAGAAATACAAAGACTTCTATCTTCTCTCTTCTCATTCTCTTGTTCTTCTTATGATATAATCTTGCTTGTTTCATAACACGTTATCAGCACGAAGTTCTTCCAATCCAAGTAAGTATTAGTTCTCCTCTCATGTGTAATGATTTGAAACCTTTGTTGGTTGTGATGTTAATAATCCTTTACGTGACATTGCGGAATTACTCTCTTCTTGCTCTTTTTTAAAAATAAAAATTATTTTCTGGTAATAATATGTTGAAGTCTATCAGTGCGTTAGTTTTAGTCACGGCCTGCGTACCCCATTTTTTTAATAAATTGCTAGGCTTGATGATTTACTGCTGTGAATTTCAATTGGATGTCTATGTATATACAATGGCCATGGACTCATGTGACCACTCATTCAAATAATATGCGTCAGTGATGCATTATGGTTGTGTTAAGTTTTGCTATTCTAGTAGTCTTTTCATTTTCCCCTTCTTAAGGTCCAGTCTCTATTCATATACGTGTTTGAAGTACTACCTTGCTAAACTATCTCAAATTGTTTTCCCTTGTCTTTAATACTTGTTTAAGTGTTGCTTAGGATTGAAATGAATTGTTGATATTCCTGTGCTAAATTAGTATGGAAATTCATTCTTTACTATGCTATTGATTATATAAATTACATTTTCTAACATTATGCAATGTATCATGAAATCAAAGAAACCTGTTGTCTCTTGGTTTTGGGAAAGTGTGAGATGTCTCTTCAGTTTATGATTATACTTCTTCCTATAAGTTGGATTTCATTTTCATTTTTATTTTCACTTTTCTACGGATATTCAATAAGTTGATATGTTATTATTTACAATCTGAATTCAATTGGTAAATCATAAAGTTATTAGAACATATGGCATAATCTGAATTCAACCAGTAAAGTTTTATTTTAGTTTCTTGTTTGTTGACATGCAATATCAGATATGTATGGTTACTAATAGTCATTGGAATATCATAAGGCTCATCCCACTAGTAATACTCCATTCCCGGAAGTGAATGCAGCGACAAGTAAATGAATTTCTGATAAAAATCATGAGACTTTGTCCCACTATAATGCTTCATTCCCAGAAGTGAATGTAGCAACACACGATCATTATCGGCAAACCTCTGATCATGGTCTTGATCATAGTCGTAGTGGAAATTACAAGAATATATATTTTCCACCAGAAGTGGAACCGTGTTGTAAAGATTGCAAAAAAAAAATGGGCAGATTAAGAAAAATAATGAAAATATTTGCTATCATTGTGGAGGCAAAGGTCGTTGAGGTCGTACCTGTCGTACGCCAAAACATCTTGTTCATCTCTATCAACAGTCACTTAAAATTGAAGATAAAAAGATTAAGACAAATTTATCTTATGAAGATGACAGTAATATGGATAGTACTCAATTAGATGTTGCTGACTTATTTACCGATCCTGATGGAGATATGAGTCTCGTTGATAGCAGAACTACCGACACAATTTTAAAGGAAACAAATTATTTCTCTTATTTAGTGAAGTGAGAAACTAATGTTAGTACTATATTTGGCCTATCAAAGATAATTGAAGGCCCCGAAAGAGCAAATCTACTATTATTAAGAAATTTATAATAAGCTTGGAGGTTATTTGACAAAGGTATATTTTCTTCTACTATCTTACAGTTAATCTAACTTATTATCATGTTTATATTTCTTGTATAGAAATTTTATTAAGAATTTTATTTAGCTACCATGATTATCATGTTTTCTATTCTTGATGAATTCCCGAAGAATTCAACATTCAAGCATCCTATAGGATTGCTCAAAGTGTGAAAGTTTGTTATATAGTTCTTGAAGAACTCGAAAAAAATGTTCAAGCATCCATTAGAGATTGCTCAAAGCAAGATTTCTTTCGTCATCGCTTAGATTTGAGATATAGTTCCTGAAGAACAAATGGAATATGGTTGTTGATGAAAATTTGTGATACAGTTCCAGAAGAACAATAAATCCATTATTCATGCATCCTTGAAGGATTGCACAAATAACTGTTTGACTATCCTAATGAATAAACCATATTATGTATGTTACACAAATTAACCATGTAGATACAAAGTATTTTTCTGATCTAGATGAAGTCAGATCACAAGTCAGCTATTATCTACATGTGGTGACATTGAAAGTTATTTTTGATCTACAAAACGACCTATAGTTCCTGCTTCTTCATTTCATGCCAAAATGTCAACAATTCAAAGAAGATGTTTTGAAGATAATACTGACGGCAAAGCTCTAGGAAAAGAGGATACATGACAAGTGACAGCGGAGTAGATTGCTCCATATGCAATCAGGGAGAAACTCCAGATGTTAAAATTCATATTCTGAAGTTACGCTTCATTCAGGGGGAGAAAAGCTGCACTATTTTTTCCTTTGCCATGGTTTTGTCCCATTGGGTTTTCTTGGAAAGGTTTTTAACGAGGCAAGTTCCCACTGACAGGATATTGTACTCTTTTTCCTTTTACTAGATTTTTTCCCACTGGATTTTATCTAGTAAGGTTTTAATGAGGCATATCCTCAATGGACATCCAAGGGGGAGTGTTATGAAAATTATTGGATATGGATGTCCATTTCTCTTCTCCCATAATCTCTTTTATTATCATTGTGTAGTGGTCATTATATTGACTAATCAATTGCCAATCCCCACCCTATAAATAGGGCTCACTCTCATATGTAAAGAGACACTTGAAGAGAAATACAAAGACTTCTATCTTCTCTCCTCTCATTCTCTTGTTCTTCTTATGATATAATCATGCTTGTTTCAAAACATTATCAAATTAATAGATGTAGTTTAGTGTTGTGTGGAAAGTAATAAAACATCATCAGTATAAGATAATGAAAAATTAAACATTTATTTCTGTTATTATTTATAACTACAGAAAATAATATTTTTGAATATTCATAAAATTTAATGTTGTTTCTCTGTATTTTGTATTTTTGAGTTTATTTTACTTACATATATATGATTATTCAAATGACTCATTATTTAAAAATAATTTCATATAAAATTTACTTTGAAAAATAAATGTATATTTTAATGGAATAATTAATTGAAGTCATTTACAATTGTTAAGTTATGTGGAATTATATTTTAAAATAGCTATATTTTATTATGAACAGCTGCATACCTCATTCTGAATATATGAATTGAAATTATCTGCTAATAAGCAACATAAGAAATATGAAACCTAAAGATATAAATTACCATATTGATAACAATATAATTTTTTATAATATATTTTAATATGAAATATGAAAACTAAAAATATATTTTAATATATTTATTTTTTGTATTTTTAATAATAATTTTTTAAAAAATTGATAACAACTACAAACATGGTAAGAAGCATTTTATACAAAAGTAATATCTAAATTATAATGAGTATTTAATATAACTTTTCTGAATTATTAAGTTTGATTATACAATATTAGAAATTTATGTATTTACTTATTTTCGGTTACTATGGTTAGGGGTGGGAATAGGCTGGGCCGAGCTAGGCTTTGTTTGGCCTGGGTCTGGCCTGCGTTGAAAGTGCAAGGCCTGATAGCCTGTTTAGAAGCCTATTTCACAACTTTTTTTTACAAAAACCTACAATCTTTAAGTGATGTATGCTTTTTGTAAATAACGAAAAAGCTAATAGATAGGTAATAAGTTCTATCTATTTAAATTCTATTTTATAATAATAACTTTAAATATTTTAAAAATGGATGTAGGTTAATAGTTTAAATTAACATAAAAATTAGTAAATTTATGATTTAACATGAAATACAAAATTTCATATAACAATAATAATAATAATAATAATAATAACATTTATTTTTACTTAAATAGGCCGGTCTGATAGGCCTAAAAGGCTTTTTCAAAGGCCTATGGCCTGACCTTTTTAGCTAAATAGGCTTTTAAAAAGGCCTAAGCCTTATCTATTTAAATAAAAAGTCTGGTCTGGCCTGACCTGACATGACGTAGGCTGGGCTGTAGACCCCTGTCGATCAGCTTAGTCTATTCCCACCGCTAAGGAGGACGTGCTAAGGTCCAAAGAAAAAGTACCCTCTAACCCTTTTTTCGACAATAAATACAATCTAACCCTATGGGATTGCGATAATTCTTTCAGGTAATTCAACAAACAACTGTACGTAGCACACCAAATGATAATTATACATACAGTGATCAATAGACTGTATCAATATTCTTACGACTAAAAATTTTATACATTTAGAGTTTGATAATTTTTTTCTGCACACAATCAGTCTTGAATGTCGAAGGTAAGAAAAAGAAAAAGAAACATGTGAGTTACGTTATGGGAAGATTTGGTTGAGACCGTATCAATCTATTTCTTTTTGGGTTTGTAGATGGAGTAATTGCCACTAGAAATTCACGCACACAATTGTGAGGTTCAGCCTAACAATTTCAGCATTTGCTAGTTAAGCTTAAACCTTACAAATCGTATCAATCTAACTTTTGTCATAAGGAACGTTGTAAAACAAAATAAAAAAGGACAAATCCAAATCTTTTTTTTTTCGAGACCAATCCAAACATGTGAGTGACTAATCCCCTCGCTAGATTGGAGGCACCTAGAAGGGTGAGACAGACGGCCCAGGTATTTAAAACTGCTTCATATCCAATGCAAGGATCGAACCCTCGACATTTGGTTAAGGGAGGATGAGCCCACAAATCCAAAACCTTAAATAAAGATAAAGGAATTTTTTTTTTACATATTTTTTCAATGTAGAGAATCATTACGATATATACTATCTATTTATCTATTTATACCAAAAAACAAAATACCAACAATCTATTTTCTATTTATACCAGCAATAGACTAATAAAATTAGTTTTTTGTCATCTTATTATTGACACCTATTAACTTTTAGGGTCAAATGTGTCATTTGAAATTCTTCAACTTTTTTCTCTTCTATCATTTTGAGTTTACACTCCCTCATCTTTTCTTACTTTTAATTTATCTATTATCTATTTAAAATAGGATACCAAAATTAATTTTATAGATTTTGTCCAAAAAATTGCTTTTATAGACATCACATATTGTTATCAATATAATTATTTTTTATATTTTCTTTACAAGTGTCTTTATTTTTATAAATAATTATTTTTCTTTTGAGCCTCAACTAGGAAAAAAATGTTATTGGTGTATTCATTTTTTTATTATGTCTTTATTATATTTTTACTTGTTAAGTAAATATACTTCGTAATTAATTCAGTTCAATTTATGGTTACTCGCTTATACCTATTAACCATCAATCTTTTGTGTTTTTAAATAGCTCTTTTAAATTTTTAATTATTTTATCAAAGTATTATAAACGAATCTCGCATTTAAAAAATACACACTCAGAGTTTGACCAATAAATTTGTGTCGTGAGTTACGTCATTTTAACAATTTCATATGCAGTAATAAATATAGTTTTCTTAAAAATATTTCATTCAAAGCTAATATTTTAATTATTAATGTATTTATCACTGATTACGACAAGAGTCAAATCATTATTTTATATTTGTCAAACTCACAAAGTGGAACCTATATAATTTGTGAAAGATTTATAAACTAGACAACTAACTTATCATCTCACAGGGTTTTGTAGGAAGTTGGTCTTTGAAAAGATAAGGTATTGCTTTCATAATTTTTACTTGTAATTTTTGTAGCGTTGTTAATTAAGAATATGGTGTTTAGGCGAGTGTTAAATTTTTTTTAGGTGTTTATGAGTGTTATTTTGTGTTTTCCTTTGGGTTATCCTTTGTGAATAATCCCTAATAATCCATAAACATATATATATATATATATATATATATATCTATATTCTTTGTGAATAATCCCTAGTGCTCCTTCTTGAGTTATATACTCTTTTCCACTAAAAGAGTATCAAAAAAAAAATATATACTCTTTTCCACTAAAAAAAATTATGAATTAATGTTTGTGTCTCCTTTGATGTTTTTTCTCCTGTTGTATTGTTATGAAAATTTATTCTATTTTTTTCTTCTTGAAGGTACCAATGGAGGCTGAGCTTTCGCATTTTGAATACAATTCAGATGATATGGAAATGGGATTTACGAAAAGTAAGAAGATTAAACTTTCAAACGATGCCCACACTTTCCTCCATTTACATATTCTCGAAGTTGAAGGCATTAGTCTTCACCCTTCTATTGTCAACAAGGCTTGTTGTGTAGTGTCATGGCTTCATCCTGGTGAAAAGTGTGAGACAGATAAAAATGTCGCTCTTAGTTGTGGATTTGTACAGGGAAATAACATTGTAATAGTTTTTTTGTTTGGAAGCAAGTATGGTTATTTTTGATAAGCAAAAAAATTGTATTGCATATAACGACTAAGCCCACAAAACCAACACTAGGAGGGTGATTACATAAAAAAGATCACATTGCAATTTGCAAAAACCTACTAAAATCCTTAAAACTTAAATTTGTGCACATAACTGGCCAATGCATCATCCTACACAGCAGAACCAAATTCCAAAAAAGTTCCACTAAATGTAATAAAGCAGAACACTTATGCATAAAAGGTACGTAGTTTACAGTTGCATCCTGTCATAGTTTTTCAATTGAGTCGTCTAAACAAAGAGGTCTAAACACCTACTGCTTAAGAAGCTCCAAAACTTTAACCGAATGCAGCAACATGTTTATCATGGTTCAATTCATGCAATATAAAAGTGTTATAGGGACATAAAATTTGAAATTAATTCACAATTTGAAAAACTGTCAATTAAAATTAGCACTAATCAGAATCAAACTTTCAACAAATTTGATTTAGATCTATTATAATATCAACAAAACCAAAAAGATTGATGGTTTCGTTACCAATTGATGAAATATGTTTCTTTCAACAAAAAAAAGATTGACCTTGTGATTTATTAATAGTCAAAGCATAAGAGACCTTGTGATTTATTAACAGGAAATTGCTTTCTTTTAGCTAGTATGCCCATGGTGATTGCGAACGAGAAATGGTGATTAAGAAGCCTAAAGATCAGTTATGTTTTCATTATATTTCAATTGCAATTTTTCTTTTGCACTCAAATTTGAAAAGGGTGAGTTCTTCCAAACTAGGGTTTTTCTAAATTTATAGATATTAATTTTCCTTGATAAATGCTTATCTTCACAAATCAGGTCTACTCTTTATAGTTATAGATATGAAAGTGTCTAGAAATTTTGAAACTTTTGTTTCTTTCAGTAATTAGTAACATACCTGTGCATCCAATTCAACTAGGTATGAGCCACTGGTGCTCCAATTCAACTAATCAATGTCGAGTTTGGAATAGCTGATGTGAACAACCGTCTGGCTGGCAAGAGTTTGGTTGGGATATTGGGATATTGCACTCTAAATACAATTCACATGATATGAAATCAGGATTTACGAGGAATAAGAGGATCAAACTTCTTAACAATGCCCACTCTCACTTGCATTTGAATATTCTCAATGTTGAAGACATTGACGAGCCTAGTCTCCCACGCTTCTTTTGTCAACAAGGCTTGCAGCATAGTGTCATGGCTTAATCTTGGTAGAAAGTGTGTGATGAACATAATTGATAGCTTTCCGAATCCTACTTGGGATACAATTTTTTTTGTCTTGGACAATATCCAAATAACTACAAGTTCCTCAACTAGGAAGTTCTGAGATTTGCATCTACAAATGAACCAAGAAAATCAAATGGGGTATAAGTTATTATGGGAAACACAAGGTTACCATTTCCTAAGGAATTTGATAATGAAGTAACTAGGTGCTTTGAATTGGTGAAAGCCAAATCATGCTGGAAAAAGAGTACTACTTTGAACTTTGAAGGCCACATTAATGGTAATGGTAATGGTATTTTTCTGAAAAATCGTCAATGGTTTTGAACTCCTTTGATGTTTTTTAATGAGTTGTGTTATTTGGACACCCAAAATTTCTGGCACCCACAACACTTGTTTAAAGAATTTTGAATTATTGTAAACTCAATTTTGTAGGTGGTTAATAGATAGGTAACCATTAGCTATCAATTGAACGTGATTAACCACGACTTTCACGGTGTTAATTTAGTTTTTTTGAAGGAACTCTATGTTTAGTTGAACACCTAAAATTTGTTCTTAATAATATTTAAATTAGTGGTTTACTTAATTCGGTTATTGATTACTCACCTATACCTATTAACCATCAATCTTTTCTGCTTTAAAAATTAATTTTTGTATTAAAGTGTTTTAAACTAATGCTTTTTGAAGATAAGTTTAAAGAATTTGGTTCCTTAAGCAAAAACCCAAAACCGAATCTCGCGATTAAATAAAATACGCAAGTTTGACTAAAAAACGCGTATTGTAAATTACGTTATTCAGACAATTCCATATGCAATACTAAAATAGACGTTTCTTTAAAATATTCTATTTAAAGCTAATATTTTAAATATTGTAGTAGGTACCGCTGACTATCGCAATAGTCAAATCATTATTTATACCTACAAGTCTCACAAAGTCGAACCTATATAAATCTGATAACCCTATAGACCACTAGGTAACTTATCATCTCAGAGAGTGTTGTAAGAAGTTGATCATTGAAAAGTGTAAGGTATTATTTTCATAAATTTTGGTCTCTAAAAAGATAATGTATTGTTTTCACAAATTTTACTTGTAATTTTTGTCTTCTTATTCCAAGATTTGAAAAAGACCATTTTCTAACAATTTAGGGTTTTTCTTCATACACGAACTTTGATTTGCGTTGATAGAGACATAAATTCATAGATCGGGTTCGCTCTTGATAGATTTAAAAATCCTTCATTTTTGAGAACTTTATTTTTTACTTCTGAACTCATTGATTTCTCTAATTGATAGTAGCATATTATTTACGACCATCGAGGTTCATTAGTAATCCATGAATTGAAAGATTGGTTTTCTCAATTACACACGATTCCCTTTGAGATCTTTTACCAATATCTTTCTTTTTTCCTTTTATTTTATAATTTGCATTTTTGGCTTCGTTAAATAAGACTAAGGTGTTTAGGAGTGCGTTAATGTGTTGTCGATGTTTGAGATTTTTTTTTTATCTTTTCCTTTGGGACTTTTTTTTTTGTGAATAATCCCTAAACACATATGTCTATCTATATTTGAGTCAGAGTATCCCTAGTGCTCATTCTCTGAGTAATATATTTTTCGATATTATGAATTGTGTCTCCTTTAGATTTATCTTTCTCCCACGGTTTTGACATGAAAACTTACTCTTTTATTCTTCTTCTTGAAGGTACCGAAGGAGATGAGGCTTTTGAATTCTGATTGCAATTCAAATGGTATGGAATTAGGGGTTTTGAACAATAAGAGGATCAAAATATCGAACAAATCCCACACTTTCCTACATTTGCATATTCTCAAGGTTCAAGGCATTAGTCTTCGCCCTTCTTCTGTCAACAAAGCTTGTGGTGTGGTGTCTTGGCTTAATCCTTGGGATGAGCGTGAGACATACATAGTTGATGGATTTCCAAGTCCTTATTCAAACACAAAAGAAACTTTTTATCTAGGGCATAATCCTTATAGCTATGAGTTCCTCAACTTGGAGGTTTTGCGGTTTACATCTAACAATGAACCGGGAACATCAAATGGGATAGTCATCATGGGGAAAGCAAAGATACCGTTGCCAAAGGTGTTTAATGATACAATAGTTGAGTGCTTTGACTTGGTGAAGACTAATATTGAAAAAAGAGTAAATGAGGTTGTAGGCCGCATTTTGCTTTCTATGAAACTCGAAGTGGTGTAGTAAGTAGTACTTCAACATTTGAATCTCCTAAAATTAGAGATCGTTATTGTAATGAATAATGAGTTTTCTTTGTTGACTTTATTACATCTTTGTTATTTTGGTATATTTGAATTGGTTTTGATGTTGGACTATAAACACATTGAAACAAATGAAATTATGTTTATGGTATGAATAATTTGTTTTTTGTCTCATGATGTTGGATCGCATAACTTATTTAAATATTATATTATTATTATTAAATTACTTACTGGTTTAATTTATTATTAGTAGTATTGGCTTTTTTTTGTGAAAAGCAAGCATCATCTACGCGCAACTGCAAAAACTAATTAAGTTGTCGATTTGGGTAGGATCACAATAGACGGCAAAATATTAAATAGAAATTAGCGTTGCTTCATTCTCAAGACTGAATTCGAATTCAAGACCTCTTGCTAAGCTGGAACTATCTCATTCAAGCGTTCTTGAGTTAGTAGTTTAATTTTATATTTTGGTATAAATCAGGTATTCTCTGCACGCAACTTCAAACCCAGGACATTGGTTGAGCTAGAAGAGACCCCTACCATCTCATCTAAGTGCTCTTGAGTATTAACTTTATATAAATAAAAATATTTAATCTATACTTGGACTTTAAACATTAAATACAAAATTAATTTTATTTATGAGATAAAACGTTTCACTTATTCTTATTAATTAACTTCATTATTTTATTAAATATAACTTTATTTATTAAATTAATTTATATTGAATGTTCTATTTATTAAATATCGATGTTCTATCCGAGAGTTCCCGGGTTCAACTCTCCACTAACCTCCTTGTGGTGAGGTAAATGTAATTACTTTCGTAAGTGCTTTAAGAGCCCGAAGGTCTTCCCTGTCTTAGATTGAGGCGTCATCCCCTCACCCTAATTTTTTTTAAAAAGAAAGTCCTTACATATTAATTTAGATATGCTTAATGAAATTGTCTTCTTATCAATACTTTTTGAAAAAGTACTTCAAATGTAATATATAGAAAATATATTTATTTTTTGAGAAGAAGTAAAATAATTTGATGACCTATTATAACAACGGTCAACGGTTCAAAAAGTGAATCCATTTTTTATGAACTGTTTTTTTTTCCGAGATTAGGGTATCTACTACCGAACATGGTGACTAATCCTCTTGCTGGATTGAACGCAATGACTATTATAATTTATTTTTTTTATGAACTGATTTATTTCTATTAAATGAAATTTTTGTAAAGAATGATATAAAATTATTATCTTGTATTAATTTTTTTGATAAACTAAGGTATCATCTGCGCACAACTACATAGATTAGTTCTGCTAATAGGGTGGGTACTCAATTGTCATTAAGCTTTGAAAATTGGTGTAATAACCCCACTGTTTGTATGGCACTATTGGAATGATTGTAATTGGGTTGAGGTACCCCGTGTACCTCCTTAATAAAAGTATTTGACTTATCAAAAAAAAACATAGATTAGTTCTCTAAGATACTAAGATCCTTTTAAGGGGTTGACATTTTTCACCTGATGTTTTTTCACTTGTACTACACCATGTTAGTTATTATGTCATAATTTTGATCGTGTAATCCTTCGGCTACTATTAATTTCATTTATTTCTTTGGTTATTACTATTGTGTACTAAATTATATTTGTTGTTATTTTACTATGATTTGTCTTATATACAAGTTCCTCTATATACTCTTTTTTTTGTTACAGAAAAATTTAGGGTGAGGGAATGACGCCCCAGTTCAAAACATGGAAGAATTCCTTTATTACTCTTATTTGCCTTTATTTTATTGTTATTTATTTGGCTACTACAATTGTGTACTAAGTGTTTCAAAATTAATTGGTAAATATAAAAAACAGTGACATGCAAATAAGAGTGACACAATTGTTTGCATGTCACTGTTTTATTTGTATATCTTATAATTGTGTATACTAAAATTAAAATAGTTTTACTTGTTAACAAAAGAGATACAAATAATAAGAGATACAAATAATTTTTTAGGTAAGACTTTAAATAGTATCACACTTGAGTAAGATTTAATTAATGTAATTTATGAGTATTAATCTTTCACCTATTTTTATATATTAATAAACTGAGCCATCGTATTCCTTTTTTTGACCAAATGAGCCATTGAATTCCTCTATTTAAGTATTATTTAATTTATAAAATTAATTTATTAGTGCATAGTTGAATCAAATATTAAATTAAATATACATCGGTTCTGTTTGACATGTCTCATCTACTAGCGGATAGTAATTTGACCGGCAGATTTGATTAGTGGATGACAAATAGACGTATATAACGATTAGCATATTTTAAACGCTACTTCAAGTAGTAGCGTTTTTTTAAACGATACTTATAGCGTATATCATCTCACTTTTTTGTCATTTTAACCCTCATTACTTTCCTAAATTCGTTCTTTATCCTCATTAAAATAAATTAAAGAATTAAAAATCCTTAACTCTTATATCATTTTACTTTTATCAGTTAGTTCAGCCGCTAGTTTTACCAAACATATCATTTGCTATTACTAGTTTATATCCGCTAGTCATCTGCTATCCGCTAGCTTATTTAGTATTCACTAATTTTTTATCAAACAGAGCTATAAACTTTTTTAGTACTTCATCTGTCAAATATAAAATTGTTAGTGATTGGCTAATAATGAATTACGTACAATTTGAAAAACTATTTATAAATATTTAAATTAATTTATGAAATAATAAATATTATTATCAAATAAAAAATTAGTGTAATGCTTTGCACAAAATAATAAAGTTAGCATTACTATAGTGATTATTATACTTTTATTTTTATGTTGTTTAAAACTACAGAAATTACTAGTGTTTCAATATAAAGCAATTTTTTTTGTTTCTTTGTATATTGTGTTTTTGGATTTATGTAAATTTCATGTGATTAATCAAATGGATGATTATTTAAAAATAACAATTAGTGGAAAGTTTTACTAATAAAACTTAGTTTGAAAAATAAATATAATTTAATGGAATAATTGAAGTCAATTACATTTGTTAAGTTATGTGGAATTATTTTATAAAATATCTATATTTCATTATAAATATGTATCTCATTCCGAAAAATAATACATAAATAGAAATTATTTGTTAATGAGTAATATAATAAATCCTGTCAAAAAAAAGTAATATAATAAATATGCAAACTAAAAAAATACAATATCATATTGTGTTAAATAATAAATTTCATTTGATATATAGCTATTTTTCCATTTGACATAATTAGGGATCCCAAATGTAAGAATACAAAGAATCGAGTGGCAGTATAACATAATCCAATCTGGTAATGCTCCCAACTAAAGGGAACAAAGCAAGAACATATACAGGCACTTTTGCTTGCTGTAAAGTGTAAACTAGAATACGCATCTTCATGCCACTACCATTTTACTGATAAGCCTTTCCATTATATATTGTCACAAGGGTTAGTTGACATTATATGGGGTAGCCTTATGCTCCTTATTATATAGTAATCCTGGGATATAATTTTTGTTGAATGATATATTTTACCAGTTAACATTGTTTATTTATGGTGAACAAACATTGTATTTTACTAGTTAATATTGTTTTGACTGTGCAATATGGCCAAGGGGTTAGCACAACAGGCCACGCAATTGAAGTGAATCAATTTGGTGACTCGGGACCTAAGTCGACTCTTTCGCGTTCTAAGAAAAAAAAATTACATTATTATGAACCTTATGGTTATGGATTTGACCTTAAAATCTTGAATTTGAAAAATGAGTTGGTGAGCTATGTTAATATTGTGTCGAGATTTATGTTTTGGAGATTTTAAGATACAACAATTTTTTTTTATGTTTTTGTGATTTATGAATTTATTCATATCATGCCTATTTTGTCAATCATGACCCCCTATTTTGTTGAAAATTGCGGATTTTCTAAATTTAAGGACCAAAAGTAAAGGAGACACGCTGCTTATCCAATACATAAAGCTTTAGCAGTATACATACAGCTAAAGGAGAACATTTTGGGAATAACAGTTATCCCATCTACCCCAACATAATTTTTTTTGACGAAAATGCCCTTAACAAATTTAACCTTGATCGTATATACCTTTCAATAGGTATATACGACTTTAATAAAATCAAAGCCGTATATACCGTAATTTAAATAAATACGATGTGGGTTAAGATTATAAGTCCTATATACATAATGGTTAGGTATATACAACTTATTAAAATACAAGTCGTATATAGGGGTATATACGACTTGTTATTCATCAAATCGTATATACATAGGTGTGGGGGTACATACGACTCCTTATTATGCAAGTCGTATATACCCCATAGTTAGGTATATACGATTTGGGTTGAAGTTTTTTTTTTTCCTTTTTTCATAATAATATTTGCATTCATTTTAACGGTTAGGGTGAGACTTCGAACGATAATCAACGGTGTAGATATGGACAAATAATAATAGTTACAAAAAAGTGGTAAAATAATATATACAAGAAATATACAGTGTCAATGTAGGCCGGCTAAATCGTCTGAATCATCGGATAAGTCTACACATGTGGGCGCATCGATCGGAATCACCGGAGAAGCTGTAGTCTGCCAAAGGGCAAAACAACCGGTATACGGATCCAACCATGAAGTAGAATCCTCTGATCGATTATGGGACCATATCGGAATAATTGGGGGTAACGGACAGGCAGAAGACATCTAAATATGCATCCAATGTGAATCCCGAATGTTCAGAATATATGAGTTTATACTTCGAAGAAGAATAGGTACCTCTCAAAGGCAAATATAAGTATAACTCATATTCAAAGACAGTTGAACAAGGGGGACATTATACTTTGTTGCAATAAAGAACCCCCATCTCTGGCAAAGTCAACCACTTATCCGGCTGCTGAAATCTGTAGTATTAAATAGTCAATGCTTTTCAAAGTTCTGCAAGTCGGTCCTTCCCAAACATGTAACTATACAGTGCATCCCTTTCCTTTGTCTCATTGATTAAATCTTGCCTAATGATAGGCAAACTATCCTCACCCAAATTGAGACCAACCCCAATCACTCGAAACCCACAATTGCGATCATTCTTAACATCAACAATATTTTCCACATAAGACCGCAAATGATGAGGAACATCTGGTAAATTCACTAAAATCTCGCCCTTCTTTGTTACTTTTTTATTGGCACCCTAAGATAATTTAGAAGACCGCTGAGATGTTTTTTTTCGAAGAACTCAACTGTGATGAATTTTTTATAGAAGTCCCAGATTCTTGAAAAATCTTCAACTGAGCTAAGTACTCAGACTCGTCAGCTGAATCAATAATATTGTGCCAAAGAGATATGACGTCCTTTTGCCGATCAACGTGCACAAACTCTTTAATTTTTGCTTTCACATTCTTTGTCACGTGTCAAGAACACAATAAATTAGTAGCAGAAGGAAATATAGCATGAATACCAGCCATACAGCCAAGATCTCTGTCAGTCAGAAAAACCTCCGGTTGAATCCCATGCAAGTCAAATAAATCTTTAAGTTGTTGTAATACCCAAGAGAAATGAATACCAAGTTCATGAGCAATATAGGCAAACCCAACAGAGAAAGATAACTCCGTACTAGTCACTCCCACAATCTCCAATAGAGGTAGATTGTATTTGTTTGTCTTGTACGTAGTGTCGAGAATAAGAACTTTGGGAAACAACCAGAATAACTTGATATCTGTTTCAAAACTAAAAATTAATTAAAAAAATTAAAATTACAAGTTGTATATACCTATAAACAAATGTATATACGACTTCAACATCTCAATTTCGTATGTACCCCCCACAACAGGGTACATACGACTTACATTTCTCTCAAATCGTATATAGGTATATACGATTTGAGCCCCGTCGTAAATACGTATATACGATTTGACTTTTTCTCAATAAATACGGTTAAAAAAAGTCAAATCGTATATACCTTTCATGGACGTATATACGACTTGCAATTTAATGCGTATTTATTAGTTATTAAATGCAAGTCGTATTTACCTTCCATTAGGTAAATACGATTTCAAATTTTATGGGTCCCACACCAGAGAGAATCTTGTGAAAGTCAAATTTTGTCAAATATGTGAAGGGTATTATTGTCAATACGAATTTATGTGGGGGTAGATGGGAAGGGTGTGGGGGTATAAAAAAAAAAACCCTTTACTTTTTTGAAAGACGGCCTATTGATGAATGTTTATAACCTCATATCATCTACTACACTATCCTTATTAGGTTTTTTTTATACCCCCACACCCTTCCCATCTACCCTCACATAAATTCGTATTGACAATAATACCCTTCACATATTTGACAAAATTTGACTTTCACAAGATTCTCTCTGGTGTGGGACCCATAAAATCTGAAATCGTATTTACTTAATGGAAGGTAAATACGACTTGCATTTAATAACTAATAAATACACATTAAATTGGAAGTCGTATATACGTCCATGAAAGGTATATACGATTTGACTTTTTTTAACCGTATTTATTGAGAAAAAGTCAAATCGTATATACGTATTTACGACGGGGCTCAAATCATATATACCTATATACGATTTGAGAGAAATGTAAGTCGTATGTACCCTGTTGTGGGGGTACATACGAAATTGAGATGTTGAAGTCGTATATACATTTGTTTATAGGTATATACGACTTGTAATTTTAATTTTTTTAATTAATTTTTAGTTTTGAAACAGATATTGGAGCGCCTGCAGAGTCACGGTTGGTTCCGTTCGACATCGATACTACGGAGTCATTCAGGACGGATAGGGTATATTTTTCGGTCTAATTTTTTTAATGAAGTTTGATAAATATTTAATTAATTAAGTACGTAACATTTTTGTATTTTGTAGATATTTTCTACACGTGGGGATGTGGAGGAGTGGGCTATAGCGGTTGGGAGACACATTGGTGTTGTTGTTATCAAAGTTAGATCTGCTAAAGCTGGTAAAAGGGGGACTAGAGATAAGATCATTTTCGGTTGTGAGAAGCAGGGGAAGTTTAGTGATGATTCTAAAGTGTTCGGTTCTAAGAGAAGAAGTTGTCTGTTTACTTTGAAAGCTACTTCTACACTACATCACGGGGGTTGGTGCGTGAAAGTTATGTGTGGTCGACACACCCATCCATTGCTTACTACCTCAGTTGGGTGCACAGCTTTTGGTCGTTTGACCAAGCCGCAGAAGGCTATGGTTAATGAGCATGCTGATTTGGATGTTGCCCTGAAGGATTTCCTTATTGCTTTGCGGAGTCATTATCCGGGCAATGTCACTTCTCTCCCTCAAATATATAGGCAGCGCCACAATCATCGGTCTTTTCGGAGGGGTCCTAGAACGGACATCCAGGAGTTGCTGAGATTGATTGAGTCACATAATTACTTATGTTGGAGTAGGAATGTGGAGGATTCTGATGTGGTCAGTGACATTATGTAGGCTCATCCCACTTCTATCAAGTTATTCCGGTTGTTTCCCAAAGTTCTTATTCTCGACAATACGTACAAGACAAACAAATACAATCTACCTCTATTGGAGATTGTGGGAGTGACTAGTACGGAGTTATCTTTCTCTGTTGGGTTTTCCTATATTGCTCATGAACTTGGTATTCATTTCTCTTGGGTATTACAGCAACTTAAAGATTTATTTGACTTGCATGGGATTCAACTGGAGGTTTTTCTGACTGACAAAGATCTTGGCAGTTGGCTGGTATTCATGCTATCTTTCCTTCTACTACTAATTTATTGTGTTCTTGGCACGTGACAAAGAATGTGAAAGCAAAAATTAAAGAGTTCGTGCACGTTGATCGGCAAAAGGACGTCATATCTCTTTGACACAATATTATTGATTCAGCTGACAAGTCTGAGTACTTAGCTCAGTTGAAGATTTTTCAGGACTCCTGCGCCGATATTCCCGCTCTTATTAAATATGTGCACGACACATGGTTGAAACTGCATAAGGAGAGATTTATCTTGGCTTGGACTAACCATATCTCACAGTTCGGTAATCAGACCACCAACAGGTATTTTGGGATTTAGTATTTTTTTCCTAGTTTAAATTTTTTTGACACGTGTTTAATCTTTTTTTCGTAGTTTAAATTTTTTTGACACGTGTTTAGTATTTTTTTCGTAGTTTAAATTTTTTGACACGTCTTTAGTATTTTTTTTCGGAGTTTAAATATTTTTGACACGTGTTTTGTATTTTTTCCCAAGTTTAAATTTTTTTGACACGTCTTTAGTATTTTTTTCGTTGATTAAATTTTTTTGACACGTGTTTAAATTTTTTAAGAGCCGAGTCAACTCATTGGGCGTTGAAGAGACATCTGAAGACTTCTGGAGGTGACTTGTCAAAGTGTTTTAAATCTATTCATGACATGCTTACACTTCACTTTGATAAAGTCATCACCTCGTTTCAAAAAAGCATCAACCGCATTGAAATAGCTTAGAATATTCCTTTGTTTAAGAAGCTTCGCGATCTTGTCTCTTTAAATGCTCTGGATTATATGGTGAAAGAGTTTGAGAAATCGACTTATGGGGTTGGTCATGACAGAGGCAGATGTGGATGCATTATTCGGAAGACACATATTCTTCCATGTGCTTGTGAGATAGGTGTCTATCATATCTCTGGTTCTTCTATTCCATTGGATGTTGTGGATGATCATTGGAAACAACTGAGTTTTGATTCTTTATATGAAAAAACCTCCAAACAAAAATCCGATGGATGTGATATTTCTTATCAAATGGAGATGATATGGGCCAGATTTAGTCAGATGACAGAGGATGAGAAATTTGTTTTGAAGAAACAACTAAATGAGCTTGCATTCCCTACTACTTCTTCAATGGTTCCACCACCGTTCAAAGTCAAAACAAAAGGTGCACCAAAGAAGAAGAAACAGAAATTGTACGATGCGAAAAGAGATTTATCTGGGTGGGAGCATGTAGATGAGAAGGTGAAACTCACTCAAGAATCTGGGACTTCTATCAAAAAATCATCACAGTTGAGTTCTTCCAAAAAAACATCTCAGCGGCCTTCTAAATTATCTCAGGGTGCCAATAAAAAAGTAACAAAGAAGGGCGAGATTTTAGTGAATTTACCGGATGTTCCTCATCATTTGCGGTCTTATGTGGAAAATATTGTTGATGTTAAGAATGATGGCAATTGTGGGTTTCGAGCGATTGGGGTTGGTCTTAATTTGGGTGAGGATAGTTGGCCTATCATTAGGCAAGATTTAATCAATGAGACAAAGGAAATGGATGCACTGTATAGTTACATGTTTGGGAAGGACCGACTTGCAGAACTTTGAAAAGCATTGACTATTGAATACCACGGATTTCAGCAGCCGGATAAGTGATTGACTTTGCCAGAGATGGGGTTCTTTATTGCAACAAAGTATAATGTCGCCCTTGTTCAACTGTCTTTGAATATGAGTTATACTTATATTTGCCTTTGAGCGGTACCTATTCTTCTTCGAAGTATAAACTCATATATATTCTGAACATTCGGGATTCACATTGGATGCATATTTCGATGTCTTCTGCTTGTCCGTTACCCCCCATTATTCCGATGTGGTCCCATAATCGATCAGAGGATTCTACTTCATGGTTGGATCCGTATACCGGTCGGTTTGCCCTATGGCAGACTACAGCTCATCCGGTGATTCCGATCGATGCGCCCACATGTGTAGACTTATCCAATGATTCGGACGATTTAGCCGGTCTACATTGACACTGTATATTTCTTGTATATATTATTTTACCACTTTTTTGTAACTATTATTATTTGTCCATATCTACACCGTTGATTATCGTTCGAAGTCTCACCCTAACCCTTAAAATGAATGCAAATATTATTATGAAAAAAGGAAGAAAAAAAAAACTTCAACCCAAATCGTGTATACCTAACTGTGGGGTAGATACGACTTGCATAATAAGGAGTCGTATGTACCCCCACACCTATGTACATACGATTTGATGAATAACAAGTCGTATATACCCCTATATACGACTTGTATTTTAATAAGTTGTATATACCTAACCATTATGTATATAGGACTTATAATCTTAACCCACATCGTATTTATTTATATTACGGTATATACGACTTCGTTTTTATTAAAGTCGTATATACCTATTGAAATGTATATACCTATTGAAAGGTATATACGATCAAGGTCAAATTTGTTAAGGGCATTTTCGTCAAAAAAATTTATGTGGGGGTAGATGGGATAACTGTGGGGTAAAAAAAAAAAACCCAAAAGTAAAACTCTTTTCCTAGAAAAAGGGCATTTGATATTCCCACGAGGTTCACCTTTGGATCCTATTCACGAAGCCCATATTAAAAGTATCCACTTTATTCATATAAAAACAAATTTGGACCATTTTGGTCGGAAAGCTCTCTTTATAACAATTTTTTTTGGTGAAATTCTTTATAACAATTTACAACTTTTGTTGATCCAATATATATATATATATATATAGTTTTTAAAACTTGTATCAACTTTTATTTTTTATTTCAAAGTAGTTTGTTATGTTGCAAAATAATATTAAATATTCCTTTCCATTTAAATTACTATAACTTTTGAAAAACTTTTTTTTTTGACCAAACTTTTGAAAAACTTTTAAACCATATTGACAAAACTTTTGCGAAATAAGGGACCATATAATGAAACTAAAAATGAAGGACCGCATTGTTATAATTTTGTGCAATAAGCTTGTTCTGTACCGTACTCCTAATCTTAGAGGTCAACTTGAGGTAGTTGGTAGGTGTGATCCTTGATCTTCAATATTCCGGTCGAGGTTGGGTTGTTGGTCCTGCAATGACACTCCGACGATCAAGTCAGTAAGTTAGTCAAGCAGAGTATGTTATGAGTAGAATAGCCTACCTTTAATGAGCATTGAATGTGGTATTTATAGACTTTGAATGGTGTTGACCTAATGATCACGAACCGTTGGATGTGTTGGCTGTATCTGAAGCGTTGAAATATGGGCTCACCTAAGAAGATGGGCCAGTGAGAAAATGGGCCTTCTAGGGGTGTTAATAGCATATAGAAACATTACCATAATAGTTGCCCACCAAGTCTGGTCGTTTGATAGTCGACCTTGACTTGCATGACTTGTGGCTGTATTGCGACCTTGGTGTGACACGAATTGGAAGCGCCCGAGCTTCATCGTCACCCCGATCTTCGTTTTTTTTGTCGTTCCTGGCAGGATCCAAAAGACGACGCGTTGGAAAACGCGCCGTGCTTTGCTCAGGGCATTAAATGCATCTTCTGACAGGGCACGCCTTTTGATGTCTGTTAATGATGATGACGCCTCGAACCACGCGCTCAGTTCAAAAATCCATCGATTAGGCCTGTCGATTCAGTTCAAGGCCCAATTTTTCCAGCCCACTATAAATAGGGAGTTAGCCTTTCCCCCCCTTTTTTTCTGTTTCAGATCACAAACGCTCTGACTGACGACCTTGTTGATCAAATTTGGTCGAGCAGGCATAAGGTGGCGAGGGTCGGAGCTTTCCAGTGGATTTCAATCGTTCAGGATCGTTTTGCGCGAGACTTCCTCTCGATCTTACCCCCTTCTTGCGCCTTCTACGAGGTTAGTCCCTGTCACTTTCCTTTTTGTCTTTATTTATTTTCGAAAAAGAAAAGGGGGGGGGGGGGGGGGGGGGTTGAGTTCTTCTGACCCGCCAACATCCCTCAGAGTGGGGGCCGTCGGGTCGGGTACCGACTTGTTTGTGGACCCATTTGAGATTTGCGACCCTGACAACTCGTCCCCATTTCTGCAGGTCCGGTCTGGCGGTCACTAAGCAAACTCCGAGACAAATCACCGCCAAACCCCCTGAGCTAGCAAGAAAAATGGCCTCGGACGGGCCCCCTGGCGATGGAGCTCTCCGACAAGATCGTGTCGAATCTACCACTCCAGACGAACAAGATCATCTAGATTCGGTTCCGACAAGTGAGCAGGCCGATGAAGACGTGGATGTTGAAAGTCTTACGCTTGACACCGAAGTTGTTGAAGCAAACGACGAGGACGGTGATGAAGATGACAACGATGATGGTGATGACAACGACGATGGTGACGACGAAGAAGTCCAATCTGGCGAAAACCGAGGGGGTTCTCAAACTCGGGAATCGGATGAGGCTGAAACTAAGACGGATGATTCTTCTAGTGGCGCTTCTGTTGATCAAGAAGAAGACAACGGCGACCCTCCAGGAAGCAGTCGATCTTCGGCTATGTCTGTAGATGGATATTCCAGCACCGGCCCTGGTGCTTTAAATATTCCAGCCAGGGAAGCACGCCCTTATGATTGGGTTTCGAGCTCAGTGTTGGAGACGGAGTCGATTTATCGATCTTTTCATAATCTCGGAGCTGTTATGAAGAAGATTAATGGTCGTTCAGGTAGAATCTGGAGGGTCAAAGGGATGAAGGACGGCGAGCACGTGGCTACTTGGGCTGGGGAATTTAAGTTTACGATGTACCACGTGACGATTAAGGACATGAACATCCGACCTCCTTTCACTTGTCTTTAGCAAACTGTACTGGCTAGGTTGGATGTCGCACCTTCTCAACTGCACCCTAATGCATGGGCATTTCTTCGAGCCTTCGAGCTCCTGTGTATACATTTGGAGAGACCAATGTCGCCCACGTTATTCTTTCACCTTTTCGAGCTTAACCGGAACAGCGGCAAAAAGAAGGACGCTAACTTCGGGCGCGAGCATGTGAGTTTCCGATCAAGGAGAGGTTCAAAGATCTTCCGAGGTTACACCGATTCCTTGCGAGGTGACTGGAAGAAATTTTTCAATTGGGTGGAGCCTGTGAATGATAAGGCTGTGGACTGTGTGGGGAGATTTGGGTCTGATGGTCGGACGCTGGAATCCACCAAGTTTCCCATTGGCTGGAGCAACGGGCATTATAACCGATCTACACAGTCTTATGCAATTTCTGAGAAAAAGTTGAGTGTGGAAGATCGTTTAACCAAACGGATCCTGTCCTACATTTCTGATCAAATCCCTTTCAAAAAGGCGAAGTATAGGGGCATTCCTACCGACGTTATTGTCAAGGCTGCTAAGAAGCGCGACGTGGAAAGAGTTTTAGGTCTGTTTAAGACCGTTACCCTATTCTTTCATTCCCTAACGAAGTTGTCTGAAATTTTTGTTTTATCTTGCAGATACGATGGCTTCGAAGAGGCTCGCTCGGATGAAGGAGTTGGCTTTTAGGAAGGTCGAGGAAGCTGTGAATATCGAAGATGATTCCCAGAATTCTTCGCGACTTAATGTGGACGCTGAACATATCCCCGATGTTGTTCCCCTCAGCATCGTCAAAGAAGGGGATTTGAATGCCGTTGGTCAAGAAGATCGGGGGAAGAAAGTGCAGTCTTTAGCCCCTCCCTCTCTGCAGAAAGACTCTACCGATGTTGGTCCATCGGAAAAAAGGAAACGTGACGAGCCTGAGGTCGGGCAGAGTGTTAAGAAGGTCAAAGACTCCAAAAAGATAAAACACAAGGTGAAAGCCGTTCCGTTGTCAGAGGAATTTTTGGAGCAGAATTTTGAGGAATGGCGGGTCGATCCTATCGCGGCCTCGCTCTGCGCAAGTTTTCTTGAATCTGGCTGAGGTGCACAAGGTCCAGAAAGAGAAGATTGAAAAACGAGCTGAAGGTAATGCCTTGAATCGTCCTTGCTTTCTCTTTTTCATTGTTCGAACTTTAGTTCTGAGTTATTCTCCTTTATGTTCTTTTTTTTTAGAGTTGGTGAGTGCAGAGAAAGAGAAAAACTTTCAGATCCTGCAGGAGCTAAGCGCAAAGACCACTGCTCTGGCCAAGGAAAATTTCGATCTTGAGGCACTGAGGAAGGGTAAGAAAAGTGTCGAAGAGGCCCGAAACGCTGCTTTGTTAAGGGGCGAGAATGCCGAAGCTAGGGTTAAAGAGTTGGAAGGAAAGATCACGGTTTTGGAGGCGTCGGAGGAAGAGTTCAAAGAGAAAGTGGGAAGCCTCGAAGGTCAGATAGTCGAGCTTCAGAAGAAATTGTCAGCTGAGGAGGATAAAGCAGAGGTCAGCTCAGATCCTGAAGCTCAGATCGCTGTTTTGCGAGCCCAGCTGGCAAGGTCGCAGATTGCTCTTAAAAAGAGTCAGGAGGAAGCTCAAGAGGCTGCTCGAGAAGCCGTCGGCCTTTATGAGGATGGTTTTAAAGAGGCTTTGAAGCAGATCGCTCTGGTCCATCCTTCCCTGCAGTTGGATGACAAGATCATCAATGCCGATCATGAGGTGGAAGGTGATCGGATTGTCAGGACAGATATGAAGACGAAGGCGAAGGCCGTGATCTTTCCTTCCCCCTGATGCTTGCAGGAGTTCTGGGTTTACGCATCGCCGAACGATCTTGCATAGTCCCAGAACTTTGCTTAGTTTTCTTTTCTGATAACACGAGCATGCCATTCTGAACTTGAGGACTCGGCCGTATCCGAGATGGTCTGTAAAGAAATTTATCTTTGTATTTTGTTTTTAAGTGATTCGTATGCTTGCTTGATATTCAACATCGTTTAATGAATGCATTTAAATTTGCAAATCACGTACGTCGTTTTGATGGAGATCGGTTCCTCCTACGAGCCGGGTTCCTTTTTTCAGGAGAGTCCGGTTCTGGGGAGCCTTGGTCGGCGATCCCCTGGGCCCGAAGTTCAACCACCTCTGCTTCAAGTTCAGTGAAACGGAAGCTTCTAGCCTGATTGGCCAACTCCTGTCGAGCAAGTAGTCGCACGAGCTGCTGGACTGCGTCGGCTGGGACGGAGAGCGCCGGCGGAGCCGGAATCGGAGGAGGGGCGGAAGCCTGTTCCTTACCGAACTTGCAAGGACCAGCACGAAGTTGTTGTTCGGATGTTGAAGCTGAGCTTGAGTTGAATTTGGGACGTCTTGCACATGTCCCTCTGGAGTTTTTTGAGGGACGGTCTCTGGTAGTACTAGCTGACCAGGGTCGGCCACAGGCTCGACTGCCAGGTTAGTGGCTTTCGGACGTAGGACTGGGGCCATTGTCGATCAAGGCAAAGGGACGAGGTCTGAGTACTGACCCTCCCACTGTGGTCGCCAATGTTCTGTACCGTACTCCTGACCTTAGAGGTCAACTTGAGGTAGTTGGTAGGTGTGATCCTTGATCTTCAATATTCCGGTCGAGGTTGGGTTGTTGGTCCTGCAATGACACTCCGACGATCAAGTCAGTAAGTTAGTCAAGCAGAGTATGTTATGAGTAGAATAGTCTACCTTTAATGAGCATTGAATGTGGTATTTATAGACTTTGAATGGTGTTGACCTAATGATCACGAACCGTTGGATGTGTTGGCTGTATCTGAAGCGTTGAAATATGGGCTCACCTAAGAGGATGGGCCAGTGAGAAAATGGGCCTTCTAGGGGTGTTAATAGCATATAGAAACATTACCATAACAGTTGCCCCCCAAGTCTGGTCGTTTGATAGCCGACCTTGACTTGCATGACTTGTGGCTGTATTGCGACCTTGGTGTGACACGAATTGGAAGCGCCCAACCTTAACAACAAGCAATATTTTTTCTTTCTCAAATTAATGACCAAGATCCATCATATAATCCATCATTTATGTTAAAAAACAACGGGGAAAGGTTATCTTCCCTGTGGGCCCAGCCCAACCCTCTAAAAAAAAAGCAAGTGCTGATGATTATTGGGTAATGGGTAGCTCGTAGTGACTCTTATTAAAAAAAATAATTGCAACTAAGCCAAATTGCATCGTGCATGAATTTGGAAGGTGCATGGGTTGTTGATCTTATCCTTAACTAATTTTGTCATTATATGAATTGACGACACTTGTCTGGTAACGGGACACAAAATAAAATAAAATAATATTATTAATAAAAAGAATTTTACAAATGCTAGTAGCTACATATAGAGCATGCTCTAGGCATTTTAATTTGATTTGAAACTTTGAACTATAGCTGCAATTGCAGTAGTCGGTAGATGGTGACTGTAAATGACTAAGTTCAAGTCACGCATTGATTCATGGCCATTGCATGCATTATAGTTGGGAATCTATGCCTAACCAAAAACATAGACGTAATATTAATGTTTTTTTTCTTTCGATAAGTACGTAATATTAATGTTTGATGCACTCCTCCCACCACCAACACACATCATCGTTACAACTACCACACAGAAAGACAGATAAATCAACCAACTTGTTCCCAAGAATACCAGAGTGTTTTTTAGGAAGACAGATAAATCAACCAACTTGTTCCTAAGAGAGACAGATAAATCAACCAACTTGTTCCCAAGAATACCAGAGTGTTTTTTAGGAAGATAGATAAATCAACCAACTTGTTCCTAAGAAAGACAGATAAATCAACCAACTTGACCATGGATGCACCACGAGTATTTTTTTTATTTATAAATTGAGTATTCTTTGTGCACAATTGCAAAGACTAATCTCTTGAGCCGAGTATCACAATGGGTGGCAAAGCTCTCCTATAAGAAATTTAACACCGCTACATACTCAAGGCTGGATTCAAACCCAGAACATTGGTTAAGCTGGAAGAAAGAGCACCACGAGCGTTAGTAGTTTGTAGAACTAACAAAGAAATTTTTTAAGTAAAATGATTGTGGAATTGAATTAGAATCGTAAAAGTAACTTATATGTCTTAAGGAGTTAGTTTTGTATTATAGTTAGATATTTCTCCAAAAAGAATCTCAAGTATATCCATTTAACAAAAGTATATATGTTTATATAGGCGAAATACAAAAATAAATACATTAATAATTTGTATTTTTTCCCTATCGAGCCTTAAAAGAAAAATAGATAGTAGATAAGTTTAAAATTTGAAAGCAGGGAGAGAATAAATTCAAAAGAGAAAACTTTAAAGTAAGCGAGAAAAAGTAGAAGAAATTCAAATGATATTATTCTTGACCCTATAATTTAATAGGTGTCAATAATATAATTTTGGTAGCTTACTGTTTGTATAGATTTATGTTTGCATATAATTATAAAAATAATAATAATAAAAAAAAACAGATAAATAATTGTTTACCTATGCATACGCACACATCGTGACTTGCTACAAATTATTCTATGATTGAATTTAAATAGGAAAATTAATTTGTATGTTGAATGAAATTAATTTATATTATATTCAGATATTTACTAATGAATAATCCAGAATAAGTTTTTGTACTAAGTCATTTGTACAGTGATGGATCTAGAAATTTTTGTTAGTAGGGGCAAAAAATTGGTTCGTTATATTTTTATATAAAAAAATACTATAAATTTTAACGAAAAATAGCTAGTTTTGTGACAGAAAAAATTTTAATTCCAAAATCTAATACATTTAGTGTCGATTTGTGTGTTCAAAGTCAGAAAAGAAGTCAAAACTATTTCATGCTCTCTTTTATCCCTTATAAATTTTTACATGTCTTTTTTATAAAAACTATTTCATGGGAGCAACATCTATTTTTATGGAAACGTTTTCTAAGGTGATTTTTGTTCTAGAAAACATATTTTGAACAATGTATCTCAATAACACAACTCGAGGAAGCATATTACCAAACATAATAACCGCGAGAACTAGTGTGCGTTCGAATTTACTAGGAGCACCATGCATACACACAAGTATCATCGCCATCATATGTTCTTTCTATGATTAAGCTCAAATAGAATTTAATTTATTTAAATATTACCCCGTGAAAATCCAACCCGATTTCACTGCAGTTAGTTTTGACTGCAGTCACTCCAGTCTCAATAATCCCATACCATTGGATTTTCTAAATTCAAATCCTTTTTATAGAGTTGAATTCGAATCCCAGCCCTTCATTTTTTTAAACAAAAAAATAAAAAATAAAGTGATGAAGAGAGAGAAAGACACGGGTGACAAGATGGGATCTCAATTGAAAATCATGATGGAGTGAAAAGGTTTCATAATGTGTGTGTGAGTGAAAGAGTGAAAAAAGATTTGAAAAAGTGAAAGAAAAAAGTGATTAGTTTATATTTTAAGACAATAATGTTATGCCAACAACATGTAATATTTTCCGCAGAGACTAAAATAAAAATTTATTAAATTTTTTCAACAGCAAAATTGTATTAGAATTTCAAATTTTCCATTGATGGAAAAAAACCTATTCATTGAATTTTAAAACTTTGTCAAAATTTATTAGGAAGAAAGATTGAGAGTAACATGAGTGAGAGAGAGGGTTTAAAAGTGAGAAAGGTTTAAAAAAGTGTGTGAGAGAGAGAGAATGAACAAATGAAAAAATTTACATTTTAAGTTGATAATACTATGTCAGCAACATGTATTATTTCTCGTAGTGACTAAAAAATAAAATGGTATTAAATCTTTTCTTGAACAACAAAATTGTATCAAAATTTCAAATGTTCCAAAGAAAGAAAGAAAAACTTATTGATAGAGAAAAACCGGATAGTAATTTTTTTTCCAAAGTTTTAAAATTTTCAAAAATAGTAAAGAGAAGAGTTAGAGGAAGAAAGGAGGAGAAAAAAGATAAAGAAAATTAAGAAGAAAAATTTTAAAAAAATGGGTGAGAGATTGAGTGTGAAAAAAATGAAAAAGTGAAAAATGTTTGAACAAGTGAGAGAGAGTGAAAAATTAAAGTTTGAAAAAATGGAGAAAAAAGTCTGTTAATTTACCTAAATATATCTTCCAATTGATATTTTAATAGTAGGTTGTAGATTTCGTATAATACTTCAAAAGTGTTATATGAAGATGTACACTCATCAGAGGATAATACTTATTCGTACGAGATGAATAGTGCATCCACTGTGTATTTTTATAAAAAGCACTTTTAAGCAACACTTTTCTTACATTTCATGGAATCTTATCTGTACTATATATCAGTGCTCCTCAACAAATGATGTATGATGAGTTGCGCGCATAATTCGTTATTCGAATCATCTTTTAGGAAAATAGAATGAAAGAAGTCTCGTTAAAACTTTCTAATGTAAAGAAATATCAAGAAGAAAAAAGAGTACACTCCCCTGATTTTATTAAAAATAGGAAAAAGAAAGAGGACAGAAGAGAGCACGAGAGGAATTAGACCAAATACACTTAACAAGAAAAGAAATTAAGTAATAAGGAATAACCCTAACTACAGTGAGAGACCCCTAAAACAAAATTTGGCATTGTGCGCCACTGATACCTATATTTTGTCAATTGATTTAGTGAGAAGAGATAATAAGAAGATAATAGGAGACCAGGTTCGATATTAAAATTAAGTTTTCTTAGTAATTTACTTAAAACATCTGTAATTAAATACTTTAATGTATTATTTTGAAAAACTTAATTAAACTCTTATTCAGAAGTATTTAATGTAACCAAAAAAACTCTTATTCAGAAGTTATTTATGGGATTTATTTGACTATTTATTTATTTTAATGAAATTTATGTGGTTTACTGAAATATATGGAAAATAATTATAAAGTTCATAATAAATTAGCTCTCCACCAAAAAAAAGTCATAACTTAGCTTTTCACAAATATCTAAACACTAAATATCTACATAATGGCATAATTTCAAAGAAGGCTAAGGATAAAGTAATATAAATATCTCCTGAATCACACTTATAAAGAATCCAAATTAATTAATATCAAATACCTCTCCCATGGTCTCATTATTTGATTATCTCAACCCTTTGTGTCAAGCCGCAATTAAGGAACGCCAACTACTCATGCTGGGAGGTTGGGGAGGGGGGATTCATCATATATTCAACATGCAAATGAAACTTCTATTGCTAGGTCTGAACTATCAAATGTAGGACTTCATCAACAAAAATTATTGAATTATACCGTCTGAACTAAACGAATTTTTTTCTTTTAATTTTTTGTATTTTTCTAGTAGTTTTAAGCTCTACTATAATTCTGGCTTTCTGGCTTCCCTCCTCTCAAGTCCCCTATCTCTCCTCTTTATTTTACCATTTCTTATTTAGAACCAGTCGCTTGTTTTCTCAAACCTTCAAAATTCGATTCAACGAATTAATCATGTTTTTGTAAAATACAGTGAAGCATTGATCGGAACATCAATTCCATTTCTTATTTTTTTCAATTTGTTAAATTTTGTGAAAGTGACACTTCTGACGGTTTTTGGTCACTTCTATCAGATCTTAGCTACTAATAATTCTAAATTTAGTTTAAAGTCGCTTCATATTAATTCATACAGATGCAATACTTTTTTTCCATGTGATCCAGAAGACATGTTCCAAATCCCACTTTTTAATGACGATGTTATCAAAGCACCCTCTTCTAACCTTAAACTGGTGTCTAACCGACTACAACATAGCACCTACAACATCATACTTTTTAATGATTATAATGTCAAATCATCTGCCATATGTAATTTGCCATTTTTTTCATTACAATGTGACTTGACAAGTGTCATAGTAACAGTCTGTTAACCAAAAGTACAAACAGATATAAATTCGAGCCTAAAAGTACTTGTGAAAATGTAAGTGGCGATAAAAAATTTATTGAAAAATATAAATAAAAAAATCCATATTTTATATGATTAAATACATATTTACCCTTAATTATAGTTCCTGCTCTTGATATCAATTTTATTTTGACGTATGCTGTCACTAATCTATGGAGTATCACACAGGCACAAGCCTGAATTAATTAATTACCGGCCAACTCTTTGTTTTATTATAGACAACAAAGATTCCTCAGTCCAATTCATTTGCCAACTGCCATTTCTATAAAACCACGTTATCATTCCAAAAGTTTTTATTAATTGTATATATAGCATTCAATTTATATATGCACTTCCCATATTAGTACTCTTATAATACATGACTTTTTTAGAATACGAATGAAACGTTAATGTTTATTTTCCTTTCATACACTTCATTATTTAAGTAATATCTTTTCTTAGAGTTCTACTAATTTATTTTTTCAATGTCATTAATGAAGATTAATTTGGTAAACTAGCTAACTCAAATTTTCTCTTTCTCATACAAATTAAAATTAACTATTTTTTTAATATATGTGAAATAACCCAAAGTGACATATAATATGCGATGGAGGGAGTATTATCTAAGGTCATTGTCTAATTTTTATACCAAAAATAATGGTCATGGTCTAAGGCTCTTTGGTTACAATCTGCTAGCTTATAAGGGATCGCTTATAGATGATAATTTTTTTTAAGGCTTTGTTTGGCAAAAAGTAGCGGATAGCGAATAAGTTAACGTATAAAGAAAAGATGACAGATTGAATTTAAAGTGTTTGGTAAAATTAATCGTTGAAGTAACTTATAAATATAAAATTACGTAAATAAACATTTGTAATTAATAGAGGACAAATGAGGAATTTAAGTAAAGTAATGAGGGTGAATTTGAGAGGAAAAATGAAGCGCTATAAGCTATAAGTTCAAACGCTACTTCAAGTAGCATTTTAAAAAACGTTACTCCCTTTGTTCCCGATTTTTGGTACTTTTGGCATGTTACATACGAATTAAGGTACCATTTATTTGTGTTAATTAGTTAAGTACTAAAATATTTCTTTGTAGTTTAGGATAGATGAAGTCACAGTAAAAGAGTCTTGAGACAATTAATTCATATTTTGGGACTCTAAATGACTCAATAAATATAAAGGATATATTCGAAAAAAATTGGTTAATTGTACGATGGGTTTATAAAAATACCATTGTTTTGGAACAAATATAAAAGGCTAAAAGTACCAAAGTTCGGGAACGGAGGGAGTATAAGCTAGTGAAAAAATGTTAAAAGCTAGTAGTGTCAAACAGTTACAACGAGCTAACTCGCTTTAAGCTATCCACTATATATTTACGGATTAGCCTTGCCAAAGAGAGCCTAAAACACTATTAGGCAAAAAAAAGCCTACAACCTAGCTTAATTACATCAAGCCTAGGCCATATTAGGCTATTTTTTTTCCAAAATTGATAGGGCTAACACTTTTCTAAAAGTCTATCTAACTAAGTTACAAGCCATTTAAAATCTTGCATTTGATTTTTTGTTTTGAAATCTCCTATTTGAATCTATTGAAACAATACTTATTCAAATTTTATCGTTTTACATATATTGTACATCTAGAAATTGATAAAATCATACATTTTATCACCTCTGTCCCTGCCTAGAAATACAATCTGTTCTGCACTGTACTTTCGACCTTGAATGGTGGTCCGAGGTAGTTAGTGGTTGATGTCCTTAGTCAATGACCGTATCCGATCCTAGCTGGTGTTGTACCTGCAAAGTCACTCTGATGCTAAAGTCAGTGGAATAGTCTTAGAAAAGTAATAAATGTGAGAATGCTTACCATTAATGAGGCAATGGATGTTGTATTTATAGAGTGTGTTGGGGTTTGTCTCAACGAATTAGGACCGTCCGATCTTGCGATTCGATCTGAGCCTTTGATGTTTGGATTGGGCCCTTTGATATTGGGCCTTTGGGTGGTGCGAATAGATGTGAAAGAAGGGGGTGTATATGGTCAAAAGACTCACCATAACACAATCAATAAGATTAACATACAACTCATACACCAACATAGATTACTCTGAATGGTAACTAAACTCGGATTGCACCTCAATGTTTTGAATTCGAATATTGAGTGTGACAAAAGTTAGATATTTAATATTCCCCACTAATAACACTTTAAAAAAAATAAACCACTCTTACAATCATCACAAAGCAGAAATATCACTGTACTTAGAGAGTTGGTTTCGCACTGTCGCACACATGGCAACTGTGACGGCTGGCCCTGAACTGTGAGCCACGTGGCTGATTTCAAGGTAAAGTTGTAATGAAAATCCCAATAGGTCTCCGAACTTGGATGAGAAACAGCCCCCACCCCACTGTCCACAGTGGCAGAAGACAATGCATCACTCTCCAGTGTCAAGCCAATTCATCTTCATCTCCAATATTTTATTAATATATGGAACAATATAGTAATGTCCACCCTTATAGACTCAAGTCAAACAATTAACTATCGCACAGACCAAAATGTGTTATAGTTTTTCAAATGAATCAGCACGTTAATGTAATGACAATCTTCCTATTTTATAAGCTGACACAAACCGACAAATCAAAAATGGCGGTTGTGGAGATTCCTGGAAGTTGTTTTAACGACCCTTTTTTTGTTATCAGATGATCCCATACTCAAGTTATATAATATGATTGAAAGAATATATAAAGAATTGTGTAGACATAAAATAAGGTTCAAGTAGCCCTAGTTATATTTGATTTAGGATTTGAGACAGTTCAGGATTAGCTAAACAGTTGAGATTCTAAGGAGCCGACCATTTTGGATTTTGAGGAATCACAGCACACATACAGCATGTAAATTATGGGCGCTCTGCTTCTTAGAGTTGTAGAACAACTACAGTCATAATTACTCAGCTGCTTAATTTCCATAGGTTGCTTAATGTTAGAATATGACTAAAAAAAGACAATTGCGAAAAATTAAATTAGTATCTGAATGAGTAAAAATGTATAAATTATAGACATTAACAAGTATCGGGATAGGTTGATGTTGTCATACTGTCAGTCCGTTATAAGCCCGATCAAATTTAAATTTTGTTTATGTTTAATTTTTCCTTTGTTTTAATTCTTTTTAAATTATTTTTTAATATTTTTCAGGCGAGTTGTGGTAGGTAAATCCACCATTTTTACTTTGTTTGGGTAGACATGGGCGAGGCGACCCACCTTATTTTAATGGTTCTTGTGTGCTATCCTATCCTATCCTATTTGGTACATTTACCTATAGAGAGGTATCACCTCTCCCTCTTCTATATTTGGTACATAGAAAGATGTAGAATTATAGGCGATGCCCATTTAGTATATTTTTCCTAGGTGTTAAGTGATATAGGTTGCTTATTAAGTGCTCAGATTGAAAAAGAAAAAAATATGATGTGTACAAGTAATATTAACGAACATCTTCAATGGGCGTACTTTAGAAGGGGGTGATAATTTTGGGTAGCTATTTACATACATTTTCTCTGCTTTATTCCAATGGCTCCACCTGTCATTTTTTGGTGTGGAGTTATTGGTAGAATCAATTTAGTAATTATTTTTGCAAGTGTTACATTGGAAGGGTAAGGGCTTTTTTTTTTTTGATACAGAAGGTAAGGGCTTATTTGGTGCTGAAGTTGAAAAAGTAAAATAAATAATGTGTACAAGTGGACCCACTTAAGTACTCAATAGATGAGTACTCCATTAGAGTTGGCCTAAGAACCCTATTAGTTAGTTATAGTTTGGTTGAAGAGTCACTTAAACTAGCTAAAACTTGTAAGGGAGAATTAAAAAAAAATACCTATTTGAGGTTCCCATTATGGGATCATTCTTAACAGTAGCTATTTGGCACTCTATCACAATAGTACTCACAAAGGTACTCTATATGGGATCTTAAAAAGACCGAGGATGGCTCCTACTAACTGAGGAATGGTAATCAAGGAGCGTAAAGGACACCGAGGAAACTAAATAGTACTGAAGGAAACATATGTACCGTCTGCATGGCCGTACAGACCATGCACAAACTAGGACGCGTCTGATTAGAAGACAAACAAGGAGGATTATTGGCTAATATCGAGGTAGTGGTCATCCCACTACTTTGATGGCAGGCAACAGACGATACTAGCATAGAACAATGTAGGATCCCTTAAGCAGTATAAATAGTGCATGCTATTATTGTATTACAAATTCATTTTTCCTCGTACTTGGAAGTTCCCATCGCAATGTTATCTCCTTAAATGGAGTATCACCAACGGTATTAAAATTAGCTTAAATTCATCATAATAAAGTTACAGTTAAGTAAATTCATTTTATTACTATGATTGATTAGTAATCATTAACAACTAAGCGTTTACTTGTACCAAAATAAAATAAAGAATAAACAATTAAGCGTTTAAAAGAAGAAGACGAAATCAGGACTTTGCTTCGTCGCTTCCAATCAAATTGCCGTCCTGCACAATATTGTCAATTTGTACACCTGTCTCACTAACTCTACTCTCTCTTGATAATAAAATGCTCTTATGATTGGCATTAAAAAATTTATTCTCCGGACTACTAGTATTTTTAAAAAATGTTACTCATTATATAATCTAATTCAATATATTGTTATCTAATAGGTCTTAACTTTGACAAAATTGTTGAAATTAAAACTTGAAAGAAACACCAATTGGCTGGCCTATGTGAAGACAGTGAGAATATGTGTGTGAATAATCCATTTATATTACTTTAATCAAAATGGCGCCCTTGTCAAAATCAAAATTATTAATTCTGTTTCATATATTAGGAAATAATTTTTGTGCTCAGGGGAATTTTTAAATAAAAAATGATTAAGATAAATACATGAAAATATGAAATGAAGAGATAGATATTTTGGAAAGAGACAAATCGGATCAGATATTGCATTCATGAATTCAAAATATATTTGCATTGTGTCCTTCAAGACAGACCACGGGGGGTGTGATACTATATACTCCGGTGACTTTAAGAAAAAAATCTGGGAGATCCTTAGTAATCTCCAAATATAGATTACATCTTTGGTTATTGTTTGAATTTTTTGGATACTTGTTTTGCTTAATACATAACATATCCACGCTAAGTCGGCCATTGCTTTTCCATGGAGAACCCAAACAATATCTGATACTATCTCAGTGCGAATGTTCACTCAGCCTTCCATAATTATCCACAGCGAGACAATATCCCACGTGTTTTCTGCTTTTTGCTCGCCAACAAACAACCTCTCCTTTTTTCAAGTGTCAAAAATAAATGCTTTTCATTATTATTATTATTATTGTTATTTTTTTTAGTGAAAACCTATTATATAGTAGTTGAAAAACCAATACAGTTGGTCCAGTGACATAATTTATCTTGGGATATTGGGTCAATTCAGTGATTCTGAATTCGGTTCTCTTAATGGACAAATTCGGTATAGACGGGTGCGAAAGTTGATCTTAAGTACGAGCGGAAATTTATCTTTTGTAGAAACCATTGAGACACTTCGTGAATAGCAAGCAATAGTCCAAATCAAAAAATAGTTGACAAAAATCTTGGTACTCAATTTGCTCTCTTAAAAACATGAGAGACGTTAGTCTCTGTTTTTGTCTTCTATAATCTAATTAGTGACAACGATTGTGAAAGAGACTCAATGTATCCCTCGTATGAAAATGACTCGTTTGACCATGCATATATCTGTTCATTCTTCTTCCTTCTTTTCTTGCAAAAAATCTCTTAACCAACAACCGTCATGTTTTGAAACCTAGAATTGGTTGTTGTGGAAACGCAGAATCGTGCTCCTAGAAACATGGATCTTGTCTTTCGTTGCTCAATGCAGATTGGACATTGCTTCATTTGCGCGCGACTTTTATGCGATTTTGTCGATTTTCTTGTGCTTTTGTCCCTTTTTTTATGTGTGTAACTTTGGTTGTTGATGAAATTCAGTTTTGAAATTTGGTACTTCTATTTTTATTAAAATAAAATCAAGTATCATCTGCGCGCAGCTGCAGAAATTAAGCCCTCAAGCTGGATAGTGCCACAATGTGTGGCAAAACTCTCACTCAAAAAATTTAATACTACTACATTCTCAAGACTGAATTCAAACGTATGGAACCTTCTGTTTTGATATTTCTGTATTGGTAAAAACAGATGTATAAGAGGATCGGTTTTGTTAGGAATTTAAACTTTTGTATCGAACCAGATTCAATATTGCTCATCATCAATAATGCACTAAAATTCTAAAACCCGCCAATGTGAAGCAAGGAGAAGATAAAACTGTTTTAAAGTTTTAAATAGGAACCAACATGATTTAAAAACATGTACCAAAATAAACTCTTTTAAATTGTACTTACAAGACCATGGACTATTTGGATGTATACGGTAATACTTAATTTATAGAAAGTCTAATTTTCTCAATGTTTCACATAACTCGTACACAGTACTAATAATAATTTATCACCTACTATTTTGTCTGTTAGTACACATTTCCACTTCCAAATTAAGGGGATGTGTACCTTATAAAAAAAACAATTAAGACAATTAAGAAAATACAAACCACACCGCACCATAATCGTCATTAGAAAGGAGACAATAAATAAATTAATACAAACAGCGCCCACTCTTCAGCTAGCGTCAGCACCACAATGAAGTTCATGAATCCAGCCACCGCCCTACTACTATATAAACCAAACACTCCCCACCTTCTTTTCTCATCCCCACCTCACTCTACACATGCAAAAGAAGAGAGAGAGAGGACAAAAATCTCTTTTATCCATTCCTTTTCCAATTAAACACCAAAAAGACAAAAACTATGCCTTCAATAGCCCCCACCACCTTGCTTTCTAAATGCACCGTCTTCCCACACCAAAAATCAACTATACAATCTCTTAAACTCTCCGTTTCAGACCTTCCCATGCTTTCTTGCCACTATATCCAAAAAGGTTGCCTTTTCACAGAACCTTCTATTCCTTTCCATTCATTAATTCCACTTCTTAAATCTTCACTCTCTCGCACTCTTTCTCTCTTTCCTCCTCTCGCTGGTCGTTTAACCACCGATTCTGACGGTTACGTTTATCTCAACTGTAACGACGCCGGAGTCGATTTTATTCACGCCACTGCCACTGGTCTCTACATCCGTGACCTCTTATCTCCCATAGATAACCATGAATCGTTCAAGGAATTTTTCACATTCGATAGAAAAGTTAGTTACAGTGGTCATTTCTCGCCGATTTTGGCAGTTCAAGTTACTGAACTTGCTGACGGCGTTTTCATTGGCTGCGCCGTTAATCACGCCGTCACTGACGGAACTTCCTTCTGGAATTTCTTCAACACTTTCGCGCAAATCTGTAAAGGATCCAACAAATGCTTCCGTAATGTCCCAGACTTCCGCCGTGAATCTATCCTGATCTCCGACGCGGTTCTCCGTTTACCGGAAGGCGGTCCGGCGGTGACTTTCAACGCTGACGCACCTCTGCGAGAAAGGATCTTCAGTTTCAGCCGTGAATCAATTCAGAAGCTGAAAATAAAAGCCAATAGCACGAAATGGACGGAAGCGAATAACGTGGTTGAATTTATGCTGAAGCATAGCAACGATAACCACGATGAGAAGGAAAACAATAAAGTCACAGCGATTCTCGAGAATTGGTTCAAAAGCGCGGTTAATTCGGTTAATTCTAAACCGCACGAAACGACTGAGATTTCGTCGTTTCAATCTATATGCGCGTTGCTATGGCGTGCTGTAACACGCGCGAGGAAGTTTCCAGCGTCTAAAACGACGACGTTTAGAATGGCAGTTAACTGTCGCCATCGAATTGAACCGAAATTAGAACCGTATTATTTCGGGAACGCGATTCAAAGCGTACCAACTTACGCTTCAGCGGGTGATGTACTGTCTAAAGATCTACGGTGGTGTGCGGAGCAGCTGAATAAAAACGTGAAGGCACATGATAACACTATGGTGAGGAAGTTCGTAGAGGATTGGGAAAGTAACCCAAGGTGTTTCCCGTTAGGGAACCCTGATGGTGCGTCGATAACTATAGGTAGTTCTCCGAGGTTTCCAATGTACGATAATGATTTTGGGTGGGGGAGACCATTGGCGGTTAGGAGTGGAAAGGCGAATAAATTTGACGGTAAGATTTCGGCGTTTCCTGGTAGAGATGGAAGTGGAACCGTTGATTTGGAGGTTGTTTTGGCGCCAGAAACCATGGCGGGGCTTGAGTCTGATCCTGAGTTTATGCAATACGCTTCAAGACAGTTATGACAGATGTCCAATTGTGGTTTGGTCAAATTAACAAATCTCTCACGTGATGATGTCATGTTTCCTTCTGGAGGCATACTTTCCAACCGTGACCATTTCTTGAGACCACGGAGCATGGTTGGGGAGCCATTGTGACATATTGTAACTTTTTTTTTTTTGGTATTGGAACCTCGCGGGCTACCCACGCAGTGTCCCAACGCTTTCAACGAAGAACTAATCTGCGCTCGCTACTTAGGGCTCTTAATCATTTCGCTGGCCAACACCTTATTTGACGTAGGCGGGAATCGAATCCGAGGGCAAACCGAATCGACCCCACCACGTTCCAGCAGGAGCCTGAACCACTGGGCTAGGAGTGTTGGTTACGTATTGTAACTTTATGATTAGTGTTTCTATCTATTTTTGTTTTTTATAATTTTAATTACGTTGTTGTTCATGTTTCCACGTGACTAATGATTTCCTTTTCTCTTGGGGTTGGATTATTTCCTTTTTATTTTCTTTTTTCTCAATTTTTCTTATAAACAACTACTTAATTAATTCATTCAAATAAGGTGTCAAGATACAATGAGTTACTTGATTGGTTTGTCTCTTAAAAAAAATAATCTTATCATTTTGTATATGAATGAACAATATTTTGGTACCTAAAAATGAGAACCTAAGTGTGAAAGTGAATCTTTATTTCTATGAAAAGCGTTTACAACTTGTTTGCAACCAAGTTCCATGTGCATATTGTCTTGTTCTTCCCTTGAAGTCATTTCAGATACTCTGAAAGAGTAAAAACTTCTGCAACTTTTGGAGATGGAATGTCATTAAACAACATTTATTTATCTTTCCCTAAGGAACTTACCGCATCCCTACTAAACTTATTCTCATGTGCAAAGACAACAACATCAATTAATGTTGCATTCAACAATCCAACAACGGGCGCAATCCAAGATAGATATGTACTTTTTGTATAAGTTGGCTCTCTTACTAACACATTCTTGTTACATTGAGCATGCTCTCAATTCTTTAATAAGTATTCATAGTCTAAGCAAATATCAATATGAGGAAACACAACCAAATTCCTCCATAGTTGGTCATTGCTCTTATGCCAAATGCACCGTAAGGTTGTGACGAATTTTTTTGCAATGTTCAAGAGACAGCTGCTGCAACATATTTAAAACAAGGGAATTAAAACCACCGTGTTGTCCAATAGTTGCTTGGATGATAGACCTAGATTGGAGTTGGATGCAATCAAAGAAAATATGGAACACCACCTCTTCAGGTTCTCGGTCATATTGAGGACAAGAAAGAGTATATGAAACTTCCTTAAAATTAACATTTAATCTTTTTGGTAACCACCCAGCAACTCCATCCATGCCATAATCTTCGTTTTGTGAAGGACTTTAATTTTTCAAAGCTGAGTCCATTGTCCTTGAACTCTCAAATGAGAGTAAGCCTACTTTACCTATCTGGAAGGTCATTATGCATAAGAGGAATCCTCAATTCTCTTAATTATACATGTGTGTGTAAACAAAGGTGGGCTTAATTATGTCGTTTTGAATATGGTAGAGGCATAATCATAAATTACTCTTAATCTCTATCATGTATTATTTATTTATGTTTGTCAATATGTAATATTTATTTATTAATAATATTTTGAAATTGATAAAAACAAGTCACCATTTACCAAAGGATTGTTTTATATAAATTTTTTGATTCCGCTTTTAAAGAAACAAATATAAAATGAATATTTTGTAGTCAACCTCATTCTCCTTTTTGGCATAATATATAAATTGATTTTTTTAAAATAATATAAATCTCATGCTTTTGGGAGAGGATATCCCCCAAGTGACATGAGAGGTAGTAAAATTTACACTTTATAAAATAAAAGGTTGGAGAGTTTCAACATATAAAAAAGAGAGAAACCCATGGCATCCATGATTTCTGTTAATTAAATGAAAGTTACTCTCTTCTCCAATAAATAGAGTCTTTTTTAACCTAATAAATAGAATCTTGTGAAGTGCCAAAACATATCATCAAAGAGCTAGAGAATAGAACAAATATGTGTCTGTAAGAGAGCCTCTTGTTGTGAGAATGTTGTCATTTCTTGTAACTTTTGAATTGGGTACTCAAATTTGTAGAGTGATACACCATTTGATAATATCAGATTAGTATCTTTGTAAATTGTAATCTATTTGAGATAATTATATATTTTGTTCGAAGTTTCTATAGGCGTAAGCAAAAAGCGTTGAACCACTAAATTATTGTCTTATTTTCTTAATGGTATGTGTTCTCATCTAAGATCTTTGGTGTTGTTGATGCATGAATTTGCACCATGGTGGGTTTGCTCTTCAAATGATGAAATACACTTTCAAGCTTCTTGAGAACAGGAGTCGCACCCAATATTTGCGAAAGCAATACACTAATGTTGCTATTGAGCTATATATGCCGGCAACTGCTTCCTATAAACTTGGGATAAGGCTTCTGAATGTGTCAAACCGTCAGGCGAGCTTGGTTTCGAGCTACTCCTAGTAGTAGACAACCCAATTTTGAGCTTTAAGACCTACAACATATTGTACCTACGACGTACTCCCAAACTAACTTGGTCATGTAAGCTCGGATAGGGGTACGAACCCCCTGGTTTGTTGCTTTAAATTTCCATACCATGGTTTAGAATTCTATCAAATGCAAAATCAAATATATTTGCTTTGGAAAAAGGAATGCTTTTTATATATTGTAACAAAATAATCAACTTCTTTGTCAAAAAAACAAAATGATTAACTTCTAACTAGGTTTAATAATACAACTTACTTTTGTCAAAAAACTAATGATACAGCTTAGTTTATTAAATATATCCCCCACATGTTCTATTGGCCATTTATCGCATTTCACATGCCGACATTGATTGAATTGCACTCACTATCAATTCCAAAAGCATTATCTGCACAAGTATTAAAGATTTTGGAGGTATCCCATCCAATGGGTTTACACTAGCTCTTTGTGCAATGAACCACATGGGTTCATGGAATACAAGTGATGAATGGTCTTCGCAGTGCATCACTTTGATTGGCATCTGCGTGGTAGTAGTCCAGCCAATGCATCTCCCAATTCTGAATCACAAATTTAAGCCCCAAACGTATCTTCAAACAATAGGCTATCATGATTTTACACAAGAATTTCTTGTGATAAAACGTCATATCATAATAACTTCGGTCAATCTCAAGGCCATATGCTTCACCAACTTTAATCGACAAAATTGATTACTCAATAGGAAAAAAAAAACTATAAAATTCCTCTTGGGTATGGTCACAGGCAGATCTTCTTTAAGACTGGGCGGGCTGTGGCCCTCCCCCCAAAATTTATGTGAAATTACTATAATGCTCCTGCTATAAATCCAATACTAAATAAATATTTGTTTTGCAGGAAATTAATAGTTCTATTGTATGCCACAGTAGTTGAGACCTTGTCCTTTCAGTGAAGGTTACCGTGTTCAAGCCCCATCTTAGTCATTTTTAATTTTTAATATTACCTATACATTGATTAAAAAAATTATTAATGCATAAAATATATTTTTCTTTTTTTTTTTTGACCAAAAAATATATTTTTCTTATGTATTGTTTATATATTAATTTTCGAATGTATTGTTTATAAAATATATCATGTTTATATATTAATTTTCGAATGTATTGTTTATAAAATATATCATGACTAAATGGAGTATATCGTGGCGTACACTTGCGGTATATATAAATTAAATCTATATTATATCTCACTACAAAAAAATCAGGGATTAGCGAGGGAAAATTCCCTCGCAAAATGACAGGAATCCCTCGCTAACTGGAATTAGCGAGGGACCAGTTCCCTCGCTAAATCCCTCCTCGCTAATCCAATTAGCGAGGGAATTTCCCTTGCTAATTCTCTCGCTAATTAGCGAGGGATCTGAATCCCTCGCTAATTTGCAGAGACACGTGGCCAAATTCTGACAGCCATGTGTCCTCTAATCCCTCGCTAATTCCCTCGCTAATCTGCAAAGACACGTGGCCAAATTCTGACAGCCATGTGTCCTCTAATCCCTCGCTAATAAGCGAGGGAATTCCCTCGCTAACGCCAAAAAAAAAATTAATTTTTTTTGATAAACCTACTTTTTTTTATTGGTATATCTATTTTTTATACCTGATAGAAATAGCTAAAATAGTTTTAATTAAAATCCAAATCAACATAGTATAAATCTGAATCAACATAATATAAATTCGAATCAAAACAACATAATATCCGAATAACAAAGTACTGAAATGTCAAACAGATAAACACAAGTCCTAAAAGCTGCCGTCAGACTCCTCAAACTGCTCCTCATCTTTCTCCTCATCTGGCAACATATTCTTGTTCTTAAAAAAGTTATACATCAGCTCTTGCCTCCTCATCACCTTTGCATAGTCTGCCCTCCAGCCCATCACCTCATCTTGAGTATCCTTCAGTTGCTGTTGAGTAGAGTGCAGCTCCTTCCTAAGTTGTCTCGGCATCTGAACTAGTAGCAGCTGGTCGACTGCGTCCTCTGCTGGTCCCGGCCCCAGACGAGCCCTTAGTACCCAAGATAGGAGCCATTGTCCCAGTACCATACAGACCACCCTTGTACCAACTAACTAATTTCTCCCAATTCAAGTTTGCAAGATCTCTCTTATATCAAAATTAGATATTATGAATAGATCGGTGATAGTTTTCGAAAAAAAATATTAGAATTTTAATATTAGGATCAAATAAATTTAAAATCATCTTTTTACAAAACAACTCCAATTGACTCTCTATGTGGAATAAAAACTAGACTTTTACTCTCTTAATTTTTTTGTTACTGCGTTATTGCTGCGCAGTATCCACCAGTTTTGCCAATGATTAATCTATGTTGGGGAATCTGGTTGGCTACATACTCGACAGTCACTTATTTAATTTTCTTTATAAATAATTTTAATTTATATTTATCTATTTTAATTGTATTTACGTTTTCGCGTCTCTGCTCATGCGGTTTGGAGTTTTTATATCTTTTTCATCAGCGGCCCACCCTAATATTTTAGTCATGATCCGCAACTGAGTGTGGTACAAGTTAAGTAAAAAAAATTAATTTTTAGGTATAGAGCCTTCTTTAAAAATCTATTTAGTTAGACAAATAAGCGGAATTTATATGATAAGATACCCCACATAAACTCGTGTGCAAATCTCCTAACTTTTGGATCCCCTACTAAAAGGGTCGTTGATTCGAGTTATATAAAAGGGGAGTGGGAAACTTTAGAGAAATGGATATCCTAATTTTGGTAATTTTAGGCTTTTCTCGTAAAAGAGAAAAGTAAAGAAAAGAGGATTTGGGTTCAGAGGGTTTAATAATTTGTACTTTCATGACTTTATAATTATATGTGTATATATATATAGAGAGAGAGAGGGAGAGAGGGGGAGAGGAAAAATAGGCTAAAAACACAATACACTTCTCGTCGTAAAGACACTGAATCTCTCACCTCCCCAAATCAAGAGGGAAATGAGATGAGAGAGTTTTTAGAGGAGACAAATAAATGCAAAGGTAGGGTCGCTTCCCACCACCACAATAGAGAATCTCGACCTGAAACCTCTATTGACCGCCTACAACAGAAGAAAAGAAGAAGAAAAAAACTATGTAATTAAAAAATTTGAGCTATAGGCTACCTAAATTACCTTTTAAACTCAAGTAGTAGTTGTTCTTCTTTTATTGTTTTTCCTCAGTAGTAATTTAATGTTAAATCAATCCATTTCAATGCATTAGTGTTAAATCACTTGAGGAGGAGTTTTATTATCCATTATGGTCCTATCCAACTCGAGGATTAGTCTCTATAATTACGCGCGAGAGGATACCCGATTTATAAAAAATAAATCAATCCATTTCAGAATTAAGTTATCCCCCTCATTTCTCTCTCCTCTTTCCTTGTCCTTTTCACTTTTGAAAAATTTGACTTTCTCACATACCCTTCTTTCTCTTCGACCAATGCATTTTTCTTTTTAAATTTAAATAAAATAAAAGTATAAAAAAATTGTACTTTCTTTTATATTGGTTAATTTTGTTGATAACATCAAATTTGTCACCAATTTGTATTAGTTTTCCAAAATCATCAAGAAGACAAAGAAGAATGCTACCATTTGCTCAAATATTGAAGTAACCTCCTCTTCATCTAAACAAACAGAACCAGAACCAAAAGCCCTTGTTGTAACAACACAACCCGCTCAAGCATCAGAACCCATAGTTACACCTAAACAGCACAATGCAAGCTAACAGTGGCAGAACAACCTAGGAACAACAAAAAGAGTTGGGATAGTTTCACCAACAGTAGCCTAACTATGTTAACAGATTCAATTCTGATGTTAGCTGTGGTGATAGATCAACATACCATGATAGCCCACAAGAGCCAATGTATGTCACACATAGCTATAGATATAGATATAATGACATACATGCCATCATCTTATGTCCCTCAATATGAATGTGTTACATCACCAACATGGAACACACATTACAATCGTAAGGAATAGTTCACTGGAGACTAAACAGAGCAGCATTGTATCTCTTTGCTTATATTACATGATATGATATGGAGGCAGAAAATAACAATACTTTTTGGTTTGAATTGCACGTAACATACGTGAGAATGTAGAATACAAATATTATATTCCTATCTCACTTTGGCAGAAAAGTTTATACTGATGTATCAAAAGTTATTAACACTTTCTCAAATCCATGGAGACGGGAGGCTTTATCTTATGACATGAAAAAACAATAAATAGACAAAATACTAACTAATTGTAAGTGAAATGGAAATGGTTGGGTGTTAATCTAATATATAATGAAGAATCATGATACTCAAGATAACAAATTACACTTTTTTTAACAATGAAAGAGTAGAGGAGCCCCGTTAAAACCTTTGAGAGTACTCTTTCCTTTTAGATGATAACATATATTAGATGTTATTTGCATTTTTTGCCTTTTTGAGAATACTCTTTCCTTTTAGATGATAAAAGGTTTTAACGGGGCTCCTCTACTCTTTCATCGTTAAAAAAAGTGTAATTTATTATCAGTCCTTGAGTATCATGATTCTTCATTATATATTAGATGTATAACACCCAACCATTTCCATTTCACTTACAATTAGTTAGTATTTTGTCTATTTATTGTTTTTTCATGTCATAAGATAAAGCATCCCGTCTCCATGGATTTGAGAAAGTGTTAATAACTTTTGATACATCAGTATAAACTTTTCTGCCAAAGTGAGATAGGAATATAATATTTGTATTCTACATTCTCACGTATGTTACATGCAATGTGTTGCATCCGAAAAATCCGGGAGATCTCTCGTGCAATTTAAGGAAAAACATTGAAAAGTTTAAAAAGAAAATGGTTTTGAAAACTAGATTTTGGGTTTGGGAGTCGTTTATGCGTGGAGAATGTACTAGCACCCCATGACATCCTTTCAAAAAAGTTACCTCTGATTAGTTGTGCAAACTATATTAACTTCAAAAATATTTATTTTCCTATTATTATGAATAAAAAATGATTTGGAAAAGACTGAAATAAAATTACTTGCATTTGCATTTTTATTGGGAGCAAACTAAAACATTTTAGAAAATACTAAAAAGAGTTTTTTATTATTGCACTTGACAGACGTGGGCCCCCATCTGCTCCTACATATCTCTGGGTAGAGAGTCAAAGGTTCTCACAAAGGTCAAAGGTTCTCACAATGATCAAACAAGTTAAACTCAGAGTGACTATTGCGTAGAGCAAATTTTTAAACATCAAATTGAATTTCTTAGAGAATGTTAGATGAAAATGTGATATCAAAAGTTAGTTAAAATTGAATGAAGGTGAGTTGGACTCGCTGTTAGTGAAAATAAAAAATGGTGGTTAAGTAAAAACAATTTTGAAAAGACAGATGTGTCTCAGTGAAATAAAAGGGTGCAAATAGCATAGCACAAAAATGATAAAGGCCCAAGACACAATAACAAAGTCCACAACCTGAATAGGGAGAGCGGCCGGGGTGCGAGAACAGATAGAGGAGTGCAAGTACAAAACAGATTTAATGAATATAACAAGGTTTTTTTGGTACCCCCACCTCTTCCCTCCATACCCCCACAAGATTTTTTTAGACGAAAATACCCCTGGCTAAAATGAACACGCTCGGATTTACCTAGCGGAAGGATAAATCCGATTTGTTAATTTTAGCCATCGGATGTATCTTTTCGTGCACCCCCACTAGGTAAATCCAATTTTAAAAAGAACAAGTCAGATTTACCTTAGGGGGAGATAAATCCGATTTGTTAATTTTCAAAATCGGATTTACCTTGGGGGGAGGTAACTCGGATTTTCTTTTTTTAGGGAAATCGGATTTACCTCCCCCCAAGGTAAATCCGATTTTGTTATTATTTGTTTTTTATTTAAATTTTTAAAATAAGTTATAAAAACGCTTCTAAAAATCCGTTAAAGAGTCAAAACTCATCCAAAAATTATAAAAATACTCCTAAAAATCTAATAAAACCAAAATAAGGCTATGCAAATTTTTTTAGATTTTTTAGAGACTGTGAAAAATTAAAATAATTAATAAAAAATAGTAAACGATGGAATTTGGGAAATTGAGCCCCTGTTTCTTGAAAGAAGTTTATTCTTGAACAGATAGAGGAGTGCAAGTACAAAACAGATTTAATGAATATAACAAGGTTTTTTTGGTACCCCCACCTCTTCCCTCCATACCCCCACAAGATTTTTTTAGACGAAAATACCCCTGGCTAAAATGAACACGCTCGGATTTACCTAGCGGAAGGATAAATCCGATTTGTTAATTTTAGCCATCGGATGTATCTTTTCGTGCACCCCCACTAGGTAAATCCAATTTTAAAAAGAACAAGTCAGATTTACCTTAGGGGGAGATAAATCCGATTTGTTAATTTTCAAAATCGGATTTACCTTGGGGGGAGGTAACTCGGATTTTCTTTTTTTAGGGAAATCGGATTTACCTCCCCCCAAGGTAAATCCGATTTTGTTATTATTTGTTTTTTATTTAAATTTTTAAAATAAGTTATAAAAACGCTTCTAAAAATCCGTTAAAGAGTCAAAACTCATCCAAAAATTATAAAAATACTCCTAAAAATCTAATAAAACCAAAATAAGGCTATGCAAATTTTTTTAGATTTTTTAGAGACTGTGAAAAATTAAAATAATTAATAAAAAATAGTAAACGATGGAATTTGGGAAATTGAGCCCCTGTTTCTTGAAAGAAGTTTATTCTTGAACAGATAGAGGAGTGCAAGTACAAAACAGATTTAATGAATATAACAAGGTTTTTTTGGTACCCCCACCTCTTCCCTCCATACCCCCACAAGATTTTTTTAGACGAAAATACCCCTGGCTAAAATGAACACGCTCGGATTTACCTAGCGGAAGGATAAATCCGATTTGTTAATTTTAGCCATCGGATGTATCTTTTCGTGCACCCCCACTAGGTAAATCCAATTTTAAAAAGAACAAGTCAGATTTACCTTAGGGGGAGATAAATCCGATTTGTTAATTTTCAAAATCGGATTTACCTTGGGGGGAGGTAACTCGGATTTTCTTTTTTTAGGGAAATCGGATTTACCTCCCCCCAAGGTAAATCCGATTTTGTTATTATTTGTTTTTTATTTAAATTTTTAAAATAAGTTATAAAAACGCTTCTAAAAATCCGTTAAAGAGTCAAAACTCATCCAAAAATTATAAAAATACTCCTAAAAATCTAATAAAACCAAAATAAGGCTATGCAAATTTTTTTAGATTTTTTAGAGACTGTGAAAAATTAAAATAATTAATAAAAAATAGTAAACGATGGAATTTGGGAAATTGAGCCCCTGTTTCTTGAAAGAAGTTTATTCTTGAGGAGTATTGATCCTTGATTTTTTTCGGATTTAATGGCTGTGGTTTCATTACAATTGGAGTAGGTTGGCCGAAAATCGATTTTTTAGCCAAAATTATTCGCTCAACGTATAACATCGTCACGTGTTAACGAACTACACCCTAAACAGAACCAAAAAACGCCTGATATTCATATTATTCATATCTAATTTATTTCTCTAAAAAAAATATAATTTTAATTTTTTAAATGATTTATTTATTTATTATTTGGATAAAAAATCGGATTTACCTATGGTGGGGTACATCCGATTTCCAAATCGGATTTACCTATGGGTTAGATAAATCCGATTTTAATTTCTAAAATTTTTTAGGGGAAAATCGGATTTACCTAAATCCGATTTCCAATTTTTTTTTTGAGTTGGGATATGTTGAGGTTTTTAAATTTTGTGAAGGGTATTTTGGTCTTTTCGAGGGTGCATGGGGTATAGTGTCGGTTTTTTCTTTTGTACCCTACCCCTTTGACACTATACCCCGTGCACCCTCGAAAAGACCAAAATACCCTTCACAAAATTTTAAAACCCCAACATATCCCAACTCAAAAAAAATAAATTGGAAATCGGATTTAGGTTAATCCGATTTTCTCCTAAAAAATTTTAAAAATTAAAATCGGATTTATCTAACCCATAGGTAAATCCGATTTGGAAATCAGATGTACCGCACATATAGGTAAATCCGATTTTTTATCCAAATAATAATTAAATAAATCATTTAAAAAAGTAAAATTATAGTTTTTTTAGAAAAATAAATTAGATATAAATAATATGAATATCGGGTGTTTTTTATTTCTGTTTAGGGTGTGGTTCGTTAATACGTGACGATGTTATACGTTGAGTGAATAATTTAGGCTAAAAAATCTGTTTTCAGCCAACCTACTCCGATTGTAATGAAATCACAGCCATTAAATCCGAAAACAATCAAGGATCAATACTGCTCAAGAAGAGACTTCTTTTAGAACACAGGGGATCAAATTCCCAAATTCCATCGATTACTATTTTTTATTAATTTTTTTAATTTTTCACAGTCTCCAAAAAATGTAAAAAAATTTGCATAGCCTTATTTTTGTATTATTAGATTTTTAGGAGTGTTTTTATAATTTTTGGAAGAGTTTTGACTCTTTAATGGATTTTTAGAAGCGTTTTTATAACTTTTAAAAATTTAATTAAAAAAAATTAATAACAAAATCGGATTTACTTTAGGGGGAGGTAAATCCGATTTTCTTTTTTTAGGGAAATCGGATATACCTCCCCCCAATGTAAATCCGACTTTGAAAATTAACAAATCGGATTTATCTCCCCCTAGGTAAATCTGATTTGTTATTTTTAAAGTCAGACCCTTCTACCCCTACTAGATACATCCGACAGTTAAAAATTAACAAATCACATTTATCCCCTAAAAATGTAAATCCGAGCGAGATTATTTTAGGCAGGGTATTTTCGTCTAAAAAATTCTTGTGGAAGTATTGATGAAAAAGGTGGGGGTAAAAAAAAATCCCTATAACAAATTGGTTATTTAATAAAGAAAAAAAAAAGATAAGTTCAAAAAAGAAAAGAAAAAGAATGATAATATAAAGTTAATAAAGCTAAACTTTGTCCAAAAAAAAAGTTAATAAAGCTAATAATAAATAAATAAATAAATAAATAAATAGTCCTTCGTTTCCCGCCTTCGTCAAATAGGGTGTTGGCCAGCGAAATGATTAAGAGCCCCAAGTAGGGAGCGCAGATTAATTCTTTATTGACAGCGTTGGGATATTGCGTGGGTCGCCCGCGAGAGTTTGATAAAAAAAATAAATAAATAAATAAAACCACTCAACTATAGGGATGTGTGAGGGAGGGGTTCACGATAGTTGAGAGGGTCTTTAAATAACAAAAAGGTACAGAACCCCTTTTTTTTAGTAATTTAATATTTTATTAAAAAGAAAGCTATGAAAATAAAAGGGAAAGTTAAGACAAAAAAGGTAGAAACCTAATCTTATGTTATCAGCCGCAACAAACAACACAGAAAGAGAGAGGAAAAGAATGGCTGAGAGAGAAAGAGAGAAAGAAGAAGAAAAGATGGAGAAACAATAAGAAGGAGAGAATTGCAAGTTGGAGAGCTTACTTTTTTGTGTAAAAAATTTGGACAAGTTAAAAGAGATGTTGGAATAAAGCTCTAAATGGAATAGGGAATGAATCTTGCAACCTCACGTGTAGGAGAGAGAGAGAATTGCAAGTTGACTCTTATTTTTTAATTTTATTGGTATAAAAACCTTTAATTTAAGATTTTGTATACTCTAGCTTTCATAAATTTTTTTTATTAGAGTTCAACTAATAATAATAATAATGACTATGGATTTTGTATACTCTAGCTTTTTGTTGTTCCTAGGTTGTTCTGCCATTGTTAGCTTGCATTGTGATGTGTAGGTGTAACTATGAGTTCTGATGCTTGAGCGGGTTGTGTTGTTACAACTGGGGCTTTTGGTTCTGGTTCTGTTTGTTTAGATGAAGAGGAGGTTACTTCAATATTTGAGCAAATGGTAGCATTCTTCTTTGTCTTCTTGATGATTTTGGAAAACTAATACAAATTGGTGACAAATTTGATGTCATCAAAAAAATTAACCAATATAAAAGAAAGAACAATTTCTTTTATATTTTTATTTTATTTAAATTTAAAAAGAAAAATGCATTGGTCAAAGAGAGAGAAGGGTATGTGAGAAAGTCAAATTTTTCAAAATTGAAAAGGACAAGGAAAGAGGAGAGAGAAAAGAGGGGGATTACTCTTAGTTCCGAAATGGATTGATTTATTTTTTATAAATAGGGTATCCTTTCGCGTACAATTGTAGAGACTAATTCCTCGTGTCGGGTAGGATCATAATGGATAGTAAAGCTCCTCTTCATCAAGTGATTTAACACTGCTGCATGTCCAAGGCTGGATTTGAATCCAAGACTTTGATTAAGTTGAAAGAGACCTCTACCATCTCATCCTAATGATTTTGCATTGAAATGGATTGATTTAACGTCAAAGTACTACCGAGGAAAAACAATAAAAGAAGAACAGCTACTTGATTTAACGTTGAGTGGTTTTTGTAATCTCAAGTGCAGAGAAACGACTTTTAAAATTGTCATTTACGATTTTGCTCTCAACTAAATTAAAAAATTAAATCAAGAGCATAGTTGTTTTTATCCTTTCAAAAACAAGAGACACTACTCTCTATTCCATATTTCTCTATTCCCTCTTTCACCTCAAACAAACAACCCTCCTAATACTCTATTTCTCCCCTCACTCTCTCTTCCCTCTTTCTCTCTTCCATCTTTCTCTCCTAATCCAAACACAACTACGTGCCTGTTTGGTTGCACGTTAGAACACCATGAACGTGCGTTTATCTTCCCAAAAACGCTTTCAACTTGTTTGGGTCTGCATCTCCGCGGTACGGCAGCCATGAAAACTCACGGTGGCATTGAAGCAACAAAATCTAGCTTCCACGTTCAGCCAAAATCAATTCTCCTCTTGCTAACAGTTGATTTATCTATTTTGCCCTTCATAAGTACCCTTCATCACCAACCTTTCACCAACAACACAACCCATTTTTTTGCTAAACTTTCATTCCTTAAGAAGAAGACAACAACACACTCTCTTCTGTTACTATTATTTGGTGCGTTTCCTTTTTTGTCAAGAAGAAGAAAGAGGAAGAATTTTTTTGCTGCCTTTATGATGTTTCGATTTTGCAGATTCTGTAATTGTCCCGAGGTTAGGGAAGAAGAAAACTTGGGCTTGACCTAATTTTTGTTTTGGGCCTAACATTTTCTCTTCGGTTGTGCCAAGGCCCAATTGTTTTTTTTTAATTTTGATATTCGGTTATGCTTTACGTAATGTAGAGGCTGATAATTTGTATACAACCTCCCCATTTACAATAAAAAGTAATATAATTTATATATACATAGTTTTTTTTTTTTACAAAATCATACTCAACCCATTTCATCGTTCATAATTTAGTTTAAATTATATACTCTAATTTTAATTTATATATTTTATATGGTAATTTAGTTTTTCAATCTATTTTATTAAATTTTAAGTACTAATATAAGTTGATACCCATTTTGGTAATTTTACACATAAAAGCAATTTTGAACTAATCTATCCAAACAACAATAATTGGTGAAAACCACTTTTGGATAAATTTATCCAAACGAAAATCACGTTATTTTAAACTGACTTTTAACTAAATTCAATTCTGCAAACTCAATTCTCCTCACCGCAGAACCAAACACACACTAAGTGTTAAACACCGCTTACGTAATGGAGATGTCTAATTTGAACCTACATAATCACTAAAGTTAGAAAAGTTGAAGAAATCGGACTAAATATCAAATAAAAAATGTATATAGTTGAAAGAATTTATAGCACCAAAACCATATTTATCCCTAAAAAATATAAATTTAAATCAAATACTGTTAGCTTACGTTACAATCAATCAATTTTTTACAGATGGATATGTTATGTGAGATGTTGGGGGAAATTTTTTTTGGAAAACGGTACAAGGCATTGCCAGCATCCCGCGGCAACTATGACGGGGAGTGCAAAATCTACAAATCCATTGTTTGACTTCAGTTTCTGATATTTTAAGATTTACCCATTAGTGGGTATTGTCCCACTAGATCTTCCATTTACTTTGACTCATAAAGTTTAAGTCTTTAAAACTTCAGATTTTGGTTTCCTTAATCCTATTTAGCTACTGTTAAAATGAAGAGGCGTCAACTCTTGAAGCATTCAATCGCTATTGTAACCATGTTGGTTTCTATTTGCTGCCTTACCATCGTGATTATCACTGTTATCAAGCTTCCAGAAGCTCAAACCAACCCAATTATCAGATCCAGAAAAGTTTTATTTCAAGATATTAGATTAGGAAAGTTTGGTGAAATGATGATTGATATGTTACCACAAGATCTTGCTTTTACTGTTTTTGTTCCATCTGATGAAGCTTTTGAGAGAGATCTGCATTTAAGGGTGAATGAAAGTTTGAATCTTGATAAGTTTAATGATACATATGCAATTGTTACTCGTGTGTTGGGATTTTCTGCTGTGCCACGTGCTGTTTCTTCTGTTGATTTGAGATGTGGTGAACTTGTGTCTTATGAATCTTTGTCTGGGTTTCATTTGTATATTGCTAAAGATATTGATGGAATGGTTGTTGTTAATACGATTCGATCAGAAATAGTAGATGTTAGAAAAAAGGAGATTGTTGTTCATGTTATGGATGGGGTTATTATGGATGCTGAGTTTGAGCAATCTGTTTTGTCTGATGAAATAGAAGAGGATTAATTTTTGTTCAGTTTTTTGCTATTCCTTTTTGAAGTATACTAGTACTAGTAGAATACAACTCAGGTTTAATCTCAACACTTGTATATGTAATACTCTATGTATTAATCTCTTTTTTGTTAAAAGTTAAAGTAAAACGATTTCATTTTTTTACTTGTATCTAGCCGACACGTGTCTTTTATTAAACAATTTGGTCATCAAATGTGTTTTTCATTAATCGGTTTAATCTTTAAAATTATTAATTATTAATAGAAAACAAACTCAATGATGTTATGCTTCATTCGTTTAAAGACCAAAATAACTAATTGCCCTATCATTATCACATGATCATTAATAGTTAAAAGTAGAGGAAAAGGTAAAATGTTTTCATTTTCTACTTGCAAAGATGTGGAAAACTTGAAATGCATTGATTTTTTTATATGAGGCGTTTTCATTTGAAATTTGAGATCTCATGTTGATGTCATGTCAGAACTAATTATTCTCTACTGCGGCATAATAGTCCTGCGCTAGCAAGGACCGTTAGATTGAGAGAGAAAGTCTCTCTCTCTAGATCTAATGGTCCTTGTTCGCACATAACCATTCTACCGCAGCAGAGAATCCGAGTGTTCATCCCGTAGAAATTCAATCATGATTCAGGAGTGTGCATGTTAATAATCAAGAGAGGAAATTGTAATTTACATGTATATCATTGAACACATTACTCCAGCGAATACACACTGCTTATAACTGATAAAGTGCAAAAACTTGCGGGAATAAACATCAATTCCTGATTTGATCAATTTGTTTACAGTAGTAAAAATGGGTATTGCTCTTTAACGGTTGTGAAATATGAAGATGCCAGACAATTAAAAACAAGAAAGAGCAATAAGATTAAACACATTAAACCGCCATCGGAAATAATAATATTCTCAAGGTAAGAAGATCACTAGTTCATATTACATGTATTTCTTTGATCCATGCAGGAATTGCTCAAGAAAACCAACACAAGTGACCAGAAAGATGTCATTGTCTTTGTCCATGGTACTGATTGTATTGAATAGCCTTCCCCTTAGAGCTCCAAAGCATCACAACCCTCTCAAACCTCAACTACTTGCTACAGATGGTACAGTCACCGTTTTTGAGTCTTCTTCTCTTTCATGTTCTTTGTTGAGCATCTGAAATGATAATTTCAATGTTAAAAGACATAAGCATAGTAATATTATTTCCAAGTTGGAGAGAGAGATATAAATCACAGCAATGTAATTTCAAAGTTGAGAGACATAAATCACAGTAATGATTTCACTTGACAAACTTAACTCATCTATCAAGGCCTAGATACTAAATAGATGTTAATTCCAAACAAAGAATCTCAAACTACCTGACTGAAAGCATAATAAACAGAGCTATAAACCCGCTCTAACTTGATTTTTGCTCAGATATTTCTATAATTGTTGTTTCAGTAATATAGAACAGCCCCAAAATACAAACCTAAAATCAGCAAACTACAATAACAAATACAAGTAGCTTGATTCAGTATAGTGTAATCTCACCTTGTTGTTAATCAAGCTGTGGAGTGCAATTACACTTCTAATAAGAGATGATAGGTATATTACTAGCATCATATCATTCGTTTTCACTGCACAATGAGGATAAGGATCAACAATCTAGAAAGGAAATTGCACAAGACTAAAATATTCATACTTAAACATAAATTCACATTCTTAACCTGCAAAAGCCTTGATCAAATCAGCGACATTAAGATTTGGTAGCAGATTGAATACATCCTAACAAAATAAAACATGACATGGTCAAACACAAAAATGGAGTAGACCTGCTGAAAAAAAATTAAAGAAAGCAAAAAAGTTGATCGTTTCAAGTAATTATTTTTCAATTCGCTAACGTCACGTGAGTGATTTAAAATCCAGTTTAAATGAAAGCAAGTGGATAAGCAAAAAGAATATCAAGCCAAGTTCCTGGACCATTTGATAACAGCAAGATAATCAGCAGTTACAAAAAAATGGAAACCAACCTGCAGATGGTACAGGATCTCATGATTTAAGGGAAGCTTTCCATCAATGACAAGGTCAAGGTAACTTCTTATCTCTTTAAGTCTTGCATCCAAACCCTTCAAGGCTGTGAGTTTTGCACTTACCTACACAAAACAAAAATGACATTGTCAGCATTTATCATTTTGTCAAAAAAAGAATCATCTAACAGACTCATCTAAAAAGACAGCATTTGGGGCAGGATAACAAAAAAAAATAAAATAATTAAAAGGAACAAGTATGAACAAAAACTCAAAAAGCACCTCAGTCGCAAGGGTGCTAATGGTTGTATCCTTAACATCTCTAAGCAAGTGTTCCACTCCTGCACAAGGGCAAGAAGAATATAATAAACCATGAGATTAATTCTTTAGACTATCATGAACACTATTAATTTAAAAAGTCAAAAATGAAACCCAAAATATATAATAAAGAAAACGCAGCAGCTTTTTATTCCATGATACCTATTTCTTCAACTTCATGAGCTGCAATTTCTGATTGAACATGCACAAAGGACCTTTTGGCTTTTCTGAGTGGCATTCTGGATTCAGAATAAACTATCTGTCAGTTCCTATGTCTTTTGATTAGATTTCAAGCAAACTCTAACTCCTCCGATCACATAAAGCAGAATTATTTTCACATGCGATATAAATAAAATCAGATGTACAAAATTTTAAAGAAAGATAAAAGGTAATGCAGTCAAACCTCTTTGACCTCTTCGACAGCATAGTAAGCTTTTGTAGGAATTCCCAACTCCTTAGGTTCGACATCAATTATAACCAAAACAGGATTCGGAACGTAGCTGCAACGATCATAAATAGAGATGAATAGTACAAGGGAAAAATAACATTTAGAATTTCTTGTTCTATCATGTTTACAAAACAAAAATGAACTCTTGGTAATGAGAAAATGTCATGTGCTTGTGCTTAATTCCTCATTTGCATATAATTATATTACTGCAGAGGCAAAGCCTGTTTTTGCATATGACTCAGACTCATAAATATAAATAGGAAAATACACTAAGGGTGTGTTTCAAACAACTTATTTGGGCTTATCTTATGACATAAGCACATAAAAGAGCTTAAATATGTCTATAAGCAGCTTTCAACTTATTTTATTAAGCTTCTTCAAATGGCTTATTGTCATAAGATGTTTTAAGCTTACACTGAGGGACTGCTTGAATTGACTTATTTGGACTTATCTAGTAGCATAAGCACTTATGAGACTGTTTGAGAGAGCTTATGACATGTCCATAAGTTGTTTTCAGCTTATTTCCATAAGATTTCTAGGATAGCTTAAGAAAATAGTTTGACTTCGCTTTATCTTTTATCACAGAAATAGCTTACACACTAATATTTATTATGCTATAAGCGCTTAATTAAGTTGTTTATCCATACAGGGCTAGTGTACACTCATTTCCTCTTCCATTGTAGAAACAACTAATACAAAAGTTCTTAAACGATAATCACTGGTTCAATTAAGCTGCATATATAATCCAAACACCCCCTAAAGACGCATAAAATAAACCTTGCATTGGATTAAATTTAGGTTAACAAACATACTCATTGAATAAACCATGAATGTCAAGGTCATTTTCTCGCAGTTTTGGTCCAGTGCTATACCACCCAACAATATGCTCCTTCGCTGGAAAAAAAAAAAACAAAATTAACAATAATTATTCGCGATGTGCAATTACAATTGATTTTAAAATTTTTTTTTTAAAAAGTAAGTAGTTTAAGTAACAAAAGTGATATACATACCATTGATTCTCTTAAACATTGAAAACATTGATTCATGGTAATTGTGATCAAGAAACCAGATGGAAGGATCCTTATCATCTTCTTCAAATGGAACTGTTAACAGAAAAAGAAAATTGAGCTAATTGCTGTTATTGAACTAACAGAAACTGAGATTGGAAATGAGAATTGAAGTTGTTGTTGATAAAATAATAATAATAATAACTCACCGGCGTAGCTATTAGTAACGTCGACAGTGCCTTTGAAAGAGGAACCGAGCAAAACGCCGACGACGCGTTTGCGAGTGTCTTTGGCGACTCTGTTGTAGTTGTCAACAAGCTAAGTAAAACCAATGGGTGAACTACTACTTTCTCTATCGCTCTAGTTGATATTTGTTGCGTTTTTATCACATCCATTGTTCTATTCAAATTCGAAAGATTTTCAGTCTTCTCAATCAAATATGAATATATGAATTGTTCCTCTTCCTAATTCCGATCTCACCTGAACCCTCCTCTCTCCACTGAAACTCAAATACACACCGCTTCTTCTTCTCTCTTCGTTTTGGGCTACTCATTGTCCCTGCAAAAACAAATGGACCAGCTTGGTCAGCCCAAATCACAAAGGGGCCCATAAAAGGAAATCATTACAGTTTTATCAAAATTGTTTATTCTTGACAAAAAAAATTGTTTATATGAAAATTTGTCAAATAATTCTTCAAGAACTAACTTTTTATATCATGGATAAATTTAAAACATACATTTAATCTTATTTTGGCACATTTTAAAACTAAGAGCAAAAAAACATCATTTATTTTTATGTTTCTCAAACATGCTCTCTTTATAGCGAAAATGATCAAAGGAGAGCATCAAGTTTTTCATGACAAAACAGTTTGCAAATTGGGTAGGATGCTCATGGGTGGTCCCTATGTAGGGATGGCTCCCAGTTGTTCCTTCTAATCTTCTCTTCTGGTTACGGGACCAGATGCAAGTGGCGATTGGCTTTAATCTGGCATGTCATTATTTAGGTCCTTGGGGAAGAGCTGAACAACAATGCATTTGCAGCCACACCAATAGATGACGTTCGAGTACTAGAGACGATCACAATTTTGTCTTGGAGATTGTTTTTGAAAGAAGTGGAGCTTCTATCTGGCTCTACTATGAATGATGGGCGGAGGTGTTTTTGTGTATTTCAAAATATATATTTTTATATCTGGCATATTTCAGGCCCACTTTTACGTATTAAGACACTTGTAAGGGTTGTTGTACCCCGTGCACCCCTCTAAAGTTTATTAATATAGGCTTTCCATTCAAAAAAATGCTCGATAAGGAAAAAGAAAGAAAAATATCGGGATAAAAGTTATTAACACCAAAAACTACTTGCTCATATCATGAAATGAGCCACTCAGATAAATTACTTGTTTACCAGTTAGGTTATAATCATATGATTCCAATTAGGTAAATTAAGATTAGCTAAACCAGAGTTAGCTTTGTATCTGCTAAATCATGATCGGCTAACTCTAATTAATTGAATCATGATCGGCGTCAACTTAGTTAAGACGGCTATAAATTTTGATCAACTGGTTAGGATAATAAATCAATACATGTACTCAACTAAGATAGGCAACTCAAAAGTAATACAAGTAAGAATAGAGAGAGCAGGATGAGAGAGAGAGCGAGAGATGTGGAATCAGGATGAGAGAGAGCAATAGTCAGAGAGAGAGAGAGAGCAGCAACACAATCGAGAAACCAGAAGAGAGAACGGAACAGAAACTGAGTGTAAAGACACGACAAGATGGCAAGTCGTTAGGAGGAAGAAGGACATTGGAACAAAAAGGAAAACTGATGTTGCTAAAAGCTACCCGTATTTCCCTAAGAATGCAGCAAGAACAACATTCTTTTTCACGAACTTCCCTGATAATTTCTATGCGAAATAGATGCTGAAAGCGTTCCAACTATGGGGATTTCGAAGAAGTGGTCATACCAGCCAAAAGAGATAAGCTAGGCAAGAGATTTGGTTTTGCAAGGGCTGTGAATGTCAAGGAACCGGAAAGATTTGTAGTCAAGCTAGACAACATCATCATAGGAAGGGAGAAGATCATGGTGAACATGCCAAGATTTCAAAGAAAATCACATGTTCAAGAACACCCCCATCATACAGACGCCAAAATTGCAAACAATGAAGCCAAACAATTCGTAAACCTTCACACAACACCAAATGTACCCTCAAATGCCAACAAAGTTAACTTTCATCCACAGGCTCATAAAATTTGGGGCCCTAAAACCCATCACCAGCCATCAACAGCAACCAAACCGAAACCAACATAGAAACCTAAATCTGCCCTACCAAACAATCCCGAGACTCAAGCTAACCCTAACCAAAAACATCGACTATAAACCACCAAGGAAGCCTAGACATGCATGGGCGCATAGACACTACACTCTTGGTGAAGAGGAGATCAAAAAATATGAGAATGCGTACGTTGGGGAAGTTAGAACGGCAGGAATGGCTTACAACATACAGGAAGAATTCATCCAGCAAGGTTATTTCTCAGTTAGGGCAACTCCAATGGGTTCAAACTTGGTGTTGCTTGAAAGCTTGGAGGAAGAAGAAATGGAAGCCCTACTAGAAGATGCAGTTGACTGGCTGGGAATTTGGTTCAAAAAGGTTAGAAGATGGAGTCCAGGGGAGATAGATAATGAAAGATTGACTTGGATCAGATGCTATGGAGTCCCTATACATGCATGGACAAGCGATTTCTTCAGGTACATAGTATGTGGAACGGGGGAATTCATAAACGTCGATGAAAACACTGAGAAAAAAAAACGATGGACGTAGCTAGAATCCTAATCAGAACAAAAGTCCATGATATTATAAACTTTGTGGAGAGGTTTGACATCAATGGTGAGCTGTTTGTTATCAAGGTAGTAGAAGATTGGTATGGTCCATTGCAATGGTGCAAAAGAAGTGAAACTAAGATGAAAGGAACACACTCCACAGACAGCGACGAAGAAGAGGACGAGAGCACTGCTTCGAGTGATGATTCCGGCGAAGATACAGACGGAAGCGGCGGCGAGATCGAAAATTCTGATGAAGAAGAGGAAGTGCAAGAGGCGATGCATGAGGTGAATCCTATTGGCCTAGAACAGTGTGAGACGGCGCACCAGTTAGTGGAGGAAGGCGTGTGCCCTAATTCAAACGTAAACCCAATGATGGATAATGTGGATAGAAGTGCAAGTTTAAAAATTAGAGTACGCCAACAGTCAGCTGAAGTGGAGGGTAAGAGTAAAAATAAAATTGTTACTGAGGGGGATGGTATTAATAACTCAGTGCTTTTTTCCAGCCCAATCTCAAACCATCACTTGAAGCCCAACACCTCTCATCAAACCCATCCTCACAACCCAGCTTAAATTGCACCAAACCATTTTCCAGCAGCCCCTACCCCTTCGTCATCACCTGAGCCCACCTCATATTCCATCATCCCTAATTCTCAGCCCTCATCACCGGAAATCAACTTCACAAACAACCCTTCGATGCCTTCAGTAGAAGCCTACTCTCCAATTCCCTTGGTTGTAGAGCTTCCATGTCTTCAGGAAATCCCTCCCCTTCCTTTGGAGTCTCAACCTATAATCGTCATCAATGATTCACAAGAAGACATATCCTCAGCAACAAAAGACACAGGGGAATCATCTAGTTCGAATCTGGAAATCTCTAATTCAAAATCCCTATGGGCTGACAAAAGCTTATCAAAGGAGGAAAAGATCTGGATATTTGCAAAGAAGATTGGAATTAGCGGCAATGACTTAGACCAAATGTGTATCGAGAGGATTAAACTCATGGAATCCAGGGAAAAGGAAGCTCGAGGAAAGATGGAGAACCTAAATTCCTCTAAATGAAGATAATGTCCCTTAATATGAGAGGGATTGGCAGCAATGCAAAACAAAGGCGTCTTAGAAGCCTTATTCAAAGAGAGAAATTCGATGTGTGTTTCATCCAAGAGACAAAGAGGGAGGAGATTGACAAATCTGTGGTAACACGAATTTGGGGGGAGATGATGTAGAATGGATTATTCAACCATCTAATGACTTATCTGGCGGAATTTTGTCACTTTGGCATAAAGGTACACTCAGTGTTCTATTTACATTCTTTCAATCTGGTTTCATCGGTGTTGCTGCTCAAGTAGATGATAGGGTTATATACTTCGTAAATGTGTATTCGGGTTGTTCTGCTAGAAGGAAGAGGGATTTGTGGGAAAGTTTATTAAGAGAGAAGAATAGAATGGACGCGGGTATGTGGGTGATTGGGGGGGGGGGGGGGGGGGGACTTCAACACTGTCACTGGAAGGTCAGAGGGGAGGGGTAAAACTGTGAGGTATAGTGAAAGAGAAAGCCAAGACTTTAAGCTGTTTATGGAGGAAATGGGTGTATTGGAACCGAGTAGTTTGGGGAAGAAATTCACATGGTTTCAACCAAATGGACCGGCGGCAAGTAGAATAGATAGAATTTTGTTATCTCAAGAGCTAGCGGAAGAGTGGGGAGTAAGAGCTCAATGAATAGGAGAGAGGGACATATCGGATCATTGTCCAGTATGGCTATTGATTTCAAGAAAGAATTGGGGGCCAAAACTATTTAAGTTTATAAATGGATGGCTTAAGCATAAGGATGGAAAGAAATTTATGGAAGACAAATGGAAAGAACTCAAGGTGGAGGGGTGGATGGCTCATGTGGTGAAGGAAAAACTAAAATACTTGAAAGAAAGTCTAAAAGTATGGAATAAAGAGGTATACGGAATTAAAGATCTTAGGATAGAAGGGTTGGTGAGGGATTTGAATTTAATGGAGCAAGAGGGGACGCATGAGGAGAATTGGGATGGGGAAAAGTGGAAGACAATGAATACGAAATTTTGGACAGAATTGTTCCATAAGGAGTCACTAATAGCTCAAAAGGCAAGGGTGGAGTGGATACAACAAGGGGACGGGAATACTAAATTTTTTCATAATGCAATCAAGTTAAGGGAAAGGAGGAACCAAATAAAGAGGTTGAAGGTTGGAGATGAGTGGATAGATGAGGTAGAGGGTATTAAGGAAGAGGTGAAGAGACACTTTAAGCAACAATTTGCGGAGGAGCCACAAACCATGCCAACGCTAGACGATATTGAATTCAAGAAGATTCCAAGTGAGGACGCACAGAAACTGATTGCTCCTTTTATAATATAAGAAAAAGAGGAAGCCGTGTGGAGTTGCGAAGGAAGTAAGAGCCCGGGACCGGACGGATTCAACTTCAATTTCATCAAATCTTGTTGGGAAACCATAAAGGAAGAAATTCTAGGACTCATGCATCAGTTTCACTCAAATGGAAGGTTGCCAAAAGCTTTCACATCATCATTCGTGGCACTAATTGGAAAGAAGAAGAACCCCCAAGAGCTTGCAAATTTTAGGCCCATTTCCCTTATCGGATGCATTTACAAGATAATCTCAAAAGTGTTAGCAATAAGGATCAAAGAGGTGCTGCCCGAATAATCTCTGCGACACAAACAGCTTTTTTGAAAGGTAGACAAATACTTGATTGTGTTATGGTGGCAAATGAGGTGATTAACTATGCTAAGAAAAGGAAAAAATATGTTGTGCTACTCAAAGTGGATTTCGAAAAGGTGTACGATTCGGTGTCTTAGAAATTCTTAGATTACATGTTAGTAAGAACGGGTTGTGGTGTGAAGTGGAGATCTTGGATGAAGGCTTGTATTTTCACGGGTCAAGTGTCGGTGTTAGTTAACGGAAGTCCAACGGAGGAGTTCTCAATGGAGAGAGGACTTAAACAAGGGGATCCATTAGCCCCATTCTTATTCCTTTTGGTAGCGGAAGGTCTTACGGGTTTGGTCAACAATTGTGTTAGCCAAGGTTTTCTTGATACCTTCTCGGTGATAGAAGGAGTTTCCTTTCCGGTTCTCCAATTTGAGGATGACACTTTGTTTATGTGTAAGAGCTCAAGGGAGAACTTGTGGTGCCTAAAAGCCGTACTGAGAATATTTGAGCTTGTTTCGGGACTTCGTGTGAATTTCCATAAGAGTAACTTAATAGGTATTTGTATGGATGATGAGGAGTTGAAAAAGGGAGCCAAATTCTTATATTGTAAAACAGGGGAAATTCCATTCAAATTCTTAGGCGTTCCGGTTGGAGCTAATCCGAGGGTGAGCAAAACTTGGAATCTGGTGGTAAAGAAGATGAAGGATAGACTATCGTTATGGAGTAGTAGACAACTATCTATGGGGGTAGAATTACACTAATCAACTTGGTGCTAGCTAGTCTCCCATTGTACTATTTTTCATTCTTTAAGGCTCCCAAAAAAGTCCTTAGAGAAATGATCAAAATACAAAGAAATTTTTTATAGGGCAGAAGTGAAGAGGTTAAAAAGACAGCATGGGTAAGATGGAGTAGAGTTTGTTTACCTAAGGATAAAGGTGGTCTTGGCATTAGAAATATGGAGGTTTTTAACTTAGCTCTATTAGGTAAATGGAGATGGAGAATGTTGGTGGAGAAGAACAACTTATGGTGTGCGCTGCTGGATGGTTTATATGGAGAGGAGGGGACACTACAGCAGAAACAACAATCGGTGTGGTGGAAAGATTTGATGATGATTGATGACAGCTTACCGTTTGGGCACAATTGGTTTCGTGATTCAGTGAAGTTGAAGCTAGGGGAAGGAAAGGAGGTTAAATTTTGGAGTGATTGTTGGTGTAATCCATGGAAGCTGGCTGACTTATTTCCTGAATTATTTGCTTTGACAGACTCAAAAACAGGTTCGGTCAGTGAATTAGGCGAATGGAATGGCGAGACATGGAGATGGAGGCTTCGGTGGACGCGAGAGCTTACGGAGGACGAGAAAGACTCAGCTGATATGTTGGAAAACCTACTGCTACCAATTGCTCTAGTTAATAATTGTGCAGATAGGTGGTCTTGGTTGCATTCGGTCTCCAAACAATACACGGTGAAAACAGCGTACAACAGCAGTGAAGACTCGAATTTGCAAGAGAATGAGAAGAGATTGTTGAAGAAGTACTGGTTAACTGCTGCACCTTCTAAGTTTTTGGTTCTCGGATGGCGCATTTTGTTAGACAGACTTCCCACACGTGCATTGCTGCAACAAAGAGGAATCATTGATTTTTAAGACAATCCCTGCTGCGCATTCTGCCTGGCGCAAGTAGAAGACGTTGAACATCTGTTTTTCAGGTGTGATATCGTTGAACAACTATGGAGAAGAACCTTCGGTTGGCTGGGAATACAAGGACAAACTTTCAGCAATGCTTGGGACCATATGCTAAAGCATAAAATCAGTCTACCAGGGAAGAAAAATAGAGGGGTAAGGTTCCTGGTTTGGCTAGCTGTAGTATGGGTCATTTGGGCCAACAGGAATAACAAGATCTTTAGAGGGGGAACACCAAGTGAAAATCAAATGTTGGAACATGTTAAATGGCTAAGTTGGGGGTGGATAGCTAATAGATTGGGGCACCAACAACATGTAACTTATGAGGAATGGAACAACAATCCTCTAGATTGCTTGATTTCGATTCTATAATTGTAAAAGGGTTGTGGCACCCCTAGTGCCCCCTTAATTTAATTATTTGACTTATCAAAAAAAAAATACAAGTAAGAATAATCAACTAATGCAAAAGCTGTTCAACGTAGTTGCTAAGTCTATATAGGTTTGAGGGATATTAATTAGGTCTCAAAGTGCTCGTGTGAATTTTGATTAATTGTCCTAGACACTATAATTATGTTTAGATAAAAGAGAAATCGAAGTGATGTTACAGGTTTACTAAATTTTTGGGATGAAAATTGAGTGTCGTTTTAGAGAGATAATATGAAGATAAGAAGATTTATTTTTTGACAACCATAGTACTGTTAGTATAAGTTTCTTAGATAGTTAAATGTATTAACACCAATTGAAAATATTATTTCTAAAACACAATTCTTTGGGTTATTTGGGATATGAGGAACCGCGTTGTATCTTCTTTGGTGTCATACCTGATAATAACTACTTTTGTTTCTCATTTTTTCCTGTTTTTTCTCGCTTTTTTTTTTCTCTCGCTTTGCCATGTACTCAACTTTTTCTATTATATATATATGTTTGTCATTTAAAAAAAAGCACAAATGTAGTTTTAAAAATCAACTCTAGCTAGTCGGTTGGACATGAAACTAGTGGTATAACTAGTTCATCCACTAATTGGCGGATTGATAACCCTAACCAGTCTACAAAATAATTTTTTGGCAAGTTGCTTTTTTGCTTACCCTAAATACCTAAATTATCAAACCATAGGTTTGAATCCATGATTTTTTTATGTAGGTAAAACAAGAACGACTACTGCACCAAAGATATGCGCATAAGTAAGATTTTTTTTTTATAAGTCATAAGTAAGATTTTTTACATATATACCTCAGTTTTCAACTACTGGTCTTATCTGACCAGGGATCCACCTAACATTTTAACCGAGTAGTCCTTGGTCAAAGTTTTAAAACAATGAACACATGTTTTTTACATTTATCTTTCTTTCATTGTTTTCCTTTTATCACTTTTCATATCACTTACTTTAATGCAATTTCAGTTTAGCATTCTGTAACAAAAAAAAAGAAGTTAATTTTGCATTTAAAAATTTTTGTTTTATATTTTACACTGTCGTAAAAATTATCTAGCTCCGCCACTTCAATTGTACAAACGACAAAGTAGCAAAAGAAACAACTAATCAGCTAGAGATCATATTTGCACAACGCTTAACAAAATTTGCACGCCCAATGAGTTTATTGATCTGAAAACCTTATTCAAATTTGAAAAGAGAAATCATTTTTTCAAGTAGACCTACTAGTATTTAAGTACATTAATGTTTTGGAGTTGCTAAACCGACAATATAACATCCAGAATCTATGTAGTGCATGTGACTTACTAGCTTCCTTACACGCGAGTCAACTGAGACTACAGGTCTTCATGATTAATCTAAACTAGTATCTCTTTCTCCGAAACAAAATTAGGATCAATATTGTGAATAACGATGAATGACATTCCCCAACTTAGGTAGATTACCTTGTTTTTGAATTATAATATTTGTTGTGTGTTTATGGTTCAAGATATTCAATGATGGAATCAGACCCGAGGTATGACTCATTTGTAATCGTAGACCAGTAAAGCATTTTAAGAAGCATGCTGGAAAATATCTAGCCATTTATAACATAGTACAACGTACTGGTATTAGAGATAGAGATAGTTAAAATTGATCACTAGCTAGGTAAATGTTAATTTGAAGCTACATAACTTAGCCTTTTCTAACTTTCTAAGCTGAATGCTTCTAATTAAGTTCACTATTGTGGCTTAATTGTTTACAGAAAGCTCAACCGCAGGTCCAATGGAGGGTGTTCCATTGATTCTCCCATGTATGAAAACATTGTATTATCTCTGTATTCATTTGCATACATACTAATCTTCTCCGATTCTGATTCTGATTCACCAAAGGAGTTCAAAGGGAAAAGTTGAAGAGTCTCAATCACCCTTTCAGGCTCTGAAACTTGGTACATATCACTAATACCTACAAAGGAAAAAAGTGTCAAAAACATATTAAGATCATCAAAAGCTAATAAATAATCTTCCATTGAGTGGTGCAAAATACATGCAAAAGAAAATTTTCCTAGGCCTAGTATGAATATTGTCGGTTAAATTTAGGGTCGGCCACTGGACTAAAAGCTCTAAACCGGCCTAAAATGTCCCCAGTTCATGTTGTATTGACAATTTCAGCAATATAGGATGCCGGCTCCCTAGGTCAAACTTGAGTGTGTTTTTTTGTTAAACCGTGTGGTGTTTATTTGTTAATTCCTCTAAACTGACAAAAAAATTCGATCGAGAGTTAGTTTCAAAACCAATTCAAACAAGTAAAGTCGTGGAAATACGAAGTGGTTTCTAATTACTATGGTTTGAAAAAAAAATCCTTTAGTACTAGTTTCAAGAACGTTCTTTTGTTTGTCAGAAAAAGATAGTAGTTGAGGTAGTGAACTAAGAGACAAGGAATGAGTTTGAAGTAGAAGATTCAGGTTTCAAATCTTGGAAACTAAATAACACCTTTAACTAATTAACCAATAAAATTTGCGTATAAATAAAAGATATAGTATTAGTACATACTTTGTGTGGAAGCATTAAGAGAGTTTTCTCTAAGAATATGGCTGCTGACATCTTTGTCATCATCAAAGGAAACCTTACGACGTTTCTGTCTTTCCCTAGCCTTATGGTTCTGAAACCAATAGAAGACGTTTTTACTCTCAATCTTACCATAAAAGCTAAGTTGATTGGAGATCTTCTGAATCTGATCAGTGCTTGGTGTTCGGAGCCCAGTTCTGAATAGTTCAGTCAGAAGTTTAACTTGTTCACTTGTTGGATTCCAACGACCACACTTTGTTCCAGTACTACTCCCACTTTTACTACGTACACCCCCACTTGATGTTTTCATACAAAAGCCTGACATCCCTTCTTCCATTTTTCACTTCCACAATGATCTTTACCTCTGAACTGAGATCAACACTTTATAGTTCTAAAGTTTATCTGAACCTAAAGTTTCCAACCCGTGTGTGAATATTTATATATAATCTAATGTCAGATTCTTATACTCTATACGTTCTGTCTGCTTTGAATTTAGGGAATGTGTGAGACATTATTATATGTGGATTTCATTGTTTTCATTTATACTATGATGTTTTTTTAATAGTGCCTTCGATTAACATCGACTAAGTTTTTCACCAATATTCTAGTCAAATTGACCGTATGATATAAAGTAAAATGTTATGAGTGGTTGAAATAAATTTGTCTAATATTATCTGACGTTTTACACTATCAATTAATGATGTATTAATAATTGTTTTGTTGCCAACGAAAGTTGGTCCAGTTGGTAAGGATTTTGTTCACATCACACAACGATGTGGATTCGAATCTCGTTGTCAATGTGAGAACCTCGTTAGTAAATAATATGTAAATACATTTGTAGGTGCTCAAAGAGCCTTAAGACTTTCTCTATCTTGATTATTCCCCCGAAACCCAATTCACCTAAACGTTTTAATTTGTGACCAAAAAAGTAATTTTTTCACTCTTATATCTTTGAAGAGTTAGCACTGTTTTCTTTTTCCAATACTTTGAGATATGAAGTAATAAAGGGCATATTAAGATAGTATAAGCTAATTATCATAAATTCTGAACTATTAATTGTTTTTCTTAGTCTGTGCGGCACAACCTTAAACGTCAAATAAAATGAGACGAAATTAGTACTAAAGAAATAGAAAGATAAAACATGCGCAAAAGATATCGGTTCAACGTTTTGGTCTTGGAGCAGTGAGCATATATGTTAGTTTCACTAATTGAAGTTAAATTATATTTTATGTTATTCTTTGTTTATTTCCTCGAGTTCATGTTTAAAGACACAACACAATGTGTTTTTCAGTAAAGCGTGCACTTACTCCCATGATGTGTACTATTCTACATATAAATATATGTTGGTGTAATTTTCATTGTCTCACCTTTTATGCTTAGTGCTTCGATAACATACTTATCAAATTGATCCGATTCAATCAAGACATGGGAGTTAAGACAAATTTTGTTTTTAAAAAGAAGTTGTTGTCCGCTAAAGTTCATATACAACACTTCAAAGTTGTTATATTAAGGTTTATTTTTAAAAGATGAAATTGAATTTTAATTATTGGTAAAAAATAATAAATAATAAAAACTAACAACTTGGTAATTTATTATGTAATTATTATATATATATATATATATATATATATATAATATTAAAAACAAACTTAGTTTTCAATATTTTATCATGTAATGTGCATCTTTTTATAAAGGGAAAAATAAATAATGGATCATATATATTTAAGTTTGAGGGAGTGGCTAGGGAAGTGAAGGTCAAAGTTACATACTGTATGTTCTTTGTTGGACGGCTAAGATCACAATAGAGACTGACATAGAACTGAGTTAGGTTGACTTAGGGTTCATGGGAATCTTCTTTTTAAGGCGTGGGAGCATGATTTTAGAGACAAAAATGCCACCAATTTGGTAGATTTGCAGGGACTATAACTGCCACAACCAAACGAAAATTTGCAGGGAGTACTTTATTTTCTCCTTTGCATCCTTTTGTCAAATCGGGGTTGTCTCCCATTTTAGTGTGTATAATGGTTCAGATTTTTTCATTTGTATGTGATATAGTCTAAGATCTATTAGGCCATATGATATCAGACCACTCGAGTCAAGCTCCAATTATTCGGTTCTAGGCACGAGGGTGTGTGCTTTTTTAAAGAAGAGGGGTAGTGGTGGACCTATATGTTGCTTTCAAGGGTTCAGTTGAACCCCCGTAAAAAAAAATTGAACCTTCGAAATTTTAAATTCACACTAGCATCCTTAATTGTACCCAATTTTTAATAAACTTATCTTGTTAATCTCTATAATAGGAAGCTATTTATATAACTTTAAGAAGTAATTTTACCGATATCACATACTTTTACAAACTATTTCTTATTTTCATATACTTTAGGACTTAAATAGAAAAAAACATGTAAACTTAGAGACTAACTTGGCGATTTACTCTTAAATAAATTTGGAGTTAGATAACTTGATTCATTAATTAAACAATCCTATAAACAAACCTTAGACTAACTTGGCAATTTACTCTTAAATAAATTTGGAGTTAGATAACTTGATTCATTAATTAAACAATCCTATAAACAAACCTTTTTGGTAATAATTTTTTTTACCCCGACTGATGGTCCTGGATTCGCCACTGGATGCATGTGTATTAAAAGTTCCACATCAAATGTGATATGACCTAAAAGTTTATAAGTGGGAGACTAAAATATGAGAAAAAATAGTATGTTTTTTTCTAGGCTTAAATACTTTTCACCCCCCTGCAAAATTACCTGATATCCATTTACCCCCCTGCAATTTTTTTTTTGCAAAACAAATCTTGCAAAAATATAACATTATCCAATTACCTCCCTACGAATGTTGCCACTATCCATTTACCCCCCCAGTTTGAGGGGGGTAACTGGATAATTTTATATTTTGCAGGGTGTTTTGGGAAGCGGGAGGTGAATGAATATCAAGTAATTTTGCAGGGGGTGACAAGTATTTAAGCCTTTTTTCTATTACAATATGAACATATTTTTTGTGGCCTTACTAATCCTTAAATTTGTCTCATATCCTTGGCTATTGCTAAAACTGTAGCATGGTAATACGGGATTGGTAGTCTAGAAAAGGCAAAGACAAAGACCACATTCTTCCTTGCACATTCTACAATTCCCGAGGTCATTCAACTATTCACGAGTGCCATTTTGTCTCTTGAATTTTGGCACTAGAGCTTTTGCCTGCCCTAACTTCTAGGTGTTTTGTAATGAAGCTGGTGAGTGTTATAATCCGGGAATTAAGAATGAACATTTTAGCAAGTAACCGTAATACGATGTGGCTTTTACGATGAGAGATTAATTAAGTCTCTTATCAGTGTATGAATCAAATCTGTGTAGTAATATAAAATTTTAGGAATCTATCTATATATGTAAAGCAAACTCCTTTGGAGCCTCCACAATTTTTTTCATGAATTTTAATTTATTAAATAACAAACTCTATAAATATATTATGCTTTACAAAAGGAGTTATCATCCACTATATATTTAATATCAAATTATGGAACTCCTAATCAATTTAGGGATCAAAATAGTTATTTATCCCACCCTAAATGAATTTAGTGGATATTGATGAATGGAGAAAAAAAAAGCAACCGAAATTTGTCTTCTATACATTATTTACCTATCTTTTTTTATTCAAATATTATACGTATGCATAATTCTTATAATTTTAATTTTTAAATATTTATCCTTTATTGATTAATATTATTTGATTAGTTGGTGTTTTAATTTTAGTTTCCTTTTGGTATCTCTAAATACAAATTAATTTGATTCATGATTTAGATCAATATGTAAAGCAAACCCCTATGGAGCCTCCACAATTTTTGTCATGAATTTTAATTTATGCTTTACAAAAGGAGTTATCATCCACTATATATTTAATATCAAATTATGTAACTCCTAATCAATTTAGGGATCAAAATAGTTATTTATCCCACACTAAATGAATTTAATGGATATTGATGAATGGAGAAAAAAAAAGCAACCGAAATTTGTCTTCTATACATTATTTACCTATCTTTTTTTATTCAAATATTATATGTATGCATAATTCTTATAATTTTAATTTTTAAATATTTATCCTTTATTGATTAATATTATTTGATTAGTTGGTGTTTTAATTTTAGTTTCCTTTTGGTATCTCTAAATACAAATTAATTTGATTCATGATTTATATCAATTACCTTTATTAATTGATTTCACCATTAAAGTAAATAATATGTTATTTGATAAAACAATTTATATAATTGGTTTCGATATTAGGTTTATAATATTTTAAATATTCTATCAAAAATTTAATTTTCTTAATGATATGGCATTATTATAAATTATATTTTGGAAATATACCAAACATATGTCTAAATATACAACAATTAAAAAATTTATGTTACTTTAAGTATCCAAATAAAGGGAACTTATCCACTCTATATAACAAATAATTTTCAAAAATTAAATCTATTTCTATTTTTGTACTAATTGGTGTCATTTTTAAAATTAAACTTATGTGTAATCATTGACATAAAATATTATTATTTCATGATTATTCGTTATAAATTCACGAGACTTATGAAATGGATATTTAATTTGTTTTTTCCTTTCCATTATTGTCTCAATGTTTTTTTTTTAAATTATATGTTTTTTAAAACATAAATTATATTATGATTAAAATTGATAAAAATCTAAATTAGTAGAATACATATATTTACCAATTATAATAGTTTAGATGAATTCAAAACATTACAATTCACATGTAATTCCCTTTTTAATCAAAATTAATATAAGTTATTTTTGAAATAAGAAATAATTAGTTGACATTTAAAATTCTTTTTTATGTAATAATTATGCATTGAAAGGGAGGAGTTTCACATTCATATGAATTATTTCTTTAATTGACAATAAACTCATGAGTTAGTAGAATATGAGTAGAAGAGATAGAGTTTTAGTCATTATAGCAAGAAATCCCTATTTAAAGAAGACATTTTTGGATGGTAAGGGGAGAGATTTTGACCAAAAAAAATCATAATGAATTGAAAAACAAGGAGAAGAAGAAATGAGTGAGTTCTCGAGAAGAGGTAGAATTCACAAAAAGGGTAAAGAGTTTCATGTTCTTCGTAGTTTTGAAGTAGTCAAAGCAGCAGACATATACATTTACATCAGTTAGTGAATCACACAACGGTGACAAGATTTTTTGTAAAGTTATAGGTATCGAGAATTCATGTGCATTTTAATATTGTTCTTTAGAAAAAGGTTTAGTTTTAATAGTTTCAAATTAATTGTATGATGTGCTAAGTGTAAATGAATTGCTTATGTTCCTTGGATGTTCATCAATTTCACGAGAAGAGGTAGAATGCATAAAATGAAACTACCTTAATAGGTGTAAAGAAAAATGTTCTGTTCTTTGGATATTTTGTTTTTACTCTTAATAGATAGGGCATTTGTTTGTCTTTAAATCGAGTGCACGAAGGACATAATCTTTGGTGTCACTTCTAGGTAGGAGACTACCTTAGGTGTCACTTTTAGGAAACTCCTCCTCTATATCACAAAAATGGAAAAAAACAATAAAGACATCTTTCGTTTTTTTTCAACTATTATAATATTTATGTGAGTTACAAAACTCACTCAAATAAAAAGTATGTGTTAATTAAACTCAGTACAATATAATACATTATGATGCATTTTTGAGATAAACGGGTCCTTTAAAATTATTGTTTTTATAGCAGTATTATATTTAATTTTTTTTACAAATTCACACCTAAGAAAGAAAAATGATCTAACTACAGAGATAATTAGTATTAAGTTTATTCTTTTTACCAAAGTATTGACTTTATTATTTCAACTATATATAATAAAAATATTGTACTACTCTGAAAGCTAACATGAAAATATATTTACAAAATACATTTACTTTAAAAATCATCCTTAGGATTTATAAATAAACAAAATATTGAGTACTATTTGCATTGAGATATTTCCTTAATTATTTTTCTAGAGGGATGATATATAGTATATTTTTGACATAATCTTATTTGTATTATATGCTATCTCAAAAAGTGTTACGATTACTTTTGTAATAGTATTTATTTTATTTTTTCGAAGAAAATAGTTTTATTTAACTACTTGAATACCATTCCTTTTTCAATTTTTTTTCGTATTATTATAAAAAAAATAAAGAATATATATATTTTCAATTATTTTATTATTATAAATTTAAAGTAAATTAAATTTATTTAAATCAACTTTTAGTTTGAACTTAATTTTCAGTTTTAATTCCAATTTATGATTTAATAATTAGTGATTAAAATCAATGAAAGATAATAATAAAGATAAGTAAGTATTCGTTTTCTATGATATAAGTTTTGCCATACTCATTTGTTTGATGCCCTTAAATTCAGCATATTAAATAGAATTACATTTCTTATTACTAAATATAATGATATTTATTAAAAAAAATTCAACAATTAAACTCATAAAAATTATTGACAATTATTTATATTAAAAAATACAAACACTATATAAGAATGGTGCTTAAAATAAATAATTTTTTAACATATAAAAGTACAACAATATGTTTATATAATACTACATTTTAAGATATATAATTGATATTTGTTTTTATATATAAAAATCCCTAAAAAAAATTTAAAAAATATTATAACAACCTGTGCAACGCACGGGTATTCCCCTAGTAGTTATTAGGATTTTATATTGGTAGATATAATTTTAATCATTCATAGTATTTTATATTACTCATATCTTAGGTGAATTTAACTGGTACACTAAAAAAGAGTTTAATTGATCTCTGACCTTAAAATTCACCCTAATATGATGTTAAAAGCATATTATGCACACAGTTGTATTTCATTGATTTGCATTCATTTATCTTTGTTAGGGTGTCAAATGGACGAATTAGATAAAATTTGAATTGGATAATAGTATATATGAATTAAAATAATTCATTTATTTATTTACAATCCATTAAAATAGATGAAAAAAATCCAATTTATCATCACTCATTTTTTTTTGTAAAACAAGGTGACTTTATTTGGAATGGATTTCTTAATAATTTTTTTAGTTAATTTATTATTGGTGCGCAGTATTTATCGACTTTACTGGTGACTAATCTATATCGTGGAACCTGACTAGTCACGTGTATACTCCGGATTTGCTGGTCAGTGTGGTTTTCCCCTCCCAAAGAGTTTTTGACACACCCAAAATTTGAACCCCGAGATATTGGGATGAGATCGGAGATCAGTTGGTGGATTTTCTTAAATAATTAACTAGTTGATTTTGGTTTTTTATTTAATATAATCATTGAATCTAGAAAATGAATTGATTGAGAATTAACAATCCACAAAGTTAACCGGATGAATTAGATCCAATCCATTAATTTTTCTCTCTCTCTCTATGAATGAATTGGAGGATTTTTTTAAATAATTATATAGTGGATTTTGGTTTTTTACTTAATGTAACCTATTGAACTTTACAAAACTAGTGGATGGATAATTAACCATCCACAAAGAGTGAACACTTCAAAGATTCTATCAAATTCAAAGACACTCCAAAGAGCACACTTCATTCAAAGAAGAGACTCTTACGATAGACTTAACCCTAAAATAAATTTTGACTCTCCTAGAAGTTAAACCAACCAAGAAGGTAAAGGCTTTGGTAAAAGCGCTTCGCCTTTAACTTGCCTATGTTTATTGTCTTCTTGTAATTGTCCAAGCATCTAAAGGAGTTTCTACTTTCCACTGTTTGATAAAAGGAAAGAAAGCGTTGGTTGGGGTTAGGATAGTAATCAAGAAGTCTAAGTCTAGAAATAGCAATTAGGAAGAAGTCTTAATCTTAATCTAGGACCGCCATGCAAACCCTTCTCCTTATCTCCCGCGTCTTTTACTTTCTTGTCTCCACAACTTTTGTCTCCGCTTTTATAAGAACAACTACCTACTATACGGAACTTTAACAATAAATAAATATGGACACTTGGCATTGCATTTGCACCACCATATATTCCTTAAATAAAGCAAAAATAATAACTGAGTTTCTGTTAGTGTGTTAGATACAACAAACACAATACGATCCTTATATTATGGATATGCATGCTTTTGAGTCATGACATAATTAAAGAGAGAATAACAGACAACAGTGATTGCCCGATTTATATATAGGCAGTTCATTGGCATTAGCAACAGTCAAACATTCCGTCCTTAGAGTCAACTATACACTGTGTGTGTATTTTTTTTTTGATAAATAACAGTATTATTAAAAAAGAGGGGAACTGGGAATTCTCCACAACAAATACAATGGGGGGAGGGCCTCGTTAAAACCTCTCTGGGGTAAAACCCAAAGGGAAAAAAACCCAGAGAGGAAAGAGTACCCTGATTATACTGACATCATACAACCCACCGGGCAATTTAGCCAATCCACAAAATTCAACATTGTATTTCTACCCTTCTTATATATAAACCACCCCCAAGATAGAGTTTTAATATGCTTTACAATTGATGATGCATTTGCTATAGATCCATCAAAGATCACCCTATTTCTAGTGTACCAAATCACCCAAACAGAGGCAACCCAAATCAAATGTTTCAGCCCCTTCAACTTCTTTCCCTTTAGATGCTGGCCAAAAGACTTGAAGTGTTCCACAGGTTGCTGTGCGTTGGGAGTAGGCACGTCCATCCATGAACATACAGTTCTCCATACTTCCACAGTCTTGTAGCAACCACAAAATAAGTGATTTACATTTTCTTCCTCTTGAAAACAGAAGACACAGCAGGCCTCGCGTATTAGATCAAGCATTCCTCTTCTAATTAGAGCGTCTCTAGTCGGTAATCGATTAATAATTAATCTCCAAGCTAGCACCGCCGCCTTTGTCGGTACGCTGTTGCGCCATATTTTGATACATGCCGCCATCTGCTCTTCGTTTAGCAACTGCCGATCACCTGAAGCACAGTCTGTTAGCCAGATATAAACAGATTTTACAGTGAAATTCCTTCTGTTATCAGCTATCCATATCCACTTGTCATCATCAGTGCTATGTAATCTGTTGTCTTGAAGAATATTCTGCATATATATCAGATTTTCTTCTGCTGCAGCTTCCATATCAGATGCCCACGACCGATTCCATAACCATGCGCCTTCCAACCATTCCCCACACTGTTGCACCATGACTTCTTTGTCAGCACATGCCTCAAATAATGCTGGGAAAAGTTCTGAGAATGGTGTATTACCACACCACCTATCAAGCCAAAATCGAGCTTTGTCTCCTCTGCGTACCTGCAAGTCAAACAGTCTATTAAACCAGAAATGATCGCTTGTTAATTCCCCACCCAGCTGATTAATGTCTCTCCACCAAATGGACGATTTTCGGAGTCTATACTGAGATTGGAGGCATACTCGCCACTGGCATAAATCTCCATATCTGCTGGACAGCACCCTACACCACAAACTGTCACTTCCATTCAAACATCTCCATCTCCATTTACACAATAACGCGATGTTGAATATCTCTAGATTTTTAACACCCAATCCACCCTTGTTTTTAGGTAAACAGATTGTCTCCCATTTGATCCACGCCATCTTTCTATGCTCTTCTTTTCCTCCCCATAGAAATTGTCTCTGCAGCTTGATTAACTCGTTTATTGTCTTCTTTGGGGCTTTATAAAATGAAAAGAAGTAGAGAGGTAGATTAGATAGTACCGAATTGATGAGTGTGACCCTTCCTCCTATTGACAGTTGCTTGCTTCTCCAAGAAGATAATTTTGATCTCATTGCTTTGACTACCGGTTCCCATGTTTGTGTTCTTCTAGGATTTGCGCCTACCGGGATTCCAAGGAACTTGAACGGAATATTGCCAACACGGCATGCTAGAAAAACCGAGGCTCCTCTTAGAACTCTCTCCTCCATATTTATCCCCATAACACTGCTTTTAGAAAAGTTGATTTTAAGTCCGGACGCCATCTCAAAGCTCCTGAGAACAGCTTTAATACACCACAAGCTTGACTCCTTCCCATCACAGAAAATCATCGTGTCGTCGGCAAACTGGAGAAGAGAAATTGACAAACTATCGTTAATATGAAATCCCCTAAAATCTTGGCTCTCCTCAGCCTTTCTCATTAGCCCTGCCAGCCCCTCCGCAGCAACAATAAACAGAAACGGGGCAAGGGGATCGCCTTGTTTTAGCCCCTTTTGTGCTCTGAACTCACTAGTCGGGCTCCCATTCACCAAGACTGATATAGAGCTGGCCATATAACAGCCCCTCATCCACTTACGCCATAAAGCACAGAACCCCAATCTATCTAACATATAATCAATGAAGTGCCAACTAACCGAGTCATAAGCCTTTTCGAAGTCGACCTTGACTGCCAGGCAGCTTCTCTTCGCTCTCCTTGCATAATCGATCAGCTCATTAACAATGACTACACCATCCAGAATCATCCTTCCAGGAAGAAAGGCGTTTTGACATTCTGAGATAACACCTCCTAGCACTCTTTTAATTCTGGCCGCTAATAACTTGGCCAGAATTTTGTATAGACTCCCGATTAGAGAAATAGGGCGATATTCGTTAAGCTCTTGTGGGTTAGAGACCTTGGGTATCAACGCCACAAAAGATGCATAAATCGCTTTTGGGGTTCTCCCGGTGGCATGAAATTCATTTAAGAAATTCATAACATCGCCTTCTACAATATCCCAGCAATTCTTGTAGAAATTTAGATTGAACCCGTCTGGTCCTGGGCTTTTGTTCCCGTCACATTCCTTTACTATCTCCTTTACCTCCTCAACCGTAAAGGGGGAAGATAGCATAATGTTATCCTCCTCAGTTATTTTTTTAAAATGGATTCCATCAAGAATCGGCCTGCTGAAATTTTCTTCCTTGAATCTATTCTCAAAAAAACATTTCACCAGTGATTTGACGCCATCCACATCTTCCACCCAAACCTCCCCATTCTTTAGTTTAACAATCTGATTTCTTCTTCTATTACCATTTATACACGCATGAAAATACCGAGTGTTTGCATCACCTTCCGCTATCCATTTGGCTCTTGACTTTTGGGCCAATAGACTCTCCTTATATTTGAGTTGCTGCCAGAATTCATTTTGTATTGTTCTGATTTGATCAATGTTCACCTCCCCTTCATTTGCTGCCATCTCTTCTAGCATATTGAGGTCTTTGACCAACTTATCGATGTTAAGATCCACTATGCCGAAAACTTCTTTGTTCCAGACCTTTAATTGTTCTTTCAGCCTTTTCAGCTTTTCTTTTATAATGAATGAACCAATGCCTGCAACCTGTACCGACTTCCAACTATCTTCCACTAACTTCTTGAACTCTGCATGCTCGAGCCAACAATTGTTGAATTTAAAAGGTTTAGGTCCCCAGTTCTGTTCACCTCCGATTAGCCACACCGGGCAATGATCGGAAATATCTCTGTTGCCGATCCATTGAGCTTTCACCTTCCACCTATTTATCAGATTTCCACTGAGTAAGAACCTATCAAGTCTGCTCATACTCTGTCCATCAGCACTGAACCATGAGAAGGATTTACCAAGAGCAGGTAAGTCAATAAGCTCCATTGCTTCTATGAATTGGGCAAATTCCCTTCTTTCTGTAGCATTGGAGTTGAGCGATATTCCCCTTCTTTCCCTTCTAGATACCACAGCGTTAAAGTCTCCACAAACACACCAATCACCATGCTCAAACTCATTCTTTAAACTCAACAATTCATTCCACATTGCTCGCTTCCCTTCTATAGAACATGGGGAGTAGATGTTAATAAGATACAGTAGGTGCCCATCTTGATTAACACAAACCCCAATGAAATTATCACCCGAGAAAGAAGTTGCTTCCACCACTTTTATGCTGTGATTTTTGTGATGCCATGGTGTCCTGGCCTAGCTAGTGGGAATCTAGCTAAGAGGTTTCCTTTAACAAAACAGAAGTTGAACTTTTTTGAGGTTCTATTTAAGAAATCAAACTAGTAGATACCCGTGCGCACGGGTGCTGTCGTGTTTTTTTATGAATGAACTTAGACATAGTTTAAATAATCTGAACATTACTCCGTGAAAATAAACACAAATTTAAAATAGATAAAAAAGGAGTCTCAAATAAAAAATAGATAAATATTAAAATCTAAAAATGTAAAAGTATCATTTAAAAACAATCTGTGCATTTATCTGGTGTATTTTATATACCAGTGTAGTATTTTTATATATCAGTGTTTTTATCCCGTGTTTTTTTATATATCAGTGCAGCTATTCTATGTTTCTATATATATCATTGCAGTTATCCTGTATCTTTTTATATATCAGTGCAATTATCCCGTGTTTTTTTATATGTTAATGCAGTCATCTCATAGTTTCAATTGATTATTTTAATTGATTAGTAGATTATAGTAGATAGTAAAAAATAGATAGTAGATTGTCAATAAGAAATACTTATCCTGTGTTTTATTACATATCAATGACAATTATTTGTCCTTTTTTGGGTATTAATGACAAATATTTGTCACATGTATTTTAAATATTAATCAGTAGTTTAAATAGTCGTTAACTCTTCTTGTTTTCTTAGATATTAAATCTCGTGTTTTTTATATATCAGTTCAGTTATCCCGTGTTTTTTATATATTAATGCAATTATGTCGTAGTTTCAATTGATTATTTTAGTTGATTAGTAGATTATTGTAGATAATAGGTAGGTTTGGTTTGAATTTTGAAATTTGAAAGAAAAGGTAGGAGAAAGTAGAAAAAAGTAGGAGTGAGAAGAAAGCGCATTGGGAAAAGAGATTTGAAATATTTGATATAGTAAATTACAATGTTGTCCTTAGTTAGTTGAGTTGTCAAATAAATAAGAAGACTTGTTTGGAAAATTTAAGTGTTGTTTGTTTGTAGACTACTCCGGTTTTTAGTATAAATGTTAATAAAACTAACAAGGTAAATATTGTCACCTCTCTCTTGGTCACCACCAAGGTGCTTGTGCTTTGGAAATATACCATTGATTTAACAATAAACAATCGCAAGAAACCATTGGCGAAGTACTTGGTTATGTTTTGTTGAGGGATTAAATTGAAGTGTCTGATAAAGTTCATTATAACTTTTACTTGATCAGTCATGTTGTCTTAAGACTCAAATGCATATCCTCTAAACTTCCCTTAAGACCCCTCCTTCCAGAATCCTGATCCATCCTTCTTCGAGAGTTATAAAAGTTCATGGAATGAGAATAGTTTATATATACTTCCTTTGTCCCTAAATATAAGCAAGGATTTAGATCCTGCCGCAGGATGGTGCTGTGCAGGATTTAGATCTCTCTAAATCGGACGATCCTTGCTAGCGTAACACCATCTTGCTGCCCCATGTCCATATTTAGGAACAGAGAGAGAAAAGGTTTTATATAATTTCTTTTAAAAAATGACAGATTACAGAACGAGTGAAGTAGTGAACCACGACACAGCGACCTGAGACAACAAGAAGAAAATTACCTACGCAATATTAAGCCCAGGGAGTTAATATCTAGAAAAAAAATTACAAGCTTGGGGAATATCATATAGTGTTAACTTCCCTAAGCAAAATTGCATTTGTTCATATAGTGATCCTGAAAACAATGAGAGACTCTTGTCAGCCCAAAATGTGTCCATAAACCACCAACATAGCAAACTACTCTGAAGGCCAAAAAAAAAATATTTTCATAATTGTTGACCAAAATAAAAGACCCTACAATTTATTTAATGAGCATAATACAGCAAAATCCAAAACCTAATCTTACCTTAATTCACAAGCTTATCAAAAGTTGGTGGGGCCATTTAGGGATGGGAACCTACAGCACAGCATCTGATATAAATTTCCTAATTTTGTTGTCTGGACTCTGGATCAAGACGCCCTTCCTGATATGAAAGAAAAAACTAGTATACAATAACAATAAGAAAAAGCAAAAATGATCTAGTAAAAGCATCATCAACATATTTGTAGATGTCATCAATCAAGGCTAAATGAACAACTTTACTACTATAGATATGATATTTATATGCATGTCTTGTATGAATTTCGACCAGTATCTCAACTAAGAGACAATCCCATGATTAGACAACTACATGGTGTTATTTATATTCACATGGTGTTATTATCTATTTGTCATTAGACAATCGCTTGTGGTTTTTTCCAGTTTTGGAGTTTTCCGCGTTAAATTCTTGTCTTTTAATTGTGCTCATTTTATTTCTCTATTTGTTTTTCCCAACAAGATATGATATTATCAATACACAAGAAGAATGGAAAGAGAAAAAGAGGCTACCAAATTCTTCTTAAAATAAAAGAAAAGAAGGGTATGGTGGGAAAATAAAAATTAATAATATATTAGTATTGCAAAGTGTCACATAATTAATATGGAACAATTTTTTTAGTTAAAACGTCATATAATATGGGATGGAGGGAGTACTACGAATTTTGACAACCAAACACAAATAAAGGGAATTTATGAATGGGCAAAAAGAGGTGTGTTTCGTGCAGTTCCCAACTCAACCTGAAGTGGATCCAAGTCCCATTACCCACAAGAAAGTGAATATCCAGGCTTTCAGAGAAAATATGATCGAATTATTTTTCACATTTTCGGGTTTTAAACCATGACCCAAAGGTGTTACTAATTCAATGTTCGGTTCGGCCGAGACATTGGTTTTTAAGCAATGGGAAAATGTTATCAAGGTGTATGAAAGAAATGGAGAAGAAGGTGGTTGCAGTGGTAGAGAGAGAGAGAGAGAGAGAGAGAGAGAGAGAGAGAGAGAGAGAGAGAGAGAGAGAGAGAGAAGAGAGAGAGAGAGAGAGAGAGAGAGAGAGAGAGAGAGAGAGAGAGAGAGAGAGAGAGAGAGAGAGAGAGAGAGAGAGAGAGAGAGAGAGAGAGAGAGAGAGAGAGAGAGAGAGAGAGAGAGAGAGAGAGAGAGAGAGAGAGAGAGAGAGAGAGTGAGTGAGAGAGAAGGGATAGAGGAAGGGGATGTTAAAGAATGAAAGTGGGGGGGTATTTTAAAGTTTTTAGAAAAACTGGAGAGTAGTGAAGTAAGTAGGAGAGTGCGAAAGGAATTAGTCCAATAAAAATGTAGAGCATGGGCCAGCTAGCTCCCAACAAACATCTTCTTTAGAGAGTTACTAAAAACACCCGGAATATTTCTAGAATACACCCTTCAGCTATTTTTTCTATTTTTTTTCCATCTTCTTTAACGGAAGGAAAGTGTTTGGAAATATCTTTTTAAATAATCATTAAAGCTTATCTTTTGACAACAATCTCACAAATATAGTCCAAAAGTTTATTTTTAGATTGTCTTCATTTTTGTTTCCGGTACATATTTTATTTTTCTCTCTTACACACTTTGTTTCTTCACCTCACTTTGTTTGCAAGTGTCTTAATCACACCGTTCTCACTCATGTCTCTCTCAATTTTGAGAGTGTGTCTCTTATATATATGGTGCCGACTAATGTAAGGCATCAATTAAAAGATTCACTAGTGTGAGCGCAAAATGATTATGAGTTATTAGATCGACCAAATGAGCAGCTCCCAAAAGACCCGCTCTTGCAAGTAAAATGTCATTCCACCACAAAGATTCTTATTTTTCCCTATCTTAGGTCCATCCCTGCTTAACACTTTAGAGCATAATGGCCCATATATTAATTCTTGCATATTATGCGACATGGTTTTTTTTCTCATAACCAACATTGTTTCTATTTTCTATGTTTAGACTTTAGATACATTGAATGAAAAGTGCTAGCAACATTCTCTTTATCACTCTTCTTTCAATACTCACTTTATGATTGGTTAAAATTTATGTGGGTCCCACTAAATTAACGGGTCTCATTTTCAATGTTGTGGGACCCACGTGAATTCTAACCAATCATAGAGTGAGTGTTTGAGAGAGAGTGTAAAATAGAGTGTTGCTAGCATTTTTCGATATTAAATCCTTCTATATTCTTAACAACTAAACCCCATTTCTTATTTTGCTGACATACATTCTTCCACTTCATGCAACTAATTTTGCATTGTTCAAGATTTCCTCCATTTAAAAAATTTCTTTGGGTTTTGGTGAGTAAATTAGGTTTTTTTTTCCTTCTAAGCTTTAAGAAATGAAAAGTAATAAAGAAGAAGGCTATTCAAAACTGAGTTTATAAGGTTATCCTACCTTCAATAGATAAATTTCTCCCATTCAAACTAGATAAATTTCAAACTAGAGCATCTTTTTTTGTTGCTCCAATAGCTTTATATCTACTATTTTGTTAGGAAAACGAATGTTCCCATCACAAATACAGTGTTATCCGCATATTGCATAATCTGATAACTTTGCTACTCATTCACCTTTTAGGCTTTTAGCCTTCGTATACCCCAATTTGTGTCTCCTTGTTAACAAGTGTCGTGAGACCCTCAGCTCCTATTAGAAAAAGAAAACGAATTAAGGAGTTACATTGCCTTAATTCTTTTGTTACTTTAAAGACTCGGTGTTTCCTTCCATCCACTAACACTTACATTATACTATTGAAAAGGCACAATTTCCTCCACTTTACATAGATATCAATGAACCCCATTCATTTAAGCTAATAATCTATAGTTAATCTCAACTAATAGAATCACATGCCCTTTCAAAATTAACCTTAAAAAGCAAATACATCGAGTCTTTTGCAAGGTCAATCAATTCATTGCTACAACCACGCCATCAAGGATTTGTCGCTTAGGGAAAAAGTCATTTGGCAGGAAGATATTATCGATCCAAACACTCTTTCAACGTCATTACTATTAATTTGGATAGTGTTCTGCACTGTACTTCCGACCTTGAAAAGCGATCCGAGGTAGTTAGTGGTTGATATCCTTAGTCAATGACCGTATCCGATCCTGCTGGTGTTGTACCTGCAAAGTTACTCCGATGCTAAAGTCAGTGGAATAGTCTTAGTGAAGTGATAAATACGAGAATGCTTACCATTAATGAGGCAATGAATGTTGTATTTATAGAGTGGGGTGGGGTTGATTCCAATGAATCAGGACCGTCCAATCTGGTGGTTTGATCTGAGCCCTTGATGTTCGGACTGGGCCCTTTGATATTGGGCTTTTGTGTGGTGTGAATAGATGCGAAAGAAGGGGTGTATGTGGTCAAAAGACTAACCATAACAGTTGCCCCCCAAGTCTGGTCGTCTTAGAGGCGATCTTGACTTGACGAGATTATGATGACTTTTCATGATCTCTGAACGAGCTGTGATTTTTCAGACGTTGCTACGAGATGGGGAGGCGATCTTATCTGTCCGATGTTTGATGAGATACGAAGCGTTCTTTCTTACCGATGTCGAGTATGGTCTGATAGTGATGAAGTGAATTTTGACCGTTATAATAATTTCGAATTTCGAATTGGTGCCTTTGCATTTATTGCGTTTGTCAGAGCGCGTTTCCCAATGGCAACTAATGATGGTGACGCTTTGGTAGGCGTGTGCGTGTGTTGAAAGCCTTTGATGGGATGGGTTGATTCGATTTAGGCCCAATCCAGTTCTGCGAGGCCCACTATAAATAGGGGTTAGGTCCCCTGCTTTATTTCTGATTGCCAATTTGCTCTGCATACCGATCTTCATATCCGAGTTTAAGTTCGTCGATCAGGAGGATAGTGGCTAGAGTTTCACCATTCCAGCGGGTTCAAGTGCTCGACTTTCGCAGAAGATTATCAGCGAGAGCTTTGTTTGTGCGAGGTTAGTTCTTTTCTCAATCTCTCTATTGTTTTTTCTTTGAATAGTCAGATTTGCCCCCATTTCTTTAGTTGCCACAGGGTGGGGGTTGTCAGGTCGGTTTTAAGATCGGTACGGACCCGTTAGGTCGTTACTCCTGACTTTCCCATGCCCCCATTCCTGCAGGTTTTAAAACTGGCGGTTACCAAAAAAACTCGTAGGCAGATTTCCCAGCAACCCCCGCAACTTGCGAACGTGATGGCCTCTGGTGGAGAGAATGTCGATGGTCGTCGTTCCGACACTGTCCCGGTTATTCCCGAAGTTCAAGATCATCCTGATTCAGCCCCGACCAGCGAACAAGTGGAGGAAGATCCTGAGGTTGGTCGTCATACTTCTGATGATGGGGAGCAGTCTTCTGAGGATGTGGTTGTCGTTGGTGTAAAAAACACCGAGACCGATGTCGTCGTGGTGGAGACGGCGTCTTCTGAATCGATGCGTTCCGATGATGAGCAAGGGTCTTCGCATACTCAGGAAGTGGAGGGTTCTGAATCGAAATCGGAGTCTAGAAACGATGAGGTTGCCGTTGACGTGGCTGCCGAGGCCGATGATCGTACATCTGCTTTGACTGATGGTTATTCTAGCACTGGTCCGGGGCGAGTCGATCTTCCTATGCCTTATGACGTGAATGTTCCTCGCATTCTTAATTGGGTCGCTTCTTCTGTTACTGAAACAAGGTCTCTGTACGAAGCAGGGGAAGATATGAGCACTTTTGTAGATAAGTTATCCATTCGGGGCCGACTTTGGAACGTCGAGGGTATGAGATCCGATGAGCATGCAGCGACCTGGCCAGGATCCTTGAAATTTGTCATGTATGATGTATTGGTATCAGATATGCATATCCGTCCACCGTTTACTAATCTTCAACAGACTGTTTTGGCGAGATTGGAATTGGCACCTTCGCAACTTCATCCCAATGGTTGGGCGTTTCTTCGAGCCTTTGAATTGATATGCCTCGAACTTGATCGTCCAGTGTCCGCCGATCTGTTTTTTCATTTGTTTGAGGTAAATAGGAATAGTGAAAGAGGCGAGGAAGGAAACGCTTGGGAGCATGTGAGCCTCCGGTCTCTGAAAGGTGCCAAGATTTTCGGGCTTATTCAGATTCGCTGAAGGGGAGGTGGAAGGAGCTTTTTTATTTCGTGGAACCGGTGAACAGTGAGGCAATTGACCATGTGGGGAGATTTGATTCGGATGGGCAAACTTTGGTGTCCACTAAGTTTCCCATAGGATGGGGACTCGGTCATTATAACCGATCTCCTAGATCCTATCATGTCGGCGAATCTCATCTTTGCCGTGCTGATATCCTGACCAGAGATATTTTGTTGTTTATTTCATCTCAAGTGCCCTATACCAAGCATAAATACCGAGGCATTCCTGTCGATCGTCTGGTTAAATGTGCTACCAGAAGAAAGGTTATGGGGGTTCTAGGTAGGGTCGTATTTTCGATCTGTCAATTTATCTTTTGGCAGAGAATTGTTAATGATTTTGACTAATTCGTCCAATTTTTTCTTTGTTTTCAGATACGATGGCAGGAAGTAGGATTGCTCAATTGAGAAGGATGGCGTTGGAGAACCTGGGGGTCGAGGAAGGTGATCATGCAAACCCAGAAGTTCCAGAAAATATTCCCGATCTAAGCGGTGCCGTTCACGTTTCCCCAATCAGGACCGTCCATGAGGAACAGCTGCAGGAGAATCCTGGGGAAGATCTTCAGCATCGGAAGAGAAAACCGGCGAACGAGGGAGCCTCTTCAAAGCAGGTGAAGAAGAAGAAGGTGATGATTCCAACAGATTCTAAGTCTTCCAAAGGGCATAGATCTTCTAAGAAGGTAACTCCTGTTCCCGTGGATGCTAGTTTTATGGAAAAGAATATGGAGGAATACCTTACCGATCCAGTCAGTGCGGCCGCAAAGCTCTTTGTTCATTTGGCCGATGTAACCAAATTGCAGAGGGAGGAGATGGAACGTCGTCATGAAGGAGGTGTTTCTTTTTGGAGTTCGTTTGCCGTTCTTTTTTACCTACCTTACTGACTTTATTCGTTTTTCAGAGTTGGTAACCAGTGAGAGGGCCAAGTTATTCAATGCTCTGAAAGAACTGGCAGAAAAGAATAAAGTCCTGGGTAACACTCTGAGCGACTTGAAGACTTTGAAGGCTTATGTGGATGATCTTGAAAAATCCCATAATTCTGCTAAGTCGCAGATCGAGGATAGCACTGTTCGCATCGGTCAGCTGAACGATCGGATTAGAGTGCTTGAAGGAGAGAGGGAGATTGCTGAAGATACAATTAAAAGGTTGGAGGATCGGATTCAAGAGCTGATGGCGTCGCTGAAAAAATTCGAAGAGAACAAGGCTGGGACTAGTTCCACTCCTGAAGATCGATGCGCAGTGCTTGAGAAAGAGCTTGCCCAAACCCGCGCTGAGCTGATAAAATCTAAGAAGGAAGCGCGGACTGCTGTCGATCTTGCTCTGGAAATGGCAGGAGATGGCTTCGATCTTGCACTTGATCAAATTGCTCTTGTTTATCCCTCTCTTAATATTGACAGAGCCGTCCTGAATGTGGATCATGAGATCGAGGGAGACCAGATCGTGAAGGTCGATATCAAGACTAATGTGAAGACCGTGGTTCATCCCAGGTCTGCCTGATTTATGTTCAGATCCAGTTTTGTAAGAGTTCCGGGTTTATACAGAGAATCATGCATAAGCTCGGAACTTTTTTAAGTTGATTTAGTTTTTAGTTTTTGTTTATAAAACTTGAGGTCTCGGCCGTTTCCGAGGTGGTTGTAATGAAATTAAATTTGTATTCGTCACCGTAATTACCAATTTTCATAGTCTTGACTTTATAGTTCTTGATAAGATCAAAAAACGATAAGTGTGGGACGTAGGTATAAAAAGGTTTGAGAGGAGCTCTTCAAATGATTTTAGAGAGGACCTGTTGAGAATTCTCGTAGGTTTTAAAAAGGTTTGAGAGGAGCTCTTCAAACGATTTAGAGAAAACCCGTTGAGAACTCTCGTAAGATCGGGCCTAAGGACAGTTTACCAGGACTCGGCCCAGATTTAACTCGTCCATTAGGGTTCTTGGCTACTAAGGCCAATGATCGAGTTAAGGAGAAATCCTTAACGGACCTTTCGTACCTTTTGGGCAGTTTACCAGGACTCGGCCCGGATTGAACTCGCCCCTAAGGGTTGTGACTGCTTTGGCCACGTATGGAGATCTTATGAGATCGGTCCAAGAAGTATTTGTGAAGGAGTTTGTAGATTTATAGTGGTAGGGACTACCGTTACACGAAAAATGGCACACGCAAAACCGTCGTGTCCTTAAATGTAATAGCTTTTCAACTTTGTGGCGTTCCAGCTTCGGGGGATCTCCTTTTTGCAAAGTGTTTCCAATTTGAAAGCCCCGGTACCGGTCTTACTTTTAACACGGTAAGGTCCTTCCCAATTGGGTGCTAATTTTCCTTGCGAAGCATTTTTCAAACCAATGTCGGCTCTTCGAAGGACTAAGTCGTCGATTTCGAAATCTCTGGGGATGACCTTGGCATTGTATCGAGTTGCAACGCTTTGTTTGACGATGGCTTCTCGAAGTGTGGCTTGTCCTCGAACTTCGTCGATGAGATCAAGGTTTTCTTTCAAAGCTCGGTAATTTTCTGCGGGTTTTTTGGGATTCGCTACTCTCCAACTTAGCTCGCTGATTTCCACTGGGATGACCGCCTCGCTGCCATAGGATAGCCGGAACGGCGTTTCTCCCGTTGAGCTTTGAGGGGTTGTTCTGTAAGCCCAGAGAACATACGGGAGTTCTTCTACCCAACTACCTTTGGCGTCGTTCAGTCTTTTTCTCAAACCGTTAAGGAGTATCTTGTTGGCTGCTTCTACTTGACCGTTAGTTTGCGGGTGTTCTACGGAAGTAAAATGATGATTGATTTTGAAGTCGGACATCACTTTCCTGAAACCTTTGTCGGCGAACTGAGTCCCATTATCAGTGATGATCGATTCGGGGATCCCGAATCTGCTCATGATGTTCTTTTTGAAAAATTTCAGACAGTTCCTCGCGGTTATGGCGGCTAAGGGCTCTGCTTCAATCCATTTGGTAAAATAATCAATTGCCACTATGAGAAATTTGTTTTGGCCTAGAGCAGTTGAGAATGGACCTAGGAGATCTATTCCCCATTGGGCAAAGGGCCATGTGGAGGATAGATTTCGAAGTTCGGATGCTGGGGCGACGTAAACGTTGGCGTAGATCTGGCATTTTTTGCACTTTTTGACGTAGTTTTTGGCATCGCCTTCCATGGTCGGCCAATAATATCCTGTGCGTAGGGCTTTTCGAGCTAGGGAACGGGCGCCAAGATGTTGCACACATATTCCTTCATGAATTTCAGCTAGGACGGAATGTACTTGTTCCCTTTCAATGCATTTTAATAATGGTGAGGAGAGGCTTCTCTTGTACAATGTATTATCTATGACTGAGAAGGCGGAGGCTTTTCTCCTGATGATTTTCGCTTCTACCGAATCTGGAGGTTCAATTCCTGTCTTGATGTACTCCAATATTGGAGTGATCCAACTTTGCTCCTCCTCAATCGAACAAATTGCGGAACTATAAGTCGGAATAAGGGAGATACTGGGTCTTCTAAGTAGTTCTTGGATGATCGTCCGGTGATTACCGGCGACCTTGGTGCTGGCGAGTTTTGATAGGATATCCGCCCTCTGGTTCTGGGATCTGGGGATGTGCTTTACTTCGGCTGTTCTAAACTGTGTGAGTAACTCTCGGATTCGAAGTTGGTATTTCAGCAGGGTTGGATCCTTGGTCTCAAATTGATTGTTTATTTGTGAAACGACCAAGAGTGAGTCCGTGTAGAGATTGACCTGAGAGACTCGTAGGTCAATTGCCAATCGTAAACCTGCGATGCAAGCCTCGTATTCTGCTTGATTATTAGTTGTTTGGAAAGCGAAGGTAAGGGAGACTTCAATGATTACTTTATCCGGGCTTTCCAACATTAAACCCGCGCCGCTTCCTTTGGGGTTGGAAGACCCATCAACGTGTAAAGTCCAGATGTCGTTAATAGGATCAACAGGAATCATTTCTGCTACAAAATCTGCTAGAACTTGGCCCTTCATCGTCGTACGGGATTCGTACTTGATTCCAAACTCGGAGAGCTCTACCGCCCATTTGATCATTCTTCCGGCAAGGTCGGGTCGGTGTAAAATCTGCCTTATTGGATAGTTGGTGCGTACGACTATCTGGTGTGCCACAAAATATGGTCGGAGGCGTCGAGCTGCGACGACCAAGGCGAGGGCGATTTTTTCTATTTGCTGATATCTGCATTCGGGTCCCTGGAGTGCTTTGCTTACAAAGTAGATCGGACTTTGACCGGTCTGTGTTTCCCGGATAAGAACGGCGCCCAAAGCTTCCTCCGAGATTGATAGGTATAAGTACAGAGTTTCTCCCTCGTATGGGCGAGTTAGGATGGGTGGTTCTGAAAGTGCTTTTTTGAGTTGTTGCAAGGCTTCGTCTTGCTCGTTTGTCCAGTTGAACTTTTCTTCGTCGTCCTCCTTTTCTTTTTTCAAAAGCTTGAATAAAGGGAGAGATTTGAATGCCGCATTCGACAGGAATCGTGATAAAGCGGCGATCATTCCATTGAGTTTTTGGACCTCTTTTTTCGAAGTCGGAGTCCGCATTTCAGTCACAGATCGACATTTATCGGGGTTTGCTTCAATTCCCCTCCTTGTTAAATAGAAACCGAGGAATTTTCCAGCTCGGACCCCGAAAGTGCATTTTTCTGGATTTAGTCTCATGTTATTTTTCCTTATTTCAGCGAAGATTTCTCGAAGGTCTTTTACGTGGTCGTTTTCCCGCTCACTTTTTGCAATCATGTCATCAAGATAGACTTCAACGGTCTTGCCTATCTGTTTTTGAAAAACTTTGTTCATCATTCTTTGATAAGTGGCTCCGGCGTTTTTTAAACCGAAGGGCATAACTCGGTAGGCGAAGTTACCTTGGTTCGTCATAAAAGCAGTCTTCTCTTGATCGGGAGGAAACATGGCGATCTGATTGTAACCAGAGTAAGCGTCCATAAAAGAAAGTAGGCGAAAACCGGAGGCATTGTCGACGAGGCGATCAATACTTGGGACTGGAAAGGCGTCTTTCGGACAAGCTTTGTTTAGGTCGGTATAATCGATGCACATACGCCATTTACCGTTGCTCTTTTTAACTAGTACTGGGTTGGATAACCAAGTCGTGTATTTGACTTCTGTTATAAAGTTTGCTTTGATTAAATCTTGGACAGTTTTTTCGGCGGCGATGGTCTTCTCTCCACTCTGAGCCCGTCTTCTTTGAGAGACCCATTTTGCTTCTGGATTAACGGCGAGCTGGTGACATGCTACTTCTGGCGGGATTCCGGGCATATCGTTCGCCGACCAAGCAAAAAGATCGGAATGATCTTTTAAGCAACGAGTGAGTTCGATTTTTACCTCTTCGGATAGGTCTGCTCCAATCTTTACCGTTCTGGTAGGGTCGTCTCCGAGTTGTATTTCGATGGATTCTCCATCAGGCTGGGGTCTTCTCATTTTCTTTTTGAGTTCTCTGGCCAACTCATCGTCATCTTCATTTTCCGAGCTGTCAGGGTCGTATCTTGCATCTAAATCGGTTAAGTTGACTTCGGCTGATCTTCCTGTAATTTCTTTATCTTTGGTTATCTCGGGTGAAAAACCTTCTTTATCTTGGGCCTTTTTTTCTGCTTTTGTCCATAGGAAGAAACATCTCGAGGCGGATTCAAGATCCGAGTTTAAGGTAATGACTTTGTTGCACAGAGAGTGGAATTTCATTTTTAAGTGAGTGGTGGAGGTTACTGCTCCGAGCCTTCCCAGAGTCGGTCTTCCAATAATACAGTTGTATATCGATTCACATGGTAAGATGAGGAATTTTGTTTTGATGATTCTTATCAAAGGTTCCTCACCGTAGGAAACCATCAGTTCCAGGTGTCCAAGAGGTTTAGTTCGAGATCCATTGAATCCTGATAGTGCCGATCCTCTATAAGGAGCGATGTCTTCTTTATCGATTCCCATTCTTTCCACGAGGTCGAGGAAAATGATGTCTGAAGAACTCCCTTGATCGACCAAAATCCTTCTAATCTCTTTATTGGCGATCACCGCTGTGATAACTAGTGGTACGTGTTTGTTAGGTTTTCCATCTAGAAGGTATTCATCTCTAAAGGACAACGGAGGTCGGTTCGAAGGCGTTTGTGCGACTGAAGTAGATGCTATATTGAGTAGCTCTTTCCATTTTCGTTTCATTGTCTTCCCGGATTCTTCGTGGGCGAAACCTCCAGCGATCATCATCATCACGGACCGTCCTTTTGATTTCCTTGAATCAAATTCGTCGTCGTCAGACTCGGATTTGATCTTTCCCTTTGTTCTGGGTTCCTGTTCCCGTTCTTCTTTTTTCTCGTCAGCTCGACGCTCTGGTTTGTTTACATAGTCGGCAAGTTTTCCCCTTTTAATCATATCCTCAATGTCATCTCTCAGGGCGTTGCAATGGTTGGTGTCGTGACCGTTACTCCGATGGTATCGGCAGTATTTGTTAGAACGCTGTCCTGGTTTGTTGGTGAGTGGTTTTGGGAATTTTTCGTCTCTGAACTCCGTGTTCCAGCATTCACCCAGAATTTGAGCTTGAGTGACATTGAGCTCGGTGTAGAATTGATGACGGTTCCGAGGTCGGGGATCCCTGGAGCCTCGGCCGTCGTTTTTTTGATCTCTTTCATTTGGGGGCTTTGATGATTCGGTGATTGGTTGTGGTTTCTTACCGACCATCGCGCTTTCTTCTTCGTTGATAAAACATTGGGATAGCTGGAGGAAATCTTGGAGGTTCTCTGGCTCCCATGTGTTGATGTGTTTTTTGAACGGGCTTCCGGGACGCAGCCCCATTCCCATGAAGTAAACTCGGAAGGCATCATCGAGGTTCCGAACTTGAACTGCTTCCTTATTAAATCTCTCTATATATTGTCTTAAAGATTCGGAGTTCTCTTGGATGATGGATGCTAAGATGTTTTTGTTTTTTGGCTTGCTTTTGGAATGGGAAAAATTAGCTGAGAATAATTTGGCCAGTTGGTCCCACGAGGAGATTGTGTTTGATTTGAGGGTCTCAAACCATTCTGATGCTATTTTTTCCAATGTTAGGGGAAAAATTCGGCATTTCATTTCTACGGGTACGTTGCGATACTGCATTACTGTGTCGAAGTAACTCAAATGTCTGTCTGGGTCGCCCGTTCCTTCGTAGGTCTTCAATCCTTCTGGAGGTTTTTCGAGATATCTGGGCACCGGGTATCGATCAATTTTATTCGTAAAAGGGCCTTTGCGTTCGGTTGTTTGATTCTGCGGTGGAGATCGGTGCCGATGGTGCGGGTGCCTGCGGTTTTGAGGGCGATATCTTCGAGGTGAATATTCTCTACTCCTCGATCGTTGCCTAGGAGAAGAGGATGCTAGAGAAGAACGTACTTCGGGTGAAGAATCGGTGTCTGCCCTACCGACGCATGGCGAACGAGAAACTTTCCTTTCGAGCCTACGAGGAGGAGAACGATGGTAGTGTCGCCTTCTGGGTGGAGATCGATGGCGCTTTCGAGTCGGATTTCTTCTTTCGGATGAATCTCGGTCGGGCGAGAGCTGGCGCCTTCGAGCCGGATTTCTTCTTTCGGATGAATCTCGGTCGGGCGAGACTTGGCGCATTCGAGCCGGATTTCTTCTTTCGGCGGAATCTCGGTCGGGCGAGATCTGATCCGGAATATTCCGAGCTCGGAGCTCCGCCACCTGTGCTTCAAGATTCGTAAATCGGTAACTCCTCTCTTGGTTTGCCAATTCATGTCGATTGAGCAGCAGGACGAGCTGTTGGACAACATCGGTCGGGACAGAAAGTTGATTTTGAGGAGGTACGCGATTCCTTGCGGAGCTTCCGGGCACCAAAACGAGGTCCGGAATTTGATGTTGGGCTCGCCCTTGATCGGAGTTTGGAAGGTTCTGAACGAATCCGTTCGGGGTTGCCTGAGGTTCGGCCAAATGGGGCATGACCGGTCTCAGGATAGGGTCGGGATGGATTCCCACTGTGTGGCTGTTTGCCTTGGAACGAAGATTTCGAGTCGTCATTGATTAAGGTGAAGGGAGAAGATCTTGGTTCTGAGATCTCCCACTGTGGTCGCCAATGTTCTGCACTGTACTTCCGACCTTGAAAAGCGATCTGAGGTAGTTAGTGGTTGATATCCTTAGTCAATGACCGTATCCGATCCTGCTGGTGTTGTACCTGCAAAGTTACTCCGATGCTAAAGTCAGTGGAATAGTCTTAATGAAGTGATAAATACGAGAATGCTTACCATTAATGAGGCAATGAATGTTGTATTTATAGAGTGGGGTGGGGTTGATTCCAATGAATCAGGACCGTCCAATCTGGTGGTTTGATCTGAGCCCTTGATGTTCGGACTGGGCCCTTTGATATTGGGCTTTTGTGTGGTGTGAATAGATGCGAAAGAAGGGGTGTATGTGGTCAAAAGACTAACTATAACAGATAGAATCTTATATAAACACCCAATCGAACATATTAGCCTATAATATGAAAGTACCTGAGGGGGGTCTCTTTTTTGGTACCCAACGCAATGTTTATATCCCGACTTCTCTATTGTCACTTGATTATTCCTTCAACTTTTTAAACTTGCATGAACAAATCTTGTTGATATATTAGGCTTAATTGTGTCTTAGTGTGTAATTAGTGGCTTTAGATTTTCTGTTCGTTGTAATGTTCTCAAAAGTGAGGTATCAATCAACTCCACCTCTGCCCTCTCTTTCTCTTTTCGAGTTCTCTCTACAACCATATATGTATGGTTGTGATTAAAAGGTAATTTGGGATCACATAACCACTTAAAAAAATCACATGACTCGACAACTAACGATTTAATCGATAGCTATCATTGACTTTTATCGCCCCCTCAAAATAGAAAGGAAATAATTTACATACTATAGGTACTGGTGGTACTGTACTTCAAAGAAAAAGTAGGAAAACTGTCACTAACCACCAAATAGTTGTATTGTTATAAATGCAGTTTTATTTTTTATTTTTTTTTTAAAAATGTTTTGTTTCAAGACCAATACAATCGGTACTTATGGTAGGTATTGTACCTAACTATTACTCTAATAGAAGTACTCTCACTTGATAAGCTCCCTATATATATATTCTCTTCTCTCACGTATTTTTTTGACAATTATCTTCTCTTACACTTAAACTCTTATATTTTGCAATGAAGAAGAGAATCAACACACCTTTGATATACCCACTAATGGCTAATATTGTAAAGGGGAACTAAATTAATGATGAAGAAATTTGGTGAACTGTGATTAACATTTCAGGAGATTTCCACAAAATCAAGGTTACACCATTGTAAAGCAAGAGTGGGGAAAGTGAGAGATTAAAGTGAACAAAAATGAGAGCCATTTTAAGAAACAACCAAGATCAACTGGTGGCTTTTCAATTTTTTTAGGGCTATGATGAAAAATAATTATTAATTGGCAGCACACGATAAAGTGTCGTGGTCCTGGGTTGTTAGGTAGAAAATCAACGCCCCCACCATACCCAACTTCCCTACCCCCAAAGTCACTCACTCCCCAGATTTCAATCCCATATAATAACAACATAACTAGTGATAACAAGCTCAGGCGTGGATAAAGGAACCCAAACTTGGCATATACTCAAGGGAAGATGACAAAAATTACAGCAAAGATACAAGATAGAGTCAAGAGAAAAGAAAATTCCAGAAATAACTCGAGTGCTATTTTTAATTTGGCAAATTACACAATCACACAAGAAGAGCTGGACCCATTTCCAACTTAAAAGCGAAGGATAATATAGAGGCCCATGACGTGACACATGCACCACCTAATAATCCTAATTAACAATAACAATAATATTATTATTACACGATTTTTAATTTACATACATATATTATTACAAAATACAACACTTGAAAACTCAAATTAAAAGAAATAAGATTAAGCAGATAATGAGGATGATGATAAAATGAGTCCCATAAACATGACTTGATTATGGTTCTCCAAACTTGATTGATCAGGAACCGTTTGATTTGATCAATCACTTAGACTTGAAGGGAATGGCTCTGATTACGACTTGGTGGTAGAGAGCTGCAAGTGCTGCTCCAATAAATGGTCCCAACCAGAAGATCCACTGCAAAAATTCCCAATAATTAATGAGTACAAAATTCTAAATTTAAAATAAATAAATACTGAAAAACTCTAATTAAAAGTTAATTCATAAATATGTAATTATCATTTAATTTAGTAAACTTACGTGATCATCCCAACCACGGTCCTTGTTAAAGATGATAGCAGCACCAAGACTACGAGCAGGGTTAATACCAGTTCCAGTAATAGGAATAGTAGCCAAGTGAACCAAGAAAACAGCGAACCCAATAGGCAAAGGTGCCAAAATAGGAACATGAGAATCTCTAGCACTACGTTTAGCATCAGTGGCTGAAAACACGGTGTAAACAAGAACAAAAGTACCAACAATCTCGGCACCAAGTCCATCACCTTTTGTGTAACCAGGGTTCACAAAATTTGCACCACCGTTTAGAGCTGTGAACCTTGTTTTACCCTCAAAACCTTTCACCACACCAGCACCAACTATAGCACCCAAACATTGCATCACCATGTAGAATATTGCCCTTGTTAATGACAATTTTCTCGCCAAAAATAAACCGAATGTCACCGCTGGGTTTATGTGTCCTCCTGCAATTTCAATTATTTAATTATTTTGATAAAATTATCTAGAAATAAATAAATATATATATATATATATATATATATATATATATATCTATCTCAACTAAAGTTATGAGTATAAGAGTGTAAAAATAATTTTAAGCAAGAGAGTATATGAACCAGTGCATTAACACCGAGCGGACGCGGTTGATCCAGTTAAAATATGACCAAAAATCTTATAAGATTCAGCTATTTCAGCAGTTCAAAGAGGTTTTATATGAGGTTTTATCTGAGTTGGAGCGGTTTTAAAAAAATTGATATGATCGTAGGAAGATAAATATTAGACCTGAGATGCCAGCGGTGCAGTAAACAAGGGCAAAGATCATGCCACCAAAAGCCCAAGCGATTCCTTGAATACCAACAGTTTTACATTTAGAGCCTTCTCTAACAACCCCCATGACGGTTAAGACGGTTATATAGAGAAACAGAAAAGTAGCAACGAACTCAGCTATTCCGGCTCTGTAAAACGACCATGAAGTCAGCTCAGACGGCTCAAAGAGCGGAGCCGGTGGTGGCTCTTGGTAATCCTTCGGCTCATCTTGGCTTTGAGCCGCAATTCCAATCGGCTGTCTCTCTGGGAACTTGTTAGCTCCCAATGATACATCCTGCTCCTTTGCTTCCATCTCTTCTAGATGCTTCTGCTTTCTTCGGTGGTTGTTTTGTTTTTGTGGTGTGTTGTGTCAGTGGTGTGAGTGAGTTGATGAGGTGCGGATTTATAATCAGAATTTGTTCTAGTTAACGGAAGTGAAGGTGGAGGTGGTGGGTCCTACTTTGCGTAATATGTTGAATATTTTAATGTGGTTTGGATAGAGACCAATCATTATTGAAGGGTTTGTCCTAGCTGGAGTGATTTTAATCACTTATGGTAAGACCCACCATGTTCCGCGCAGTACTGGAACATGGATTTATGTTGGAACTAACTTGTTCATTCAAATTCTATTATTCTATATAGAATATCGATTAATATTAGTCCACATAATTAATATTTAATATTTTAAGAAAAATTTAAATTATAAATTTTCACTAGAATTGTTCCTCTACAATTTTAAGGACTATATTGTTCATTTCTTTTTACTCCAAACAAAATACAAAAACAATATGAAAATACACAGAAGGGTAAATTGGAAAGGGGGGAATAAAAACACTGGTCCAAATTCCACGTGTTATTTGGCTGGGTTGCAGGCTTGCAGCTGGGCGGTGCCCATCATCGTCAAGACGCTCACATCACGTAAACTTGCGCCTCTGAATTGACACGTGTCCCAAGAAGTTTAATTGTATTTTTTCATTAATTTAATTGATTGATAGTATAATAAGTGTCAGTAAGTTTTTCTTTTGCTTCTTTTTTTGGTGTGTTACAAATGACTTTTAATAGCTTTGGTGCAAATTTGATTGAAACGAGAGTTATTATAGTGATGTTTTGTATATATCTATAGAATGTCTTTATTTCTTTTCAGTTATAATATTATTTATATTTATTGGTGTTAGTATAGTCTCTCATGTTTCCTATTTATTTTACCTTTTTTTATAATTGAAATTTAGGAGAAGTTCTTTTTTTTTTCTTGGTCTTTTTTCTCTAAAATGCATTTTGCATCAGAATATTTTAAAGAAACTCTATACAAATTGTTTTGTTTTTTAAAAAATGGAAAATTAAAAGCAACACACAAACCCGATAGGTTAGGCTGCTACTCAAGGCAACAACAAATATATTATTTAAAAGTTAAATACTCTCTCCTTTGAATAGTAGAAGATTTTTTTTTGTTACAATAAAACTTTGAATTAGATAGATAAAAGTCATAAAAGTATAAAACCCTAATTTACATATTTCGAATATTAAAATATTTTTCATCGTTGAGAAATTATTTGTAAAACATGGTTGGCACATGGCTCAACAATTACCTAATCTCAATTCCATTATTAAAGTCAATTATCACTTAATTAAAATTACAAATTGTCTCCTCTTCTCTTCTCGAGTGAGAGCATTTTTAATTGTTTGTTTTGTTTTTATCTTCCTCGATGAGACAATGATTAAATCTAAATACTGTTGGAATGCTATCACTATAACACGAGCTTTCTTTTTTGCAGTTGAATTAAAGTAGCTTTTTTTTGGACATGGGATCCAGAAGTTGTTAGCCAAAAAGCAAAAGAAACAATTAGAATATTCTAGGAGCATTATTATAGTAATTGCATTACCTAATGCGCATTAATTTAGTAAATTGATTAGCCTCAATGACTTGTCTGGATAACATTAAAAAATAAAAAAACGGTTCCTGATCACTTTGATTAATGAATTGTGAATTGTGAGCCAAATTTTTAGGTATCTTATGCAATTTTTCTTTGTCATTCTACTCTGGCAAATTTTATTAAGGCATCAACTCCAGGCAGATTTTGGTTGTCAGGGCCCTTCTATATCTACTTTATCTGTTTTGTGGCTTTGAATTAAGAAACACATACAAACATAGCTAGGCAGCTCAGATCACCTTTTTGCAATTCGTATATGCTTTCCTGTTGAGAGAGGCCATTCCAGATTCACTCAGACTTTTGATCCTTCTTTTTTATATTTTCATAGGATAGAATTGATAGTGTAAAATTGATTTTTAGAAAATTGATTTTAATAAATTTAAAGTTTAAACAAATTGATTTGTGTTTTGTTAAAGGTATTTTAAAAGTTTGTTCAAAAATATTGATTTCGTTTAAATGATAAATGTAGAACCACTTTTGATGTATAAATGTATAAAGTTTTTGTGGATTCTACACCTAAAATTGATTTTAATTGATAGAAAAACTAATAATTGTTGACATCTATCAGAATCAATTTTAAACACCCATAATCAATTTTATTAGAGTTAATATTTAGTTTGATTCCTCAAATGAAAAGTTTAGTTTAGTCTCTGACATTAACAAATTTTCTAATTAGTTCGTGAAATTTTCAAAAGTTATTTAGTTTAGTCCATAAAATTCTGTGTTGTTTAGTTCTTGATTTTTACAACTTAATATCAATTAAGTCTCTGACTTTTACAATTTAGTATATTTTGTTCTATAATGATCAAACTGATACTTAGATGTAAAAGTCAGGGACCTAATTGATACTCCCTCAGTTCCAAAACTTTGGTACTTTTAGTTTATCACGTTTGTTCCAAACAATAGTACTTTTCAAAGGTTGTGGATTTTCTTGGCAGCTTCTCTTAGATCGAGTTCCCGCTCGTCTAATTTTTTTTTAGAAGGGTCATTTTGGATATTGCTGCTTTGGATTGTAGTTTGTGTGAGAAAGCCTAAGAGTCCTCCCTTCATTTCCTCGGTACTTGTAGATTTGCTTAAGCACTCTTGGTATGCCATTGTTTAGTTTTCCCATTTGTGTGTGTGTTAGGTTATGACACTTGCCAATTCGACTATTAGACCAAAAAAACAACTTAACACAATGTAATCAGAACAAAAAATGCGGAAAAAAATCAACACAATACAACACAAATGGTAGATACTAAGATTCTTTAACCGGTTGGTAAAATTTTTTACTTCAAGAGATTAATCTTTACAATTGTGCCGTTTTAAAAAAAAAAATATAGATTCGGTATTATTGACCCCTCATGGTTAGTCACAATTAAAAAAATTCCAAATAATATATGGCTATGTGGTCACTGATAGGTGTCTCTTTCTTTCATTTTAGAGAAGCCTACCACATATTTGAATATTTGTGTGGTCACTGATAGATGTCTCTTTCTTTCATTTTAAAGAAGCATACCACGGATTTGAATATTTGTATGGATAAAACTTTGAGAAGTGGGTGATTATTTCTCTCCTGTTATATTATATTATCATCATTCTCAAAGTTAGTGACAATACACCAAATGTTAAATTATGTCATGATTTAATTCTTGAGACCGTCTATGAAATTAGAGCCACGGGATTTTGTTGTTAATAAAGCTACAGACTTAATCTTATGTCATGCCATAACATATAAAATACCTAATTTGCCTCCAATTTTCCATAATTTCATCAATTTATTGAAAAATAACCAAAAACAGAAAAACTACAACAGGGTTACGTATAATGAAAGAAACTGCACGACTAAATTAATCTTTTGCACCGCTTTATCTAATAGGGAAGGATAAGTTCATTTTATAATTGCTTTTCAATCACTTAACCTTTTATTGAAAGCAAAAGGAAAACCAATTCTTGCGGTTGTTATAATGCTGTCGTCGTCATCATCATCATTAGCGGAAACACAAAATTATCTATTACTTTTTTTATTGGTTTTTAAGGTGAGGGATCAAGTAAGTCTTTCACCGGTATACCAATTAAATTAATCATAGATTGTAATATAAAATGTTATTAAAGTTTGAAATTTCACGCTGATTGAGTCAAGCTCAATCACTCGTAACATTTTATATTATATATGACGGTGAATTTGACTAGTACATCAGTGATAAACAAACACGAATGCTACGTCAATTAATAAGGTGACACGTGAGATCTTTTATTGATCAAATTTGAATAGAGTAAACATTCTAAAAATTGTAAAAATAGTGGGACTAAAATTGTGGAATAAAACTAGGAGGCTAAAATTGTGGATTAAAGTAAAATAGAAGATCAAAAGTGCAATTAATCCTAAAAAAATAGAGGATATATACTGCTTTGTAGTTTTCATGGGCCATGATCAATTCCAAGTGTAATGATCCAATTGCTCGACTCATACTTCTTACAACCCCCTCCCTACTCACAAGACACCCACCTCCCTACCCTTACAAAAATACAAATTATCCCTGCCAATTTTAAAAAACTCTCTCTCTATCATTCTTCCTTCTCCTACCCATCTTCCCTTACACATCCCTCATAAACCCCACACATCTCATCCCATCTCTCCACTCCACACCATAACCTACTGTAAACTACACATCCATCAATCACGTGGTAGCCATCATCTTCTTTTTAGACACCTATTAAGGTATGTTTCCCTTCAACCCAATCATCTATTTCACCCAGAATCTATGTTGTTATTCGTTTTTCTTCCTCTGGAATCGCGGGAATCGCGCTTGATTCGAAAGTTAACAACCGAACTAGTTCGAAAGTTAATTTTCGTACGTGTAAAAAGGAATGTCTGTGTTTAATTGTTTCAGAAGTTAAAGTCCGTACCTACGAAAGGGATGTTTGAGTTTTGTGAGTTCAAAACTAAACTATCGTACCGATTCGAAAGTTTACATTTGTACCACAATAGTTTTTCAGATTCTGCAGAAAACAATTTTTTAACATTGTCTTTTGTTTTTTTATGTTTTACCTAGTGATATAAAAAAGGCAGAAATAAATTGGTACAGAAGGTGATGCCTCAATGATTTTAGACCATACTAGTTCGTTCAAAACTGAACAAATAATTACCCAACTGATAATCACATTGTTCTCAAACAAATACACAATGCACGTTCAAGGTTACGGTCGAGTCTACATCAGGGTAGGGATGAACTCCAACTATTGATGAGTTATTTGGACCGTGTTAATTACGTGTATTGGCATAGAGTCGGAGATGGGACTTCGATTGTCAAAGACATATTTTGGGCACATCCAGGCTCGATTGAGCTTCTAAATAGGAGTTGTCTTTATCATCGTTAGATCTGACAAAGCTAGAGGTAAAAGGGGGACGAGAGATAAAATTATTTTTGGCTGTAAGAAGCATGGGAAATTCACCAATAATTCTAGAGTCATCGGGTCAAAGAAGCGTAATTGTCTATTTAAGTTAAGAGCTACATATACGGTTCGTGATGGGGGTTGGCGCTTGAGGGTTAGGTATGGACTCCACACACATGAGCTGCTTACAACCTCAACTGGCTCCGCAATGTTTGCCCCAACTATATAGGCAACGTTACATCTACATGTCTTCCTTGAAGGGTCTTAGAACTGATATTCAGGAGCCGATGAGATTGATAGAATCTGAGAAGTATTTATATTGGAGCAGGAAAGCTGAGGGCACAGATGTGGTCAGTGACATCATGTGGACACATCCTACTTCTATCAAATTATTCAGATTGTTTCTGAAGGTTCTTATTCTAGGTAGCACTTACAAGACCAACCAATACAGAATACCTCTATTGGAGATTGTGGTGTCACTTCAACCAAGATAACCTTCTCGGTTGCATTTGCATATTTGGCACATGAGCGTAAGTCTCATTTTACATGGGCATTACAAATGTTGAAAGATTTGTTCGATATACACGCCCTATCACTTAAGGTGTTCTTGACTAACAGGGATTTGGGTCTTATGATTGGCATTCATGATGTATTTTTGTGCTCTATAAATTTGCTTTGTGTGTGGCACGTAACTAAGAATGTGAAAGTAAATATTAAAGAGTATGTGCACATGGATAGGCAAGAGTCAGTGATCTCTCTTTGACACAGTCTTATTGATTCACTCGACGAGGTTGAGTACTAACAGAGGTTGAAGATATTAGAGGACTCATGTGTCAATTTACCCCTTCTCATTAAGTACTTGCATGACACATGGTTGACTCCTCATAAGCACAGATTTATTTTGGCATGGATTAACCGAGTGGCACACTTAGGGAATACAACCACCAACATGTATCCTTAATTTTGGTTGACTTTACATTGTTTTACATGGATGTTTAATTTTGTTTTTATTTAAGGGTTGAGTGGGCCCATTGGGATTTAAAGAGGGCGTTGGGGAATTCTGGAGGAGACTTATGCAGGTGTTGGGAATAGATGAATGGTATGCTTAAGATACATTTTGATAAGGTTGTGCACTCTAGAAAACTATTACCGTGGGTTCCTCTCCATTTCCACTCTTACGTTGTAGAAATTATTGATATGGAAGGGGATGGTAATTGTGGTTACCGTTCAGTTGATATGAAAGTTGACCGTTAATTCGAGAAGAACTAATTCATGAAATAACCTCACGTTATGATCTATATTCTCAAAGACTTGCAGAAATTGAGGAGTCAGTGTTATTTAGGGGTTATGGGAGGCAAGACAAGGACAAGTGGCTGAGCATGCTTGAGATGGGGTACATTATATCTACCAAATATAATGTCACCCAAGTTGAATTATCTTTGAAAAGCTCATATACTTATTTGCCTTCGAAAGGTTCTTAATCATCTACTAAGAGTCGCAACATCATCTTTGTTCTTCACGTGAACGACTGTTATTGGGTGCATGTTGCGCTCTTGCCTGAGTGTCCATTGCCTCCAATTGGTCTTCAATGAGAGCACTTTTCATCTGATGAAGCTACGTCATGGTTGAATTATTATATGGGGCATTTCCAACTCTGGGTGTCTTTGGCTCCGGTCTCGAAACCACCATCTCATCCGCCAAAGATTGTAGACTTAAACCTGATTTTGATTGACATTTCACTAATATTTTGGCACTAGTTTTTTGTAATTAATATTCATTATTTATTTTTTTTAGATTTTATATTTTAAAATGCTGAATTTATTTATTTCTTATTTTAAAAACGAATTTATCTAATTAATAGATAAATCTGTTTGTACAAAATTACAAAACAGAAGTATCTTTTTAGTAGATAAATCTGTTAGCTAAAATTATCAATGACGAAATTATCAATCTCTTATGTATTTTTGTTTTGTTTTTTTAAAGGTAATAGATTTATGTTGTTTAACTTACTTCCGTTATCTTGTCAAAAAAAAAAAACTTACTTCCGTTATAGAAATTTTTTTACATACGGAATTACCATATTTAAAGGTAAATCCGTTTTGGGTTTTTTTTAATAAACGGATTTACCTAATACTGTGGTAATTCTGTTCAAGTCTAAATGTCAAGGGTATTTTCGGAATTAGACAATATGTGGGGGGTATTAGGGTATATTGTGGGGGTAAAAGAAAAATAAAGTAAAAGTGGGTATGAAAATCTTGAGCCCAAAGTTAATTGGAGGTATACCCAGTAACCCAGACGTGAACACATGAGTAGCAGGGTTTAGTTATACATTGTGAAAAAAAAGGGTTCAGCGTTCTTCGCACACCACAGCCATGGCGTCCACAATCGACTCCCGTGACCTAGACGAGGGGTTCGGCGGCGAAACCTACAAACAAAAACGTGAACAAGCGCAAGCAATCGAGGACACTAAGATCAATGGAGTCTCCTCCATGGAAATCGACGATGCTATCCCTCCACCAGCAAAGAGATCAGCGATTTCATCATCATCATCATCAGATCCTGCGTCGGGAACAGTGTTTAAAGAGAAGCGGATCCAAACGGCGTATCAGGCAAGGTTAAGGCAGTCGAATGCAGAGATTCGGTTGAGAAAGGCTGAGAACAAGAAGAAGAGAGAAAAAAGGGAGAAGAAGGAAAAAGAGAAGATTCTTAGATCTGGTACTAAGTTTGAGACAAATTCTAAACCTAAAATTTTGAAGAAGATTTCTAAGTCTAATCAGAATGCGTTGGTCTCTCATTGGATGGAGAAATTTAGTTTTTAACTAACGTATTTGTGTCACCAGTTCTAGTAGGTCAGGTGCATTTTCCTTGCATTTTAGTACTATTTTACTGCATAGTAGGACTAACCCTAGTGTATAATATACTACACTTTCCTATTGTACTTGCATCTTTACAATTTCAGCAATGTATTCCGTTCTGCACCGTACTTCCGATCTTTAGAGGGTGGTCTGAGGTAGTTAGTGGTTGATGTCCTTAGTCGATAACTGTATCCGATCCTAGCTGGTGTTGTACCTGCAAAGTCACTCCGATGCTGAAGTCAGAGGAATGGTATTAAGTGAATGATAAATATGAGAATGCTTACCTTTGATGAGGCAATGAATGTTGTATTTATAGAGTGGGATGGGGTTGATTCCAATGAATCAGGTCCGTCCGATCTGGTGGTTTGATCTGAGCCCTTGATGTTTGGATTGAGCCCTATTGACATTGGGCTTACAAGGGGTGTGAATAGATGCCAGGGGGTGTATATAGCAAAAAGCCATTCCATAACATATTCTAGAAGGTATGAACTGCACTCTTCTGTACTAGCCATTTAAAAAATATATTGATTGTACTACCTCTTCATTGAATGAATGCAATTTAATCTAATCTAATATTGTATCTTCTATTTATACAATGATATCTCACTCAAACTACCAACGTTAGCCTCCAAGCTTAATTGCCATTTGTCCTTTCTATAACAAAGAAAAAGGCTACATTAGTCATTTGCAATTGTACTCTAAATGGTATGTCTTTTGGAGATACCAATATGTTAGACTGAAAGTTGTAAATGGGTTATGGTACCCTTGTATCATTCATTAATTTAATTTGACTTATAAAAAAAAAATCATATTAAAACTGACGGGACAAAATTGTAGAATACCAGCTTTTTTAAAGATTCAGTTCTGTCACTCTCTCGCTCTCTCACTAATTTTCTTTTCTCCTTCACGACAAACCCTAAACTAGAGAATATAAATTACTTTCTTTCAATCTCATCATCCAATGTGCCATGGTCAAAGAGAGAATAGAGAGCTTCGAAGAGGGAAAGGAGAGAAAATGAAAGAGGTAAGGAAGAGAAGAGGGGAGAGAGAGGGATGGAGAGAGAGAGAGAGAGGAATGAAATCGTGGTGAGAGAGAGGTGAAGGAGAGAGAGTTGCGAACAGAGATGAAGGAGATACATAGCTTCAAAACCCTATATATCCCCCATCATTACAATTTCAGCCATGAGCTGTATGTACTCGTGTACTAGCCATTTAGAAATGTAGCTGGCCTTGAAAAGGCGAAGCAAGCTTTAATGGAGATGATTATTTTGCCAACAAAGAGACGAGACTTGTTCACTGGTCTTCGAAGGCCCGCTAGAGGTATTGCCTTGGAAGCACATTCCATTGGATTATGTAAGAGAATAGTGGTACAAATTATAATTATAGAATGAAAATGACAAGTGTTGAACTGCTAAACCTTTTCATTAGATGACAAGAAGTATTGCCTTGGCCATTCCATTGGTTTGTTTCTCTTTGGTCGCTCTGATAATGGTAAGACAATGCTTGCCAAAGCAGTGGCTTCAGAATCAGATGACAAGAAGACAGACTGTCAAGAAAGAATAATCTATAGGGACAAGACAACGATTGTAGTCAATAGTTCATTGAGGATATTGTTTAGTAACTCTTCGAAAAGAACCCTTGCATTTCAGTGATTTTTCGTTTGATGCTTAGTTCATAGTGCAACTCTAATTGATTATCGTTAGACTATAATTCTTAAGAGAGCCGATTTTAAAATGGTATCTTGGGTGCTTTTTTATCTTCTAATTAAAGTAGGCAGATAGATGACTTGAAATTTTTATTAAACAACTCTAGAGTCATTTTCAAATGTTAGGAAGATTAGTTCTTTATCACAAAAGTTTATCCGTGTTTGTAACTGTCTCTGTATGACCAGCATCATGTGACATGCACTATAAACTAATTGTCCTGAATTATTGTCTCTTATGATGGCTGCGTTGTCAAGTTATGCTATCTTGTGTTTAACAGTAAAATTTTCTCTTCCTGGAGCCGTCCTAGTTAAATAAGTGAATTTTCCGAGCAGAAAGAAAAAGTTACTTGCTTTGTGTCTAAATTCCTCCACTTCAATTAATATTGATTTTTTATTATCTAACTACAGATTGATAGTATAGTGTCCACAAGGATGGCCAATGAAAATGATGCCAAATAGTTGCAGTTGCTCATCTTTATTCCCCTTTGCAAATGACATTATATGATTAACATTCTCTTTCAGGGAATAGTGGAATTTGAAAAACTGGTGGGAACAATATGATATAATATTCTAGAATGTCATGCTGTCAATGCGGTTTTATGGTGTGATTTTATGCTGTCAATGCTGTCAATATGATATAATATTCTATAATTAAATGATCATCAAATTTACATTCACTCTTTCACACTGGTCCACACACACGCATTGAACCAATGGTGTGAAATATCGTACATGGATGTGTGCTTTCATTTATTTTTCAGTTCTATAAATATAATTATATGTCTTGTCATCAGAGATCCTCAGTGTTTGGTTGTTCAAAAATGATTATTAGATAAATGATGTGATTCTGTGATACTATCTTGAGTAGTGGTTTCAAAATGTTGATATGAAAGATAAACCTTCGGGTTTATGATGATATTATGTTAGCGTTCAAAAACAGCTTCCTTTTTTTTCGCAACACAAATTTCCATATTGCATTTATACATTTGTTGATTGTAAGTCATCTATTGTTAGTAATAAACCATAACCTTCTCTTCTGATAAGTATATATCTTGTGATTCTTGGTGCCGCTACTCTGTATATTCTGCTTATTTATCCTTCTGAGTTATGAAGTACCAACACAAATACGGATACTGGACACGACATGTGTGCAGATACCTGTTTTAATCTAAAAAATACAAGTAATTGAAGCGTCGATATCCTACATGATACATGTCGTGTCGGACACCAGACACGTCTTCAACTGGAAGTGTTTGTGCTATACTGAGCTCTGTTATGGTCGTCTTGTACCTTTGTTTATTCTAGTGTTGTGCCAAATTCGTTTGCTTCTTATTGTTAGCCAAACAATATAAATATGAGGAATCAGACATGCAGAAAATTTTATTACGTGAGAGTTTGTATCTTCTTTTGTACGCGTTTAACTTTCTTCATAAAATTAAGATCAAGAATATATTATCGTATTATTATATTAGTCACGAACTATGAAACACGGACACCTCTGAGATTAGACGTGTCCCGGTGTCTGACACGTGTCAGTGTCCGACACCCGTACGACACTCGTACGACATGTGTCTGACACCTTAGACAAGTGTCCCCAAAAAATCTTTTTTTTCTTCTTTGCTTCGACACATCTTAGACACTTCTACAGAGATTAAAGAAGTGTCAAAGTAGTGATAATCAAGGAAGAAGTTAAAAATATTGAATTGCATTACATCCTTTTTAGCTTATCCATATAGTAGATAGAAAATGCATGTGAAAAACTATCTTATTTTGTTTAAGAACTTTTATTGTTATGAAATAAATTGCTTAATTTAAACATTTTATAGGTAATGTATATATTTAATTTAACTATAATAAATAAATAATTATATATATATGCGGTGTCCCGGTGTCCTATATTTTGGACATTAATGGTGTCCGCGTGTCCGTGTCTGTGTCGTGTCCGGTGTCCGTGTCAGAGTCCGTGCTTCATAGGTCACGAATCACGGTGCTTTGCTTGTTATTTTTTAACTAAATTCTTGAATTTTTTGTTACAGGTAAATCTAGAGATTCTTGTAAAACAAACAGAAGGTGAATAAAGATTTTGAGTCCTGATGGGAAGGAAATTTTGAGATATTCTTTTATTTTTAAAGAATTATCATTATTATTGTTTTACTTGGTTTGCAGGATACTCTGGAAGTGATCTACAAGCCTTGTGTGAAGAAGCTGCAATTATGCCAATTAGAGAGCTAGGCAACATTCTCACTATCAAGGCAAATCTGGTATGCTAATTCTAAATTGCTATAATTTTATATGTGGATTAGTATTAATCTTCCAAATGATAACCTCCCTTTGTTGTTAAATTTAGAATAAAACTTATATATAGGTACTGGTAATCCTATTCCTCACATAAAAAAATTAGGTAACTGCTAGAAACTACCCAAAGAGTGTAATTTAATCAGCAACTGTTTTGCATGTTAGCAAAAACAAAAACTTACACTTTCTCTCTGGACTAGGACGGACAACACCTATGGAATTATGGAATTGTACCTAAGCAATGCTCTTAAATTTAATTGTTTTTCGGTTTTACTTTTACAGGTAAGAGGATTGAGATATGAGGATTTCAAGAAAGCAATGGCTGTGATTAGACCAAGTTTAAATATAAGTAAATGGGAAGAGCTTGAGAGGTGGAATTGAGGAGTTTGGTTCCAATTGAGGTCTTCTTATTTAAAAACATTCTATTATGATGCATGCATATGAATAAAATTCAAAGAAAATGTACAGTAATGAATTAGAACAAGAGAAGGACATCAAGGTTAGTGGCAAAAATGAAACAGTCTGAAGCTATTTTGTAGAACTTTGGCTGCCATCATATAAGTTATAAATACTTATTTTAATGAAACAAAGTTAGAAGATATTTCCGTCAAAAAAAGTTAGAACCTACTTGGATTAGGTGATAATTAATATGTAATGATTTGTCTAATATTTTTTAATTAACTTGGATAAAATGATAAATAAACACTTGAATTCGAATTTGAAAGTTGGCGTCTTTATGTTGTTGAAATCCCAATACAACCGGTAGTAGTAGTAGTAGTAGGGACAATGCACACCTTTGGAAAACTAACATTATTTTGAAAGAGAAAACTTACAAATTTTAGTTCAATACTAAATCTCATGATCGTATTATATGTAGTATTGAAGATTTTGCCTTCAAAGTGTTTGGCAAAAAAGAAAATAGGGTTAAATATGTTTTTTTTTCCTATAAAATTTGAAAAATTTGTTTTTAATCCCTGTAAAAAAATTTACTCACTTTTAGTTCTTACATTTTCTTAACACCAATGTTTTTAGTCTTTCTTAACTTTTAGTATCGTTTTTTGGGCCTTTTAATAGCACTTTCAAATTGATATTAAATATCATGTGAGTGACATTTTTTAGAATGACTAAAAACAAAATTGCGAATTGCGATCACATGAAAAACACATCAAAATTCTCAAAATTTGACGGAGGAAAATGTAAGGATTAAAGTGAATGACATTTTTTATAAGCACTAAAAACAAAATTCTCAAAATTTAAATGAACAAAAAACATATTCAACCCAAAAATATATATTATTTTGCCTTAGATATTAAGCTGGTTTTCATGTAGAAAATAAATAATTATTCTCATTTTTTGACTGGAGAAGGAAATATATCATACTTTAAGGTTTAATGATTAATTTACGATTTTTTCAAACAAAAAATAATTTATCATGGTGTATGTTTTAGCCAAATGACTTTTTTTCAAGATTAACGAGGAATAAAGATTTTAATTAAGTTGATAAAATAAAATTGTATAAAATAATATCTCCAAGATTTTCTGTTTTAATTTTAGGTGATGTGAAACTGCTTTTAAGAAAATATAAACTACTTGTCAAAAAAAAAATATAAACTAATTGGGTAGGTAGAATAGTTTTTTTTGGTCGAAACTAGGTATCCACTGTCGAACGCAATGACTAATCATCTCGCTGGATTAGAGACACCTCGAATGTTTTATTGGATAGGTAGAATATAAAGTAAGCTTGCAAAATTGCAAAATAATTTAAGATTGCGGAGCTATTTGAATATATTAAAATAATTTTCATTCTTATTTGTTTATAATGGAAGGGGTGCACGGTCTCTTTTTTTTTGCTGTATTATTGATACACAGTATCAATTGATTTTGCCAGTTTTTGTCATACCAATATCTAAACTCGAGACTTTGGGATGAGATCTGATCCCAGTTACCATTCATACCAACGCTTATTGTATGTGTAAGTCATATATTTTTTTTTTATTGTTAGTTACTGTGCGTGTGTGTAAGTCATATATGTTATATCTAGATTGGGTTTTCAAACTTTTGACTTTTGTTTTATAAGTAAGCTTTCATTATTAATAGCATATTAAATAGATGTTAGAAATGTAAATATGAAAATATAAGAGCTTGTTAAAAAAGGGTTACACTTACTCTAGCTAGACTATGGGAACCGCCTTTGTTTGCCCCTGATAAATTCAACTGAGACAAAATTTGAGACATCATCTTGCAAGCATTAGAAGTATGGTCCCATAATTTTAAATTCCCACTCTTCCACAAACTCCACACCAAAGCTGCAAATTGTGTTTGCCCTGATCAAGACATTGAGCAATATGTTGCCATCTTTCAAACATTGAGCCCTTCTTGGACACTATAGGGAAAAAAAACAAATTATCTTTTGATTGATCAGAAAAGGGCATGTCTTGCAATCGAGTTCTATTGGGCAACATATTTCTACAAAGAGAAATACTTTACGGGACGAAACTTACAACCTGTGTAAAAACAAATTTAAGCATTCATCGCTTATTACAATAAATCAATTTTATGCTTTGTTTTTCTAATAATTCACAGGATAAATAGTCAATTTGGTCTCAATCACGCTGTTTCCTTCTCTCTTTCTTTCTTGAATCTTCTTGCTTCTTCTTTCTCTCACAAATCCTCTGCTAGGGTTTCTCACAAACCCATCAATTGCAGTGAATTGAAGCTTGATTATGCTTCAATCTTGCAATACAAAGACGCTATGATAGGTAGTCAACAAAACCCCTCTCCTTTTCCCTTCGATTTCTCAAGATTCATAAATCCTAATCTGTGTTTACCCTTCGCAGGTACTTCAAGTTTGTGAATCACAACGAAGATGAACCACGAGGTAACGAATAACCTTCCTTCACAGTTTCTTTTAATTTTGATTCTTTTTCTTCGTTGAAACTCAAACCCTAATCTGTTTGTGTTTCAACTACTATTGCATGTATGTTGATGTGCCTGATGAGTTCACAAATCTTCAACACTATGAAGATTAAAGCCACCAGTAACAGAGGTAGATCCCTTTCCCACTTGTTCTCTTTTAATTTCACTTTCTGTTTGGGTTTGATCTGAACAAATACTAACCTATTTGTTCTTTCTTTGCTTGCAAGGTACACTTTACCAAGACGAAGCACAACACACACACAGACCTAGAAATACAGAAGAGTATAGAATAGGGAAGGGAAAATTGCAAAAGCAGCTTGTAAAGAAATATGCACAATGTAAATTTTTATTGATTTGAAAAATCTGTACATAGGATGGTTTATTTACATGTAATTTATAGTTTTCGCTAGACCTAGATGTTAGAAAGAGTTTGTGTTAGTTACAAACTCGATTTGTTGTGTAACAAACTAGTTAACCACTTTTGAAATTGTAGAGGGACATTTTTAAACTCACTATAACGGCTAGAAATGTAAAATAGCCGTTATTTATATTCTAAGGGTGTTTTAGGAATTTTAGATCAAATTCTAACATTACCAAGCCTTTGAGAACATATACCCCGTTATTTACATGTTAGAACTTATTTTAAGAGTTTGGGTACGTCGGAAGTAAAGGAAGGGAGACTTGATCGTATTTTTGCTACTCAATCTTGGTTGGATACTTTCCCTAATAATAGATTTGTGAATGGAGTCTCGGATAAGTCGGATCATAGTCCTTTGTGGTTGAGGTTGAATTACTTGGAGAGAATCTTGAGGAGGCGTGAGTTTCGGTTCGAGAATAGTTGGCTTGAAGAAAATGAGCTTCCCTTGGTGGTTGAGGAGAGTTGGAGTCGTAGTGACGGGTTGGGCTTCCTTGATAAATTAAATCATTGTACATCGGCGGTGGATGCTTGGGGTAAGAAGCTTAGATCAAGGTACCGGGATGAGATCAATGAATGCCGTCGCTTAATTGATGAATTGCGTGTCATGCCTGGTGGGGGTGAGGATCCGATGGTTATAGAGACCAAGAATCGTCTAAGCACTTTGTTAGCGCAAGAGGAGGCTTTTTGGAGACAACGTGCTAAGGTATATTGGTTGCGTGACGGGGACACTAACTCTCGCTTCTTTCATGCGATGGCTAGTGCACGGCGGAGAAGGAATCACATTTCAAAGCTAGTTACAGAGGATGGTGTGGAAGTGACGGACCAGCAGGATATTTGCGCAGTGGCTAGGGGTTATTTCGCAAATCTTTTTCATGGTGGGGGAGGTGACTATGGGAGCGTTATTGATCATGTTCAGCCACGGGTATCGGATAATGATAATCACTTATTGGTGCGTCCTCTTGAGATTGAAGAATTCAAACAAGCTCTTTTTCAAATGCATTCCGACAAAGCGCCAGGACCGGATGGGTTAAATCCGGCTTTCTTCAAGAGGTTCTGGAATTTATGTGGAGTGGAGTTGTTTAACATTGGTAGGGAGTGGCTGGTCATGGGCGAATTCCCCCCTAATATAAATGATGCTAATATTGTGCTAATTCCAAAGGTGGAGAATCCTACGTCTATGAAAGATCTTCGGCCCATTTCTCTTTGCAACGTCATTTACAAGATTATCTCGAAGGTACTTGCTAATAGATTAAAACCTCTACTTCCAAAGTTTATTGCTCTTGAACAATCTGCCTTTGTGGAAAATCGATCTATTCTTGATAATGTGTTGGTGGCGTTTGAAACATTACATCATTTGAAGTGCAAAACAACGGGGAAGAAGGGGGAGCTGGCGCTAAAAATTGATATTAGTAAGGCTTATGATAGAGTGGATTGGGTCTACTTGCAGCGTATTCTTGTGAAGATGGGATTTGATGACCAATGGGTTCGGTGGATGCAAATGTGTTTGGAAACAGTTACTTACTCAGTTATGATAAACGGTGAAAAAGTGGGACCTATCATTCCAGGGAGAGGACTGAGGCAGGGTGACCCACTGTCACCTTACCTATTTATATTGTGTGCAGAGGGTCTCACTACTTTACTACAGAGAGCTGAGAGCAGAGGGGATATTCATGGTGTGAAGGTGTGCAGAGGGGCTCCTTCTCTCTCACACCTCCTTTTTGCTGACGATTGTTTCTTGTTTTGCAGAGCCGATGCTAGAGAGAGTAGGCATCTCAAGGATATTCTTAACACCTATGAGAGAGCATCGGGGCAAGCTATTAACTTACAAAAATCTGAAATTTATTTTAGCAGGAATACTTCACAGGAGGCTCGCTTTGATGTTACAGCTATATTGGGAGTCACAGAATGTCTTGGAACGGGCAAATATTTGGGACTTCCGTCTATGATTGGAAGAAACAAGAAACAACTCTTTGGCTACCTGAGGGATCGGATTTGGAGGAAGATACATCATTGGTCGGGGAAGCACTTATCTAAGGCTGGCAGGGAAGTCTTAATCAAGTCAGTTGCTCAATCCATTCCAACTTATTGTATGAGCACCTTCATGCTTCCATCTACACTGGGTGAGGAGCTTGAAAGAATGATGAATTCATTTTGGTGGGGTACGAACCGTGGCACGAGGAGGGGTATTCATTGGTTGAGTTGGGAGAAGCTATCGGTTAGAAAGGAGTTTGGAGGTATGGGCTTCCGTCATCTTCATGGCTTCAATTTGGCAATGCTGGGGAAGCAGGCATGGCATCTTGCTACTCGTACAGATACTATTGTAAGTAGAATCTTTAAAGCTAAATATTATCCTAATGATGACTTTATGGGGGCTCGCTTGGGCCATAATCCCAGCTTTGTTTGGCGTAGTATCTTCTCTTCCCGGGTAGTTGTGAATTTGGGGGCACGTTGGAGAATTGGGAATGGCGACAAAATTTCAGTTTGGAGAGATCCGTGGTTGAAGGGACGTAGTGATAGCTTTGTTAGATCACCTATGGCTCAAGGGATGGAAGAAATGAGGGTTAAGGACTTGATGAACCAAGACAATAGTGGTTGGAATTATGGCTTAATTGATCAACTTTTTTGTCAAGAAGAGGCTATGCTCATCAAAAGCATGCCAAGGTACAGTGACTTGGAGGAAGATAAATTATCTTGGTGGCGGAGTCGGTCCGGTCTTTATTCGGTTCGCTCGGCTTACTATGCGCTTATGGATACTCCGGAAATTATTAATAATTCACATGCTAGAATTGACGGTGATTGGATGTCCATTTGGAAAGCGGGCGTTCCACCGAAAGTTAAATTATTAATTTGGAGGCTTGCTAGGGGGTGTCTTCCTACTCGTAGTAACTTGGTTAAGAGACATGTTGATTGCACCGTTTTGTGTCCTTTTTGCGAACAAGAAGAGGAAACAGATAGTCATGTTTTTTTGGAGTGTAGCGCTGTACAGGAAGTGTGGCAGAAGCTGGACTTGTTGCTGCCCTTTCGGGTTGCAGCAGAAAACGCAGCAACTCTGCGTGATGCCATTTTTTCGATGCTGGGTTCGTTGTCCGTGACTAGTAGAAACAGGTTTTTAATGGGTATTTGGGCTCTTTGGCGTCGCCGTAATGACAAGGTTTGGGCTGGGGTGTTACAACCGGTTGAGCAAGTCGTTCACACCGTGAAGGATATGTTTGACGCTTGGTTTGGAGCGCGCCAGCAACAACACCATCCTCCTGTGCTCTCGGGCCAGCAGCTGCCACGGGTATTGAGGTGGGTTCGGCCAGCAGCAGGAGCTTTAAAATGTAACGTCGATGCGGCAATTTTTGCGGAAGACAACAAATATGGTATTGGTTTGTGTATTCGAACGTCCACAGGTGATTTCTATAGAGGCAAAACTATGTGGTTCCATGGAGTCCCAACACCGCAAGAAGCGGAGGCAATTGGTCTTAAGGAAGCATTGGCTTGGTTGGAAGCTTTGGGGCTATCTTCTGTTTCCATTGAACTGGACTGTGCTCCAGTTGTAAATGGCTTGAAGGTAGAGCCTTTGCCGAATACCGAGCTTGGTACTATTTTATTGTATTGTCGTAATAGATTACGTCTTTTTCCTAGCTTTGAGGTTAGCTATATTCGGAGACAAGCTAATCTTGTTGCTCATACGTTAGCACGGGCATCAAGATTGTTTGCTAGTTCCCACGTTTTTGATTTCATTCCAACCTGTATTGAAACAATTCTGTTTAATGAAATGAATTAAGTTTGTTCTTGTCAAAAAAAAAAACTTATTTTAAGAAAAACTTAATCAAAAAAATCTGATTTATCATTAAATATTATTATTATTTTGTTTTACACATAAAAAATAATAGAAAAACAAAATTTACAAAAAAAATACAAGTTAACGTAAACAAAAAGACTTACCCACTCCTTCTCATGTCCCTATCACCACTTATCTTTTTATGTTTTCCCATTTACTTATTTTTGGTTATTTTATTTTATCTGTTTTAAAATTAACAAAGGTTTCTTTATAAAAGTAAGGTCTGACCATTTTTGAAACCAACCCTCTTCACGTGACTCCGTCTCATATCACTCTTATTTTATCATTTAAATTTTATTTTATCTTAATATTTTGTTTTTTTTTTGTTATTTATTTAGGGACACTCTTTTGTCTGATATCAATAAAAATGGGTTTGATTTAGATGTATATCTTGTCTAGCCACAAATATTTTTTAGAAAAACTACGTAGTCTTTTATTGTCCGCACACGGAGATACGTAGGAGCGGGGTCTCCTCGTCAAGCCAAATTAATATTTTCCAAATAAATAACCATATTTTCTTTAACACCTGTTTTCCGAATAACTAATAAAAATGGGTTTGATTTAGATGTACATATTGTCAATCACACTTTAAGAGACTTTAGCTGTACAGCTCTGATCTTAAACCCTTTCAAAAAATTAAAATCAACCAACTAACAAACTTTTTCAGGAAGAGCTACGTGACTTTTGAGTTCCTCATTGCACCAGAGGATACGTAGGAGCGGGGCTTCCCCGTCAAGTCAAAAATTAAATTTTCTAATTTAGTCCATTATTTACTTTTTTGTGAACCAAATATTATTTCATTTACTTTTTGTGAGGTAAACATGTTTTCTAAACTCATTGATGATTTGCACAATCAAATTTAAGGTAGCTGTCTTAAAAGAGATGTTTTAAGGGTGCTGTCGTATTTAGTTTTCTTCTTTCCCTATGCATAATCGACTCCCGAATCCAACTTAGTTTACGCAGACCAAATAACCATTTTAAGTTGGGTTTTTCTTAATTTTTCTATTTAATAAATTGGGAAGTGATTCCTAAAATCACACATTTTTGAGCCGTCTTTTCTCTTCGGCACTCTCTGGCTCTTCTTTTCTCTCATTTTCATTAGGAGGAGGTGATGGGTTATTGTTGCGTAAAAACGTGATAGTGCAAGTATACACTGTCAACAAGTAATAAAGTGAAAGTAAAGTTCGTTCCCACGAGGATTAGCACTTAAACAAAGCTTAATTTAATCAACAAATTAGTGATAGTAAAAATAAAGTAAATGACACAAATGTTTGGTGACATGCAAAATAATAAAAAAAGGTATCGGGGTAATAAAATCAGATGATTGGAACAAGTTGATATGCATTCACTTTCATTAATTTCATTAAAGTGTACAAAAATGCTATGTTAAGTGCTGCAGCACTGGGTGCCGCCGCAATTGCGTATTTTCTCAAATACTAGACACTAGGGTTTTTTTCCTACTAGTTTATCTCTAGACCAGAAAGGAGTATTGTCCTAGGCTGCTGAAGCACCCGCAGTGTTCACCTCATGACTTATGCCTCCCCTATCTCTAGGGTTAAGACAAGGAACAACAATATCTCTATTATGCAACATACCATTATATCTTGTGGGGTAAATTTACAAACCATCTCTGTGAATATAAATGCTACTTAGATTAGACGGCCAATCCTATTCTAAGATGGAAATATTAAAAGCACACAAGATAAAGTACTCAACACTTAAACATAAACATTAATAACACAATAAATTCATTACATTCAGTTTTGCATCCCAACTACAAGAGTTTAGCTCATGGTGAGCTTTGACAACAAAGAAACTAACTTAAACATTAAGATAAATGAAGAAGTCATACTAAATCCCAAGGAGAGAGTTTACACTATACTCTTGAACGAAGGAATAGCTTCAGTGAATATCAACGAAGCAAGCCCAGCTCTCCAATGCAGCTTCTTCCAAGAAATGAAGCTTCCGTGTTGCTGCAGCAATGACAATTCCAGCAATAGATCTTTTAGGTAACTTGGAGAAGGCACGAAGCTTGAGGCTATCTGTTGCGTTAAAAACACACTTAGAGCAAGTGTACTCTTTCGCAGAAGTAGTATAAAAGATATCGTGTCCACAGGGATTAATTAGCAAGTAACAAACTAATCGAGATTATTTATTATTTAGACGAACGAATATTTGAATTGTAATGGAGCAAACAAAAAAGGGAAATAAATAACAATAATAAAATGCAAGAATTAATTCAATGGAGAGAGGTCTAGGGTCGTGGTTTCACTTGCAAGCTTCGATTCCTCTACGTCTAATTCTACCTGAACTTCCTTATTTTATTTAATTACCAATCCCTTTACTAAAGCTATTAATCCGTTTGGTCATTCGCGATTAATATTATTTTTCCTAAATTAACCCTAGTTTGGTCATGCTAGAATTTAAATTCAGGAAAAGCATAAAGTACGAAAAGGTTGAATGATTGAAAGACTTAATTAAAGTTTGGTCATGAATTAATTTTAGCCCCAATTATCCTATAGGTCCACCAACTAATTGCAGTACAGTCGCTGATCAACTAATTGATTATGAACATGAAAAGGGTAGCTAATCCTAATTATGTGATAAAAGCAATAGGACAATATTAATTGAAATAAAAACTAGAATTCAAATATGAAATTAGAACATAAAAGTCTCTAAACTTGCAAAGATCCACCTAAGACCCTAGAAGAGGATTTAAGTATCCATAGTGTTCAAGAACAATGAAATAAAATTAAGAGTCATAAATTACAAAGATAAAAATAACCCGGAATAGAGAAATTTCTGATCTTCAGTATTTAGTCTCCTTTTTCTGCTCCAGAGCTCTCTCACGGTGTCAAGAATAGGTAACCAAAATCTTCCTCTCTCTAGTCGTATGCGTCACTTGTGTTCTTTTTGCGTTGACGGCTTGCCTATTTTAATTCTTGCGTGAGTGGTTTTTGTTTGTGTTATGGTGTCTAGCCCCCCATTCACAAGTGAAGCTCTCCTTTTATATTAGTTCATTTTCTTTCTCTCCAAGCAGAGGATCAAGTCAAGATTTCTTCCACTTTTAATTGCAAGATATGTCAATCCCTAAATATTAGGATTTAGATCCTTCCTAAATATGTGTTGCTTGCTCTCCACTCCATGCCTCTTTCTTTCTCTCCAAGTCACATGTGCATCACTTTTAATTGAAATCTCCAAGAGGATTTTCTTCTTTTTATCACTGTGGGCCTTCTTGCATTAATGGGCTTTGGGTTTGTTTTCTTTTATTTGTTAGTCTTTCTTCTAATTTCAGCCCATATTTGTGTCATTTTTCTTTTTCTACCTTTCTGCAAATATAGAGTAATTTAAGTTAGTTATTTATTTAATCAATAATAATTACTCTAAAAATGACTCAAAAGCATCTCAAAAAAATGCACTAAATTAGAGTTTATCACTATCTCTATACCTCAAATTCGGCTTAACCTAATTTTGGGAATGTGGTCATTTATATAGAGGAGGCTAGGGATGAGAGGTAACCCTAATTGGGGAGGCGCCTTTTGTCCTTTAATGAGGGCAAAAGGTCATTTTTGCCCAAATCCCTATGTCATCAGCGAATATTTCATGATTGGCACGCACACCCACGTCTGGAGACAGCTGACAGGTGTCCTTTCCTCAATTTCCGTGTTTCTTATTACTTTCTCTCTCATGTGGTGTAATTTGGCATTGCTACCACAATAAGTGCTGCAGCAATTAAATAAACACATTCACTACAAGAAAAACTGGATTTTCCGGCGACCAAAATCCGCCGAAAATGTGGACTTTCCAGCGGATTTTTGGCGCCGGAAAAACCCTCGTCGCAAACAGTTTCCGGCGGATTTTTGGTAGTTTCCGGCGGATTTTCCGCCGGTAATTTCCGGCGAATTTTTGGTAGTTTCCGGCGGATTTTTGGTAATTTCCGGCGGATTTTAATTTATTTTTTTTGGAAAATCCGCCGGAAACTACCAAAAATCCGCCGGAAATTTTTTTTTTTTAAAAAAATTTCCGGCGGATTTTTGGTAATTTCCGGCGGATTTTCCAATTTTTTTTTTTTTTAAAAATCCGAAATTTTTTAAATTTTTTTTGAATTTTATAACTTAATATGTGTTTTAAATAAAAGTCAAAAAACAAAAGTAAAATCAAATGTTGAATGGTATTGTTGAAAAAGGAAAGAATAAAAGAGAATATGAGAAGAAATGATATATGAGAGAATAAGAACGAGGAATTATGAAGAAATAAGAATAAAATAGTGAGATGAAGAAGGAATAAGAATAAAGAAGTGAGAATGAAGAAGAAAGGAGAATTATAGAAGAGAGATATGTAGAGAAATTTTTGAAGATTAGAGAGTATGAGAAAGAAGAAAAAAGATAAGATAGAGAAAATGTAGAAGAGAATAAGAAGGAAAGAAAGAGATAAACGAGAGAATGAGATGAGTGTAGGAGAAAGTTGTATTTATAGACGAATTTTTTTCCCTCTAAATTTTTCCGGCGGATATTTAAAATTTCCGGCGGATTTTTTTCCCTCCAAAATTTTCCGGCGGATTTTTTGAAATTTCCGTCGGATTTTTGAAAAAAAATAAATAAATTTTGGAAAATCCGCCGGAAAGTCCAAAAAATCCGCCGGAAATTTTCGGCGGATTTTTGGTATTTTCCGGCGGATTTTTGCAAAAAAAAAAAAAAAAAAAAATTATAAATCCGCCGGAAAGTCCAAAAAATCCGCCGGAAATGACAAAAAATCCGCCGGAAATTTCCGGCGGATTTTTGGTATTTTCCGGCGGATTTTTGCAAAAAAAAAAAAAATTATAAATCCGCCGGAAATTACCAAAAATCCGCCGGAAATTTCCGGCGGATTTTTGGTATTTTCCGGCGGATTTTTGCAAAAAAAAAAAAAAAAATTATAAATTCGCTGGAAAGTCCAAAAAATCCGCCGGAAAGTTTCTGTGGGATAAAAATCCGCCGGAAAGTCCAAAAAATCCGCCGGAAACTACCGTGGGATCAAATCCGCCGGAAATCTATCAAATCCGCCGGAAAGTTTCCGACGGATTTATATCCGCCGGAAAGTTTTGGACAGTAAATCCACTATTTCTTGTAGTGATTAAACCACAATTGGGCACCAAAGTGCCAATTATAACAAATTCAAGCTTATACCTTAAGCCACTCAAAACTAACATATTTACAACATTAATTACTATATTGCTTGAAAATTAACAATGATTTATGCTTGAAATAAGAGGTAATAACAATCATATTTGATTGTTATCAGTTATCAGCCATTCCTTTGAGACAACCCATCACCTCGGAAAATGAGAGAAAGGAAGAGTTTGAGAGTAACGAAGAGGAGGAGTCTGAGGAAGAGAATGAAGATGATCAAGAAATTTCGGGTGTGGAGGTAGAGTTATCACAGCAAGAATCATATGAGTCCTATAACTACTATGAAATTTGTCCCGAAGCTAATCCAGATTACTAGCCACCTGAAGAAGTGAATAAGAAGAGGCAGGAGGTAACATCGTAGATTGGAATGAGTTTAATTATGAGGCTAATTATGTTGCTGAGGATGAGAATGATGCTGAGGTGAGGATGAATATGAGGATGATGCTGCTGAGGATGACGATGAGAAGTGAGCGGAAGAAATAGTTGTAATAGCTAGTTATTTATATGAAATTTGTGTGTTATGTTATCGGTCTTTATTTCTTTATTTCTTAAGTGTAGTTTGTGCGTATGTTTGTTGTTGCCAAGGGTTTTGGTCTAGTTCCCGCTTGGTCTCTATGTTATTTGCATTTTTTCTTTTTTGGGGAGTACTCTTTCCTTTTAGATGATAAAAGGTTTTAACAAGGCCCCCCACTCTTTCTTGCTTAAAGAAAGTGTAGTTTGTTATCAGTCCATGAGTATCGTGATTCTTCATTATATATTAGATGTATAACACCCAACCATTTCCTTTTCAGTTACAATTAGTTGGTATTTTATCTATTTATTGTTTTTTCATGTCATAAGATAAAGCATCTAGTCTCCATGGATTTGAGAAAGTGTTAAGAACTTTTGATACATATGTATAAACTTTTCTGCCAAGGCGAGATAGGAATATAGTATTTGTATTCTACATTCTCACGTAAGTTACGTGCAATGCAAACCAAAAAGTATTGTTATTTTCTGCCTCCAAAACATATCATGTAATATAAGCAAAGAGATACAATGCTGCTATGTGTAGTCTCCAGTGAGCCGTTCCATACGATTGTGAGTTGATGTCATCCAGATTTAACACTTGAGAGTTGATGTCATCCAGATTTAACACTTACCCATCCAAATTTTTTCTGTGACATGATCCAATGGTGACCATGAGTTGATGTCATCTCTGCTCTACTACTCATGGGTTCTCGGTGCATGCGTAATTAAAGTATCAATAGTGGCTTTTCAGTGTTTCCTTAAATTTGTGAACCTCTCTCCTTTCCGCCCTTTCCATCTATCTAGGATAGGGATCTGTCCACCCAACTGTTGACTGTACTAAGTTATAGTACTCCATCGATTTAACACTAGAATTATAGTCTTTTTCATCTAATTACTCTCTTCTCATTTTTCACACACAACTAATTACTCTCTTTTCTAATTACTCTCTTTGAGACAAAACATGATATGGCTGACAACCCATCACCTCCTCCTAATGAAAATGAGAGAAAGGAAGAGTTTGAGAATGACAAAGAGGAGGAGTCTGAGGAAGAAAATGAAGATGATGAAGAAATTTCGGATGTGGAGGTAGAGTCAGCACATCAAGAATCGTCTGAGTACTATAACTTTAATGAAATTTGTCCCGAAGTTGATCCTGATTACCAGCCACCTGAAGAAGTGGAGGTAGAAGAAGAGACAAGAGGTAACATCATAGATTGAAAAGAGTTTAATTATGAGGCTAATTATGTTGCTGAGGATGAGGATGATGCTGCCGAGGATGACGATGAGAAGTGAGTGAGAGAAATGGTTGTAATAGGTAGTTAGTTATATGGAGTTTGTGTGTTATGTTTGTTGTTACCAAGGGTTTTAGTTTATTTCTTTCTTAAGTGTAGTTTGTGTGTATGTTTGTTGTTACCAAGGGTTTTAGTTTAGTCCTCATCGGTCTCTATGTTATTTGCATCACTTACAATTAGTTGGTATTTTGTTTATTTATTGTTTTTTCATGTCATAAGATAAAGCATCCAGTATTCCAAATCATATCATGTAATATAAGCAAAGATATACAATGTTGCTATGTTTAGTCTCTAGTGAGCTGTTCCATACGATTGTGAGTTGATGTCATCCAGATTTAACACTTGAGAGTTGATGTGGGACTCTTAACACACCTCCTCACGTCCAGGAATAGACATCTGGAGCGTGACCCAACAACGGGTGGCCCAACGGATCTTGGATAGGCTTTGATACCATCTTAGACATGTGGGACTCTTAACAGGTACTTCTTGATTTGATTCTAGAGTTAGTGGAGATCCAATCCCCCTCCCCTGCCCCCACCTGCCTATACTACAAAGATCCATCCACCAAACGGAAGCAGATGGATGAGTCTCTGAGTGAAGGAAGTAGTTCATCGACCCTATGGCATGACCGTACTTAGACATCGGGACCTGCACCCACAAGGCTTCCCCTCTCAAAAGGATCCTCCAACGCCATTTACCTAAGAGGCTGACGTTAACTACTCCCGGGCCTCTAACCCCAAGCCCCCTCTCCACTCTTAGGCTTACAAATATATGTCCACTTAGTCCATGGGATTTTTTTTCTCCCCCAACGGACCCCCCCACAAAAACTCCCTCTGAATTTTAATAACCTTCCAAACCATCACAGGAAACTTCATAAACGAGAGATGGAAGATAGGAATACTACTAAGGACTGAATTAACAACGACAATTCTCCACCCAGACTAATAGATATATGCTGCCAGTTATGAAGTCTACCTCTAATCACTTGAAGCATATGATCCCATATAGAGGCCCTATGAGGGTTCGCACCAACCGACAACTCAAGATACCTGAAAGGAAGAGATCCTCTCTTACAATTAAGGAATCTAGCGCCCATACCCAGAAACTCATCTGACACTTTGACACCAATGACATTGCTCTTAGCAAAATTAATCCAGAGCCCAGAGGATAGCTCAAAACTTCGAAGAACAGTCTTCATAGTCCACAGATTGTCTACAGACGCCTCTCCAATCAAAATGGTATCATCAACATACTGTAGATGCCAGACCATCAAACCCCGATCCCCTATAGTCACTCCCGTGAAGAGATGTCTAGCCACTGCTTGTCTCATCAACCCGCTCAAACCCCCCGCCACAAGGAGAAACAGAAACAGAGATAGGGCTCAGTAGGGCTTCCACCGGGATTGAAATCGTGAAACTGAAATATCTCCCAAACAACTCCAAGTTACTATCATCAAACTTATATACATGAAACTATTTGTCTCTGCCGAACCAAGTCATGCACAAAATAATTAAATAAATAATTAATACATTTTGGGTGCATATCAACAACAACAAGTATCATGTGGGAGTTGTTTAAGGATTTTGGGTAGATTGGCTGGGTTCAGATGATCCATCTCGGCCTCCATGAAAATGAACCCAAATTTTCCTATTTTTTCGTTTACCTCCTAGCTTATAAACACCACAATGTGGCATCATGAACTATGTTTGCCCAGAATTTTTCCAGAAATTCCAGTTGCTGCCTTATGTTTTTTAGCACATTGCTCAGACGAATTTAACCCTCCCTTCCAAATTCGTGCTTGAATATTCTTCCTCTAAACTCCCTCTATGTAATACTCCAAGACTAACTTTTGGTTTGGCCTATAGATGAGACATGCAAGACCATTTTAGAGGGTAAAAGAGAGGGTATCTATTCTGTACCGTACTTCTGACCTTAGAGGTCGGCTTGAGGTAGTTGGTAGGTGTGATCTTTGATCTTCAACGTTCCGGTCGAGGTGGGGTTATTGGTCCTGCAATGACACTCCGACGATCAAGTCAGTAGGGTAGTTTAAGCAGAGTATTTTATTAGTCGAATAGCTTACCATTGATGAGCATTGAATGTGGTATTTATAGGCTTTGAATAATGTTGACCTAACGATTATGAACCGTTGGATGGGTCGGGTGTATCTGGAGCGTTAAATTGTGGGCTTACCTAAAAGGCTGGCCCAATCAGACAATGGACCCTTGGAGGTGTCAATAGCATTTAGATCTATTACCATAACAGTATCAAAGCTGTCTTAGGGGTTTTGATTTCTGGTCTAAGAATAGAAGAAGGAAATTGAAGTTAATAGGATGGTGATGATGATGAATTTGCTGGGCTTTTGGTTGAATTTTCTTTTTTCTCATCCTCCTCTTCTCCCTAACTCTCTTTCTCTCTAAATATTTTCTAGACAAAAATACACCAGGCTCCTTTAAGTTATTATTTGTAACAAGTTGGTCATTTAAGTTTTTTTTGGTACTATTTTAGTCTTTTAAGTTATATAACGTGTACACCGTTAATCCTTTTTTGATTTTCCGTTTAAAAAATGGTGATATGGTAGTAACGGCTGTGACTTGGCAGTTATAATGCTGATGTGTATATAAGGTTGTTGACGTGTCAAAATAAAAAAGGATTTTCAGTTATTATTTAATAAAATTTAATAAAAATAATAAGATGAATTCAATTTGTTCATGTCCATCTTCTTCTTCTGGGTTCAAGTTCTTCCTCTTCTTCCTCCCATATAAAATCCAAAAGTAGAAAGCATCAATTGAAATTGAAATCAACACCTCAAAAAGAGAGAAAAAAACCATCAAAGAGAGTAGAGAAAGACTAGTGAATTAATATTAAAAGAAGCAAAGTGAGAAAAGCTCACGTTATGTTCGGCACTGTTAATGGCTACCACACCCAGTTTCTATAAGCAAGAAATGATGCAAAATTAATTAATTCCAGAAGGAATTGTTGGGTTTCAGATCCAACAAACTAAATTTGTATTATTACTCTCTTCTACAAACTCAATCCCTAAATCAAAATTGTTAGGGTTCATGAGAGAGAGGAAGAAGATGAAGTTTGAGATTAAAACCCTCACTAGACCCAAAACATGTACTCTCCCAAAAAAGTTGCAGAATCCTTAAAAAAATTACAAAATAAAAAAATCGTGAATCAACTTCACTATGGAAATGGAGTAAATCTGAAAGAAGAACAATAAAATTTCTAGATCTGAGTTTGGAGAGTTTTCTGGGTTTGAATGAAGAACAAGAACCACAACTCAGTTTGACTAAATTGTAGCTAAGTTGTAGATTTAAAGGACCAAACTATTACACACTAGTAGTCTTAAAGGACCAAATTGTTACAAGACAGAAGACATTTAAGCTCCGTCACTGCCACGTCAGCGCCGTTAATGCCAACTGGAATTGTTTGAAACGGAAAATCAAAAAAGGACTAACGGTGTACACGTTATGTAACTTAAAGGACTAAAATGGTACAAAAAAACTTAAAGGACCAACTTGTTACAAATAAATAACTTAAAGGACCCTGATGTATTTTTGCCTATTTTCTATTATTTAGTGAAGTGTTGGTAGTGAGTTGTGTTACCTCAGCTGAAGGTGTAAGGAGGGTAAAGTGTGTAGGTGAGGGTATTATTTATGTGAGGGGTAGGTAGGCACATGGTAAGGCACTTTCAATGAGGGGTTGTTTTGCAAATTTCATTGAATTGCTAAATAATCCCTTTAAGTGTAAGTATAACGAATTTATACTTAATCTTCTAACTTGGTTTTAAATCCTCATCCCAATAGTCTCTCTTATAACTTAATAAATCATATAAATAAGGCTTAAATATGTTCTAGGCCCCTGCAAATATGAGGTGTTTTGGTTTAAGCCATTGTAATTTTTTATTTATTTATAAGCCCTTGCAAAATGACACGTTTTGTTTTAAGCCCTTCTATTAGCAAACTGTTAGTGAAACGTTAAAAATCTCTTCCACGTGTATATTTGCAGGGGTTTAAACCAAAAAATATATATTTTGCAAGGGTCTAATAAATAAAATATATTTTTGCAAGGGCTTACAATAAAAATAAAAACACACGTAGAAGATATTTTTAACGTCTCACTAACAGTTTGCTAACAGAATAGCTTAAAACAAAACGTGTCATTTTACAAGGGCTTATAAATAAATAAAAAATTTGCAGGGACTTAAACCAAAACAGAAGCCTATAAATAAAGTAAAACCGCAACAATTAACTAGCTATCCAAATGCCCAAATAGTTTCGTTTTAAATCCTTAAGTTTTTGACTATTTCAAAAAAAGATTTAGAAGTGGAAAAGGATAAAAAGAAGTTAAGGATTTAATGGAAACGGTTGTCATTTGACTGCTGGCTACCTTTATTTTAAGTAGGGTTCGTTATATTTCATTTGTGTGTGTGATGGATGCCTATATTAGTTAAGAATTTAATACACTTCTATGATTTTCTTATTAGTTGACGTAGATGAACTAACAAGCTACAAATCTTATAATTTCATATAATTATTTCTAAATAAACTTTCGTACGACACACTTGCTGGACTAGTATGCTACTTAAACATGTTTATAAAATAAGTTCAAGTGTGTTCCTAGTGAGTATTTCATTTGCAAATAAATTATCAATTGTTTAATTAGTTGGATGATCATGTAGTGTGTTTCTAGTGAGTCTGATTTTGTCTTCGAGATGCCTACCATTGTTGGCTTTTTTGTTAAACCTTTTGATGTAATCTCGCAGTGTCTCATCTTACCCCTCACGAATCGCCCTCAGCGCGTCTTCCGATTTTGGCTTGGGCCTTGATGCAGTGAAACGTGTCGAGAACGCTCGGACTAGCTAGTCCCATGAAGAGATTGAGCCTGGTTCAAGATCCCTAAACCAGGATAGCCCCATTTTGCTGAGAGATAAGGGACCTACACTACAAAAAAAACCGCTTATTTGCGAGGGACATTAGCGAGGGAATAACATTCCCTCGCTAAAACTGACTTTAGCGAGGGAATTAGCGAGGGAATGTGATTCCCTCGCTAAAACTGACATTAGCGAGGGAATTTGAAAATTTGACCGTTAGCGAGGGATTTAGCGAGGGAATTTGAAAAATTTCCGCCGCTAATTGTTTGGAGGGAAAATTCAGTCAAATTCACGCGAATCAAGGAAATTAGCGACGGAATTAGCGAGGGAATTAAAATCCCTCGCTAATTAAAGTGGTTTTTAGCGACGGAAAATAGTTCCCTCGCAAATTTTTTTAATTTTTTTTACTTAAATCTGTCACTCACTCACTCTTCTTTCTCACTCTTCTTCTCTCCTCTTCACCCTTCCTCTTCCCTTCCTCTACTCTCCACCACCACCACCACCACCACACAACCAACCAACCACCCTCACTCTTCTTCTCTCCTCTTCACCCTTCCCTTCCTCTTCCTCTACTCTATCTCTCTCACCTATAAACCCTAACCCACCACCACACAACAACAACAACCACCACCACACAACCACCACACAACAACCACCACCACAAAACAACCACCACTCGCGACACCACCACCTTCTTTCCTCTTCCTCTCTTCTCTCTCTCTCTCTCTCTCTCTCTCTCTCTCTCTCTTACACAATTTCCACTTTCACTCTTCTTCTCTCCACCTTCTTCCACCACCACCACACCACCACCACCCACGAGACCACCACCACACCACCACCACCTACGAATTTCTTTCCTCTTTCTCTCCACCTTTCACCACCACCACCACCACCACCACAACAACAACAACAACCACAAAATTAATAATATATTATAATAAAAAACTGATTTTAAAAATAATATAATAATAAATATAAAAAACAAACCATTTAAATTAAGACACGTGTCAGTCAGAATTTGAAAATTTGCACAAATTTTGAGGCAACATTAGCGAGGGAATTAGCGAGGGAAATGTCCCTCGCTAATTAGCGAGGGATTCAAATTCCCTTGCTAATTTCATTAGCGAGGAAGGTATTAGCGAGGGAACCGGTCCCTCGCTGATTCCCTCGCAAATGACCATTAGCGAGGGATTTTGGTCAGTTTGCGAGGGAAATTTCCCTCGCTAATCCCTGATTTTTTTGTAGTGCTATGCGTTACAAAAAAAAAAAGTTAAGGGACTATTCGTTACAAATAAATAAGTTAAGGGACCCCGGGAGATATTTTGCCTTAATAGTTAGTTAGAGGGAGGGAAAAATATTAGTTTACAGGGGCAGTTCAAGCCGGTTCTGGAAAGTTCAACCAGACTTTGGTTCAACCCTAGTTGAACCAACCGTCAAATTGTTTGGTTGAACCACCAGGTTCGTTCCGATTCTGACATACTAGTTGACATATAAGGTGATTACTAATTAATTAACTTATTTAGAATGATGTGCCAATTTATAATTAGTAGATAATGTAAAACATTTATCCACGTATGATACATAAACTAAACCCTTTCTTAATAGATTTTTTTGCCAACTTATAGTTTGCGATATTTCATGCTTATTTTGAGTTTTTTAAAAAAGTTGTTACATCATGCAAATCAAATTCAACAACATTGTATTAAAAATAAGAAAAGAAATTTTATTTTAGCGCATTATTATTCAGATGCGTTCACTCACTCACATTTTTTTAAGCAACAAGATGCCTTCCCTATATTTATTTTATTTTTTACTTATAAAAAAATAATAATCCCATCATCACTTGTAGAACAAAAATGTGTGAAGAGAAGCACCGATCCCAGAAAAACACCATAGCCGACGGGATCGTCTTATTCTGATCCGATCATCAGGCGGCAAAGAAATCATCCACGTGTCATTCATCACATCGATCGATGCGTTGTCGGAATCCAACCGGTGTAAAAGAAAAATAACGAAATCACTTTCAATTTTTTTTTCATTTCTTCAAATCCATTCTTCTTTGTCAACTCTCAACGTGATCTAACAAGACTGTGACAGAAATAAACGCTCTCTTACACTTTCACACGCTAAATCCAAACAACACTTAAAACTTCTTCTTCCTCTGTTTAAATCCGAATCAACGTTTTTCGTTTTCCTTCTGTTCATTTTCTTCTTTCACTCCGAGGTTGATTCCGTTTTGCTTCTGGTTCCGAAGCTCCGACTCGGATGGAGAGCGTATTGGCTCGCCACTGAACCGGACCGGTTTGATTTTTTTAGGGATAACCGGTTTTGTATGATGAGAGGGAGCTGTTGGTTAAACCGTCGGATTGAACAGAGATTTCGCTTACTTGCGATCTCAACCGTTAAATCAGTGAAGATTAAGCTTCTTCTCTTTTGTTGTGTTGCGTTGACGCTTCTTGCGTTTTCCACGACTGGTTCAACTTTCTTATTATGGAACAATCAAACTCCTCTTCGTCGTTTCCCTGACTCCAGGTTCGTTATAATTATTATTTTTTGTTTTATTTAATTTCTCATTTATTTGATTACTTATTATATTTACTTTACTTGCTAGTTTTGTAATTTCTATTTTAGGCTTAAGATAATTGCGCCAAAGGAAAAAAACAGTTTGGGTTGACCTTAGCTTAGCCCGAGTAATGATTAAGATGATTGAGATCGGTTCAGTTATTTCAGTTACTATGATGGAAAAGATTCTTTTTTGGAAAGATTGTTGAGTAGGAAAGCTAGTTTTCTTTAAGGAATTTCCAAATTAAGTGTTGGGAACTAAGATTCTGTTTGGTTTTTATTGGTTGTTTTCTTTTGTTTGTTTCTGCATATATGTAGATTTTAAAAGCTGGTTATAAGTTCATTTGGAAAAGGAAATTGGGAGGTAAACTTAATGTTTAGTATTCATCGTTTTAGAAACAATCTGTTGATGTGAATAGATGATCAGCTAAGTAGCACCGGCACTTTAGATTAAAGATGTCTCTGATTTTCGAGACACCGATACATGTGTTCAATCACTTTCATTTCTTAGATGATGATCGGTATCTATGTGTCTGATGTCTTCGTCTTTCTTGATGCTTCATAGGTGATCAGTCTTTCTTGATGCTTCATAGGTGATCAGTAGTATCATTTGAATGAAGTTTTTTAACAATCTGGTATGGCAGTTTATATCCTATGGACAGTTTAATGTTATGCCATATCAGATTCATTACTAGTCGATGAGCTTTTGAACTTACCATCTGGAAAAAACTTAATTTGGGGTTTGATTGTTTGGATTACTAAGCTACCTCATGACTTTGGGCGTAGGGATTGTACCTTGGACTTTGAAATGAGAAATTATGTAGAGTCCATGGTTCAGATCACATATTTCGGTTGTACTATTTGTAGGTCTGCGATTGACTTTGGGTCTGTAATAGGTTTTAAATTGCGATTGTAGTATTGGTTGCAGTTGTATAGTGAAGAATTGCTATCAAATGCAGCCGATGTGACCCCAATTCCGATCGTGGAAAATCAAAATACCAAGATATTTCAGTCCAAATCATGGTCGCTGCCGGTTTTTTCTGAAAGAAATGCTAGTATGCTAGTGTTGTACCGTGCTTAGTGGCAGGCATGATTACCTTTGTATTTACCCTTCATAGAGATCATTTATCTGAATAAGAAGGAACCTCCTTTGTTTTCCATATATTTTTGTTTTACAAATTAGTGGGATCTAACTGAGGTTGACTTTTAAATTCTAAATCTTATTTTCTAGAAGAATGCTGAGAGGTTCCTTGTAGCATCAGATAACTCATTGTTATTTTATATTTTGTTCACAGGAAAGGATATTCTATTGTAATGAACACATGGAAGAGATATGATCTCCTAAAGCAATCCATCAAGCATTATTCATCTTGTCCTCGACTTGAATCAGTACATATTGTGTGGAGTGAACCGGATCCACCATCGGATGGTCTTCTAAAATATCTGCACCAAGCTGTAAAGTCCAAGTCTAGAGAAGGGCGATATGTAAAACTGAGGTTTGATATCCACAAGGAAGACAGTTTGAACAACAGATTCAAAGAAATTAAGGATTTGGAGACAGATGCTGTCTTTTCTATTGATGATGATGTCATATTTCCTTGCTCTACTGTTGAATTTGCATTTGATGTTTGGCAAAGTGCACCTGATACAATGGTCGGATTTGTACCTCGCGTCCATTGGGTGGATTCATTGGTATGGTTCATCTATCTATCTTTTACCAGATTATTCACCATTATCCTTGACAACTTTTAGTTGCACAATATTATTATTTAAACCTGATCTTTCAAGTCATTCAATGTGATTGCAGAAAGGTGATGGAGACAAATTTAGATATGGTGGATGGTGGTCAGTGTGGTGGACAGGTACATATAGCATGGTGCTCTCCAAAGCAGCATTCTTTCACAAAAAGTATTTCACTCTCTATACAAATGAGATGCCATCATCAATCAGAGAATATACAACCAAGAATAGGTTTTTATCTAGACTACTAACTGACCTTTTTTTTTATTAGACTTCAATATTTCAAATTTTATTTCCAACTTTTTTGTTATTTGCTCAATAATACAATTGGTTTACCCAGGAATTGTGAAGATATTGCAATGTCTTTCCTTGTTGCAAATGCAACTGGTGCACCCCCTATATGGGTTAAAGGTAATTTAACAATGCCATATCTTAAAACAATTACATTGCAGTTGCATGAATTTTATTTTTATTTTCTTTGTTACTTGTTTAATTCAGAAGTTCCTCAACTTCACTAGCTAGAAGTGTATATATTATGCCCTTGTTTTCGAGTGAATTGTGTTTAAACTTCTCCCCCATTTAAGGATTCTTCACCTTTCAAACCTTTGTTAGATTGATTTTGTGGTTTGAGAGCCAATATTAGACGTGTTTAGCTCTGTAACATTAACACTTTAGGTTGAAGACGTGTCCGGTGTCCACCAGGTGTCATGTCAGACACCGACACTTCAATTACTTGTAATTTTCAAATTAAAACTGGTGCTTACGTGTCTGGGTCGTGTTTGGTGTTTAGTATGCTCAAAAGATATGTATGTGCATGTTAACGTGGTGAATTGTGTTTGTTACAGGGAAAATATTTGAGATTGGATCAACTGGAATTAGTAGTTTGGGAGGTCATAGTGAAAGAAGAACAGAGTGTGTCAATAGATTTGCTGCAGCATTTGGGAAGATGCCATTGATATATACTTCAGTAAAGGCAGTTGATAGTCGCAATATTTGGTTTTGGTGATCCATAGATTTTAATTTTCTTTGCAGTTTTAGAAATTCCACTATTGTCAATTAGTAGCTAGTTGAGTTACTACGTTCACGTTAGTCATAGAAGTAGCTGTATGATATTGAATCTTATACACAATTCTTACATTTTTGTCGCTAATGTAGCAAATACCTTAGATTGATTCCTTGTACTATTGTAATGCTATGCTGCATTCTATGTTGGGTGCTTTTTGTCCCAAAGCATAATAATTTCATTGTAGAATATTGAGGGATATTACACCCTAAGTAATGAAACTTCATCTTTTGTTTAGAAGTAACAGAGACAAGAGAGAAACTCCAAGCAAATTGGTTGAATGATCTCATCTGATAGAATGGTAAACCAGCCTTTAAAAGAGTATTATTAAACCCGAATAGGTCTAGTCGGTCAAGTGACTGGGTTAGAATTAAACTGCACGACTCGGTCATCATTGAAAAATATTAAAAATTCATGACATTGAAAGTAAGAACTAATTGTTCATATTTACGACATGGGAAATAACAACTAAGTAGACACCTCTTCATATTTTAACTATAAACAAATATAGCTGTGGCATGAGTTACTAACAGCAATGGGTAAAAGAAAAAATAAACTAATTGGGAAGTAACAACTATCCAGGAAAAACCAAAAAGGCCAAAGGCAAAAAAAAAAAAACCTTAAATACAAATGCAAGTGGGATTTATACGAATAATAATGTGGACAATGTCATATTTGTAAGTTGTCTAATTCTTCTATAGGAAAGCCACCAGTAGAGTCTTCACTGTCTTGTCCACCAGTGTTCCAAAGGAAACTAGCATACTTTGATGAATAATGAGAGTTGTTTGGTTCTATTTCAATTGCTTGCAAATATCTCAATTCTGCTGCCCATGTATCATTTCTTACTTTCCACAAGAAATCAGCATATCTACTGAATGCCTCTGCCTCTGGTGACTCCACCATCACTGAATGTCTGTAGTATTCTTCTGCCCTGTATCCATATATCAAATGTTACAAAATAGGGAAAATAAATTAGTATTAAGTATCATGTAGATTGTAGATTACAAAGTGGTTAAACAAGAAACTTGATAATGCACGTACATGCTTTCGCCTAAGAAGTTTACCCACACTAATCAGAATCAGAATGTTTCAAGCTATATCAGCTTAATTTTGACAGGAATTTAAAACCTTTCTGAATTTTGACTAATTCAAAACTTCCCAATTAAACTTTTTGTAGTACTATACATAATAATGGATGAAGTGAGTGGTGAGATGATAAAGCATTCTCCAAATAGAAAAAAAGGACAACAACCACAATATTGTTAGCATTTTTCTAACACTAATTATTTGTCTGTCAACATTACAAAATGTCACTTCCATCCACTCTAGACCAAAATAAATGCAAACTAATTCTCTTTCTTCCTAATCAAGAGTATAACCAAAGAAATCAAATGCAACATCATTTAAAGCTACCTAGATTTTACCACACAAAAAAGGTTTTTGAGAACTCACCTATCATTGTCATGAAGGACAAGGAAGAGGAACTGTGCATAGTTAGACAGAAGAAGTGAATTGTAAGGTGTAAGTCTTAAATGCTTTTTGTAATAAAGCTCAGTTTTCTCATATTCCTCATATTGATCCCCTTCTAGCTCAACCAACAATGGGGCCACAAACATTCTCACTGTCTCATGGTCCAAATCCTCACTCCACAATTCTTTTTCCATCTTTGAAACTTCCTCTAACATAGATTTCCACAACATTTCCTCTTCTTCTGTCAACTCCTTCACGCACTCACCTTTATCAACATCACTAACATTGTTACTCATAGAGAAGACAGAGAAATTAGCTAGAAAGACCATAACATCAACCATAAGATTTGGTGTCTCCCAAAAAACCTGTTGGAAAAGCCAAACAAATGAATCATCCATTTCTCTTTGTAATTTTGCCATAACACTTTTCAAGTCTTCACAATAAAGGGTCTCCTTGGTTTGCAAGGCATGATTTTGAAGCTCATGAAGGATAAACAACATAGAAGAGAATGTTTTCTTAATAGAACACTGAGTCATCAATTCACTTGAAGTTGCAGAATCTTTAAAACCTTCCTCTAATTGTAGCTTCAGCTTCTTCTTGATCATCCTAATGGATAATGGAATTCCAACACTTTTCACTTTCCTTTCAAAATTTAGTCTCAAAATCTCTTCTCTTTCTGGCCAACTTGGTGCCTCAGGTTTTATACCTAAAAGTGAAGGCTCCAAAATTTCTTCAGAGTGAAAATCATTAAAATTGGCAGAACAAACATGCTTTACTCTTTGCATCCCTTTGTAGTTGGGGATAGAAAAAGTAAAAGCATTGACCAATCGACATACCATGTTGTTCTTGTTATTGTTTTTGTTGTTCCTCTCAGTGACATGTTTCAGTGAAAGAGAAGAAACCACACTTTGTGTCTTCATTGAATCACAAGGAGAATAAAGGGTTCTGAGCTTCCAACATTCAGGATTGGGAGAGAAACTTGAGCCCATTTCCGATCACACCAAAATTCTTCTAGAAAATCACAGAAACTCTGAAGAACACTAGAAAAAACCTATAACTCAAAAGGTAATCTTTATTAAATCTAAAAAGAGATTAATTGAAATCATGAGAAAACCGTGTAGAATAGAAATCTTTTTAATAGTGTTACACAAAAAGTTTTTCTTTTTTTCTATATCATCATCAATGGAGAAATATAAAGAAAATGTGTGAAGAAAAAACGATCCTTTATAGTGAGAAAAAAAAGTGTAAAAATCTCAAATTTGGAAGCAGGATGATCAGAAGTGAACAGAAACAAATGCAACAGAAGGGTACTTTTTGTTTTTCAAGATTTTGATGAGACGTACGAGGGTTTTGTTTGTTGAGGTGAGTGAAGAGAGGAGTGGATAACACGTGGGGTCTGACGAACGTGGCAATGAAATAGGTTTGTGACTTTGTAATTGTATTGAGATGTAGTATTTATTTTGCCTTTTGAATTTGTATTTTTTAAATGGATGGATTTTTGTTTGATATTTTTTGATTGACTGATAGTTGGGTGGATCATGAACTTTTTGGCTTTGAATAGTTCGTTCCTGATCCGAATTGCAATGCTAGTCAGGAAATGACTCAACTTCTGCACCACCCAACCCTGGATTTGGATTTGCAAAAATAGAGATATTCACACAAACATTATTTTTAAAATTTTTTGAATTTGCAGAGCTTTTTTTTCAGGAATTCACTTATGATCGGTTGATGCTACCAAGGTGTGATGTTGGAATCGCTATTTAAGATGCTTTGAGTAATGCGTTGATCTGACGAAGGCACACACTTTGACGCTAAAGTCAGTTTAGAGAAACTCTGGCAGTAATAAATTTGTACTTGATATATTGATTGTACAACATATTTATAGGGAACAATGTCAATGACGTGACTTGATTTCTTTTGTCAGTTGCATGATCTGAGATTGATTCTAGATCTTGCAATCTAAACTGTGAACTGGATGGTAGGGTAAGTGAACTGTCTTTGGATTATAGACTTGTGCCGCGGAAGTCGGCCCAAATCTATAGGATGAGGCCCATTCAAAAATAGACACAAACTTAATTTTAAAACTTTTTGAAATTGCAAATTATTTTTTTCCAGGAATTCACTTATGATCGAAATCTATAAATTATCAAATTACATGTCAAAGAAGATTTCAAAGTAAAAAAATGCTAGTAATTTTGTTTAGATGCCTTTTAAAGTAAAACGAAATGTAAGAATATAAAACAGTCAGACAACTTAAAACAATATGAGAAGAATATAATTGTGTAAAGAGAGCTTCTACTTTCATTGATTGTTAAAGTCAATATATATATATATATATATATATATATAGGTGGGTAGCTTCAGCTGTTTCAGCTAACAAACTCTCTAATTATCTCTAACAAACTACTCATTTGTATAACTAGCTACAAGTATTAAATACATATACATATATTCCAATTATATCCCCCTTAAGTTGGAGGGTGGATATTGTGCACGCTCAACTTGGACAAGAGATTCGAGAAGGGCTTAGGATCCAAAGGTTTAGTGAGGGTGTCAAAATCCCTCGCTAATGGTCATTTGCGAGGGAATTAGCGAGGGACCAGTTCCCTCGCTAATAGGGAATTTGAATCCCTCGCTAATTAGCGAGCGAAATTTCCCTCGCTAATTCTCTCGCTAATGTCTGACTTAAAATTTGTGCAAATTTTCAAATTCTGACTGACACGTGTCCCAATTTGAATGACTTGTTTTTTTTATATATTTATTATTATATTTTTTTGAAGCAATTTATTATTATATTATTAATGAAAATTATATTATATTATTAATTTTGTGGTTGTGGTGGTGGTGGTGGTGGTGGTGGAAGGTGGAGAGAAAGAGGAAAGAAATTCGTAGGTGGTGGTGGTGTCGTGGGTGGTGGTGGTGTGATGGAAGAAGGTGGAGAGAAGAAGGGGGAAAGGGGAAATCGTAAGAGAGAGAGAGAGAGAGAGAGAGAGAGAGAGAGAGAGAGGAGAGGAAGACGAAAGAAGGTGGTGGTGGTGTCGTGGGTGGTGGTTGTTGTGTGGTGGTGGTCGTGGGTGGTGGTTGTTGCGTGTTGGTGGTTGTTGTGTGGTGGTGGGTTAGTGTTTGTAGATGAGAGAGAGTAGAGGAAGAGGAAGGGAAGGGTGAAGAGGAGAGAAGAAGAGTGAGGGTGGTTGGTTGGTTGTGTGGTGGTGATGGTGATGGTGGTGGTGGTGGAGAGTAGAGGAAGAGGAAGGGAAGAGGAATGGTGAAGAGGAGAGAAGAAGAGTGAGGGTGTTGTGAGTGAGAAAGAAGAGTGGTTGTGTGGTACACACAGATTTAAGTAAAAAAAATCATTTAATAATTAGCGAGGGACTGGTGATGTGAGCCCACATGCATGGTGATTGGATGAAGATCACGAAGATAAAAACCAACTCTAGTGTTTCCTATGCTTTATTTTTCTTTAAATAAATTGTAAGACACTTTTAATTGAGCCATGTTGGCATTAGTTAAGTGGCTATGGCCTAATAGCTTAGTTTGTGGCCTTGGGCCTTGTTTTGTGTTTCTTTTGGACTTTAGTTGTGGGCCTAGGATCCATAAGTCCACGAATATAAATACTTGGAACCCTAGTGTAATTTGAGAATTTTGATGATAACTGAAATCACTTTTCACATTTGAGCAATTGTTGAGAGAGAGCCGTGAGACCTAAGAGAAAGGTGAGAGGCTAGACTCCATTGCTAGTGTGGTGAGGTTCATCATAGATTCTCCAAGGTTTCTTGAGATGAGAGCCTTGAGCACACAACCCTGAGACTAGGAGAGCTCAAGGATAGTGTTGTCCTTATCATCTTCCCAAGGAAGAAGTGGTGGACTTCCTTCTCCACTTCCATTTATAGCTTCTCCACATTTGGTATTTCTTCTCTTTACGTAAGTGTTGCATCTTTTCCTTTTGTGTTATTGAGTTTTATTCATGAGTTTGTTGTGAGAAATTGTTGATTTGCCATTTTTCAAGATCCTAAACCTTAAATATCATGTTAGATCTTATCAACTGGTCCCTCGCTAACGGTCAGATTCACGTTAGCGAGGGACCAATTCCCTCGCTAACCACCTTGTTTTTCGTGCTAAAATTTTCAAATTCCCGCCTCCACTTAGCGAGGGACTGGTCCCTCGCTAATGTTGAAAATTTCGTCGCTAACCAGGTCCCTCGCTAATGTCAGTTTTAGCGAGGGAATCACATTCCCTCACTAATGTCCCTCGCAAATAAGCATTTTTTTGTAGTGAAGTAGATGAAATAGTTTAGCTTGTAATTTTTCGCGCATAACGTGACAGTCAATGCCTATATATGTATGATGCGTTCGTGAAAACTTGAATTAGCCACAATGTGACGTGCTGACTGACTATCACAATATAAGAGGGCAGATGTGACAAAAGGAAGACATAGATCTTTGAGAAGATACGCAAGCCTTTGCAATTCACACACAGTGGAGGCTATTGCCCTGTACTCCGCCTTTAGTGGATGAACGAGATACATTTGTTTGCATCTTAGAGCACCTTGATATAAGTGAATCACCAAGAAAAATGCAGTACCGAGTGACTAATTTGCACGTGGTTACACAAGTAGCTCAGTCTGAATCATTAAATGCCTTGAGTTACAACATGGAAGAAGCTGAGAAAAAGAGGCCTTGTTGCACTCTTTATGTAGCGTAAGATACGATGTGCAGCTTGCATATGTCGTTCATGAGGGTCTGGCATATAATTGTGTAAAGAGAGCTTCTACTTTCATTGATTGTTAAAGTCAATATATATAGAGGTAGGTTCAACTGTTTCATCTAACAAACTCCTTATCTCTAACAAACTAATTTGTATCTCTAGCTAAAAGTATTAAATATGTATACATATACTCTAATACCCTAGCTATTTTGGTGCACTTTTCGTCAGGATCCTTTTGCAATTTTGACTTTTTGTAGAAACGACTTCGTACCAAATATCAGTTCTTTTTTGTTTATTGAGTATATTTATGCTAGTCAAAAGATAACTTAGACCTAATTTTTTTTGTTGGTAAATGGAATGGCAAGTGACACCTAAAACTCACACGAAATTTTGAGGTCTTAAGCTCGAACCCAGGTGACGATATTCAACCTAATAATATCGACATTTGCCAGCTATATATATATATTATTGTTTATTGAATATATTTATGCTACTCAAAAGATAACTTAGATCTAGTTTTCATGGAGTAAAGTGTTCAGTTATTTAAAAAATTAAGTGTCGTCTTGTTCTTGTTTAATAGCAGTAAGAATTAATTATTTTTCATTCTTAGTCAGATAATTATCACAATATCCTTTGTGTTGGCAATAGAATAATGCAACTAAGATTTCGACCCACTAAATCTCAAAAAAAAAAAAAGATTTCGACCCACTATCATACACTACAAAAAAAAACGCTTATTTGCGAGGGACATTAGCGAGGGAATAATATTCCCTCGCTAAAACTGACTTTAGCGAGGGAATTAGCGAGGGAATGTGATTCCCTCGCTAAAACTCACATTAGCGAGGGAATTAGCGAGGGACTAATGGTTAGCGACGGAATTTTCAACATTAGCGAGGGACTGGTCCCTCGCTAAGTGGAGGCAGGAATTTGAAAATTTTAGCACGAAAAACAAGGTGGTTAGCGAGGGAATTGGTCCCTCGCTAATGTGAATCTGACCGTTAGCGAGGGAATTAGCGAGGGAATGGTTAACGAGGGAATTAGCGAGGGAATTGGTCCCTCGCTAATTCAGTCAAATTCACGCAAATCAAGGAGTTTAGAGACGGAATTTTAAATCCCTCGCAAATTAAAGTGACTATTAGCGAGGGAATTAAAATCCCTCGCAAATTTTTTTACTTTTTTTTTCCTTAAATCCGTTTCAACCACACAAACACAAAACCACTCTTCTTTCTCACTCAACACACCCTCACTCTTCTTCTCTCCTCTTCACCATTCCTCTTCCCTTCCTCTACTCTCCACCACCACCACCACCACCACCACCACCACCACCACCATCACCACCACACAACCAACCAACCACCCTCACTCTTCTTTTCTCCTCTTCACCCTTCCCTTCCTCTTCATCTACTCTCTCTCTCTCTCACCTACAAACACTAACCCACTACCACACAACAACCACCACCACACAACAACCACCACCCACGACCACCACCATACAACCACCACCACCACCTTCTTTCCTCTTCCTCTCCTCTCTCTCTCACGATTTCCCCCTTCCTTCTTCTTCTCTCCACCTTCTTCCACCACACAACCACCACCACCACCCACGACACCACACCACCACCACCACCCACGACACAACCACCACCACCACCACCACCTACAAATTTCTTTCCTCTTTCTCTCCACCTTCCACCACCACCACCACCACCAACACAACCACAAAATTAATAATATAATATAATATAATTTTCATTAATAGTATAATAATAAATAGCTTCAAAAAAATATAATAAATATAAAAAATAAAAAAAAACAAGCCAATCAAATTTTAAAATTTGAAAATTTGCACAGACATTAGCGAGGGAATTAGCGAAGGAAATTTCCCTCGCTAATCCCATTAGCGAGGAGGGATTTAGCGAGGGAACTGGTCCCTCGCAAATGACCATTAGCGAGGGATTTTGGTCATTTTGCGAGGGAAATTTCCCTCGCTAATATCCAATTTTTTTGTAGTGATAGTTTCTAAACAATCATTGAAAGTTTCATAGGCTGAAGCCACCGCGTCTTATTATGAAGGATTTTGGTTATGTCATACTCATTTTTACCATCTATGTTCCATTCATAAGCATTATTGACACTAAAACTCTGCCGAGTTGAGTAGCGTTAGCTTGTGACCCGAGCGAGAGCATTAATTTGTGACTTGACACTAAAACTCTTAAAATTGGACTCATTTTCTTCCAAGAAAAAGATCCAAGGGGTGTGTCCCTCCTAACATATTAGTAGTTTTAATATTCTTATTGGGACGATGTATCGGTGTATTAGAAACAATTGTCCTAAGCAAAATCAATTGTTCATTGACTTTGGCTAGGAGTTCATCGTTGGCTTCAACTTCCCTTTTAATTTGTTTCTTTGGATCAGAAAGTTGTAGTGTGTTTTTTTTTGAACTTCTTAGAAATTCTAAAAGATTAAATATGGGTTTTTCTATTTGGGTGGTAGTGCTACACTACAATAAAGTTGAGAGATGATATACCCACAGATGGAGATTTAATTTTTGGTGAATCTAAATAAATATATTTCTCTTTTTCTTAACTTCTAGATTCTCCCAAGGCTTCAAGAAATATTTCCCTCGTTTTGAATGCCCCTTTGAGTGAAACCACTTGATTTCTAGCATTCAAAAATTTCTAGAATCTAGTGAGTTTTGCCATATGACACTACATAATCAAGTGGTATGAGCTTTCCTTTGCATTGTGGCATAAGGACACGAGGTTTCAATTTGCATTCTTTTTTAAGAGGTTATTTTATTTATGGTGGGTAGGATGTTAATTTTTGCCGTCTCAAGAGAAAGTTTCTTACCCTATGCCTATTTTTCCTCCACGTGTTTCCATTGTTGGTATTTGAAGGACTAATTTGACTTATTCTCTCCAAAGTGGTTTGTCGACTAGCAACACTTTTGCGGCAGGTTTCACAGATTAGTGAGGAGAAAAAATCAGGAACCTTAAGTAGAGAAACAATATCACTTGCAGCACAGTCAGTAACATGCCAAAAAGATAATATTGTATAGATTTTTATTTTTTTTGACAATCCAGATAAAAATTGTTTGTTAGTTATACAACCAATAACAAAATTTAATTCATATAAAAATGAAAAAGAATAGTAATAAAATAATATTTTGAGTTTTTTTGTAACTATCAAATAAATTACGTATGGATTGTATTTTCATTATTTTCCCAATAATACCCCAGAAACGTCTTGGCAGCATCCAAGCTAGGAAAATACGTTGGTTCAAGAAATATCTGACTCATAGAATCATAATTATTTCCAATATTACCCTCAGAACTCCCCATCACCACCGCCACAACCTGCTTATACGCATAGAAGAATCTCTTCATCGCCGACTCAATCGCCTGCAACGCCTGCAACACATGAACCTTCTCAAACCCACTCTTCTTCTCCACGTAAACCTTCATCGCCGCTTCCATTACTCCAGGCCCACCATTAGGGTCCACCTCCACCTCCAATATCTCCGGCACCTTCTGCTTTAAATCCCTACACATTTTCGTTATTTCCACTAACTCCTTCGACCGAAAACAAAACGGCACCGTTTCACTCCACGATCTCATCCCTAACTGTTTCTTCAGTCTAAGAAAGTCATCAGGATCCATCATTAGATGCAAATCTTCAACCTCCGTTAGAAGCTTCCAGATCCTCTCCACCACGTGGCAATCACTCGTCGCCTTCTCGAACCTTCTACTCTCAATCGCTTCCGTTACTCTCTCCAACAACCCTCGCGAAACGTGTGTCCACGACTCCACGATCTGGTGCATGGCGTGCAGTGTTCTATTCTCGTAATTCCCCACGTGATCATACGGTGTCGTTTCCAACGAGTGTATAGCGTTCGGTTTGCAAACGTCGTCGTAACGGAGAACTTTCTTTCCGCGTAAATTCGCTTCACCTAAACCCAACGTATACGGACACCTCATCATCTCATATTCAACGGAAAGAAGGATTCTCTGTGCCACGTCCTTTGACTTGCGCCACGTGGCGAGTTTCGGAAGAAGACTTTCCTCGCTGTAGCTTCTGAATTGGCTTATTTCGCTGACGTCACTAAGCGGGGCTTTGCCACGTGTCTCGGGTTCTTGTTCCTCGTCTTCACAAAGGATGGCGATGAGGTGGACCTGTGCTATGGCGAGTGATTCTACGCGTCGGGCCCACTCGCGGTGATTCGCGTATGGTCTAGGGTCTGAGAAAACGGTTGCGAGTAAACGGAACGTGATCTCGAGGGCATGTAAAGCGGGTTTCATTATGGGCTCGTTGGCCCAATTGGGGAAGTCGTTAGAGGCCCAAAGAGTTCTTAGATGTGGAAGGCGAAGGTAGTTGTCGTATGCAACGCAAACAGGAAACGACGCTGTGGTGATGTCGTTTGGTGGTAGGGGTAAAGCAGAGATTTGGGGCATAAGGAGGGAGAGTTTGGGAGATATGTTTGCGTTTAGCATCTTTGATTTCCATTCTAAATCAACCATCTTTTGAAAACCCAAAGAGAGAATGGAGTTTTGTGAATGAATAAATGAATGAGAGAAAAGAGTATAAAAGTTGGTTTGAGAGGGTGAGGAAGATAAAAGGGTATTTATAATTTGATATGGATTATGAGATAAAAGAAAGACGTGTGGACTGGGAAGGAATTATTGGACAAAAAGCGCACACACAAAGAACGAGTAGCTAGACTTTAATTTGAATTCAAAAAATTATTATTTTGATAAATAAATGGATATATATGTAAGTATTTAATTATTTTTATGAAATTAAATGAATTAATATGGAGGAGAGATGGTGGGAATGGAGAAGCACATGGAACTTATCCGAAATAGTACCTAACATAAAAAGGACAAGAAAGGAAGTTGAAGGAGAAGACCGTTTATCTTTGTTTGGAATCAAAAACAAGTTGAAGTTGAACAATTTTAGGTGGTGCAAGTGCAACGACCCACTTAGGATCATCTCAAAAAACCTTGTAGTCGGTCGTTAATTAACTCAACGCCATGTTGCAATAGTGTAAGATAGATGGAATTTTGGCTCTACGTGTGATGCTTTTCATGTGGAATCCAATTCAAATATCCAATTCCTCATTTACTCCTTTCTTGGACGTACACGACAACAAAAATTCTTCTTTCCTTTGGTCAAGTTATCCAAAATATGCTTGCCTAGCATTTCATGCATATAGTATCTTATTACTAGAACTTATCTAGAATATGACATTTTCTGTTCAAAATAATTTGACATTTCTAGATAAACATACGACTTAGATTTAAAATACGAGGTTAATATTGAAGCGGTCGCTAATAAAGATATCTAAAGTAATAAAACGGCTGTGTTTTTTATTCAATTTTATAAAAAACGAAAAAATGAAATGTAAAGTAAAAAGCTAAAAGAAGAGTTCCAGAACAGTAGCAACTTCATCCATCCATATCTATGTCCGCATAAATTAAAAGCTTGATTGATAATCACAAGATTTAGTGATTTAAAAACTAAATTAAATAAAATTCTTCGTTTTAAATTTGTTAATTTTGAATCCTTATTTTTATTTCCAACTCCAAAGGCAAGGCTATGGTGGATAAACGATGTGTATTGAGGGGTAGATAAAAAAGCGATAAGTAAACTTATCCTTCTTTCATTCCCTTTTGTGCTTTATGGCCGTTATTATAAATCTTTGTTTGTCCCATTCCCATTTGTGTATTCATTCACAAATCCAACTCAGCAAAGCACGTGGTAGTACACCCACCTTAGACCCATGCTTTTCCCAAAAAAAATTAGAAAAAAAAAATAGCGACGCGTTTGGAACTTTTTTGTTCATTAAATGTATTTAGGACTTTTCATAGTATTTGGGGGTGTGGTGAGTAGGAGGGGTCGTCGGAAAATCAAACCCACACCTTATTGTTGTTGGCCCATACTTCGTACAACCCCGTCTCTACTCAGTAGACACCCCCATACACGCTTGAAAAGACAAAAATACCCTTAATTAAAGTTGTGTTTTCTATTTTTTTTTTTAAATTAACTACGGTTCGGCGCACACTTGGCCGAACCGGTTCGGATTTGCCAGGACCGAGTATGTTAATTTCAGACACACACCCCCGTTATACGTTTTTTAGAAGATTCGGCGCACGGCCAACCGAACTGGCTCCACCGTCCACATCAAACGGCTCAGATTCCACCGTCCATTAGAATCAACGGCTTAAAATTAGTCAAAAAAAGGTCAAGTCAAACATTGGAAATTGTCGTCATAAAAATGAGTGGCTTATATTGACATTGGAAATTGTACCCCAACGATTACAATTTTAACGGTTCCGATCGTTTTAAATCAAAGACTCACGTTCGATCACACCGATTATAAATAGGCTTTCACTCTTCACTAATATTCACACAACCCATTTTTGATTTATCTTCTCTGCATATTCACAAACACCCTAACCCAACCCCCACCCGCTGTAATGGAAGACCTTTCGGAATGGCAGTTGTACCCAACCCAGAGATCAAGCGACATGTTCCTAACCGTCCTGCATCGCCCTGGAACGTTTACCGACAAGGCCGATGGTGTGTTTTTTAAGTCCCGAAATCCAATCTTCTATAGGTTGGATAAAGATATAACATTCAACCAGTTGAAGGAAAAGGCGGAGAGGAAGGTTCGCCAAGAGGGAGAGTGGCGCAAAGACATATTTCGTATACGTTAACGCAAGTGCGTATGTCTAGATGACGACACTCTCCGCTTTGAAGCTATGGATATCCGGAGCGACAATGATGTTCGCGCAATGTTGGAACATCATCGTAATGTTCCATTGGGACGTCAAATCATTGAGCTGTTTGTCGAAACTATGCGCACTCCGGAAGAGGTCATTTATATTATGGAGCAGACTCTCCTCAAAAATCTGTAGTTTCGTTTATTTTTCTTATGTTGTTTTGTTTTTTTATCGTGTATTTTGAGTATTCTGAGATTTATGTACGGTGATGCTTTTTAAATAATAAAATTGTCGAGAAATTTAAACAGTACTCAATTTTTATTCATAACTCAATTTTTGTTCCAATACAATATTTATTCATAATAGTAAAAAGCTACAACTGAGTGACAACAGAGGTGGATCCAGTATCACTCGTTGTATCACTGTCACTCCCACCACTCCCATCATAGCCGGCTAAGAATGCCCGGTAATCGAGATCAGTCGAGTCACTCCCATCAGAGGGAACCGCTGGCATAATCCTGGTTCATTCAAACAGCTCGGTACGAACGTAAACGAAGGAGAGTTCGACACTCTCAACACCCCCATAGTGTTGGCATATCCGTTGCGTATCAATAAGGACGTTGACATAGCGCTCGTTGTTGACACCATAAATTTCCGGGCCATCGTCCAGGACAAAACAAGTGTCCCGGGTTCTCAACTTTCCAAACCTCATCTGACATTCTTATCGTCCCAGCATTTCGCTCAACAGTCGCGACGAATTTGATCAAGTGTGGGTATGGTGCCATACCTGCTAAACAGAAAGGAGAGGAGTGAATCAGTAAGGTTCGGCCCTTGCAGATCCGAACGGGTTCGGCGCACGGCCAATCGAACGGGTTCAGCCTCTGCATCGCCGAACCTTGCGAAAACATAAAATTTTTTGAAGAAAACGAAACACAGAGAAGGGAGAGGAGGAGTTAGCTTTAGAGAGGGAGAGTTGACGGTGGGGACAAACGCAGGAGAGGAGAGAGGGGGTGTGTGTGAGAGGAGAGGAGAGGAAGAGGGTGAGGGGGTGTGTGAGAGGAGAGGAGATGAGAGTTTTTAAATAAAAAATAATTTGGACGGTAGGGGGTGTCTCAAGTAGAGGGGGGTTAGCCATTGTTGTTTTGGCGGTGGCAGCACGCAACATAGGATGCTACCAAGCCCATCCATATGCATTGCCACATGACAGACATGTGGAAGGAAAATACGACTCTGAAGTCAAGTAAGAGAGCACGCCAGTTTGGACCCCAATCCAAGTTGTCATTTAAGTTATATTTCCCATCTTCATAAGAATAATGGAAATCTTTTAAGGAAATACAAAAAATGGGTGGTATTTGTTTGACATCTATGTTTGTCAACGCTTGAAATAACTAACTGATGAAGATGAATTATAAAAGAAGACTTTGAAATTTTGTGCTTAAAAGATACAGAGGATTGTGAACAACAGTTTCCCAATGCAACAAACCAACCAATAATATGTGCTGCGTGAAAAATATCATAATTAGTAATGGTAAGATACATCAAGCTGTCAACCAATGTATGATACAAAATGGGATCTAATAAAAGGACACCATTCGGGGAGACATACATAACAAGCATTGAGCTCAAGAGGGATATGTGTTTGCTTGGCTAACCGTAATTGTAACTATACAATCTCATCAATATCATCTCGTATAACAACCATGTCGCCAATAAACAAGGAGTGTCTATCATGAGAAGCGGACTTGGGAAACAGAATAATGATCGCTAGAATAGTGAATAAAAAGCCCTTCAAATGACACGAAGTTGGAGGGAATTATATGTGAAAAACGGGTGACAATATATCAATAGAAGCATTAGAAACAAGAGTATGTTTTAAAGAGTACTAGAATTAATAAAATAATTCAGTAACAACTACAGATCCTTTGCTTTGGATTACGATAGAATTGATTTGGTAATGATATTTTAAAGTAGGTTAATATGTAGCATTTGAGATAACCCAACGGTCACCAAAAATTGCATTGAAGAAAGAGCTAAAACTTCAAAAATTGTCGAAGCTATTTAAAACTCTACCGTAACACAACGAAAGTAACGCGATAAATAAGAATAGCGAAATCTGATAATTTAGAAAGGAGTCAATGTAAATTATGAAAAAAACAACTGAAAAATTGTCTAGAAAGAGGAAACGGCGACTTCACCAAATCTAACAGCAAAATTAGTTAAACATAATCTAAAATAAAGGATTTAATCAAAAAGACTGAAACCCATGTCATCATCAGACTCTTCAGCAGGCTCATCCTTCTTCTCCTCCTCCTTAGCAGCAGCAGCAGGGGCACCACCAGAAGCAGCAGCAGGTGCAGCAACTGCAGCTACAGCAAACTTACTTGGGTCCTGCATTGAACAAAAACCAATGAATAAGAAACAAAGAAATATTGGATCACTAATTTACTGTCAAGTTATTCAACTGTCAACAAAGCCATACCTTAAGGAATTCCTTAACCTTGTCTGCCTCAGGGAAAGAATATTCAGTTGCTACTGCAACAGCAAGAACATTCTTGTAGGCATTGACAAACATGTGAGGGGCAGCAGCAAGTGTTGGGTATGAGATGGCCAATGAAAGAGAAGTAACCATTGAGACACCAATGGCAAACTTCCCCATGAGGTCATCCTCAGTAAGATCAAGAACCTCGGGGCTGAACACTGAGCCGTTATCATAAACAGAAAGGACAACAAGCCCGTATGAAAAGGGCCTGATGCCTAACTTGGCAAGCAAAGCAGCTTCAGAAGACCCCACCTTGTCTCCCTTCTTAATGAGTTCAACAGGGGTAATGATTTCCACGGTACCCTTGTTAATCTTAGTTGGAATGTTGAGAACCTGAAATGAGTAGAATATATCAATACACCTAAGCATAACAGACTTAGCAATAAAATTCAATGGGAAAAATAACAATATTCTATACCTGGAAGAAAGAAGTCTGGGAGGGGTCGAGCCCTGTGTTGCCGGGAGGGACAACGACATCAATTGGAGCAACCAAACCAACACGAGCAGGGGCACCAACCTAATTAGATAAAAGACAGTTATTATTGGATAGACACCCAAATATTAACATGACAAGTGCTTACAATCACTGTTCCATTGGTCATGCACAAAACTAAAATAAGTAATCAGAATGAGGATAACAACAACGAATAACAACATCAATAGCCTACCATAAAGAATAACTGTACAAAATGTTTGCAGAGATAAAACATAGGAGTAGCTCGCAACTGTCAGTGCTTAAGTGATATTTAATAGCCAACCACATAATTAAGTGAACAAAGAGAACCTGTGAGTCCACAAACTTAATTTAGATAATTTCTTAACCATGATTAATTGTTCTGAAGAAATTTTGCTTTAGAATTTTACTAGTCAAAGAGAAGTTTTTATAATAATAAACTACAAATTCTATACAAGGGTTTACTTCAAACTTGTTTTGTTAGAAAAAATCATCCAAAGACAACTTACATACTTGCTAAGTCAGTTCTAAGTTCTAACAGATTCAACTCAGTAAAAGAATAACAATTCAAATGATGCTTGAAAAACAATTAAAAATACACACACTTCATAAATTGCAGGAGACTTGTCAATCATAAATCAGATTTGAATCACAACAAAAACAGACCAACATTATCATAACCATATTACATCACAATACAATACAGCTGAATATGGTACACCAATAAAACGACATGAAATATGATAATTGTTGAAGGTTAATTCACCTTGTACTTAGCAACCTCTTCGCTAACCTCCTTCAAGTCACCTTTTGTGAAGATCAACCCCACATTTCCCTGGTTTAATCACAAAACATCGTACAAATTTATCAAAATAGTCAACAATAAATAATAACACTAAAACACCACTCAATCTACTCTAGTAACTGAACTGAAAAGGCATCAAAATTCAAATTCAATTTCAATAAAAAATTATAACAATAAGTAATGTTTATTGTTTTCAATGATACAAAAACTAAATATAGTCTACTAATTAAAAACCATCAAAATTCAATTTTAATAGAAAAAGGAAAACCTATTGAAATGAGTACATATCAACAAAAAAACAACCGAAGTTCAGAACTTTATCAAATACAAAAACTAAAACAAACCTACCAATTAGTCAATTAAGATTAAAAAGCAATTAAAATATCGAAAACAAGAAAAACGAAAACTCACAACGAGGAGAGGAATTAGGTTAAGGAAAACATTATTGCCAGTTTTCTCAGAGTGCATCCTAACAGATCTCTTCATCATAGTATTTTTACCCATAAGAACAACAGAATCACCACGTAGACCTCTACGAATGTTCTGAAGCTGGTTAGATCCAACGTTATCAGCATTAACAATAAGGATCTGAGTATACTCCTCTAGAAGTTGACATAACTTAGAATCGTAAGCAATCTTCTTCTCTGCTTTGGTAGCTTTTGGTGCCATTGATAATGATTTTGGGATTTGAAGATTCAAAATTGAGGGCCAAGAAGAGTGATGCTCTTACAAGGCGGACAGCAGTGCCGTCTCTTTAACCTCTGGTTTTTTTTAGGGTTTGTTTTTGTTGTGAGTGTGAGAAACGAAAGGGAACAGGAAGTTTGAGAGGGCGAGATGAATTATGTTTATATAGTGTGGAAGACGTAGTAGGAAATTAGGGTTTTGTAAAACCTAGATCGTGTGGTTTAGGTTTAACGTGTTGTGTGAATCGGACGACTGGTAATTGGTTTAGAAAAACTGATATGCCCAATGGGTTTTATTTGGTTTTTTTGGGCTCACTTTCTTCAGTTAAAATTATGAAATTTATTAATACACTTCTCATTATTTGTAGCACACCCTATTTCTATTTCTATTTCTTTAAATAAACTCTCTCTCTGTCTCTCTCTCTCCCTCGCTCCCCCCCCCCCCCCACCCTAACTAGCTCTCCTTGTTCCTCTTCCCGTTGTTTGGTGTAACTTACAGGTTAAGGAGAGTCATCTTTTGCAAAAATCTAGAGCAAGATGTTGTTGGAGGGGGGATGCAAATACAAGGTATTGCCATTTTGTCTAGTTGAGAGGAGGCGAACGAATTAATTGGCAGTAGTGAAAGTAGGAAGTGAATGGGGGGATGATGTTTATGGAGTAAAAGGAGAGGTTAAAAAAAATTTGAAGATAATTTTTCCAAAGTGGGTTTTAGACGCCCAGCATAGAAGGACATTTAGTTCAATCAGTTAAGTGAATATGATAGTGTTAATTTAGTCGCTCAGTTCTCTAGAGAGGGGAGATCAAAGAAGCCAATAGGAGTTGTGAACGGAGTAAGAGAATGGCCCAGATGGGTTCAATTTTAATTTCACTAACGTATTGGAGGAGGACATGGTTAGTGAGGTTGGTGAAGAGGACATTGCCTTTGCTAATGATGTTCTTCTTGTTGAATCTGATTGAGTGACAGCCATTAATTTGGATGTTCTTCGATCACTCAAACTAAGGCCAAACTTAGCGAAACCATTCACAAGAAATTTAATCAAATTGTTAATGGTTTCGCTAAATTTTGTCTTAGTTTGAGTGATCAAAGTAGAGTTTTTCACGTTGTCCCAAAAAAATTTGCTTATATGCCTTTAGGGCTGATTTTTCGAGAACTTTGTTTTCTAGAGGTTTCCAGTTTGCTTTCTCTAAAAAATATTCATTTCTTTCCAAACACACATGATAACATACTAAATGTTCTGGAGTGGGCCGAAGCCCAAATCCAATGCTCTAGCGCTAGATCGGCCCAACAATGAGGGGCACAAAAGCAAGGAACCGCATCAACGGCTCTGATCTGTCCGTATGATCATCCGACGGCCGAGCGCGACTCACGCTCACTATATAAGCATTCATTGCGTCAGTTGTCAGGTACACACTGTTCACTAATACGTATATTTTGCTCGTCCATTCCTGACTTGAGCGTCGGAGTGTTATCGCAGGTACACCCGCCCTCCGGAGCAGAGCTAGCAGAACGACCAAGGCATACAGAGATCTAAGACCTGGAAAACAGCAATCAAGGACATCAAAGGTACAGATCAATTGGCGACCACAGTGGGAGCCCGCGCGCTTTCCACCATTCGTACAGATGCCACCAAAGGCAGCTCGAGGCCGACCAAGGGCCACCGCTCGTCTACAAAGTGTTGCTGAAATCCCCGCTCGACCACCTCCAGCAGGTGTTGAAGGCACCAGCGCCACCCCCGCACAACAGGTTACGGTGGAACTCCCTGCCGACCTGGTCCAAGAGCTGCGAGAACTACTGTGCGACCGTAATCAGGCTCTGAATCGCAATGATGACCGCCTCACACACCTAGAAGATCAGATCGCCTCGAGGAGAGCGCACACAGCACTAGAGCAGCGACCTCACCATGAGCGCACTTCAACCGTGCGAGCACGCCCTTCAAGGGCCCATCGATCGCCTCCGCGAAGGCAGCTGGTCCATCGATCTCCACCCCCGAGGAGGGGACGAGGAGGAGCGACCACCCCACCAAGAAAGACCCCGTCCACGACTGATTATACTTACTGGCCCGAAGAATCGTCGCACGAAGGTTCCTCCCACGGTTCGACCGGTTCGCCCGCCCGTTCTCGAAGCCGATATACCGAACGATACTCGTATCGATCAAAAGCTTACGCCAATCACTACGGTCAAGATAGAAGGGATACCGGACTTGGACCGTATACCAGAGAAATAGACGAATTCCGCATCCCGCACTCTTTGCAGAAGCCTCCAACCGACCTTAAGATGTACAACGGCATGAAAGATCCGGACGCCCATTTAAAGCACTTTGATATCATGATGAAGTATCGTGGAGCGCCCGGGCCGGTCAAATGCAAGATCTTTCCCCTTACTTTAGAGGGGTCAGCGTTGGATTGGTTCACCGAACTAAAACCCAATACCATTTCATCCTGGGAACAGATGGCAAGGGTGTTCACCGCTCGGTTCACGACTTCTAGAATCAAGCCAAAATCCCAAGATGTTCTGATCGCCATCAGACAGGGTCCGGAGGAGTCTTTGAGGAGTTATGTGGAAAGGTTCAACCGAGAAGCCGACCAAGTCAGGAACTTAGACGACAACCAGAGGTTGTTCTTCCTAAGGACAGGACTCTTAAGAGGAACTCGTTTTGAAGTAGAAGTGGGACTCCACGTTCCCAGAGACCTAGAGACGTTCCTCAGGCGATCTCAAAGGTTCATGAATTACGAGGAAAGAACGACCGCCATAGAAGCCGCTGAGGCGGGCATGAGTCAACGCCCGCGACCAGAAAAAATCAAAGGATTAGGGAAGAGTATACCGGTAATCGCCTGAGCAAAGAGAATAAGGTCAAGAGGTTTGCTGAGCGCACCAAGTTAAACACTTCGTACGCGAACATATTGACGGAATGTGCAAACACTGAATTCAGGGATATTAAACCACCCGAACCTCTCTTGCTTAAAGACGGGCAGCGCCCATCCAAAAAATACTGTAGATACCACAAGAGCAATGGGCATGACACAGACAATTGCATGGCTCTTAAAGATGATGTGGAGGCCCTGATCAAAAGAGGAAAGTTGACTTAATATGTGAAAAGAGATAACGGTGAAGCACGAGGAGAGAGGCAAGTGGCCCGTTCACCTAGAAAAGGAAAAGCAGAAGCAAATGAAACAATCAAAGTCGTAGAGGACGACGACGATGATGAGGACGCAGTAGACACGAGAAAGTCAAGAGGGAGGCCAGTCGCCATGGTAATCTCGGGAGGAGTCCCCACCAACGCCTCAACCAACAGATCGATCAAAAGGAGATGGGACGAAATCATGAGCGTTGCTTCGACCTCGGCTCCAAGACCACTTAGTGAGCGACCATCCATCTCCTTTGGAGACGAGGATCTCATTGATGGAACCCCCAACTACGAAGTTCCCTTAGTCATCGTAGCAGTAATGGCAAACATGGAGGTTAGGCGAATATTGGTAGACCAAGGGAGTTCAACAGACATAATATTCGAAGACCTATTGGACGTCCTAAAAATTTCAAAGGATGATTTGAGGCCATACAGAGGAACGGTCTTGACCGGGTTCAATGGAGCCTCGACAACTCCTATAGGGCGGATAGAGCTGATGGTGACTTTTGGGGACGATACGGTAGAGAATCCCCTCTATAGAACGGTCAGAACAGATTTCATTGTGTTACCCTGCAAGTCCGTGTATCAATGTATCATTGGTCGACCAACCCTTGCCCGCTTGGAAGCAGTGCCCTCCACCGTCCATTTGAAAATGAAATTCTACACTAAAGCTGGGGAAGTTTCCACCATCCAGGCAGACTTATTGTCCGCCAAGCGAGTTTTCCTTTTAGGGCTTAAAGAAAAAGGGAAAAACGTAACGAGAGAAATAGAGAAAGAAATGAAAAACGGCGAGCAAGTTAACCTGGCCGACTTAGATGCCCGCTACGACCCTGATAGCGAAGAGGAAGAAGGGGACGACCTTATGACTAAAGAGCTAAAGAAGCGAATTAAGCGACCTGAGCCAGACGGGGAATTCTATCACATGAAGTTAGGGGACGACCCGGAGAAAACGATCAAAATAGGGAAAAACCTCCCCCCTGAGGTTCAGGACGAGCTTGTTCAATGTTTGAAGGAACATGCAGACCTGTTCGCCTGGAGTGCGGCCGACATGCCCGGTATCCCACCCCAAGTAGCCTGCCACCACTTAGCTGTGGATCCAGGAGCAAAATGAGTGGCTCAAAAAAGAAGAGTTCAGAAGAAAGAAAAAGCACGAGCAGCGTGCAAGGCCGTTGAAGACCTGCTCGAAGCAGGGTTCATTAAAGAAATAAAATATACCACGTGGTTATCCAATGTCGTCTTGGTCAAAAAGGCGAATGGAAAGTGGAGGATGTGCGTGGACTATACCGACCTCAACCGAGCATGCCCGAAGGATGCTTTTCCCGTCCCAAGTGTCGATCGTCTTGTCGATAATGCAAGTGGATACAAGATCCTGTCCTTCTTAGACACCTATTCCGGGTACAATCAGATTGCCATGCACCCACCAGATCAGGAGAAGACCGCATTCATGACGGACAAGGGGAATTTCTGTTACACGGTCATGCCATTTGGGCTGAAGAACGCTGGAGCGACCTACCAGCGCATGATGAACCATGTATTTCAGGATCAAATAGGGAAAGCGGTGGAAGTGTATTTGGATGATATGATTGTCAAAACCAAGCAGGACCAAGCCCATGTAAACGACTTGAAAGAAGTATTCAAAGAAGCCAGAAAGAATTCGTTAAGGTTCAATCCAGAAAAATGCACTTTTGGGGTCAGAGCGGGCAAATTCCTTGGTTTCCATCTCACAGAAAGGGGAATTGAAGCCAACCCAGACAAATGTAGAGCGGTGACTGAGATGAGACCACCAACGACCAAAAAAGAAATACAGAAACTCAATGGTATGGTGGCCGCTCTCTCTCGTTTCATCTCAAAAGCAGCGAACAAATCTTTGCCCTTGTTTAAATTGTTGAAAAAGGAGACCACATTTGAATGGACGCCCGAGTGCGACCAGGCCCTCGAACAACTGAAAACGTCTCTGGCAGAACCTCCAATTTTGACGACCCCCGAGCCTGGAGAAACTCTTTATTTGTACTTGTCCGTCACGGACGAGGCTTTGGCCGCCGTCTTGGTACGAGAAGAAGGAACGAAGCAAAATCCAGTCTACTTTGTCAGCAAAGTTATGCAAGGACCCGAGCTAAGATATCAGAGGATTGAGAAATTGGCTTTGGCATTGATTGTCTCAGCCCGAAGGTTGAGACCATACTTCGTGGCCCACCAGATCACCTTACGCACCGACCAACCCATTAGGCAGATCCTGCATAGCCCAGATCTAGCGGGCAGAATGATCAAATGGGCTGTAGAATTATCAGAATTCGGAATAAAGTATGAGCCTAGATCGTCTGCTAAAGCACAAGTCTTAGCCGATTTTATCGCAGAATTGACCCTAGGGTCAGAGAACCCAGTTCAGGATTCATGGACTTTGCACGTTGACGGATCGTCCAATGGTAAAGGCAGCGGAGCGGGCTTAATCCTTGAGAATGAAGAAGGGACGACCATTGAAGTCTCCTTGACTTTCTCGTTCCCCACTTCTAACAATCAGGCCGAATACGAGGCCTGCATCGCTGGGCTGTTGCTCGCCTTAGAGATGCAAGTAAAAAGGTTGGAGCTTCGATCAGACTCACTACTAGCGGTCTCCCAGATCAAAGACGTCTTTTTAGCCAAAGACGAGATACTCCAGAGATATTTAGCAAAGGTCAAAGAGTTGATGAAGAAATTCGAGCATACTGATGTCAAGCACGTCCCAAGGACTGAAAACGCTAGGGCGGACCTCTTGTCCAAACTGGCAAGCACCAAGAAAAATGGTAACCATAGAAGCGTAATACAAAAAGTCCTATCTCAACCAAGTGTGAGGTTAGATACGGCCTTAGGAGCAGACGTATGTACGATCGACTCAACACCTTCCTGGATCGACCCCATCTTTAACTACATAAAGGACGGGGAGGAATCCAAGGATCCAAAAGAAGCTGCACTCGTTCGCAGGCGAGCAACGTCGAACTCGATAATTAACGAGCAACTCTACAGAAGAGGATTCACCATGCCCTTACTCAAGTGCCTCCTCCCAGCAGAAGCGGCCTATGTGTTGAAGGAGATTCATGAAGGAATCTGCGGGAACCACTTGGGTTCACGAGCTTTGGCAAAAAAGGCTTTAAGAGCGGGCTACTTCTGGCCCACTATGGAGGCAGATGCGAAAGACCTAGTCAAGAAATGTGACAAGTGCCAGAGGCACGCAGATACCCACGTTGCACCTCCAACCGAGCTCAACTGTTTGACTTCTCCATGGCCGTTTTCATGGTGGGGTATCGACCTGTTAGGACCTTTTTCCCTCGCCCCTGGTCAGTTTAAATTTCTGATCGTCGCAGTGGACTACTTCACCAAATGTATTGAGGCCGAGCCCTTAGCCAAAATCACTTCGAAGAATTGCCTGAAGTTCGTCAAAAGAAACATCTTGGTACGGTTTGGGATCCCCGAAGTCATCGTGTCAGACAACGGCACACAGTTCACGGACCGACATTTCCAAGAAACTCTAGTCGAACTAGGCGTAAAACAGCGTTTTACGTCGGTCGAACACCCGCAAACAAACGGGCAGGCGGAGGCGGCCAACAGAGTCATCCTAAGGGGGCTAAAGAGAAGACTGGATGAAGCCAAGGGAAGGTGGGCAGAAGAGCTTCCCTCGGTACTATGGGCGTATAGAACCACACCACACTCAACTACGGGAGAGTCCCCCTTCAGGATGGTCTATGGAACGGACGCACTAATCCCTGTGGAAATGAGAGAGTTGACTTGGAGAACGGCTAATCCTCTACAGTCGTCCGAGAACGAGCAGGCAACAAGGGAAGAGCTCGACCTAGTAGAAGAACTGCGAAACAAGGCAGCCCTCAAAGAGACATTGGTCAAACAGAATATGGCCACAAGACACAACGCCAAGGTCGTTCGAGGTAGGGCAGCTCGTCCTACGAAGGGCAGATATCGGCCAGAGAAATGCCGGCCAGGGCAAGCTAGCCCCAACTTGGGAAGGCCCCTACCATGTAGCTGCCAAGACGGGCAAAGGAGCATATATCTTGAAGACCATGAGTGGAGGGATGATTGCTAACACTTGGAATGCAGCAAACCTCAGAAGATACTTTACTTGATGCCATGTAAAATATGAAAGAATGTCATGTTTCCAGTTAAATAATGAATGAAAATCAAACGGGCGGGACACTCTTTTTCCCTACGAGGTTTTTTATTGAGGCCCGCTCGTCCGTCAACAGAACGACGAGGAATTTCTTAAATTCTTGATTCTAGTTATTAATCGATCCAATAACGAACAACCCCGAAGGCGAGTTAAGTTCAAACCGAGTTTGATAAACTGCCAAGGGTCAAACTTAAGCGACCTTAAGTCTAAATATGCTTGCAAACGAGCTAAATCTAAAGTAGAAACTTGGTAAGCTGTTTGCAGGCAGCCTCGCGACATGAGGAAATCAAATAGAACAAGCCTAGATAAAAGTCTAAAGAACGATTATGACAAAAGGCGTTTAAAACATTAAACATTAGCCCGGAGAAGGCCGGGCTCCTTGTTGATTACAAGAAAAAGCAATACATTCAACAAAGTACAAGAAGAAAAGAGAAACAAAGTACAAGCAAACAAAATACGAAGGGAATAACTCATTCAGGGCGACTGTAGACAACTGTCTCCTCTTGGATGACATTCCCATCTTCATCTTTCTCCGCGAGACGAACGATTTGCCCGTTTCTCAGGAAATAGTCGTTGTTCACAATCTCTGGATTAATCTCCAGCGATGGATAACAATACCGAATCTGAGCTACAGCCTCGTCAAAACGCCCGCTAGCAATAGAGATGGTCATGTCTTCCAGGGCCTCCAACTCGCCCCTCGCCTGATCACGCTCGCCCTCAACAACCTTCAGGTTCTCCTCAAGACCAACCACCCGCTCCTCCAGCCGTATAACCTTGGTAGACCGCTCAGCCAAACTCGCAGTAGCGGTGGCAAGTTTGGCTTCAGCATCTACTCTGGCTGTCATGGCCACATCACGCTCGGCAGTAACTGAGCCAAGTGCGTCCTTTGTGGGTTGGAGGGCGACCTCAGCATCCTCGAGCTTCTTTTTGGTACTCTCCAGCTCTGCCCGCAAATCTGTAATGTGTCCAAGAGCGGACTTATACTTGTCAATTTTATCCAAAAGATCACCCTCCAACCACAAGTTTCTGTGAAGTAAGCGCATACCTGCTTGGCGGCCAGCCTCCTCAGATTTGTAACGAGCAAGCTTTTGAGAAGCTGCTTGGGCAATTTCAGCTACGAAGAGGAGAGGATCGGCCTTAAGGCGTTCAAAATCCACGTCCTTGAGATCGTCCAAGTCCAAGGACGACCTTCTTGATGCCTCTCTTCTTTTTTGGGGAGGATCAAGGTCGATCGGAATAGCGTCCAGAGGACTCTGAGTCCGATCTCTCTTTTTAGAAGCTGAGCTCGTTCCTTGCTCGCCCCCAGCAGGTCCATGATCGTCTTCAGCGCGAGATGGTTGAGACGGAGAGGCAAAAGACACCTTCTTCTGCTTCCTTGACTTTGTCTTTGCCAAAAGAGCTGCGAAACCGATGCCCGTCATTTCAGCTGAAAAAGTAGAAAGATGAATTAGGAGACAGAACAAAGTAAATCACGATCAAAATAAAAAGCGAAAATAAAGGCACACCATGTTTGTTTTCAGCTTGCTCGGATGTCCGGAGGCAAGCAAATTTGTTAAAGGGTATGATCCCTTCTGGCAGCCAAGTAACCAAGGTCTCTAACATCCGAATACTCTCAAGATCATAGTCGCTCAGCCTCCTTTGATGCCGATAATGGATAGTGTCGCGATCGTAGTGTGAGTGCGACCAACCCAGAGGAAACTTCATTGAGGAGACGCGACCTTCGTCATCCACAGTTCCCACCATTGCCTTAGCACGATCGTTAACAGGAACGACCCAGAGGAAAGCGTGCCTCCAAGTTTTTACCGATTCACAGAATGGCTTGAAGAGCCTGATTGTGTTTTTCCGTCCCTTCAAGGAAACTTGTTCCCATCGCCTGGGTTCGCTCCTCATCTCCATTGTGCGACTAACATCGAACAATGAGAAGAAAAGACGGCAATTTACCTCCCGATCAAGAGCGGCCATTATTATCTCGAACGACTTAACCAGCGCCCAAGCATTAAAGTGAAGTTGAGAAGGGGCAACACCAAGAGTCCTTAAGACACGTCTCTGGAAAAATGTCAAGGGAGGTCGCACCCTCCGCTCGTCAGGTGGTACGCCCTCCGCTCGCCATTCCTGATCACCGTAACCTATTAACTTGGTGAAAAGAGGCAACCACTCATCACCGGGTGGGAAGACAGAGCGCTCGTTGATTATAGCGGAGGATATCCAAGAGCGGTCGACATCAAGCCTACCCCTCCAATCGTGCTCTTCCGGCAGTACCTCGTTGGCTGGAACTGGAGGGGGCGTAGGATTCATTCGGGGAGACTGGACGGTATCAACCGTGTTTGACGAGCGTCCAGAGGACGATGAAGAAGAAAGATCGGTAGAAGAGAAAGTCTCAGATGGGAACCCGCTCGTGCCGACAGCTCCAGAGCGAGCATGCTCAGCCATACTCGCAGGCTGACGACCAGAAATTCTCGCAGTTTTCTTTGTTCGCGCCACTGCTTTGCCTTGTGAGGAGAAGGAAAGTCAGGCTCACCCTAAACGATGATTTGTTGAAGGGGGCGACAAGGTCGACCCCGAGCCTGACATCCCCTCCTCGCCCTATGCAAACAGAATTAGAGCTAAAATAAACAAGACAAAAAGGGCATACCTGGAGTGGGAGAGAAGTTCGGTCTAAGGGTAGTATACTCCTTGATGAATAAAATCAAACGACCAGAAGAATAAGACCGCCTGAGTTGAAACTCGTGCACGGGTAGACACCTGGCCAGAATAAAGAAGCAAGCTTTTGATCGCAACAGGAGGAAATTATGACCGCTTTTCGAGCTCCGAAAATGAGAGTTGAAACTGAGAAGGAGAGGGGGCAACATATTTATAAGGTTTGGAAAGCAAGCAAGCGAAACGACGCGACCCTTCACTTGCACACGCCTTGAAAACCAAACCATCATCATGACCAAACGCCACCTTTTCAAAATTCGAGAAGCCATTAATGACCCCTGGGGAAAAACGAAACGTCACTTCCTGACAGGAGCCACGTGTCATGTGGGCGTAAGCGAAGCCCACCGCGAATCAGAAACGATCAGCCGACCGGTCTCACGCTCGGAGACGCGGACATAGAAACGATCATAAAACAAGCCTGCGCCCGCCACACAAGCGACCTTGGCTTGGGGGGCAACTGTTCTGGAGTGGGCCGAAGCCCAAATCCAATGCTCTAGCGCTAGATCGGCCCAACAATGAGGGGCACAAAAGCAAGGAACCGCATCAACGGCTCTGATCTGTCCGTACGATCATCCGACGGTCGAGCGCGACTCACGCTCACTATATAAGCATCCATTGCGTCAGTTGTCAGGTACACACTGTTCACTATATACGTATTAGTGAACATATTAAACATATATCTCCGATTCGGAGCTTGTGCCTAGAACATATTAAACATATATCTCCGAATAGAAGATATATGTTTAATATTTCATGAAATAGTTGCATATACATGAAATTCTCTATGCTCACTTGCTTTTTCTTTCCATTTTTTTACATGTGGGTTAAAGAGAGATTCATTTCTTCTACATCTTCATAGTAAATACACTAATTTATCCACCAAGTGAAGTGGCAGAGTATCGTTCCAATATTATCGGATGTCCCCGAAGGGACAAGTGAAGTGGTAGAGTGTTTTGCTTTGCATGGATAAGGATGCAGTCAAACACATAAAACTAGAATTGAGTATGTAAATAAATGGATGGATGGGAATCCATTCACCTAGTTATTTGCTGCAATGCAACTAATGTTAAGAATCTCTTTTTCTTAATTCTCAGATTTAGTGTGGATCTCACAATAGTAGCAAAGCTAGATAGTTCTTATTAGAATCACACGCAAGCATCCACCAAGAAGAGTACTCTAACACAAAGCAAAGGCAAAATTAATGTCAAATCAATATTACCTAACCCAAGTTGACTTGATCGATTTGATTTGATCCACGATTAATTAGAATCTCCCTTTTGAACAATTAGAAGATTAGAGTTAAAAGATGATCTCTAGCTTAGCATGAGTTAATCTGGAGCCGCCAAGGAACAATTTTGAACAATGATGTTGGATTTAAAGGTGAGATGAGATAGTACGTGTAAAAAGAAAGAATATGTGACATTTTTTATTTTGCTTTGGTACGTTCCATCATAAATTCATAATCTATTTTTTGATCCTACACAAACTTCACTTTGAAAGGCAAAGCCCATGTTAAGGGAGGGCATATAAGCTTCGAGATTTACATTTTTTATATAATAAAGTAAAAATTATGCATAACCCTCCTTTCGACGAACGCGCTAAGCATATTAAGACAGACTGTCAAATTGTTTGGGAGAAAGTTTAGAAAGACATCATTCATCTCCTACCAGTTGCGTCTAAAGCGTAATTGGTTGATATACTCACCAAACCACTTCATGCTACCTCATTTCATTCGCTTATTTTCAAGTTAAGACTTGTCAATGTACACTGTCGAATAAGATCACCGTGATGCAAAAAAAAAATGTTGGATCTAATCACAGTGACACACACCATGTACACCAATTCAAGCATATACATTCCTCCATATATAGGCAATTAATTAATGTTTCCCTTGAAAGCAAAGATTAAAATCATCAAGATTGTCCATTGATTTCTCTGTCTCTTTCCTCGCGCTTAATTTCTAATATAATTGTGAGGAAAGGGACGTTGCATACTTAACCAAGAATAATGGGTTCTGTTGTCTCTCAATTGTCAACAGGTGTGTGCTTTGGTGATTAAATTTAGGTGTATGGTTCAATTTCAATATACTGAAATTAATAAAGTTAAGTTAGGCTTCGTGGGTCACACACAGGTCAATATATAGGAGATCTTTTACAATATCTCAGGGTAGGTGTACCCTAAAGTTATTGAATTTATGAGTGAGTCATACCTTAAGATGCAGTATTACTTCCTATGTGCTTCAATATTTCTAAGTCTAATAATCATGATTATAATTCATCAGAGTCATTATTATATTTTGATTTATTATTACTATTACTTAAGTTTCCACTCACATCATAAATTTAAGCTAGGATGATTTGATTTTTCACAACTATGTATTGTCACCTCATGCAATTCTGGCCTGATGAGTGGCAGCTACATATTTTGAGTTGAATGGCCAATAGCTAAGAATTCAAGTCTTTGTCCAAATGATAGGTTAAGTAGCTGGTGAAGGGTGTTGTCTATCCATTAGACTTGAGAGTCTAATTCTGTGGATTCTTCTTTGAAGAACTAGAGAGCCATACTTTGAAAATGATGCATGTTAGATACCCACTAAGTAGCTGGTGAAAGGGTGTCTCGGTGATTTCTTGGTTTTTCTAGTAGGTTATGTTGTGGATTTCCATCACTATTTAATTATAATTGTATTTTTCTGACATTTTTTTTCGTATTGAGTGCTGAGTATCCATTTCCCTAATCTATAATATATATATTATTTTGCTTGTTAAAAAAAAAAAAAAAGATACCCACTATATGTGACGATTTTGGCAAGGTCTAATGACCTAGTTTTTTGGGTTGGTGTGAACTCTCCTAAGCAAAGACTCAAAAAAGAATCAGACTATTTTAATCCAGCTTAGTTGGTCATGGGTCAGGTTGGATCCGCTTTGTATACTTTTGTATATTTTTTGTGATTTTTTTTGTTAAAAATTGGACTAGACCGGTGCGGTCCTCTGGCCCAAGTTATGAGCTAGGCTAGACCAAAAATATATAACTGAAATAAACAACTATGCTAGCTCAAGTCATTTCACTTTTATGTTTGGCCTAATTAGCCTAACCAAATAGTGATCCAGATTGACAGTTCTAGCCACTTTAAAGCACTTATCAAACACATACTGATTAAGTTCACATATTATTTTTGTGTGGCTAAAGTAAGAAAAGTTATTATTATACTCATGAATCGCGGGGAAGTATGAATGAAAGTGTGAAATTGATTGTGGTTGTAATTCAAATGGGAATTGACTATATACTTGTTTGTATTATGAATCTTTATTATTTGATGGAATTTGCCGCCTTTGTCTTCCACATGCATATCAAATTTGACGTAACAATTCCTTGATTTTGGTGCTACAATACAATAATGCCACACCAAAAAAAAAGTGGTCAGTTGATGCACTGTATAGCAATTTTTGTTTCATGGTTTAGAGTTTGGACCTAAACATGGAAGTATTAAAAGTGTCGACACTGTTCCTTTCACAGTTGCTGAAGGGATTAGTATTAATGAATCACTATGACAATGAAAGGGCCCCCCAAGCAAATGAATTCATGCACGACATTAAATTAAGCACCGGAGTATAGATTTGAACTGTTATGAAGTGTGTAGGAATGTTTTTTTATGGGTCTTTGACTCTACTTTGATGTTTAGGAGAAAGAAGTCTTCACTAATCTTGGTTTGGCTGAGGAGTAAACAAAGTTTGCTCCAATTTGTTCATCATTGAGGATCCAGCTCGAGGAATAGCCAAGTCTGTCTCTTTAAATGGAGTTTGTTGACCACTCGACACTTGCCCTTAACCTTGGAGTTCGAGATAACAAAAAAACCTTAGATGTGTCGGTACTTGTAGATAAAACCTGTAATAAGTACAAAATGAGTAATTAAACGATAATGGGGCGGGGACGCGTTCCCGCTAAAACTACTTAATAATTTTGGTAGTTAATATTTAGTTTTCAAATATTTAAGTATCTTTCGTCAACTAATATAAGTCATCAAATGTGTAATTTAATTATATGAATAGCAATAATAATATTAAAGAAGTTAATTTAGTGTGCAAAAATTAAATTTTGTTTTATTGAAAATATATTTTTAAGTGACTTTATTGAATACCCGTGAGTATCGGTGGCTATCTCCAAATATATTATCCACAAAAACTCGTACCCACGCGAGTGTATGGAGTGTGTACGTGGGATATTTTCACCAAACGAGACAGATTATGAAGGACTGCTACCTACACCCACCCTACTCGTTGGCATCCCTACTTAGGATTGCGTAAGAATGTTTGTTTGTGTGTCTTTTTAAGATTTTTTCTTTTTGAGAATCTTACCAAAAGGTCATTCATCCCACAATTACTCCAAGTCAAACACATTTAACTATGGATAGGGTTAGAACTTTGTATGGTCTGGGCTAAGTCATGATCTGCCCCAAAAAAATCACGTGAAATTACTAGAATACTCATGTTTGTATTAGTTTTTTTCGCGAATATGAACAATGGATAGCACAAATGTAGTGGTCAAAACGCACTCGCCAAGGCAATATCCATTACACACATTACCACTAAGCCACCAATTGCTATTGATATTGAATTTACAATATATATATATATATATATGGTATATTTTTTGGAGTATAAATTTATTCATATTTTTAATATTATCATATTTTTTATGTTAGAATTAGAAATTATAAATAGATAGTTGATAATTTTTGAAAAAATATATTCAACATTTTAAAATTAGAATCAAATAAATTTAAAATTATCTTTTTACAAACAACTTCAAGTGAGTCTCTATGTGAAATCGAAATTACATTTTTAGTCATTTAATTTTGTTTATAAATAATTTTAATTTATATTTATCTATTTGAATTGTATTTGCGTTATTGCGTATTTGTTCACGCGTTTGAGTTTTCATCTCTCTTTCATTAGCGGTCCACCCAAATTTTTTAGTCAAGCTCTGTCATTGACTATTGTGTTCAAAGCTCTTGGAAAGATAATGCATTTATTGTAGTCCAAATCAACTTCCATCGACTACACAGTCTCATACGTGCACAACCTCATGATCACTCTCATTCTGGCGCATATTTAGTCCATTTACATGCCGATTTGCTTGAAGCTCTCAGAAACCGCTATTTGTCTGTGACAACTTTTGGGGACCGGCGATCACTCCCCGCCCTCGTCAACCACAAATGTCCCAAGGCTCGTTTGAAAAAAAAATTGTTTGTCTCACATTTGTTGTCACTTTAGAATTTCAAGCGAGTATTAATTACATCTTTCCAATAACACCCTTATTAATTGGTATTTCAACTATTTTATATTAATTATTCATTTCATCTTACTCCAATTATAACAAGTATATTTTAGTCAAAATAAACTATATTACCTTTAAAATTTGAGACTGTGGGAATATTTCTGTGACCAATTGAGGTTTTATGTAGTTAAGGTTATAAGATTCCCCATTTCCACGTCAAAAAAAAATGCCCCATTTTAAAATTCATCTATGCTCAAGATGAGCATGGGCCTTTAGTTTAATTGCAAAACTTAAGTAGACTTAGTTATGGAATATCAATCTATAAGCAACACTAATTATTGTACGATTATATGTTTTGGTCATAAATCGATCTGTTGTTTATGTTACTAAACAAATTGAAGCACAATTGAATTGAAAAAGAGATTTGTATTTAGTATTTTGCTTTGTTGTGTAAATAAATAATTACCCCCACCTTCAACATTTCAACTTTGTTTTCATAATAAACAAGTACTGCTAGTGGTAGTATAAAATGAAAGAAGTTTTCTCTCTCGTACGTTTTTCCCCTTTTTTTAATAGCTACCACTAAACAACGATCCTAATAATTAAACAGATTATAGCAATGATGAATGGCCCCAAAACTCATAATTTTTCTGAACCCACACTGTAGGACCAATTGAATTCAAATCAGTAGGTTAGAAGAATTGAAAAAGAAGAAAAGAGGGAATTCAAATTAGTAAAGAAGTGATTACTCGACAGTCATGCTGTTGCAATAAAAATGATTGCCAACAATACATTAACATCATGAAATATAATTTCATAACTCCTCTCCCCTTCACCTCTGTAGATAGAACTGAAGAGAATTCCAACAAAAAGCGTGGTCTAAGACGAGATTCTATACCACAATATGTAAGGTTGGGATCCTCTCTGGGATAGTTCTAATAGGAGAGAGAAAGACTCATTCAATAAAATGATACGTTGAGTTAACCATTGATTGTGGTAACTGAAGAGGATTTCAACCCTAATACGTAGAGTTAACCGATACTCGTGGTAAAGTGAGACCCAACATGCATCCACCTCTTCAAAAGTTTATTTCCGGATGGTAGTCAGGAAATAAATTTTAGCAAGATAATACACTTCTGAATATGGCCGACCTAACCATTAAGTAATTAAAACAATTAAGCAAAGGGCTTTAGGTTCCTAAATTTTTTAGACCTCAAATTAATTTTTGCCTATCATGTGTGTTAATAGCTCGATTAAACTACTATTGTTTAATCAAATGTTTTATTTGTATTTCTCTCGCCACAATAAATTTTCAAGTAGCGAGATAATACACTTCCGAACAAGGCCGACCCAACCATTAAGTAATTAAAACAATTTAAGCAAAGGGCTTTAGGTTCCTAAAATTTTTAGACCTCAAATTAATTTTTGCCTATCATGTGTGTTAATTATTGCTTGATTAAACTACTAATGTTTAATCAAATGTTTAATAAAAAAAACTACTATTGTTTAATCAAATGTTTAATTTGTATTTTTCTCGCAACAATAATTGTAATTATGATTGATACTAGCTAGTAGTTTAAATCCATTCACTGCTTTTCTAAATTTTATACTATTAGCTATAAAAGACTATCGCTTTAGGCCTACAAATATGTTGGATCGACCCTACTTTGAGAATATACTTCCAGAAAGAGGGTGCATGCTATAAAAAATAGAGGGTAATACTCTTGATAAATTAGTAAATTAATCAAAATTTTAAAGGTCTAAAACAAGAGTTTTATTATCCGGCTCCACCAAAACTAGGCCACCTAGCTCATCCAATGGATTTGTGTATAAAAGCCAGCTCATTTCTCACTTTGAGTTTGAGTTGCATCCCTACAAAAGGCATGAACCAATCATATTGTTACCCCAGCATTCATATACCCTAATGATGGATCAGAAATTGAGATTGAGCACTGTGTATAGAATTCTATTCTAAGTGGCTTTGAAATTGATGAGAGACATACATTATACAAGTTCCATGCCCAGCATTCATAATTGTTGGTCCTACCTTCATTATTGTCCCACTATACAAGCTTCAAGTCTAGCCAATAACGATAAGAAGAGTCTTTGGCAATTTAATTTGTATGAATTTAAGAGGAAGGAGTATCGGAGTAGTAGTACCGATACTCCTTCTGTTTTCGTATATAAGCAAAAAAAATGACTGTATATATATCCTTTGGGAAGAAAAATGCTAGCAACATTTAGTCTAATATACTCCTCCCAACACTCCCTATAATTAGGTGAAATTTATGTATGTTCCACCATTTTAGAAATAGGCCCACTAAATTAGGGAGACCCATGCATGTGAATTCACTCGATTAAAGAGAGAATGTTAGTAAGAGAGTGTTAAAATGAGTGTTGTTAGTGCACCTCCTTTAAGAATAGTTAAAAACAAAAGTATGATTTCTAAATTAGTCATATTACCTCTTCTTAAACACTAAAAAAAAAAGAAAGGAAGGTTGGAAAACAAAAAGTAATTTGCATTGAGGAAAGAAAAAAGAAACCATTAATAAGGGTAAATCGGATATATTAACTTAAATAACTTTGTCTTTCTTATATTTTGTAACATGATTAAGTAGATATTTTTGCTGATATACGAAAATGAGTGGAGTACATTTTATTCACATAGAATAAATGTTAGATACACTTACTCTGGTCTCTGTTGCAATATAAGCAAAACCTAGCTACTTCTGACGCGTGCGCACGCACGCGCGCACACACACACACACACACATATATCCTCCAGTTAATTGAGAGGCCGACAATATATAAAGTAAAATAAAATAATATTAAAAAGAGTTAATTTAGTAAATTATAATTAATTACAAATAACTAATTTTATTAATCATCACGGAAGTAGTTTTTTGCTTATAATAGAGGTGTGAGGAATTATTAGACAAATGAGTATTTTCTTTCTATTTTTTGGTTCGGACCATTGTTGGCTATACACACAGAGTATCTCAACGTTTTTAACGAAAAATTAATCTTTGCCCGTGCTTAAAATCAAATTTTGCACTAGCCAACACCGAGTTTGTCCACTCGGAAATCGAATCCGGGTGCACCGGGTCGACCCCCATGTACTATGGTAGATTAAGCCGTCGGTGCTGATTGAAATTGAGCATCTTGAAAAAGTCCCACATTGCTTAGTTTTGTTAAGAAAGAGGGACACCAAGATGATATAATGAGCTCAAATCCTCCTTAACAAAATGCACCAGCCAAAAATACCTTAAGTTTGTATTTGACTTTTTTCTTTCTCATATACTCTTGTTTTAGAGTGTAGTGAGATGTAGTCAGATATTTTCTTTGGAGGGTGTGAGTGCACTAGAGCCATTGGGTGCTTGACAGAAGTCTGTGAGTTGTAAAAATATTCACATAGTGTTATTCTCTGGTTGTCATTAGACAACAGTTTGTGGTTTTTCTCTGTTTTTGGAGTTTTCCACGTTAAATTTTTGTGTTCCGATTGTGCTCATTTTATTTCTCTATGTTGTTTTTTTCCAACATAAGCCACTAGGCCAAAAGTGTTGGTCAGAGTATTTTCTTTTTAATTAAATGTATAATTGAACCCTTAATTAAACTTAAATGTGGGGACTAAAGACCATAAGCGTGTGAGTCCTAGGATGCTTGTTTCTAATCTAAATAAAAGTCGATTCCAAAGACTGAAAGTGAGAGAAAATTTAGGTTTAGCCTCAAAAGCAAAGGAAAGCTTGCACATAATAGATATGTTTTAAAGGGATAAAATTCAAAAAAAGATGCTTTTGAAGATAGGGAAAAACCAAATAAATCCAATAGTTTCCTTTTTGTTGGTATATTTCCTATTAACATCTTTTTATCCCTCTTTGTGGGTACCCCATAAAATTCCTTCTAATCATCGTATTATGCTTGGACCCAATATAGGCTCTACACAAACATAATCCAAGGCAGCCCACAAAGTATCAAATACTCGTCACATTTTTTATGATTAGAAATTTAGTGCATTCTTACAAATTGTAGTTGTAGTAGTCATAATGTCTTGTCTACCTACATACATGGACTTAATCTAGAGGATATATAGAAGATCTTTCAAGTGCTAACAACTCAAGAAAATATTGTTCAAAAAATATTAAGAAAAAAAAAAGAGAATAATAAACAATAGTAACCTTTTCTGTTGATTTGAACCCACTATATGTTTACCAAACATGTATGGATTATCCAATCTTTTAGCTTGAAACTAACTTTAAGAGAAATATAGATAAGGTTGAAACTTTTTTTCTTTTTTCCTTTCTAAATGCAGTCTTACCTTTTGACTAAAAGTAATTATGCATTCTTACCTAACATGCTTTAATGGTTGTCATCACTAATAAAGTAGTAAGTTTAAGATGAACAAATATAATTATTCATAATTCTCCCACTATACATGTAGTATGTGTTACAAGCTTCTCTTGTATTATGGTAGTTTAATTATCCTTAGTCAAAGCTGGTGATTCGACATCTCTTTTATCAATCAACTTTGTTTTGCTTATCAATTTTTTTTTGTATACTCTTTAATTTAAATAAATTTGTTTTTGACACATATTATTAATGATTTATATTTTTTTTATTTTAATCTTATTGATCTCTTATTTCTTTTCATTTTTTATTTTATGCCATCAGTTTTTATTATCTTTGTCTTCTGATTTCACATTTCTAAATTACTTATAACTCTTGCTTATATTGAAAAAAGCTTTTCAAGACTAGAAGTGCTTAAATCCTACTTTATAACACTTATGATATAAGATAGATTTAATGAATTAATTTTTTTTGCAATGAGAGTAAAATGTTAGCTGGAATTACTTAGTTATTACCTTATGAATAGATTTATGACTTAAAATGTTAGTAAAATAAAAAGAGATTTATATTTAATGAAATTAAAAGTAAATTTTGTCTAAGGTGCTAATTTTTTAGACAAAGTGCTATTTGGCTCTTGATCATCCATAAGACCTAATTTAACTGGCAAAGTCTGTGTGCTGGTTTGATATTTTGTATGGTTGTCCGAGTTCGACCCTGCAATCACCATTTTATATGCGTGAGTTTACCAGATATGTCTCAAACAATTTGGAGACCCTGTTTAAATGTTAAAAATTGGGCCCCTAATTATATCTTTATTATTTACTAATTTTTTCCATGAACCATATACTAATTTTTTTCATAAGCTATATCTAATTTTTTAAGAACACTAAAGTATCTCAAAACACACTGCTTAACATTGCACTTTTCGTATTTTCTCATGAAATTATTTTTTCACCAAACTAGTTATTGACGAAGGAACATTGCCTTTTTGAACACTTTAAATTTTTTCTGAACTTTAAAGTATCCAAAAACACACTGATTAGCATCGCATTTTATATATTTTGTCACAGAATTATTTTTCACCAAACCAGTTATTGAAAAATGAACTTTGCGTGTGTTTTTTTTGGTCAAGATTGATTTATTTCATTAAAAGTGGGCAAGGCCCAAACCAATACAATCCAAAGACCGGCCCAAAGTCCAAGTCCAGCATAGAGAACAACAAAACAACTACAGACCGATCCAGATCAAGGTCCAAAACAAGCAAAAACACCGCTACCCGAACCCGACCAGGTACAAGAATAAGTACAATCAGTTGGGCATTAAATGCCAAAAGTAAACGCGGAGTTAAACACCAAAAGTAGAGAGAGAGAGAGAGAGAGAGAGTGAGTGTGTGTGTGTGTGTGTGTGTGAGAGAGAGGTACTTTGCAAAATTCAAAAGAGCCCCTAAATTGCAAAGAGCCCTATCCCCAAGCAAATCAAATTTCAACGCCAGAGAGCCTGAGGATCACGTAACAATGTCTTGCGAAGCAGATCAGGTGGATTTTGAAACCACGAGCCAGTAAGATGACCAGCACGGGCAAGAGTAGCAATCGAATGGGCCACTTGGTTACCATCTCGGCCAATCCAGGTAATTCTAGAATTATGCAACGTAGATCTGAGCTTGTTAAAGTCCTCAACAATACCCCTAATTTCTCCTTTTGTGATATTACCTCTGCAAGCTTCAACCAAGGCTTGATTATCTGTTTCGAAGATGGCAGCATGAAGATTCAGATTACAAGCAAGCGAGACAGCATCATATATTAATCGCTTCAACAACAAGAGGAGAGGAAGCAAAAATTGGCTTGGAAGTCGTGGTAAGTATAGATCCTCTCTTGTCTTTGCATATAGTTCAGTGTAACCCTTGCTCATAATTTTGACATAATTGGGTCGAGGAGGTCTCCTTTTGACATAAAGTACTCATTTTGAAGCCCTAAAAAATTGGATTGGGTTGAGGCTGTGTGCAGTAGCAAAACCCGCACAGACTAATGACCGTCTTTGGACAAAAGAATCTTGCTCTAAGAGATTCTAATTCTCTCTACAATTCTTTATCCTCTTCCACTACTTTTCTATTGGAGAGGAAGGAGGCATGAAAGGATCTAATCTTTTAGTATTCCCTCATATTTGCTGTTACTCTTTACATTAAGATTTACTTGGAAAATACTAAAAATGTAACAAGTGCAAAAAGATAAAGTTAAATTAATGATGAGATTACCTCATGATGGGAGATTCTTTTTAATTAGTAATGGTGATTGGAAGTGCCTAGAGATGCACAAACTATATATCCTCCACTAAAACACCACGGATTTGATAGGCTCAACAGAAAACATGACAGAGGATACTCCTTCTGTTTTTGTTTTTAAGCTTTTAAGTAGAAATATTCGCTTTTTCATGTTATTTAACATAAATATGGTGGAGTTATTTATATTTAATGTAGCAAAACTTACCTTTATTAATCGCTCTATTTTTCTTTTTTCAATGCAAAATATAGAACTATCCTCCATTACGTGTTTCATATTAATCGCTTTTACATTGACATTTTAAAGCGACAAGAAATTTGAGACAAACTAATATTTCTAATAAAACACTAAATATGAAACACTTAATAGAACTTGGTCAGTTGGTCAAGAGTATTGTAGGTTTGGTTAGGATATTATTGCTTTGACCGTTTTTTTCTGTCAAGGATATTGTTTGAGTCTCTCCTTGGACTCTTGCCGTCTTTCTTTTTTCCCCTTTTTAAATGAAAGTGTGGATAAGTTCTCTTTTTCCTTCTCGATGTTGTTATATATTCATCAAAAGGTCTTAACAAGACTTCATTCTTTTGCCTAAAAAATGAAATGATGGGATGGAGGGTGTATAGTTGTAAGGTGAAATTTATAAATTTAGGTCGATTTTTAATTGCGGCTCATTAACCCATTAGTTAGACCAGATAAACATCCTAAACTGAAAGTTATACTACAAAGTTATACTCATTTTACAAAGTGAAGAAGTTTATTTTGCTAGAACGCCCTTCTTATAATTGGAGTTAAGTAATTATTTTTTCATAATTAACATTTTAAAGTGACAAGAAATTTGAGACAATTTCACCAAAAAAAAAAAGAAATTTGAGACAAACTAATATTTCTAATGAAACACTTAATATGAAACACGTAATGGAATTTGGTCCATAGTAGTGTAAGTTATAATACACGTGTCTCTGTCTCAGAGTATTGGTCTAGTTCCCTCTTGAGCTATTTTCAAATAAAATCAAGTGAAATTCTCTTTTTCCTTCTTGATGATGTTATCAGAAGGTTTTAACGAGATTTCCTTCGTTCTTTCGCCAAAAAAAAATGAAACGATGAGATGGAGGGAGTATAATTAATAATCTTAGAAACAAAATAATGGATGAAGAGTAAGAGATGGGAGACAAGGAGCATATTATGGAAAAGTTAGAAACCGAGTGAACGAATGAGGCGGTCCCTCAAATCACTAAGCATGTAAATTTAGTTGATTGATAAGGAAAGCCAATGTTGTTTGTACTACATGTTATTGATTGATCTGTATAAACAAATGAAAACATCCAATGCTTCTTTCTCTCTTTTGACTGGCCAGAGATTAATTCATTCACCAAATTATTTTACCAAAAGCTCCATGTTTGTGTTAAAGAAGCTCCATTTTTCTTGAGAGAAAATTTTTACAGTAAAATATTTGGATATATTAAAATATAAGGTTAAATATGTATATGTTTTTGATAAGTTTTTTTTTTGTTGCATAGAATCCCTATAAAACTAGACAATTTTGTTTTTAATATCTACAATATTAAATCTAAGAAAATATAAATTAATCTAAAACAAAAAACAAAATTAAGAAATTCATATTTAAAATTGTGAATTTAAATTAATAGAAACCTTAAGTATATTTTAAAAAAATTATAAAACTTTGTCGTAGTGTAATCATATTATTTTATATTATACTATTAATTTGTTCACCTCAAATAGGACCGTGATTCACTGTAGTCGAGTAGTCACTCATGCTAGTAACAATTAGTTGCACTTTTAGATGAATCTTGGCCTTTGACATTTTTTAATTAAATTTTTTTAAAAAAATTAGAAGTGGAGAGAAAGAATAAATTTATTTAATATTTAGTCCATTTTAAATATGTATATTTTTTATATTGGTACTGGGATGAGATAGCCTCAGGCTGAAATTCCATTTTCTATTAAATATTAAAAAATTATATTTTTAAATTCATCTTAGATATAGAAAAAATTAAAGTATAGGTTATATATGAAAGTTGCCTTATATAATTTAATTAAAATTCATATTTTAAAGATGCAGCTCATTAATTCCATTTTTTAAAAATTAAATTAAAGCAAAAAATTATTTTACAACTTTCATTATTTATTTGGTAACTTTTTATTACTTTTTCCTCCAGCACTAATTATACGAGAATTTTTATTCCTATTTATAAGAAAAAGTTACAACTTTTAAAAGGCATTTATTGCTTAAATTACTTTTTTACCTTCATTTAATATATTTGTTTCTTTTGATATTAATATATAATGTCTCACAATTTTCCATAAAATTATATACTATGAAAAAAATTTAAAAATAAAAATAATAAATAAGTTCATTAATGTTATTTTATTTTTTCTCCTATAAATGATATGGGAGGGAGTATTTTAATAGACGAGTCTCATAATTTTTTTTGTTCGGACCTTTGCTGTCTCTCTGTCTAAACATGGAATGTCTCAATACTTTCAATGAAAGACTAATCTCCACTCGTACTTAGAATTAAATTTTGTACTAACAACATCGAATTAGTCCGGTGCGTAAAACCAGCCTTATAATTTAAATATGTGATTATCACTGCTAGTCCAAGAAAAAGGTCGTATATTTCCTTTTACACCTCCATTACTAATAATTTATTATCAACATTATTATTTTACTGATCCTGACCCTGCTATACACACAAACACCACATACACACACCAGTGAACAAACGTTTTCAATAACCTTCACAGCCAAACAGAAAACGCATAATAGAGAACAAAGTACACTCTATAAGAGAACAAGCCAAACCAACATCTCTCTCTCTCTCTATATATATATGTATCTGTCAAATAATAAAACCAAAGAGATTTCTTCTTCTTCTTCTTCTTCTTCTTTTCCCATTGGTTTCTTTTCTTTTCAATTCTTATTTTTTTTAAATTTTTATTTAATCAAGTGTCACACAAAAAACACCTTCAACTGCATGTTTTATACTCTCTCAAGTATACTACCTTTTGTCAGATCTCGATTTTCTAACATCATCAAATACTCGTTTTTGTGTTGTGTCATCTTTAGCTGTTTCTTGCATGGTTGGTTTCATTAATGAAAACAATAACACCTAGCTGTTTTTCTGCCAATTCTTTTCCACAGAATACAACTAGCATTTAAGAGTGTAATTCAGTTACCTTAATAGTACCAGAAATATTGCATGAAATAAAGTACTATTTATTTATGCAATTGTACTGAATTGCTGTAATAGCTGGCCAATAAGCTTGTCTTTATTACCTTCTCTTTATTTCCTTGCCAGAGAAGAAGAACAAAAGAAACTGCATAGGTAATATTCACATACCCATTTAATAAAAGTTTCTGTTTTTTTTCTCTGTTTCTGTGTTGTAATTCAGAAGGAGAAGTCTTTCAACATTGACCAAAATTAGGTAAGTTTTGAATTTTGGTATTTCTTTCTACATGGTATTTTTATCTTTCATGGAAAAAAAAATCATTTTTTGATTTTGATTTTGACTATGATCCTGGTTTGGTAAATGTCTAACTCAGTGGTTGATGTGAAACTGTGTATGTGTGTTTTATGAATTTTGAAGATCTTTATAATCTGAGAAATCTGAGAAACAATGTTACAAGAGAAGCAAGTTGAAGAAACCATGATGTCAAACTTGAATGAAACTATTGAGCATGATGAAAGAGAGGAAGATAATAAGGGAGGTAGTTCAGGGTCTAGTTTGAAAAACTTTTTCTGGCATGGTGGTTCTGTTTATGATGCTTGGTTTAGCTGTGCATCAAATCAGGTAATGAGATATTTTTTTTTAGGTTTTAGTTTCATCATCTGAATTATGATCATCTATAAAACACCGACACAGACATTAGACACGACAGAGATACGCAAACACCAATTTCAAGTAACTGAATGTCGGTGTTGGTGTTGGTGGTGGTGTTGGTGGTTGACGCGATCCGTATCGGACACTAGACACATCTTCGACCAGAAGGGTCGGTGCTACAGAGATTAGGATTCTGCGACCCTTTTGTGGTGTGTAACAGAATTTGATTGGTTTTTGATTTTGTGTTATGCAGGTTGCTCAAGTTCTATTGACGCTACCATACTCTTTCTCTCAACTTGGAATGATTTCAGGAATCATATTCCAAGTTTTCTATGGTTTACTTGGTAGTTGGACTGCTTATTTGATTAGCATTCTTTATATTGAGTATAGAAGCAGAAAAGAGAAAGAGAATGTTAGCTTCAAAAACCATGTTATTCAGGTAAAAAAAAAGATTTTTACTTTACTTTCAAAATGTTTATTACATAATGAGATTAATTCATGGTTGAATTTGATTTTTGTGTAGTGGTTTGAAGTTTTGGAGGGTTTATTAGGTCCATATTGGAAAGCAATTGGATTGGCTTTCAATTGCACTTTTCTTCTCTTTGGATCTGTGATTCAACTCATAGCTTGTGCAAGGTTTGATTTTTGCTTTGGTTTTAACATTCTTGTTATTAAGTGATAGTAAGAAATTGAGATTTGTGGACTAAAGAGCCTATGTATGTTTTTACTTTTTACTGTGCAGTAACATTTACTACATAAATGACCATTTGGATAAGAGGACTTGGACTTATATATTTGGAGCTTGTTGTGCCACCACAGTTTTCATACCCTCATTCCATAACTATAGAATTTGGTCTTTCCTTGGCCTTGGGATGACCACTTACACAGCTTGGTACATGACCATTGCAGCCCTTGTTCATGGCCAGGTAAGCAATACTCTAGCAATATTGTGTAGAAGAAAAATGCTAACAACACTTATTTTAACACTCTTTATGATTAAGTGAAATTCACGTAGGTCCCAGCACTTAAGCGTGTCTTTGGAAGACATGTTTTCCACAGTAAAAATATGAGTAGACGTGAAAGCTACACATTGTAGCTTCAGGCAAGACCCGTGATTGACCCCTCTTAGCCGGGAAAACAAACATATGCCAAGTAATAGTTCCCACTAAATTAATAGGACTCCCGTGAATTCCACTCAATCATAGAAAGAGTGTTGTTGCTAGCACTAGCACTCCTTTTGCGTAGAATGACAAGCAAATGTAGTCGATGATGTAATCTTACCTACGGTTGCACCGTTGTTGCATAGACATGAAAAATATCGATGTTGCGGCCATGACAGATAAATGTGGCTGAAGCAACCTCAATTGCGGTCGCAGAGACATAAAAATCATCAAAAATTTTAAACATTGGTCTTGATTTCTCTTGTGGGGTCTCTCTCTCCACCATGAAAATCATTTGATTCAACCTTAGCATTAAAAAGTAAAACAAAAGAAACATTTTTTTTTGCAGGTTGAAAATGTGGTTCATTCGGGCCCAAAGAAAATGGTCTATTATTTCACAGGAGCAACAAACATACTCTATACTTTCGGCGGGCACGCCGTAACAGTGTAAGCCACAATCTTATTTTTTTAATGTTGTTGCTTATTATGTTAGACAAAGCAATGATGTTTGTTTTTCTTTATTGTCACAATTCAATGAAACATTGAAGATAGTAGAAGTTTATTGCACGGCCACTTTTTTCTCTCTTTGCAGCTTTTGCCTCAAATTTCTAATGAGGACTTCATATGTAAGACAAAACAGTAAAATCTCCCACTTTTTATCACCCACTATACTATTGTCTTGCTCAACAATTATACTCTGTCTTGAGCAATAAACAAATTTCATG